>OW679196.1:66530871-66632088 GCA_940337035.1 Agriotes lineatus
AAATAAGAATGAATTTTGTGATTGGCTACAACCTATTGAATAATGAAAATAGAATTTTCTGATTGGTTGCAATTTGCAAACTATTGAATAATGAAAATAGAATTTTATGATTGGCTGCAAACCGTGAATTATGAATCATAATTCATGGCCATTGTGCAGTAGGAGTAGATAAAACCTAATATCATTGGCGCCCCACGCCCTTTCAAAGCAAATAAGTTTTTCACCATTAAACAAATTAGTCCCCGTCCGAAATAGCAGCTTCGTAAATAAAATCGACTTCAATTCTGTCGGTTCGACTGTGCAAATGCCTTGCACATTTGCATAAGTACAGCTAAGTCCGACGGCACTGCAGGAATAGCTGGAGTTTTAGTTTTGATTCTTTTCTCGCTGTAGCTATGCTAGAAGCATTGCGAAATTAATATGCACCCAATCCTAAAATCTCGACTGAAACTTCACGAACAGAACGTGTACTTTGAGAAGAATACATAAAGTACTTTATTTGCGACATTCTTGCCTTTCGTACTGTAGCTAGCTTCCCTGCAGGAAAGAGATAAAGTTGCAGGATATACACGATGACATTGGCTTTGTTTTCCACTTATTTCGTCTGTGCTTGGCTCAGAATACCAACTCTGTTTTGCATCACAAAACGAAATGGAGTGCATTTACGGATTATACTAAGCAGGCTAACTAATGTCAAGATACAGTTAAATAACGCAGCCATGATGGTTTTACCAATAAATGTTTCGACTAAAAACTAAAATTAGCTTGTGAGAAGACGAAAATGCACTTGAAATATCCACTGCCTTGCAGTAAAAGTTCGCACATGTTTGAGGGATTACAGTTAACACTCAAGTAATACTCGATCTCAAATAAAACAGAGCAAATACGTGAAGTGGTTGCAGTTTAAACGCTAACACCCGCATGAGGTTGCATTCGCTCTGCAGATAGTCTGGTGCAAGTAAATGCACTCGAGTGCAGCGAAATTACAGTAGACATAGCACTCGGATTTCTAATAAAAATACCTACATAAACTTCGACTCCGGACAGAAAGCTGAGGAAGAACTTGAAGGCATGAGCGAGCAATCTTTCTTTGCTTATAATATCGTCTTATAGTTCAACTTGTATCTTTCGAACGATAATAAACATGTTAACTACATTTGCATTGACCTTTAAAATACTGATTAGTTATTTCCTAAAAGATTTTTTAATATGAGCTTTAATAGAAGATTCGGTATTGAAATAAGTATTATTCATGGTGATCTTGTGTTAACTAATCCAATAAACGAGATAAAATTACATCACTATTTTTAAAATATAGGAAATATTTTTTCCTTGTACCGCCCTTAAACGAAGGTTCGCACAGCCCTAGCTAGCTCAAACCCTCGGCAGAATATGGCGTGAATAAGGACCAGGCAGCGGTTACCAAGAAACTTCAAAAATTTTATACAAATGGTCGCCAGTCGTTACACAACATAAACACAAACCTAAATCTTAAAAGAACACAAGCAGGTTCATGAAGGGTAGTTGTCCAGATAACAAGAAAATATACCAGCATCGAAGCAACATTCACAAACAACTCGGGTAAAACCTGACGCTCTACTGCAAAGGTATAATTGAATAAGTTTGGAGACAAACCAAATTAAAGAGTTAAACATTGATATCATTGTAATTAAAACTCGAAACATTACACAAATTAGCATGTTTAACACAGCAAACATTATAATACTTTGTTGATAAAATAACCCTCGGAATTAATATACTATCATGTCACGGTTGACAATGAAATTACTAAAAATTGACATCGAGAATGCTATGCAAACATTCCAGCAATTAATGATGACAAAAACTGCTTGCCCACCGGCTTGCAAAACTGTAAAAATTGATAATATAAAATTCCCGGCGTTCAAGGTCGCACAGCGTACACACTGTATGCGATTTTCACCAGTTCGCTATTGGCCTCTAATAAAAGCTAATGAATTACATGGTCCCGTGCCAGATTATCCGAAAGGCCTTTATTTAAAACCGCGTAAAAATAATAAGTGGAAAATCTGCTTTTATGGGCGTAAAACAAACCGCTAAATTATGCAAAATAGCGTGCACCTACTGCTATTTAATGGAGAGCTCTTTCATGGTGTTCTCAGAGGCAGCAATCAAGGATAAAGGGGTAAATAATGTTGCTTGAAGCGACCTTAGCTCGGAGCAAAAGATTATGCAGGAATTGTGCACTCAGCGAGTAACTTCGGTTAGGCAATGCCGCAACAAACATTTCACAGAAGATAGAGGCCTAATTATCACTTGATTAGTACAGAAACTAATTCACATAGAAGAGCTTACTCTAAGTTGGGGAACGGGCCTTAACGATTCGCTAGTGACGCTTCTTGGAACGTGTACAGCGTTTGTGTGCATGAAACAAAATCGCAGGAAGAATTCAGAGCCTACTACGATAATTAGGAGTACAAAATCCCTATAATAGGTGTAGTCAATTTCCCTTAGCGTAAGGTTGGTATCAGAAAACCAAGCAACTCGAAATCCTAAATCCAGGTACGCTCTTACCCAAGGATACGTCTTTTGGGAAAATAAAGTTGTATCGTGCGACGTTAGCACAAAACAGATGAGGAGCGTGGCTATTTAACTTAGAGATGCGGAATCGAAATTGAAAGCTCACAAGAAACGCCAAAATATAACGGGACCTTTCAAATAACATAATGCATTGTTTTTTCCAATACGTACTGATAAAGTTATATTTTATCTATGAACACCTCCATGGTCTAGTATAATTTTAATGATGAGTGTGGATAAAATTTTACTTTATTCACTAGTGAATAAAACGTCCTATAATCCATAGCAACTAACAAAATACATACGTGTATCTTGCTAACTACGACGCAACCAGATAATATATATATATAATTACTTATTTAAAATTATTTATTTATTTTTAAAACTTATGAAGGCACAGAAAAAAATGTATGCCACATGTGGATGAAGAGATTTTGTCCATTCGGCTTTGCCTCGTGAGCTAATATTTTCCTCTTATGGCTAAATTCGCTTGTACCATACATAAGTATAATATCATCTGGTCACTATTGTAGAATGACTATCAACCTAAACTTATTAATTCGTTTTACCGAACTAATACTCTTGTAATCGGCAAAAAAATTACTATACAGCTACAAAGACAAGTTCACACATATACTTATTCGTAAGCGCAAACTCATTCTTGCCACTATGTTATCAAATCATCATCAAACAGCCTCTTGTATTCATTGTTGGACGTGGGCCTCCTCGAGGCTATTTTCTCAGCAGTTCCAATCACTCTAGTGGGTAGGATGTTTTCATCTATTGCTTTTGTGGGCTCTTGGTCTCCACTCGAGGACCTTTTTCGTCCATCGGTCATCACTCATTCTGGCGACGTGTCCAGCCCGCTTTATGATGTCACCTTCCATAGTTCTTCTGTGAATCTCTTAGTTTTTTACACGATCTCTAAAGCTACGTAACATCGAGCTTTTCATTTTCCTTTGCGTTACGCATAACATTCTTGTAGATGTTTTGGTGACAGCCAATGTTTCTGCGCCGCTAGTTAACACTAGAAGGACACATTGATTAAGCGCCTTCAGCTTCAAGCTTACTGGAACGTCCGGTCTGGATATGTCCTTCATTTGTCCATATGTTGACCACCTTAGAGTGGTCTTTCTGGACAGTTCGCACTCTTGAATTGCCCCTTCTTAGCTTTTAACCCAGATATATATACTTGTCCACTAAACTTCCACACTTGTGTTTTCAGCCGTGTTACTCATCATCTGAAATTTTCTCTTGAAGCGCATATTTGACTTCTCTTAGATTATCCGATATAAGAACAGTATCGTTTGCAAAGCGGTCATGATTGAGTGTTCACCGTCGATAATTATTTCTTTGTTTTCCACGTTAACATTTTACATGTGTCCTCAAGAACTGTAGTGAACCGCTTACGGCAAGTAGACCGAACTCAATAGACCGAAAGCAGTTGACCGAACTCAATTGACCGAATAGCAATAGACCGAAACCTCACTAGACCGAAGCAGCAATAGACCGAAAATCACTTGGTCGAAAATATATTACGGTTACATTTATTAACATTAATAGCATCAACTTCCCTTCACACTTTATTCAGGCTTAGGACGGGCAACATAAACTGGTGGCGTGTTTAGAAGTTTTTTTTTTGTTTTTGTTGTTTTTGATTCTATTTTAACTTTATTCTAGTAAATCATACAATACTTAACAGATGTATCCTACCCAATTACATATCTACTAATATTAAAAATTAAAATTATGCGCAATCCCACGTAAATAATCGACTATGTTTCCTTGAATATCGAAGTTACTGACAAGGCGCTTTGACGTTTTTTTTTTTGTTTTTGTTTGTTTTTGATTCTATTTTAACTTTATTCTAGTAAATCATACAATACTTAACAGATATATCCTACCCAATTACATATCTACTAATATTGAAAATTAAAATTATGCGCATTCCCACGTAAATAATCGACTGTTTCCTGTAATAGTGTGTAAATATTTCTATTGATCCTATTGTTAATAAATGTAATTTTTCGAGATATTTAATGTGCACATTTACCGAATGTGTACTTTAACCGTAACATATTTTCGACCAAGTGATTTTCGGTCTATTGCTTCTTCGGTCTAGTGACGTTTCGGTCTATTGCTTTTCGGTCAATTAAGTTCGGTCAACTGCCTTTCGGTCTATTGAGTTCGGTCTATTTACCTAGAACCCCTGACCAGTTTCGGCGACATGGTATCGCCCTGCCTAGCTACCAGTTTCTTTTGATTTTTTTTTGGTGGTAGAGTAAAGATTTACAGTTGTTGTTGCGTTTTCGTAGTTATTCTTGACGATGTTGCAGTATCTATAGTCGATTCTACACTACTACAAAGCAATGAGAATTGCAGGCACTTCTACTGCATCAAACGCCTTCCGGAAGTCAACAAATAACAGAACTATTGGTCGATTGTGTTTAATTGTCTTTTCTACGAGAGTTTTCAAACGTTGCAGGTGGGCATTTGTATCGTATCTCGAGCAGAAGCCGGCTTGCTCACGGGGTTGAAAAAGTTTAGTCTGGCTTCCAAATCTATATGTTATTATTTGGGTATACAATTTCTTTTAATGTTTGAACAAGCTAACAGGGCTCTAATTTTCGAGATCTGATTCGTCCCCTTTTTCATGTAAGAGAATGATCACCGATTGTTTCCATTTGGCAGCAATGTTTAAGCACTGCAAGCATAAATTAAAAGGTTTTTAAATATTTTCAACCAGATTTTCCCTTCATAGCTATGCCGTCTCCCAAGAGGCATTATTGTTTTTCATATTATTGGGGCATTATTAATTTCATCTATAGAGATGTCAAGGATGTCTTCCGATCCTTTGTTTTCGACTTTTTGTTGGAGATATACTGTTGCATCCAGACCACTACTAGGGTTATATGCGGATTCCAGCACACAGGTAATTGCCCCTGCACGGCTGTCCAGGTGTCCAGGTGTCTACGTGTACAGGTGTGCCAAGGTGTACAGGTGTTCCAGGTGTACAGGTATGTCCAGGTGTACACCTGCACACCTGAACAGGTGTACAGGTGCAATTACCTATGTGCTGGAATCCGCATATAACCACCACTTATACTTAGGAAGGTGTAGCGGGTAGATACCCCTTTGCGAACCCGGCAGAGGATAGATTTACTTCAGGAACCTAGCGAACCCTGCGCATGTTAGTTCTGGGTTTCCCCCACCCCTAATACCGGGAAAGCCATGCCCCCAACCTTTATCCTACCTCCGACACTATCCTACACCCTTCCCATACATACACCTAGAAGTCTGACCAACATGGTGTATTAAGGCTAAACCTTCCCTTATCGTTCATATGGAGATACAAACGAAAACACGGCCCCCAGTGCCCAGCAGTCTAATACTATCTGATCCAGACAGCGGTCAGGCAAAGAGAGAGGGGGGGGGGTGCTAAGAAACCCTGGGTAGGACAAGGCTGTCATAAAAAGACAACTAATGCGAGAAAAAGGACAATACATATATCAACATATAATGTGAGAACCCTATCAGCCGATGATAGACTTGTGGAACTAGAAGAGCAACTGAAAGAAATTAAGTACGACATAATAGGACTGTGCGAAGTAAGAAGAACAGGAGAAGACATAGTGAAACTAAAATCAGGTCACGTTCTCTTCCATAAAGGACACGAAAGCGACAAATTATATGGTGTGGGATTTCTTATTCACAAGAAATGGACTAGCTTTGTAACAGAGTATGTCGGTGTTTCGAAAAGAATAGCACTCATCACTTTGAAGCTAACAGAAAAACATAACCTCCAAATTATTCAAGTATACGCCCCCACTTCCGACCATACAGAATATGAGATAGAAGCATTTTATGACCAAATTCAAGACATCTTAAACAACAAAACAGCAAAAGATGTACTATCAATTGGAGATTTTAATGCAAAGCTAGGAGTCCGTAAGGACAGGAGCGAGAATGCGGTTGGACAACCTGGATTTGGTCAAAGGATTGAGCGTGGAGATATATTGGTGCATTTTCTAGAGCTCAATCGCCTATACGCAAAGAACACTTTCTTTAAAAAACGCAAGAGTCGTAAGTGGACATGGCGAAGTCCAGATTTTAAATACAAGAACGAAATAGACTTTATAATTTCAAATAATGCTCAATTGGTACAGGATGTCACAGTAATAAGCAAAGTAAACGTAGGCAGCGACCACCGGATGGTGAAAGCAAAAATAAAGCCGAAAATTAACAACATGAGACCGAACCAACACAGACAGAAGAAGATCGACGCAGTGATGATCACCGATAAAAAGGAACAGTACCAAACTAAAATAGAAGGAAAATTGAAAAAGGATATCCGGAACCTTACACATTCAGACATAGATATAGAGCTACACACCAAATTGCTGACAAAATTAATCACAGAAAGTGCTGAAGAAATTGCAACAAAAACTACAAAAATCCCAAAAAAGATAAGCTAAGAAACAAAGAAGCTATTAGAAAAAAGAAGATTGGTCAAACCGAATAAGAACAAATACCTTATAGAATGGCCTGAACTAAATAAATTGATAAGAAAAGAGGTACGCAAAGACATTAGGAACTATAACACCAAAATAATATCAGAAACCATCGAAAATAACAGAGGACCTAAGATTTTCAAGAAACAAATTAGTATCGAAAAAAGAGAGATGGTGTCACTAAGAGATAGCAAGGGAAAAATAATCACACATAGGGGAGACATGCTCAGAGACGTAGAAAAATACTATAGAGAACTATACAAAAGTAGAATACAAACAACCGAACAGCAAACAGAGGAAAGAAAGAAGAAAATACAGAATATAGGATCTGAGGACATACCCGAAATAACAAAAGAAGAAATTATCTCTGCGCTTAAAAATATTAAAAACGGTAAGGCACTAGGACATCTCGGCGCCGCCATCTCGGCGCCGCCATCTCGGCGCGGGGCCAGCTCGGCGCCGGGACAACTCGGCGCGGAGCCATCTCGGCGCCAGCCAACTCGGCGCAAGGCCATCTCGGCGCCGAATTCAAATTCGCAAACTACAGTGTACACTACGGAAGAAAATTATTATAAACAAATAATAAATAAAGTGATCGCCAAGAAGCTGGCATCAAATGAAAAAAAATTATTTAGAATTTCTTGGAAAATCAAACACTGACGACCAGAAGTGGTTACAAAGTGATTACAAATGAGCAAAACAAAAGTTGCTACGTGACTTCCGTTATCAGTAAAATTTTACATTTCTTAAAAATAATTACGAAACATGCATCTACTAGCCAAGATAGGGACAAAATTTACGAAAAAAAGTTGTTTTCTGGCCTTGAGATTGTTGGGTTTGCTAAAACTAACACACAATAAAAAATCGTATGGAAATCTTGCTTAATTCCTGAAAATTGTACTTTTTTGATTTACACAACTTCGAAAAACGCCATTTTTTAACTAAGTAAAAATCACTCAATATATCTAATACGGGCTAAATAGGTTTTTGGACAAGCTGTCATCCTGTATAAAGTAAAATGTAAACATTACCAAATTTTTTTATATATATTTATATACAGGGTGATTTTTAAGTTGATTCTTTCCATTTACCAGGAAATAAAGCTAAAAAAATAAGCATTTTTTGGATTTACCACTTTTCCGAAATATCAAAACTAACGGAGGTGTTAAAGTTTCAAATTAAAAACTAAACTTTGGTGCAAAGGCGGCTGGATAATTTTATTTTTGTTTATCTCTGTTGTTAAGCAATGACCTGTCAACTAGTTGTCCATTGTAATTTTCTTAACGTTATTGCTACAATAATGACTCATGTTTATGAAAATAATGAATGAGTGAATATGCTTATTATTTACTGGGTCTTTCGTCAAAATGCCGCTGCCGCATACCTCTTAATACGCGGAATGTGTGTGTAGAAGCGAATGCTGATAATTTTGAACATATCATTTAAGTTAGATTAAGTTTAGTTTAATTTTCGTTAAGTAATTTTAGTTCTTAATTTGAAACTTTAACATCTTATACCTCCGTTAGTTTTTTTATTTAGCAAAAGTGGTAAAGTTTTTTTAGCTTTATATCCTGGTAAAAGGAAATCACCCTGTATATACAGTGTGTCCCCGGATAGGTGAAACGACTCTTGTAAAAAGTAAATAATTTTCGAAATAAATGTTCATTTTTGGGGTTCAGCCCTGCTTGGTTAAAGGCAAATTTCTAATAGCATTTCAGTTTTCAAAAGTGAAGCATGCCTTGAGAATTTTCAAAAACCCTATTTTTTAGGCGATCATTACAAAAATGGCGAATCTATGGCCCCTTTTGCCGCCGTAAAGTTTTACTTTTTTATACACATCTGTCAAATGTTACTTTTTTGTACACATCTGTCAAACTCTACTTTTTTGGAACTGATCTGTCAGAAACTACTTCATGAACACTTTTTACCTACCTATATAGGCAGGGTCGCAACACTTGCAGCTTCCAGAATTTCACCGGGGGTGTCTGAACTATCGCTATCACCCATTTTAAAAGGCTCAAAACACAGGCGATGCACCTTAATATTAAATTTGACAAGAGATGCTTTTATTTTTAGTTGTCTAAATGTTCAGAAAAAAAATAATTTTGTGACGAAATGTTTGAATTTTTTTGTGATGATCGCCTAAAAAATGTTGTGTGCACCTCGGCCAAAAAAGATCACTTTTACGGCCTTGATACAAAATATACTATTACTGTAGAGTAGTGTGCCTTTTATGTAGCAAATACGACAAATAGTTATTAAGAGAAGTTGCTTAGAATCAATATCTAGGCTTCTATACCAAATTTCAAAATCCTCGGCCAACTTTGATCTCTCACATTTTCTTTTATGTTTAGGTCGCTTATCAAAGAATTTAACTTTCAACAAAGACTGCTATGGAAAAATAAATATTTTTAACAAAGATTTTTATTTCCTAATAAAAACTTGCTAAAAATTATTTTTTTGATTTGGGAAATAAACATTAAAGAAAAATTTGTGAAATAAAAGGCACTTTACTTATTTAGAAAATGGCGTTTTTCGAAATTGTGTAAATCCAAAAAGTGCTATTTTTCGGAAATTAAGCAAGATTCAATGAGATTTTTTATTGTGTGTTAGTTTTAGATGACTGAACAATCTCAAAGCCTGAAAACTTTGGCACATTTGCAACCACCTCTGGTCGTTAGTGTTTGATTTTCCAAGAAATTCTAAATAATTTTTTCATTTGATGCCAGCTTCTTGGCGATCACTCTATTTATTATTTGTTTATAATAATTTTCTTACGTAGTGCAAATTGTAGTTTGCGAATTTGAATTTTGCGCCGAGATGGCCTTGCGCCGAGTGGGCTGGCGCCGAGATGGCCCCGCGCCGAGATGCCGGCGCCGAAGTGGCGGCGCCGAGACGGCGGCGCTGAGTTGTCCGGCTTCGCATTTAAGTTAACGTGTTCGAATTCTTAACCAACTAACTTCTTTGATTATCTTAACTAGTCAATTTCATGTCCATTGTCACCTACATATATTTTATTTATTCCAATAGAGTCCATTGTCAAGTACTTATGTTTTTCATTTGTGTTCTTGTTACTTGCGTGCGTTTTATGTGTATCTTTCAGTTGTAAGGAGTTGAACAGCTGCTTCATTGAGTTATTGTTGTAAGGTAAGTCGATACTGTATTTAACTCGCCAACCGAACTCTGCCAAGGAAAAGTAGCAAGGTGACTTTACTCACTTCCATTTTCAAAATAATCTCACCTCTGTTGCGGTTGTTGTTTCCCGATTTAGTTAAGAAAATGGTGGCGTTCCGTTATTTTAACATCATTTACCTCTCGTATCGGAGTACAGCCCTAACTCGAAGGTCGTAAAGAACCCGCCCACGCGGCGAAGTTTTAGCTGGAGCAACGCTGCCTGTTGCCGCCATCTTAACAGGGTTGGGGCCTTGTATTCTCGGTTTATTTCCCGATCATGTCGTCTTATCGAGTCGTGGATAATAAGTCCGGCTCTCGAGCGTATGATTTTATTTTGCACTCTTGTGGGGCTGGATTGCTATGTCGTTGTAACGTTTTCGTGCGGTAACAAACTTTGAACTTATCTTGTTTACTCTTTTATGACCGGTTGATTAATGTTTAATGTTTTTCTTTGTTCCATTTTGTACCTACTATTATGTCGTTCATCTTATCTATGCCGCTTGTTGTTGATCTTCCCTGTAGGGGTGTGCTGATATATTTTCCATTTTGTATCGTTCGTCGCTAGCCAGGATTTTAATAGTCTCTAGGTTTGGGAATTTATTTGGTACTATGACGCCTGCATGTCTTCTGCAGTGGCGGTTGCGTCTTAGGGGTGCAGAAGCACTAGCCTCTCAGCCATCAACAGCCCATCTGGCATAAGAAAGAAGTAACTACTGTATAATTGAAAATATGTTTGATCAACTGTCCTACCATTATAATATAGCACGGATTAAGTAACGAATTCCGCTTAAACATGTAAAACAAAGCCAAAGAATTATTTCAACATAAAACTCGCTGGCATGTATCAATATCGAAAACGAAGCTACTACGTCTTTCAACAATTTTTAAAGAGTAATTATGAATGTGGACGTTTGTTAATATTTGCAGTTTAATATTTTGCTCAAGCATTGTTGAATAAACAACTATTTATATAACTGAATCTTCAAAAAATCAGTAAAACTAATAAATATCCAAGAATTTACATTCCTGTATGGAACAGGAGCTTCACTTATTAAAAATCGGATCTATCACAGTTTTATCAACACACATGTCTAATGATATGTGACTTCCCAAAGTACTTTTTAGATAATAAACTAAACTAAATAAGACAGTCCAAAATACGTGCAAATTGCTCACGGTGGCAAACATAAGTAAGGACGTAAAATTTAAAATACAATTTGTGTTAAACTGAACGTGTTTCCGATGTCAGCAGGATTTCAGGTCCATCGTAAGGGTAATGTTGGTCACAAAAAGGCAGTAACTCCGGACACTGACAAGGAAACGCACGATCGTCCGAAGGGATCCAATTTTATTCCGAATCACCAACGTAAAAGAGTACTCAGTCAGTCATGCAATATTCAGGTTGTAGCTATTTAGCGGTACTTGACAACTACAGCAATCTTTGAGCAAATTTAGGTTAAATGAATAAAGAAACCGGATGCATTCGAAACGCTACTACGGACATTTTGACGTAGCGGTTATTACAGCTGGAAATATTAATTGTGAAGGAACCTTTTTCAAATGTGAAATAATCCCCCGCTTAAACCGCCGATTTAATGGACAGCCCCCAGTTTCGCATTTAAGCGCCCCGAAATTAGTTGACACTTATTCAGCTTAGTGGGTTTAAAAACTTTATTTTCGCTGCAAAGTTGAGTAAACAACTATTTATAGCATGCTGGGCATCCGAGGATACCGTTTTGAAGTCCGCATTTCCTTTGATTGAAATGGGTATCATTTCGGCCTTAACTGTGTGTGATGGGTAGGAAAGTTATCGATTCATAGCTAGCCAAGGGGCAAATAACACCTTATTCGCTTGTGTACAGACACGGGTAAGGTGTTTTGTGGACGCCTACACGGTTGCCTTCCTGTTTATTCTCTGCTATCTTGTGCTAGCAGTTAAGGCAACATTGTCCGTGTTTTTGAATAAGTTTCAAATTTACACCTAGCCATATAATGGTGAAAAATGCAGGATATTGTAAATTGAATAAGAGTTACGACGAGCTAGCCCGCCAAAGTTCGGCATTGTAATTTATTTGATGTACGGGGTAACTTCATTAAAACATTTGATGCAATAGTAAGTATGTACACACTTGGTCAAGGCTGGTAAATAAAGGGACACCGGTTTCGGCATTTTTGCGCTTCGTCAGTCACACGTAATTGATTTCCTGTAACGAAGTGTCGGAAGCAATTTAAACAAAGACATTTCGGCGGTGTTCCGAGATAGTTACAACCTCTGCCCTACCCTCTACGGTACATAGAATGGTCCTTTCTTCCTCAAACGAGCTGCGACAGTTAAATTGATAGGAATTAAGGAAGCTAGAGGTTACGCAATTCCAGTTTTCAAATTGTGAGCAATATAGACATATATATTAAAAAAGCGGCTGAGCTGTGTACCCAACATCGGTACAAATACATTTTAGAATTGGACTAGACATAAAAAGGTTACAATACATTTAATCGACTTGTAAAGTAGTCATATTTTTAGAGAATCTACTGTATTTACTTTCTAAAATTCTACACTCCTTTACATGTATTTTCATCGATATGCATCAATTAAATCTCTAATTGATTGAATATTAAAACACATGTTACATAAAGTTGTTTGTATAAAAACAGAATAATAAATAATTTCTGACTAGGACTATGACACTAGAGATTCTAATTAGAATCACTCACAGAAATATACTAAGACAACTCTTATAACAAGAGCTTCTAAAGCTAATTTATAAAATAGTTACCCTGCCGTTCTTGATTTTTTTTTTATTCTGAAGATAGTCGCTCCATTAAATGAGATTATAATGGCCTTAAAGAATGTACAGCTCATTTATAAATTTATAAAATCTAAGGAACATTTGCAGATACTTAATGATTTACGACCAAAGTAAGATGACTAAATGTTAATAAAACAAAAATGCTTTATTAGTAACTCTTAAGCATTGTAAATGACTATTATAACATAAATGTAATATGTTACTTACAGAAGAGTTTTTTATAATGGTGTCAGTTTCTTTGGTGTAATATTTACGATTTGGGATATCTCAGCCTGACTAAGTCGGAATGGTGTGAAATTTCATTTAGACGTAGTACTAATGTATTATTTAACTCATGGTTTAAAGTTGATTTCAGTATTGGAATTTATTAATAACGAAGGAATATGATAAATGAGTATTCGTTACGATTCATAATTTCAAATGTGTTTGAAAGTTGGAATTGCATGCAAAGATAATTTATAAAGCACAAGCCAAATATTGGACGACAGTTTCAGATCTAATAAACTTTCATAATGCAATTTTTAAAATGTATAAGTGTTTCAACCATAAGAAATTAAAATTAAAAATTACAATAACCGCTGTGGGTAGAGTGACCACCTCTCAGGGTTTCACCCGGAGTCTCAGGGTTTAGACACCGCGTCTCCGGGCTCCGGGTTTTGTAATAATTTCTCCGGGTTGCACTAATTTTGTAATAATCTCTCTAATATTAACTTCACCGTTAGTTATATCAATGAAAATAAAATGCGTTTCATATAATAGCCGCAAATAAGGAGAAATATTTGGACATTTCATATAATTAGGTACAGAATTTTTGAGTATTTGTTTTATTTTTAATCTACTTTCATTTGATTTTAGAGGTAATTTACTTTTGTATTTCTCGTTATTTCGTGATTCCTATCTCTTGAGTCAAGAATGTTTAAATTATTCTTTTCAAACCTCGTTGTTTGTTCTGTTCGGAGTACCTATTCATTTTAAATGTGTTTATATATTATTCTTTTAAAAAAGCAACTCAAGAGAAGCTAAAATTGTTTTTTATGTTTTAAACTCGTATATAATATACTAAACCGTAGAATTTAGCAATATGATTTAAGATATTAGAAGAAAACGCATTACAAGGGGTTTTAAAAAATGCAGAGGTATAAATCCATAATTATTAAATTTGAAAATTTTGAGCACCCTATACAGCATTAATGCCAAAAAGCACTATTTCTCATTCGTAAAATAATTCATAAAAAACATAATTTTTAGATAACCTCGAGTTTTTTTTTAATAAAATCGTTATTATTTCCAAAACCGTTAACTTTAGAACAGCGGTT
Organism: Agriotes lineatus; assembly: GCA_940337035.1. NCBI lineage: Eukaryota > Metazoa > Arthropoda > Insecta > Coleoptera > Elateridae > Agriotes > Agriotes lineatus. The sequence continues at coordinate 66,545,242 of OW679196.1, forward strand.
CTGAAGCCTTTTTCTTAACGCATATCTTAGCATGTTAGTTGTTTCTCAAGTATCCTCGAAGACTATTGTGTGCATAATATTAGCATAAGCTTTATTATTACAAAATAAAAGATCTTCATTAATGATTGAGAGAGTATTTTATAAAAATGACAACAAAAATGCAACGAATACATATACTATTTATATTTTTAGTAATTTAAATCAAAAAAATACTAACAATGCTCGTATTTAAACAAAAAACAAACACAATAGAAAAATATTCATGAAACAGATAAATCGAACTAACAATTTAGGAAATTAATAGTACTATGTATATGGTTTTTGGTACATTAAATTAGAAAATATGTGGATAATAGCACTAAATTTAATAAGACACTTGTCAAGTTATCAGCCATTTTTAAAAATCTGGTTGTCACGAAGTAACCTGGCACTTCATGAAACTGAAGTGTAAATAATTACGGTTTATGTGTAGCAATATATTTTGCAAAGCCACACTCGTATAAGTCTGTATTTAATTAGAAATGACAAAAGCCTTTTCACTGCTTTATAGGTTATATTTTTCTTTGTATGTCATATCACAAGAAACATCGATCAGTCCCATTTCTTCGTTTGTGGATACGACAGATTTGCTTCGCATTGCAGAAAAAGGGTTGATTATCCACATATGATTTTCTATAATTTCAATATATATTTTTACAAAACAAATGAAGTCCGCCATTTTGTATAAACAACCAGGCGTACCCCTTGGAACCACCCCGTGTGCCTCTACACGTACGCCTACCCCTGGTTGAGAATCCCCATACAACTGTATATTATATCTAACTATAGGGTATTCTATTTAAAAAAAAGTAGGTTTGGTTCGCCACACTTCTGTGAGCCACCCTGTAGAATAAAGACATTTCATTAATGTGCACCATTTTAGTACCTACAACTTAAGCGATTTTCATATAACTCTTATAGTTGTAGAAATACCTTCCACACCGCATCATTTCGGGACCCTGTATGTATATGGTATAACTGAAATGGTTGGCATTATTTTAAGGGCGGATTTTACGTCACAAATTGACAAAATAAGGTTATTTAAACATAGGTTTAATTTTCAACCTTTAGGGAGATATTAGGGGCGGAAGTTGAAATTGGATTTTTGTCATTTTACTGAAATTTGGGAAAGGATATTCAAATTATTGTTAATGCCTTTATTATTATTTTTTTCAACTACAAAAAACGTTATTGATATTTGCGCAGTATTTGTGACAAAAAAAGTATCAATAGACTTGAAAATTGAATAAAAATCAAAAATTAAAAAAACAAAAAAAAACCAGTTCCTTCGACAGTTAAGTAAAAAAAAAGGAAATTGTCTCTTGTAACCGCACCTATGACATTACGCATTCAGACAGGGAGATATTTTCTACCAATAGAAGACTTCCTTAAGATTTAAAAAAAAGTATATGACTTTATGGTGTTGAAATTGGCAACCCATACTGTATTTGTTTTGTAAAAAACTATTGGTTTTAAGAAAAAAACTAAAACGAGCTAAAACGTTTTCAAGTAACACAGATTTTTCAAATCATTTTATACAAAATTTTGTACGTTAAGAATTTTTAATAAAAACATTTATACGAGTTACTAATTTTAATCTCTTAAAGCCGTACGGAAAAAATAAAAACCATTTCACAAAAAGCCCCCCCCCCCCCTCCTCCATTAGTGTATCCGTAAAAGTTGAGAATTGAAACTATGCTTATATGAACTGTTTTGGCCAATTTGTGACGTATGGGCAAGTATTTGAGTTACACCCTGTATTATATTTGCTAACCATTAATAGTAAGGAATGGAAACGTTGTTTTTATTTGCTTGCTTTTTGTTTTCTATAAACATTCTGCATTTCTCATTGAAGAAAACCTTTTTTTACTCACGAAGGATCTCAGGGTTTATATAAATTGAAAGGTGGTCACCCTAGCTGTGGGCTGGGGACAGAATAGACTCACAGTATCCTTGCTTGTCGTAAGAGGCGACTAAAAGGGTTGGAGGGAACGGGTTAGCAGCCTACCCCTCCGTAAAAAATAATTACCGCTCACAGAACCAGAACATAGCCTCAGTACAGGACGGATTCACAGATGACGACCACGGAAAGAACACGGAACATGAATATGGAAAAACAACGATACAATGAAGAAAAAATAAATGACAACGGAGAAATGATGCTAAATTTCTCTACGATAAATAATTTAAGGATTAACCACACTTACTTCAATCATAAACACCCATATAAATATACGTTCGAGAACAATAGAGGACAAAAATCAATTATAGATCATATATTAACGAAAAGGAAAATTCAACCACATCAAATAGTAGACATTAGAACTTTAAGCTCAGCTAATATAGGAAGTGACCACCGGGAAAATTATAATGAATATGAAAGTGACAAAGAAAGACAAAACCTCTAACACAAAAACAAAAAAAGAACAATACAATAAGAATCACTCTGGAACGAATCAACAAAACACCTCTATCAAAGCAGATTAAAAGAGAACGATGAAGAGGAACCTATTACACAAGAAAATAACGTAGAAAGAAGCTGGGAAAAACTTCGCAGAAATATAGAAATAGCTGCAACAGCAGCATTAGGAAAACGTGTAACCTGTAAAAAAAAGAACCGAACAAAAAGCCATGGTTCAAAAGAGAAATAAAAAAAAATGTAAAGAAAAGCAAAAAGCATACTTGAAATATATATCACTAAAAACACCTGAATCACATGAAGAATATAAAATAATAAGAAACGAAACAAAGATACTAGTGAACAGAACAAAAGTAAACTATTGGTAAATATTTTCAAAAAGAAAGGAAAATGATTTTTATGGCCTACAAAAGCAGATTTGGAGAATGATGCGAAACTAAAGAAAATATGTAAGAGAATTAATTGAAACAAACAGTATAGCGAAATCTGCATGGACAAAATACTTGAAAGATCTCTTTAGAAGCAATAAAGTAAATAGGGAAGTAGGCTTCACACAAAAGACACAAATTAACGAGCCCGTAGTTATCACTACGGATGAAGTAGAAAAAACAGTCAATCCACTTAGAAACAGAAAATTCCCAGGACCAGATCAAATAGAAAATAAGCTTTTAAAGTACTGAAGCCCCAGGCTGATTGAGGAACTTACAAAACGCACACAAAAGATTTTAACCGAACACAAGATACCAGATGAATGGAGATCAAGCATTACAATTTTAACGTTTAAAAAAGAAGACAAGCAAGATCCATCAAATTCTAGAGTGATCAACCTACTAAACACCACTTTAAAGCTAATAACTATGATATTAACTAACAAACTAAATACGATCATTAAGGGTTTAGAATAGGCAGATCACGCACAGACGCAATATTTATCATGCGGCATATAGTAGAAAAATCTGTTGAGTATGACAAGCCAGCATTTATATGTTTCATCGTTCTCCAAAAAGCTTTTGACCGAATACTACTTGAACATGTAATAGAACTACTGTACAATAGAGGAATTCCACAAAATATGATCGATACTATAAAAAACATCTACGCGTTTAACACAATTCAAGCACGAGAAAACGAAGAACTAATAGAACCAATTCCAGTCTATACCTGATTTAGACAAGGCGACTCATTGAGCGCCCTACTATTTAACATAATAATGGACGAGATAATCACATAAGTACGCACCGGTAAGGGGTATAAAATGGGAGAGAAAGAAGTAAAGATGTTATGTTATGCAAATGATGCAGTCCTCTTTGCAGAAACCGAAGACAATCAACAAAAACTTCTATAACTTTTCAATAAAAAGTCAAAAACGTTAAATATGATAATTTCAACTAAAAAACTAAATGCTTAACAACTTCAAAAGAACCACTTAGATGCAAACTAGAACTATAGAATAAGATAATCCAGCGGGTTATGACTTTCAAATATCTAGGCATAAATATAGCAAATGACAGCAACTCCGAAAATGAAGTAAGGTTACAAGTAATAATGGCAAATAAGACAGATGATGTTTAAATGACACGAAATGTAGAAATAAACACCTAATTGTAGAAACAAAATCGAGGATATACAGAGCAACAGTACGGCCAATACTGACCTATAGAGCAGAGACAAGGCCGGTAACCGAAAAAACAAAGCGGTAAATGGAAACAACAGAAATGAAAACTCTCCGAAGAATCACTAATAAAACACTGTACTATAGAGAGAGAAGCAAAACATAAGAAAATCGTGTAAGATAGAACCAATCAAAGAGTGGGTACAAAAACAAAGAATAGAATGGAACCAACATATAAATAGAATGTCCAATGATCGAATTGTAAAAATCGCCCGAGATAAATCACTGATAGGAAGACGAAGCATAGGTCGACCTACGACCTAGAAAACGGTGGAGTGACAACTTAACATGAATCAAATAAATGAAGCAATTCCGAAGAAGGAACAGGCAACTAAGCCTAAAATAGAAGACGAAAGAAGAAGAAGAAGAAAATTTAAAATAACGATATTTCGTAAACTGAGCGGAAACTCAGTATGGTTAGGCTATATTCAGGGCATATTCAGTTTCGATATAGCTTAGAATGCTTAATTAGCGACACATATCTTGATTATACCTATTCCATAATGTGTCAAGCCTTGTCAATCACTTTTCCTAGTAGCCTATGTTTGATATTGAAGCGTAAGGCATTTTACGAGCAATTTAATTCAGCAGTAAATTTTTTGGTTAGAATAGAGTATAAGAAATAAAATTTTAAAATAAACATTTCGTACATGTTTGCAATTTGTTGCCATGTTTTGATTGGCCAGTTTGAAGCATGCTAGACTGCTATCAGATAATCAAGTGCGAGAATTTGAGAATAAAAACCCAACTTAGAATAATTAGTGTGTCTATCTTTTATAATATTTGTGAGCTAACTGTTGCAAGAGGAAAGCGTGCTGTAAGTTCTCCCCAAAATGCTGTTTTACAAAGTTCCTGTAAACATGCCAAATGTAATTGACAAGTGTCCAGTTTTCAGATAAAATCAGTCTACGTGTTCACAAACCATTTGAAGCGTTTAATTACCTCGTATGTGCAACGAGAATAATTAAATACTATAACCAAGGCTCTGCTTACTATAGGTTAACCTAAAAAACAAAATAATCTACACATCACTACCAGCCATGAGGGAGTCAAAAGCTGATAAAAGGAAAAAAGTTTGAGGATTTAAGAAACTGTACGATGTAATGAAGGTAAGGCGGTCCAAGCAGTTCTCAGTTCAAGGTTTGGGGTTTGCTGTCATCGTGGAGGCGAGCTTGGAGTACGACAATAGTGGCGACCATCTTGCAGTCCTAACAAGGATATAAAACCGTGGTTACTCTACCGTTAACTGAGTGCCAGAGACGTAAGAAAACCCATGTACAGGATTTCTTTGATTAAAAAAAAAAGAGGATAACATGTGAATTCTTTTTATATGTGCGTATTTTTGATGAGCGACACCACGGCAAGTTTTAAATGGAGACCTTTAGAGAGTCGGTAATTTCTTTTTTAAGCAGACTTGGGCTTAATTTTGTTCAGTTTTTAATAAATTTAAGGAGTCTGAACAATATTTATTGCAGAAATTTCTATAATTTGAACCAATTGTTGGACACATTACTTGAAATTGTCAGTATTACAAAATTGTAGACATATTTCGGAAGTAATGCAATAACAATATTTCGAACAATCGTTTTCAAGTTCTCTTTGCACAATTCCCAACTTAGAGACTCCTTAGTTGTCAGTTATTTGAATGCTTCGATGATGTAGACTTAATAGTTTGCTTGGAATGGTTTACAATTTTTGCAGTGGATATTGCATAATAAACCTATATTTAATGCCTGTAGGTCGTTTTAGAATCTTTTGGTATTTCTGTTGTTTAACTGATCACAACTTTTTCATCTTTTCTTTACAATTTATTGACACATATATAGAATGGTTGGATTTAGATTCTACAACCTTTAACTTCTCTTGTGAATGTTACAAAACCCCAGGGCAAAAATGTAGTTGCCATCATAACTAGGGTAGGGCGAAATAATGAAAATCAAAATTTTAAATAGCACTACACCTCAAAACTTATCTTTGGATGTGACGGTAAACCACAATCTTTTCAGATCTTTTAAACATCATATTTTGTCTCCAACTTGACTTTGAATTGTATACTATGCACTAAAATATTGTGTTATACTACTGAAATCAGATAATGATTATAATCTGTAGAGGTGTGCAATCTAAGGAATGTATTGCGAAACATGGCAGGCCATTTTTAATTTCAATAGTTACGTGACCATTTCTAGCCGTTTCGGTACAATGTTGACGAGTTTGCCTGTATATAGGTTCCGTTTCAGTCATATTTATCGTACAACCCTTCAGCTTTTTGCATCGAACAATTCTGAAGGAAACACGCACGTAGCTTTTAATTTTCTAAAAAGGTGCAGCGGAACCGCTCTAATCTCTATGCCATCGTATGTGCAGCTGTTTTTGTCTCGTCGCTTTTAAGAGCGCTTGTTTACATCAATTTCAAAACATAGCCAATTGGAGCAAGCGAGATATCTGCCTTGAATAATTTAAGCTTGAGTCGCTCTCTCTCGCCCGCGGCTGCCTCATCGTTGTCACGCGAGGCAAACTGCGATTCCATTGGCTGCAGGTGCAAACACGCTTCAGGCGTCTAGCGCGAAAACTTCACGTGGCGTCAGTTGGGAGCTAGCATCTGGCACCGGCGGTTGTGCTGCAGAGCGCACGCCAGCGGCGTCCCCTTTCGAGGGAGCGCGTTCGTTGGCGTGTTGCGTAATGATATTTTTGACCGGTGTTTCCGTATTGTTACCGCAAGATTTGACTTTGTTTATTGAAAAGGTTCTCGGTGGGCGGTGTAAGTGACAGGGTGCGCTTCTGGGTGCCTGTGTGGTGTCTTTATTGATGTGCTATGCCGCTCTTTAACGTTCTGAAAGCCTGTTTGGCTAATTGTTTCGGCTTCTTGATCGGAATCTCATCTTACGAGTGGGCTATCTAACGGCCTCGCAGGATTTGTGGTCGCTTATCCGGGTGTTGCACACTTCTTCCCGAATAAATCGGGGATCCAATGGACATTGCAGGTTCCCACCTACGCCACATCGACCGACAGCTGTAGCGATTAGTACACGACAGCCTACAGCAATTAGCGCTTATGGAACAAGGCCAAGCCGCCTAGTAGAAGGTATTGCGGGCTCCTATATTTTTCCATTAATCGTTCATTTTTTACGGTCAGCCGGCCCATTTGAATATGTTTAATTAAGCGTACTTGTTATCCGCCGCCTAATTAAGGCGTTGTGCGCTATTTTCCAAATTAATCCTTTGTATTATGAGCCCGGCTATATTCTCGAATTATGCTCATGTTCTACTGCCAACCGGCGACTCATACGTTGAATTATTCGTCCGTGTGAAATGACTATTTGTAGTTGAGGTGTCCCCCAGCTGGGCCTACTTTTAGGTTTAAATTGTAAGTATATTGTGTACGCTGACCACGTCGGCATTGCTGTGCGTTATGACCATGAACTTGGTCAAATAGATCTGTTTACTGTATTTGACTTATGCTTTTCCCTTTGTACTTGTGCATGCTTATTTAGAGGGTGGCTCAATCACTGTGTCAAGATTGATGTAGCGTGAGGTCTGGGAGCGCTTTATAAGTATTGCAGGTAAGTCGACGCGCTTGTCGCTACACGGTTGGAAGGCCAAGGTTTATACTTGAGTATCCTACCCCGTTTGGCCCTCAAGCTTCGGCTAAGCTTAGGTTTCTCCGATTGACTCTTGTGGCGCCCATTTATTTTGTAACACCCTATATATACCGTTAAGCTTGCCCTGTGGTTTATCATTTCTAGGACTACGCCCATCTCCCTGAGCGTATCAATCCGTGGCCTTTAGCCTGTTTTGTGAGATTTTCAGGGTAAGTGGTTTCCGGACTTGTCGAAGCAAAGGGGCACTTCCCCAACCCAGAGTGTCCCTAGAATCATTTGATACCGTAACAAACACAAAACATATATGAAACGGAAGAACAGATAGCGCCATTATTAAGAGATTTCTAACTCCTTAGGTTCGAAATATCTCGACACCTGACCGCTGACAGTTTACAATGTGCCATGCATGAAATGTTAGTTATTTGTTGAAAAAATACAATAGAAATTTTGTGTCTTTGCAGTCAAAGTTCATGTGGCTTAATGATTATAATACTACGTACAACCTTTTATAATAATATGTATTATTTATGTAGTAATATAAAGAGACTGATTTTGCATTCGCCGGTAAAAATGTCCACTAGAAGTCAAGTTAATGATGTAATTATAAGTGTGCCTAAAGACTTCAGTGGGAATGTTTTGCCGACTTACAAACACGTTTTTAAGTGTTACTCGTGGTTAAGACATAAAGTTAAACAATATTAAAATAAGAAACCAACAATTTCGGAAATATCAAACGTCTTAACACTATAATGTAGACAAATTTGGGAAAAAGTCTGAATACCGACACTTTCTGAACCTTCTTTTATTTCTCTCATTCAGTAATGTCATAGTACTAATCATATGCGCTTGATGAAGCAACCAAAAAGAATTTTGTCAGTCAAAGAAAAATTGGGAAAATTCATAGAAAATTCTACAATTCAGTTATTTGATATTGCCGCCTGCAAATGCAATTTCACGATTACTACCACCACGTGAAAGTGTGAAAAGACACGGAAAGAACCCATTAATCAACGTGCTTTTCGGACAGACCAAAAAACTTTAAGAAAAATGTTTGTTGGGCAGGTTGATTCTGTCATGTTTAAGAAAAACCTCTAGAGCAGTGATTGCCAAAGTGGGCGATATCGCCCCTTGGGGAGCGCTGGAACGATTCAAGGGGGCGATAGTAGCCTCGGGTGCATTTGGGGGGCGGTGAATATAAGGGGCGGTGAAAGCTTAAAGAAGGAAGAGAATATAAGAAGATTTAGAAAAACCATTCGTACATATTTCATCTGTTGTGTAACATAGTGTAAGATTATTTACCAAATAAACACACAAAATGCAAGTTACGGATTTATTTATTCGATGAAGACTATTTACCATTATTAAATGTTCTTATTTATTCAGTCTGCTTATTCTCCGTTTCTTTAATTTTACTTTATCACACCCTTTAATACACCATGCAAAAAGTAAATACATTATAATCAAGAGTTTTTATTATTCAAATTTGCGATTACTCAAAATACAGGTTACAAATACAGGAAAAAATTGTTAATTTAAAAAATATCATTTTCTCTAGCAATAATTTATACAAAATTTCTATGTGGTATATATTATTATAACATTTCATAATTGACTTTTTCATTTGTCAGTTAATACCTACAAATTAAAATGTAAGCTCTGACGTTACCAAACAACTATGCCAACTAAATCAATTTAAATGCTCGAACTTTTTTAATAAACTATTCACAATTTTACAGTAGCTGTATCTAATGTATCATTCATTAAACAATTCTCAAATATTTATGTTGTACTTTTAATGTATAAATCCCCCCTTGTACTTTTTAATTGCTAATTAATTTATTCTTTCAAAATAATTTCCTACCTAGAAATGCTCTTATAAATAATTATCAGTCTCAAGAAGCTACCACCACAATATCTTTCTGTTTGTTCGCTTAAAGAATGTAGATTTCCAGGGGGCGCTGAGTAATTTTTTTTCTGAAAAGGGTGCGGTAGGCCAAATAAGTTTGGTAACCACTGCTCTAGAGGATAGAAAAATTAAAAATACTAGAGTACATGGTGCTGACTCAAATTTGGAATGCATCAAATAGTGACAATGAATTGCATGAAATAAATGTATCTGAGCCTAAGCCTAAATATCAACGGCTAGCATATCTGTAGTAGGACATGACTCAAGAGATGGTTTCATCCGAGCTAGAATCAAATCAAGACAAGATATGGAGAGTATTGAAGCTAAATCAAATTTTCAGGTAATTCGAAGGTTTAGAGTTGCTGTAGTATGATTAAATTTTACATGTCTTTATATTTTTGAGTTTGTTGCAATTTAATGTAAGAAAAGTTATTTAAAAAATATATTTCCACTTATTCACGTATGTCCAAAGTGGCATGAGCTAATATCATTGCATGGTAAATCGGGCAAAATATTTAGGTGCAAGTTGGATGCAAAAAAAGTTTACATTTTGAACGAGGCAACTTGCGTTATAAAAAAAATTAAAAAGATTTTTTAGCCATATTTTGCTCCACCCTAATCAAGACATCCCCCAAAGTGAGTGGTAGTAAAATTTTCACAGACTACTATTTTAGCGTAGTAACACTCACCTTTAGTTTTTTTAGACGACCCCCCCCCAGATATTTTTGCACTTTCCTATAGCCAAAATATTCTTTACAGAGGAATGTAATCATAGATCTACTTTTCCTCGCCTGCACTTATCTGAGTCGCTTATACTCGTCAGTCAAACGCGTCTGGTCTGGCAACACAAAGTATCACTTTTACTCCTAATAACATAATATATAGTGCTATCTGCCAAGTGTGAAAGGTAGTACCTCACACATGACAGATATTTTTTTATCTGGTATTTTAAAAACCATATGATTCACATGCTACTACATCGATACATTAATTCCTAATTTTGTAACTGTAAATTGCTGGAAAACAGCTGTGTTATACATTGTTGTGTAGAGAATTTTATTAGCCTTAAAAAAATTCAGAAATGCGAAAACGTCAATACAATTTATCTTGGAAGATCTAATGATACAAATGTGCCGTTTATGAACGAAGCCGTTGACAAGGCCTCGGCTAGCTTTTTTAACTCTCTGCAGAATATAGCGTGGTGTAAGGAACATGAAGGATTAATACACATTGGGCGCTTTGTCGTTACTCACAACCTATAAAAACAAAACTAGCTACTTATAAATACGCCACCTACTTTTGGTGTTCCACCGCATATTTAGATTGCTCATGTAGATAGAGGGGTGCAGTAACACATAAATTATTTGCCTTTGCTCTCAGGCCATGTGAAGACAAATAACGTTGTAGGTCTATTGCTTATGAAATGAATTAATAAATAATAAATAGGAATTAAATTCTAAATATTTAATCCACAAAATGCTAATTATAGCTTAATTTGCAACTTCAGACCAACACCTGTAATACAGAAATTGGCATAAACCCACAACGCTTAAAGCGCGGCTCATGAGTGATAATGCACATGCTTATTTCAGCAATTTTAAATTATTTAAATCCTCGCTCATCAGCGTCATACAATATTGAGCCAAAAGGTTGACGAAACACGTTCAGTTTGATTTGCTAAGATGTTAGAAGGAACTGACACCATTAAGGCGGATGCCTTTGTAGATAAAAACACAGAGCTGATAATGGCATGTACTAACAATTTAACTTGATGTTGAAGTCCAGCGATCGGCAAATAGAATCCTGTTGTGTTGCATTTATATATGAAGACGCTAAGCCGGATTTGACTGCTAAATTCTAAGAATCCTAAGGTCGCCACTGTTAGAAGTCAGCTAACAACAAAAGGAAGCGGGACATGTTGGCAATTTCTGACCAAATACGGAATCGGAAGCGGGGAACTGAATTAGCTGAATGTTCAGCCTTAGTTTGAGCCCATGTTAGACCAAACAAGACCATAACCCATAATAGACGATATTAGCCCATGCTAGCCCATACCAGCAGAATTTTAACCCGCAGCTGCTGGCCTAAATATTAAGAATCAGAAAGCAAAATAAACTATGCGAAGCATTCTTACCGAAGGTGTATTGGCCTAATTGCGTAGAAAACGGCACGGCAGCGGTTTCAATTCTTGGCACTTCAAGGGAATCCAGCATATAAAGATCAGTACGCAAACAATCAGATGAGTTCTTACCTACACATACGCCTTACGTAAAACAACGCCTAGGGGCTTCGCTTGTAAAGCAACAAAAACTGCTTGAGTTTAGGGCAGCAATTCACATCCGCGAGAGCGTGCTTCTCGAAAAATCAATACTCTTCCAGCTATTCGGCTGTTTGAGCGGCCTGCTCGAGTTGAAATGCCAAAAACTAGTTCAGATGCGAAACCAGCAGGTGTTTATATCTTGCACAACAGTTTGGTGCGATAACTTGAATTCTTTTACTACAATAATTAGATATAAAGTGGTCCGAACTAAGGTGCCAAATGCATTAACGCACTATTGAGATTAAATTTAAACGGGACGTTACACCAAACGACTATTGCTCTAAGATTTTGCGACATTAGCAACATTAGAAGAATTACAAGTTGTCGAATGAATTCGCAACCACTCTGTATACATGGCCCAGCAACAATGTAGGGTTAGAAGATATTTCTAAAACTACGACAGTTACATAAAGGTTGCTTACGTAGAAGTTGTAAATACCTAAGTGGTGAAAATTAACACAATATTTGCTATCATATAGGGTGATTCAAGAAGTGTGGTGCATCGAACTTACTTTTATTTTAATGGAATGTCCCATAATTGGTAACTTGAAGGTTGCACGTCACTGCAAATGTTGAGCCTCCTGTACAACTTTGATACCTAGAAAACAGAAGGAGAAATATTTCAACGTTTAGTGTAACTTCTAATTAGGTATACGATTTTGGTCCAACTGCTTTTGTTTCTTTAAAATCTGAACTCGTTTGACATTAGAATTAATTTATTCAAGCATTTCTCTTTTTTTTCTGTTTATATTTCTTGTAGCAACAAAAACTGGATTTTAATTGTTTAAAGCTGGTTTTCTGTTATATTTCGAGAGTTAAGAAAATGAGTTAAACGAATCCTTAAGAAAATATAGTATTTTGATTGGATTATGTTCCTTCCCCACCTATATTTTCTTGTAAGGTAATGAAGTCAGCCTATTAGCATTACCTGAAATTGCGTTCTTCCCTTTTATATTTTTAATTTTCTATGGGTAGGCTTTGAAGGTTCCCTACCTATTATGAATGCTCAAAATGTTAGAAAATGAGTATCTGAGACCCTAGTTAATTTTGTGATTTTGTGCTGACTGAAATGTTTAAATATCGAATAGTTAACGGCAAATATTAATTAATCGATTGTGCGAACGTTTAAGCTGGCGCATTAAATGTTGTTTTCCGCTTAGTTTAGCTGCCACTCAGAGCGAGATATTCCTCAGTCGAGACGAGGATTTATCGCATCGTTTATTCTAACCGAGACTTTCGCTATTTTAAAATTACTAGGTAAGTAAAGCTAGAATTCAACTTTGAACGTATATCAAAAATAAGATAATGTAATGTGATGCAGCACTACAGTCCCAAAATATGCACAAAACAAATACATATTATGACAATCACTACTTTAGGCGATTGCTTAATATTACAGCGTTACAAGTATAGTTATGTGCATAAAGTTCGTTTTTTTAAGATCGACCAACCTTCCAATTTCTCTCAAAAGTAGGTTTGACAACGCTGTTACTGCTGCTAGTGTTAATTTTTTATCATATTCACCACTGATTTATCTAGTCAATTCAATGCATCAAGAAACTCGACGATGTCGCAATGCAAATGCAAGACCATTCGGGACATGACGATGAAAATTCTATAACGTTCCAAACGTTTGTGGAAGAAATAAAGAGAGGTATAGTATTCCAACCAGAAATTGGAAAGCTATTTAAAATCAGGCCAGCATTGAGAACAGTAAGTCACTTCGTAATTTAATTCATAAAATTACTGTTTGATTGTCATTCAGTGACACTTCGATAATAACCTTCAAATTTGAGAGATGCATTGAGAAGTTTGGAAGACATATACGTTTTTCAACGTTTTCTTTGCCACTACACTGTTTTAAAAACTCAACTAGTACCTACTTAAACCATGCACAATGTTACAATACCTTGACAAAACAGTTACTTACATGTACAATTTGCAGATGAACTGTCATTACTTGAAAGCTGATTGACATTAGAATATTATTTACTGATTGTATGAAACCAACTTAGACATGACTTACACTTTGCATGGCGTACTGGATTTTAAATAGCTTTCCAAATTTTGGTTGGAATACTATACACAGTAATAAGCGAATTAGAGCCTGATTGTAGATTTGTATAAACAACGCGGCTGAGGGCTTTAGCTACATATACAGTCTTGAAATAAATCAATAGCGTTGAAAAATTCTAATAACGAATTTTATTTTTCAATATATAGTTAGAAATCTTACTCTCTGCAACAAAAGTGTGACCAGTAATTATCTAAACAGAATCACTATTACATAGACTATTACATAAAACATATTCGTCTCAAACATAGTGTTAATAGAGAATATGCATCCCGCCTCAGTTAACACCAAGACTTTGATAAAGGGATGCTGAAAATAGATCGTTCTGTTTTTCTATAACGCTAGTTAAATGATGCAACGCTGCGCAGGTTTAACATCTCACGCTTCCAATCAGTAAGCTGACAGTAAGTATTAAATTAATAGTTGCCGCAAACTATTACATAAATCGTTTCTATTATGTTCTAATACCAAATCAATAGTCTAATTCACCCCAACTCACTTGGATATGGTGCATTTTCAAGTGAAACTATGTAAAAGAATGTACATAATTGCTATGCACCTTAACGTGGAACTAGTTTTATAGATTTGTATTTATATATACAGGGCATTTGTTAAGTCAACCGTGAAGCTTCTGAAGGGACGTATTAAGTACTTTTTTTATTTTAGTTGTGTAACTATGGATTTCATGTTACTACAATCCTCTTCACCTTAAGGTAGAAGAAGACAACTATGCAGCGTGTCAAAGCACCCTTGCTAAGGTTAGAGCTCTTTTCACCATCATTCTAACATTCTATCCCTGGACGTGTCCCCCCCCCCCCCCCCAGCTGTCACAATGCTGTTCGATCAGAGGTATTTCGCTTCCAATGTGATCCTGCTATGCTGCTGATGTGGCTTCACCATCTAGTTCTCGGAAGCCCGCGGCCTCCTCTTCCGGTTATAAGCCTCCACTCGGTCACTTTCCTACTCCACCTGTTGTCTTGTCTTCTCATTAGGTGTACCGTCAATTGCCATTTTAGACTTCCTATGCGCTGCGTAAGTCTTCGACTCTTATCATTTCCTATCTAGTCGTTTGGTTTCCTGTCTTGTAGCCCGTGTGTCAAGGATTCAAGGCTTGCTATTCAACAGATCAAAAATACTGCAGAATTTAAAATGGGACTTCTTAATGGAAAATCCATTACATACACTTCATTTCATTTTCTTTTTTGTTTTGTAGATGTAACATGTAATACATGAATGTTAATAAATTCCTGGTTCATCATTACTTAATTTCTTGTGTTATTTTTGTATTACTTAGTATGATGATTTAAGGTAGGTATCAAAAATGCTTAATGGACTGAAAATAAAATTGTATTTACATGATTTTTTTGTTAACCAACGTAATAGACCAGTGGCAAAGTCGTTTTACCCTTTTGCAGGGTAGCAAAATTCCAAGTTTTCCAACTTTTTCAGCCGCCGCTCGCGCCGCCGCGCCATCTTAACAAAATTGCGCTCAAAACCGGTTTTTCTACATTCTCCTTGCCAGTGCATTCTAGGAGCAAAATAGCTATTTAAATTATATAAAAGACATAATTTTCTACAACTTTTGTTTGAACATAAACAATAATCATGAAGAAATCAGCTCACAAGGAAGCACCGTGGATATTTAATTCACTTACAAAAAAAATTAAACAAAATTTGTAGAAAATTGTGAGTTCTATAATATTAATAAAAACTATTGTCATCCTAGAATGCAATGCTAAAGAGATAACGGGTTTAGAGTGCCAGGTTTTTCAAGATTGCGTCACGATGGGCAACTCGAAATTTTTGAAAACTTGGTATTGTTATTAAGACCTTGAACTGTTAAACATACAAAAATTTAAACTATTCCTTTTGCAGGGCAAGGCTGTTTTTGTACTCTGCTACTGCACTATAATACATACATCAAACTGGCTAGTGTCAGGCTCAAAAAGTGTGGTCCTATAACAAAAGATTTCCATTTCATTTTTAGTTGATTAAAAATTTTTCTAGCGCCGAAACTCCTTCTGCCCAAACACCTGGCGTCCAAACGCCTTGTGCCCAAACGTCTGGCGCCCAAACGCCTGGCGCTGAAACGCTGTCGCCCAATCGCCAGAGCCCAAACGTCCTGTTCCGTTGACTTTGACTTGTATGAATTTAACACCTGCAGTTCCGACCTTCAGATGTTTGGGCGGCATACCGTTCCCGCTTATCTCCCATAGCGGACAGAAAAGGCTGAACCAGAAAAAACTTATTATTATGATCACCAAACTTATGACCGTACTGTCGCATTTATAACTTTATAATTGATTGTCACCTCTACCCCTTGCTGAGTTGTATGCTATTTTAATCTGTGATTATATACTGTGATATTAGCGTTTTTGTATTATTTGTTACTGCTGCCTGTGCCTGATTTGAGCTTTTCTTTCAGGGTGCTGCTTGAGTTTACGAATTCTCAGTGGAATGCCTGGATACACTTGTTGTTAATTGGAAAGGATTCGTTGGCCCCCTTTTTGGCTTTTAATCGTTTGTTAGTACTTAAAGAACTGCATACCCCTTTGCTGAACTAGCCGGCCAACAATTGCATCCAAGTAGTCATAAAGTTTGTTTTGTTTGAGGGAATTAGCCGACGAATCGGTTTGAAGTTAACAACCTACCCGTAAGGAAATGTTTTTAAATTAAATATTGCGGTGAAGTAATGAACTACAATGTAAATAGAAATAATTTTAAATATTTTTTTCAATTGGAATTATCAGAATGACAGAGACAGTACTCTGATAAATTGTCTATTTAGTGACCAACACTAGTCATTTTATGTTAAAGGTAGGCGAAGATGGCCTGCCAGATTTAGTAGGCTATTCCAAAGGTCACATTATAGGCCCAGTGTCATGGCATGAAGCAATATAGACCGCCTTGATATAATGGATTATCAAATATAATTATTTTCCTTAAATTTCTTCGAAGTGTGGTAGGGTCACGTTTTCTATAAAACAGAATATTTATCACTCATTTATTTTAACTACACACAAAATAGAAATATTCCAGTTTATCGAGGAATTTTGAGACTCGCGAAACAAGACCAAAATTATCATCGAAAAAATGCACAAGACAAGAGAACTCGACATTCTCTCTCGATATTCCATACAAAATAAGAGCTACCCATCAAAACAAGGTTTCTTGTATAGATGAAAGTCATAGACGTACGAAAAACCTTCGATTGAAATTATTTACAGTATCAGGTTAAAATCGTAGTTTATTCCTTTGGTGCGTAAAACACTGTTATTGTTATTATAAAATATAAAATTATGATATGCGTTACTTTTAATAAATAATTAATAAAGTTGTAAGTATGAATCCAAACTAATTTCTAGCTACTTTCGACGCAATATTCATTGCAATAAAATACACTGTGTGCTTTTCTCTATTTTACTAAATTGTTGTGTAAGCTGATCAAAGTGGCAGAATAATGGATTTTTTCTTCAAACGGCAGTAAAATGTGACATTATACTGCTTGGTTGATGATGCTAAACTGTCACTTCATTGCCATGGCATCTGAAACACTTTATCTGTCGCTCGTCAGAGGCAGATATAGTAGTTTATATATCAAGGGCGCAAGGTAAGCGATTTCAGCCCGCGATGATAGTTTGGAACCCGACCGAAAAGAGGTATGTAAATCATCAAGGGATGAAATACATAATTTTACCTCAACCGGAAAGACGTGGTGCGATTTACCTATATACGTGAAGATTTTACAACTATTAACATTAAAAATCATAATACCAGGATCTAATAAAAGCAAGGTGCATTTCCGTAGCAACTACGTAAACATGGTCAGAAAAATTTACTTTTCCGCCTTCGGGCGAGAATGGTTTACTTTGCGCCCGCACATGCGGGCGGGAATAGGGTACTTTGCGCCCAGCTGAGGATAAAAGTTATTATCTGCCGATGACGAGATTAAGTAATTTTCTTCGAATTTCGTTCACAAAGTTGTAAATAATTTGTTATAAAAACGTTTGAAGAAAAAATACTATATGTTATTGGGAGCAAAAGTATCCTTATGTGGCTCGGCTGTACTTATCTGCCTCGCAAGCTCGGCAGATAACCCGTCAAGCCACGCCACATAAAGTGTAACTTCTGCTCCTAATAACATAATATACCTAATAAACAGAATCAGCGAAAAGGCAACCCTAAGAGTCAGAATCCACGAAACAACTAATAGGGTCAACATCAGAAGGGGTGTGCGACAAGGGGACATAATATCTCCTAAGTTGTTCACGCTGGTTCTTGAAGATGTATTCAAAGAACTGAAATGGGAGAACAAGGTATTCAACATTCAAGGACAAATGCTTAATAACCTGAGATTTGCAGATGATATCGTTCTATTCGCGAATGATGTCACTGAACTAAAAGAAATGCTAGAAGAGCTACAGCAAGAAGCTGAAAAGGTGGGCCTAGGAATGAAAATACGGAATACTAAACCAAGAGAACACCCAAGATACGATGACTGTCAATGGACAAGAAATCGAAAAAGTAAAAACATAGATATATCTGGGACAATCAGTGACAGTGGGTAAAGTAAATCAAGAGAACGAAATAAAACGCCGAATCAGCTGGGCTGCATTGGGGAAATTAAAGGACGTCTTAAATATGAAGATGACGTTGAAATTTAAATCAAAAATATACAATGAATGCATAGTTCCAGTCATCACATACGGTGCAGATACTTGGGTATTGAACAGAAAAACCATAAACAGGCTACAAGTACAACAGAGATCCATCGAAAGAAAATTATTAGGAATTACCCTTGCAGACCGTAAAACAAACGAATGGATACGTAAACGAACGCAAGTTATCGACATAACGAGAAGAATAGCCACCATCAAATGGATTGGGCAGGCCACATAGCTAGACACCCTGAAAACTGGAGCGGCACTTGCACAAGATGAAGACCATGGGGTGAAAGACGAAGCGTTGGAAGACCACAACAACGTTGGTATGACGACCTAACAAGAACAGCTGGTCTAAACTGGTACCAAGTGGCGCAGAATAGAGACACTTGGAATCTGATAGAAAACGGCTAACAAATAAAATAAACATAATATACTATTATTAAAAGGTTAATTAACCCATAACATTTCAAGTTAGGTTTTGATGTGCAACAGTTTGCCTATTTATGTAAATAATTGAAGTAGTCTTTAATAGAGCGCCTTGATGTCAATTTGACGTTTTTGTTCTTTACCAGGGTACGGGTAGATTGTTGTCTCCTCCCACTCTAAGGTACGTTAGAATGAGAGAAGACAACGATTAGAGTACGAACAGATCGACGTCCCCTCTCACTCTAAAGTACTTTACAACGATCTGTCCGTTCCCTGTTATAGGACAAATACGTCAAATTGACATCAAGGCGCCCTAGTCTTTAAATTAGTACACGCTACGGAGCCTTGATGCCAATTTGAAGTATTTCTCCTTTATCAGGGTACGGATAGATCGTTGTCTCCTCTCACTGTAAAGTAATTTAGAGTGAGAGGGGACAAGGGTCAGGTTTGTTCCCTTTCACTCTAAATTACGTTAGAGAGAGAGAGAGAGAGAGAGGAGACAACGACCTGTCTTTACTCTGTTATATAGGACAAATATGTCAAATTGATATCAATGTGCCCTAGTACACACAAAGAGGTGGTATGGCGTAATTATATCAAAGTCTTGATTTGTCAATATAACAATATCCTTTTTCGAAAACTGTCATCAAATGTTGACATTTTCGTTAAATTCTCAGTAAGCAAAGTGATTCTTTTTTGTCACAACTGCGAAATACTTTTATGTTCTAGAATGCAAAATTCTTTAGCGTTCTAGAACATAAAAGAAATGTCAAAAAATTTGTCATTTTTTAGGAACTTATTTGTGATTTTATTAATTAAGTAACCTACATGCGTTTTTTATTAAGTAATTTAAAATTTCAATAGATACTAATAACTATTATACACTATTATAAACATGACTAATTTATGCTGTACTACATGTAAATTGAAGGTGCCGATACTGCTGTCAGTTAAATTTATACGTCACTTTGACGTTTGTCAAACAATTCAGCATGCCGTGGTTCAAACATAAATTAACTGTTTATGAAATATAAAATTGTCAATTAACGTTTACAGTTACCTTATTTTTTTTTTTATTCTTATACTAGTTTTATTGCAGTTTTCGAAAAATCATTGTTTGCATCTCGAATGCGAAATACTTTTGCGTTCTCGAATGGGTATTTTGCCTCGCTAAAGCTCGGCAAAATAACTTCCATTCTTGAACGCAAAAGTAACATTTAGCATTCTAGATACAAAAATTGCCATTTTCGAAAACTGTCATCAAATGTTGACATTTTCGTTAAATTCTCAGTAAGCAAAGTGATTCTTTTTTGTCACTTAACAGCGAAATACTTTTATGTTCTAGAACGCAAAACTCTTTTGCGTTCTAGAACATAAAATAAATGTCAAAAAATTTGTCATTTTTTAGGAACTTATTTGTGATTTTATTAATTAAGTAACTTACATTAGTTTTTTATTAAGTAATTTAAAATTTCAATAGATACTAATAACTATTATAAACTATTATAAACATGACTAATTTATGTTGTATTACATGTAAATTGAAGGTGCCGATACTGCGGTCAGTTAAATTTATACGTCACTTTGACGTTTGTCAAACAATTCAGCAGGCCGTGGTTCAAACATAAATTAATTGTTTATGAAATATAAAATTGTCAATTAACGTTGACAGTTACCTTATTTAATTTTTTTTATTCTTATAGGTACTAGTTTTATTGCAGTTTTCGAAAAATCATTGTTTGCATCTCGAATGCGAAATGCTTTTGCGTTCTCGAATGGGTATTTTGCGTCTCTAAAGCTCGGAAAAATAACTTCCATTCTTGAACGCAAAAGTAACATTTCGCATTCTAGATACAAAAATAGCCATTTTCGAAAACTGTCATCAAATGTTGACATTTTCGTTAAATTCTCAGTAAGCAAAGTGATTCTTTTTTGTCACTTAACAGCGAAATACTTTTATGTTCTAGAACGCAAAACTCTTTTGCGTTCTAGAACATAAAATAAATGTTAAAAAATTTGTCATTTTTTAGGAACTTATTTGTGATTTTATTAATTAAGTAACCTACATTAGTTTTTTGTTAAGTAATTTAAAATTTCAATAGATACTAATAACTATTATAAACTATTATAAACATGACTAATTTATCTCGCTAAAGCTCGGCAAAATAACTTCCATTCTTGAACGCAAAAGTAGCATTTCGCATTCTAGATACAAAAATAGCCATTTTAGATCGTTTCTTGTATACAAACGGTAAACACTGTTTTCCTATACTCTGAAGGAAAACGCAAAACAGTTTTAATGAAACTAAATTATATGCAACGAAATTTTTTAATTAAATGTGCTACACTCCATTTCCAACTTTTGCAGCATTTTGTACTAATATAAACAGTATAGAACGCGTTTAAACCTAAAACTTGTAATTTAAAAATATCTAAACTCAACATAAACTTGGGCTAGAAGGTTTTATCAACTAATACGATACTAAAATAGAAAATTCTATAACATTGTTAGCATCTTTAGTATTTTTCTTTTCTTTATATAAATATGGATAAATCAAAATAATTTGAGTCGAAAAATTAAATATACTAATGCAAATTTCATTATTTGGTTATTAACTTGAAAATAGTCCTCTAGGAAACGTTTTTGGTTTCAGTTTCTATTTACTCTGAAACCTGATAACTACAAGGTGAGTTAATTTTCTCAGAATTATACACATAGAAATTCTGCAAAGACTGTAACCTGTCACCAACCTCATTCATCAATGTAGGTTATTAATCTTCTTTATTAACTTATTTCTCCACCCTACGTTCCTGCGTTATACGCGTCGCAACCTATACACCCCTTACAGCATCTAGGAGAATGTTTTATATTTATTAAGATGAATCCTTATAATTTTTGCTGCTAGAAGCGCCTTTGTGCTGGTGGGCAATTCAGCAGCCCTGTTCAGTGTAAGACTGATTTTTGCTGCGAGCGGAATCCTGCGTACTTGTTCCTTTTAGTTACCACGGTAACCATTAGTAGCATCATTAGTCATTATTTATCCTTACTTATTCAGCACTAACTAAAACTAATGCTAATTTATCTCCTTAGCACAGCAACACGTAGCTACAAACAAGAATATACGCGTTAATTCAACACAAAGGGCTTAAGCTTTTCACGCAATTTCTTGTTTCCTCCAGACTAGCTTTGTGTTCGAATTTAGGTGTTTTCTAAGTTAACGATCTTTTTACACCCACATTTTTCTGTTATAATAGCTGTACTTTCGTAGGCGTAGGTGGTCAACGAATTACGTCCTCTAAAATTCCCTTTATTTCGAAACCATACCAATTAATGAATAATTTGAGCCATCTTAAAGCCGCCTACTGTATTGTTTAGGAATTTCCTTATAACGTGAGCTGCAAGGAGGTGCTCTACATGTGCACTTTAATATTGATTAAAAATTAATATCAAACGTTATAAACTTGGGAGCTTCTCGGCGGCGCGCCGGTTCAAAAATGCATAAAGCAGGAAATTGTGCAGCTAAAGCTGTTTATTAATTTCTCCCAAGCTCACAAAAACTGCGAGAACTCACTCAAGTGTAAAGTTTCGTCTATCTAAATATTGCACCGCTAGATAAGCCAACCTCGGCGATCGAATTTCGAAATTTATCGTATTACTCTCTCAACATTCATAAAACTTCCGCAACAGACGTAAAGAACGGCATTCGAATTTGCCGTCCGGACGCTGCTATTATTTATACTTTCCACGCGAGAGCGGACCCAAAACAAGAATCTGCTGATCAGCCAAGATTTATGGCGTTAGTTTCTTTGGACAGAGCCAAAATTGTAGTTATAAAACATTTACGGTTTCATTATTACTCTCCACCTTGCGCCGTGCTCTGGTGACCTAAAATACAGAAACTAATTTCCCAACTACTTACCGATAACAACGTACATTTCCGTTCTTATGCTAAACGAATCCGGTTGTAGCAGTGGTTTATACTCTCCTGCTAGCGGAAAGCTCTCCTTAAGCTCTGGCGAGCTCCCAAAGCTCTGTTTGAGCACCACCTGATGACAGCCCAGATTCTTAATCATCCGCTACAACGGAGGCGGTTGTTAAATCGGCCAATTTGAATTTTCGAAATTAGCATGATCAAAATGAAGACTTGAAATGGGTAGCGTTCTTATTTGTTGAAAATTTAAAAGGATTAATTCATTCCTAAATTAAAAAAATAGCTGATAATTTTCTCACTTTGAGATTTTTCCGCAAAATCAAGTCTGTTATTTTAATTGCATTAGTTTCTATGCTTTGTCGGCTAGTGAATAAATAAAATTGCAAAGCAGATTTAATGTAACTAAATAATTTCGCCTTCGATCGCCTTATTTATAGTAGTTCCCTTTCAATAAATTATAATAATAACTAGCTTTTTCCAAGTCTACGAAATCTGCATTATGAAGAATGGTATTTCCTTGAATTTAATTTGACATTTAAATCTTTTAGAGTATGCTTTTGAATACCGCGTTGTGTATTAGATGTTTTCTTCCCAAGTTACATTTCATTGTTCTATTTCATTCTCAGTTCGACCACTGGTTTCAACTTCTATGTCTAGATCTGTGTATTCTTTAGATGTTCCTCCTTGTTCATTTTCGTCTAGATTAAGGTCAGTTGTTTCGCCCCCTACACATAGATATTGCTATGGTTTTAACAATGGAAAAGTATTTAATAGCTATTTGTGCTAAAAGTAAATGTTTATGCAGAAGACATGAAAATTATGAAACGAAGCCGAAGGCTGAATTACATAACATGTCTCGTGCATAAACACTTTTAGCACTAATTTGCATATAATATTTTTGTATTATTTTAGATTTACTGTTATTAATGCGTAAATTTCGATTTAACAAAGGTTTGCATTTATGACAGTTATAATTTATGTTATAGTAAAGAGTGCGACAAAGTATAAAAGGGTTGGCCTTACCTGGAGACGAAAGTTATATTTAATATTTTGCCGGCTGGTAAATATCGGCCCTATTGAGCTAATTCTCCGAGAAGGGTCGGGGTTTTACCTACGCTGAAAAAGAAAACTAAGGGAGAGTGCGCCAGGTCCTCGACGTCGACAAATCCACGAGTCGGACCTCCTCAAGGTATGGGATAAATCCAACAAAACAATCAGTAAAGACCAATATCTGATCACAGCATTTATTTAAAGATTTAGTACTATAGTGCAAGCCGTGACAGTTAGGTAAGTGCAATGACACATACACATGCAATAATAAATATATATGACTAGGCAGGCAATGACATATCAAACACGTTAAATAAAGATGGGCGCTGCATAAGCAATAAAAAATATATCAAAGCGGGAATCATAACTCTATCAATTAAAGGAGGGCTGCATAAGCAATTAAAACTTACTCGACCTGCATCGGCAAGACTATCAGCGTTCCGCGAAAAATTAAGCAATAAATGATTTGTGTAATCAACCTTTATCGCGTCTGTACAAGGTAGGCACCACTAATTTCCACGCACCCTGTGAGGCGGGGCGCAGCAAAACAAAGCAATGCAAGTATCTAGCTAACGTTTAGCCCCGAGTGTTAGCGCGAAATGACATTGAGACGATACTCAAAATTTCTAATTTGCGAAGACCCCGTACGAAAGTATGCCCATACGAAAGTGAGTGAGATTCTTAATGTTAAAGCATCAGGCTATTTATGAACGCTACAACAACGACTTGAATATGCTCTGAACAATATTGTTTAAACGTTAAATTGCGTAATCAAATCACGGAAGCTTGAATCCGACCAAACTGCTACCGAGATCGGGTCACCAACCACAGCTGAAAAGTCGCTTAAAATTTGTAAACCAACAAAACTAATAATTACGAACGTCATAAAAGTGCACTTGTACTTCTAGATTCTCCATATAACAAAAAACGTGTGGAGCCAAACCAATTAGCTCTTAATTAAAGCACAAACCTGGGGCACAACTCGCTTACACGAAATTTCAAATAAAAAAGAACCAAATGTTTAACGAAATCCCAGGTTATCAAACAATTCACAAAATTTTGCAAAGAAACCTCAAAAAATCCTGAAAAAATGTACTGTACAATGAGATAACAGCAGGCCAGGTTGTTAATAAATGCGCCAAAGGTTGCCTAACCACTAGGCGTGAATGTATGTAGCATTGTAGCAGAATAAATGCAAAAGATGATATTTAGTTAATTACTAGGGGAATTGCATGTGAAACCACCTATTAATTATAGGGAAATGCCTAAAAGTATGATACAACTAGTTAAATCTTCACTAAAGCATGCAAAATTACCAGTTGAAGCCACCTACTAAAGCTTAAAAATAAAATTCAACTAGCAAATTTTCTCTAATACAGGGGAAGCTACAAACTATCCGTAACGTGATTACGCAGGTCTGTTTCTGCAGCCGGTAGTTGTCAAAGTTAGTTATCAAAGACAATTATAATAGAACACATTTTGCCTAAATAGTCATGCATTAATAAACCCTTTTTTGCAATGATTTTATATAGGCAACCATACGTACTAAACGTCAATTGTATCTGAAATGTCAAATCTAACGGTTAAATTATTCCGTGGATTTATTAATATTAATATTTACATTAGAAAACGTACAATTATTAAAACTAAAACAAGGCGTCGACGGCTTGCCAACAGTGTTAATCGACATTAATATTTATTTCATTTTCTTGGTCACCTATCTCTGTCTCTGGCACAAATAAAATTCGTAGGCATAAAAATCAGGGCAGTATAATATAAGTCAAAAATATTTGGCGGTACATACACAAAGAAAAATAATAAAACACGACAATGAAGATTAAATATTACAGTAGTATGAGTGGTTATAAAAGCTATAAAAGTCATTAATCAAGTTACGAAAGTTTAATATAAACAAGCAAAGTGGAAAAAAGTATAAATTGACTGTTAAATTAACAATTTGCATTACCGGTAGGCCATTCATTAAAAGTGCATAAGCGCAATAACGTTATTAGTTAAATTTTTGTGTTCGGATTGTATTTGACCCCCAATTTACATATGCAAGAACATTCAGAAGTTCGTAATTAACAGGATGAGCCTACAGACCCCATGATCTTGATTCATGGTAAGGCATTATATAACCCCTAATATTCTTAGTGATTCATTAATAATAATAATCGTCAATTTCTCTTTATCAGGCAAAAAGAACGATCGACCAATGTCTTGCAAGTTGGAAAGCAATTAAGTTTAATTCAACCGAGTAATAGGACACTACTATGAAGTAAATACCCAAACTTTTAAATGCCAAGGTGTATGCAAAATTGCTTCACAAAATTAAAAGCAATAATAGCGTGGACGATACGTGAGACACATCCCAAATCTTTCACATATCTTTGACAGATTGACAACAAGCAAACTGACTTAAATCTAAAACAATTATCACTACATAGGTAAGCTCCATATCATACTGCATTTATGTAATCATGGAGCCAGTCTCGTATTTGACAAATCCAATAAGCTAACACGAAAGCACAAACATATTAAAAATAATTCTAAAATTACTAGTTATGTCGAGGTCGCAGCAATAACGTGACCCAATTCCAGAACACACAAAATAGGTTAGTTCAAAGCAAACCTGTTGTTGATCACCAGCTAGAAAACAGGCCCATCGAAAGCTGGTCACCATGTTAATAAATCACAACGGAAGCCATGCGTTTGCAATAGGTTAGATCGGATGTCCCAAGTTGCAACCTTCAGCTGCCGATAATTTATGGTTCGGCGATGACATTGAAGCCCTTGCAGAAACAGAATTCTCAACATACACATCGTCAACCGCAAATGGATCACGACAATATTTTCCCCCGTACTAGAAAAGGAGCTGAAAAGGGAGTGCATAGAATCTAAGCAAATAATACAAGAAGAAACTACACCTACCGTTAAGATGTTCCGCTCCGGTTTACCAAAATCTTAGCATGTTCTGGCTCAGGTACTAATCCAGAAACACCTCTGATTTTGAGAATTTACGAAAAATATCTCTTTCAGAAACTCCATTAATATTCCTCGAAAGAAATCGTAACACCAATGTGAACCCTCAAATGCAAAATGACAGCAAACATCTCAAAATAAAATGGAACATTTGACTTCACAAACGTTGTTGACTATGCCATCCTTCCTGATTGAGCACCAAATAACAAATGGCAGAAAAAGATTAGCTGCAGCCAAAAATTTGGAAAACTTCGAGGAATTAATTAAGCAACCAGAATGCTTTTTAGCTTGATATGTAAGAAATAGCTAAGAATTATTTAGGAAAATTAGTAGTTTGAAATATGAAACTTGAATTTAGTTTAATTAGATTATAGATTAAATTTAGATTTATCAAGAATAGGGCAATTAAATACGTAAATACTTCTAAATGACTTTTGACCAGTAATAACCCTGGGATAAATAGTTAAATGAGTAAGTCGTAAGGACCCTAGCAATGTGTAGTTTTGGTCCGGGTTGCTAGTAGTCCCCGTTCCTCTGATTCTCTAAGTAAACTTTTTGGCATGAATGAACTACAACAACCTCGTCAACCGCATAGTAAATTGTAGCCAGATTGATTGCAAATTAAGGGCAAGCTGAATTTCTCGATTCTTATGACATATAGAAAAAGGTTTTATATAGAAAAGTTATACCATTTTTGTCACACATTTTAAGAGTAGGAAAAAATATTTCCAACTTTCGGTTAAACCGGAAGTTTAATTATTTTTTGATTTCTGTTATGGAATACCATCTATTTTTTAAGTATCTAAAGAAAATTTCGTTGCACGTCAAAAACTTTTATTACGTTATATCTTTGCAGGTTTCAGGTATGTTAGCAGAATTTTAACATTTCTCAAATCAATGTCTTGCCTAGAGCGACGTATAGTGCTATTTTAGAATATCCCCGTCTCATGAAATAACACGAATTAATACAAGGCTTTTCATTTTATGTGCTAATAGTACTTATCGCATGTAAAGAAAATTCGTTCAATTCAAGAGACGTCTTCCAGGATTATTCTCTTGCCAATTAAATCCTAGATTTTTAGGAACGTGTAGAAAGACGCTTGAATACTCGTAAAAATATCTTCCTCTCACTGTTTTTCCCATACCTTATAAAAAATTATATGTTGCTCTAAAACAAGATTATTTAAGTATTGCAGTACAATATTCGCTGCGGACACACGTGCGCGTGTTCTATTCTCTCCGACAATCTCACACGATTTCAAGAGAAAATACTTGTCTCAATATCTTGAAATTGGGCACATTTGAGTGTCCAATCAAGATTTATCCCTCTTACAACAATTGTGCCGATCAACGAACTGTAAGTAGATATTTTTCAGTAATACTTATGGGCGGCCCGCGATCATGCTCCACTGAACTCACAGTAGCTATTAAAGTGGGTGGTTAAGGTATTCGTTAGAAATTACACACACGAATAACTATACCACTTTTAATATTTATTTAACGCAACGGATTACAGACATAAAATTAAATGTGAGGATTTGCTACTATACTAGTACACGTGTGGATCGAATAGGTCTTGTTAATCAGCATACATGTGAGCGTTTGTGGATCTGACCCTTGGCTCGTGGAAACACTCAAAGTAAATGTTCCACTAAGTATGAGATTAATATTAAACGCATTGAGGATCTGATTCTTTGCGTGTCTGTTTAACCAAAGTGGTTTAACAGGCAAAGACCTGATATACAATGCCCCCTTAAGCTCCTCGCTTCCGTATATATACAATTTTCACACAATTACATAAGATTTCCTATTCTAGTCACAACAATGGCATTGTATTTATTGGAAGAAGGGTCGACACACTTTCACTAGCGCGCACAAGGGTTGGAGGTTTATGATGCACCCACTGGACGTTCACTCTCGATTTTTGAAGCTGCAGATTTACTGCCGTATTGTTCGTCCACTGGCGCTTCTTATTTAGAAAAGTGTTCGTCATATTTGAGAATCCCTTTTCGCTTTTGTTTGCAGGAACTCGTGGACGTTTAGAGAGTTTCTCTCTTTTGTATTCCGCCGTACAAATCACTTTTTGGCATCAGGCATTTTTACCCCTTTTACTCGAAAGTTTTCAAATGGCACTTAAGCTAACTGCTCGCACTTCGAGAATTTTTATTGCACGCACTGTTTAATTCTATGGGCGAGTTTCCTCTTCTTGGCAACGATCTTTTATGATTTATTGCTCCACTACACTATCTTATAGCGTCACAAGCCAGGCACTCGCACCAGCTGGACCGTTGTCTTCTTCAATGTCAAATAATCAAAATATACAACAGGTAAACACCAATAAGACGGGATGCAGCAATTCAGTAACAATAAATTCTACGCAGATTAAAGCCAGAAATACAAAACAAAGAGATACAAAAGTTCCAAACAACCTGAAGAAATAGCCACAGGAATGTATGAGAAATGTCTAGCAAATTTCC
The DNA here is from genome assembly GCA_940337035.1 of Agriotes lineatus. NCBI lineage: Eukaryota > Metazoa > Arthropoda > Insecta > Coleoptera > Elateridae > Agriotes > Agriotes lineatus. The sequence goes on from OW679196.1 coordinate 66,574,805, forward strand.
GGAAATCAGAGGAATGATCTGTGGTTACCTCCGGTAAAAAGAATAGGAACTCTCCAGAAGTGAAACAAAAAACACAAGAAGAGAAAGCCTTTAGCAGAGGTAGCAGAAGTAAAAACGCTATCTATTTTCGTCTCAGGAGTGGCAAAAATTACCGATGCTCAACAGAAACGAGAACGTCAAGAAAACATTCACACTAAAAGTAATCAATAATGACGAAATTGAGGTAACCACAAAAGACGTTATAGCCTACCGAACTGTTATTAACTATTTCATCATGCATGATATAGAACATCACACATACCAGCTTAATCAAGAGCGCAGCTTCCGTGTAGTAACAAAAAATCTGCACGAAACAGCCGATAAGGCAGACATGACTCCTTGGCACACAACATTAAGAAAGTTATCAACGTAATCAGCCGCCCAACTAAAAAAGCTTTACCAATGGTCTTCTTAGACCTCGAGCCTCAAGAAAATTACAAATCTAAATATGTACAACATTGCAAGGTAGTTGTTGAACCTGTTCGTCAAACAAGAACTATACCCCAAGTGCCAATTGTTTACGCCTGGGGCAGACCAAAATGTATTGCACCCATAACCAGAGATTCATAAAATGTGGTAATTCCATAGCAGTAAAATGTGCGAAATTAAGGAAAAAGACGAATTACAGTGTGCTCAGCTAACTATAAAAGCTGCGAAGTTTACAAGAAAGTGCAGCAAAGCAAATTTCCTGCACTGCGATCTAAAATTACAATATGGAAATAGTGAAAAATGGCCCTACAGGACTTATCCCGGTTTATGTTTTTGTGACGGTACTTTATAATTTGCATACTAATAAATAAGATAACCACAATAATTGTTGCCAAAACACTTTGTCGTAGGAAGCTAAAATTGCTTAAGTAACAATCAAGTCTTCAAGCTGTACAAGATATTCAGCCCCAATGTAACTCAATAACGCTACCGCCGCGCTCACCCCAAATTAGAAAAAATCCTGTTAATTTAGTTCCCTTTCCGATAGTTTATTTAGGAACTCAGCATTCACGATGCGTTTAGGAGTTTCACTATGTGAACTTTTCCCTGCACAATACACTCGCTAACCTAGCTTTCCGAAGTTTGCTCGGATATCAAATTCTGTTCACTTTCGCCAATTCTTGTAGGCACAATAACCCGTGTAACAATCATAGGGTCGTGTTCAGATTTTAAAACCCGTCCCGGAACATTGGTTCCGCAAAAACGGGGCTGCTGGGTGTTATTAAAGCAGTTAGAGCGGAAATTTTTGTGGATGAGGGCCCGCTAAAATAATTATACAGTTCCACTCAGGTTCCAAGACGGTGGAAGGTAAAATTACGTTCGCGATTACGATCTCAGATTAGGGGAATACACAAACAGACGAAGGGTGAGCTAACAGCCATTCTGCATGATACGTAATTAAGTTTATTAATTTTTATTATCGCATCACGCACAATTGAAAGATCATTCCCCCTTTAGAAGCATTTCGTGTTATTTTGGCACTTCTGAAGTTATATTATCTTGGGGATGAAACACACCGAAAAAATACTTTCAATAATATACTGCATTTAAATACAGTTCAGCTTGACAAATTTGTAATATAGAAGTACATTTAATTGATGTCTTCTATGCCATTAATTTTTTTGTAATTACTTTATGGTACACCTTTGATTATTGTTTTTATTATAAACATGAACAAACCCCATCTATGACTTTGTAAATTTTTCATTATCAGACGGATTTCAAGACTATATATAACTGAATTAGATTTAATGTTCTTTACGTTTATGGTACTGGCATTGGGTTTCGAGTGATGTGCTTTCCGCACATCTCGTCATGCAATTTTCCTTTTAACTTCTCTTAATGCCTTGACTCCCCGAATCTCCTCCATAAGGTACACCGGCCACACATAACTAGTTTTTTACCAGAAATAAATTATAAGAGACTTTTATTTTACGTATACGGCAACTCAAGTTTTATAAAATACAACACATTACATCACATTAATAGTTTGTGGGTTCATGGAAGTAAACATATAATAAAACTATTTGGAGATTGAAAAACCTTGTTTTTTTACTGACTCTTTCAAACACCCACTTTTACCAGACTAATAATCAAAATAGAGCTCAACATTACAATGAAATTACGCGAACTAATTGAACGCTTAACACAGAATATTCTTTCTAATCTGTTTATCCGCGCCACTGCTGGATCCTTTTGAAACTTTGCAACCACTTGCCGCTGCTTGCCAAATGTCTCCAAGATGACTGCTTGAAACGAGTCCATAACTAAATTATTTGGAAGAAGTTGTGTAATTGCATTAAACAGGATAAATCGCCCACTAAGTTTGGAATAAAACACCTTTCACTAACTAGTTACTTATACGTAAGTAAATATTTCACAAACAAATTACAGGACTCGATTCGAACACAAATCTCTAAAAATGTGTTAGAACGGAGCGAGGCTTCCCCATCGGAATAAATTATCAAGTCCGTGAGATTTCAAAGGTCTTTTATTTTATATCCACAGAAAAGCAGCAGATTTTACAGCCAATAACTGGTTAAAATTAATATCAGTTTAAAACTATTGCAAAGCTACGCTTGAAATACAACAAAATCTAAATGTTAATTTCCAAAGATGACTAAATTAAATGCAAAAACCTTACATTTAAACGCAAAACCAAATACACCATTGTCTTTAGCGCATATAGAAACACAAATGTCCCGAATTTCACATCGATCCGAGCTGGTCACATGCTGAAGCGTTTTTCGCAAGAATAAGTCTTCGCCCCACACACAACCCAAATGTACTGCCTTGTTCCACAGCCCTGCTGCACGTGTGTGAGTGTTACCTACGAGGGAGAAATTGTATTCACAAAGATCTGTGCATATTGGCTGACGTAACCCCTGAAGATTCCAACAGCTCTGTCAGTGGATAGGCTGCACGGGATCCTCATGGAGAATATTTGGTGGAATACTTGGCTTGTGTAACAGCTCTAATTTTATAGGTACGTACATGCATAGCCTTCAAGTGCACAATATTTAATTTTCCCTGCTTGAAAGCCTCACGATCTTGAACATACACATGTTCATCAGCTACGGCCCTTGAATTCTACAGCTGCGGCTTCAATTTTGTGTTCTCGGCGACTCCAGCTTCTAACAGATCTCAGGCCAGTTCCGATAGCAGTTCTAGCGTACATCGGATCAGTCTTTACACGCACTGCAACCATATACAGTGTACGTTTAGTGTTTTAATAGCGCACTTAAAAGCGGGCACTGTATCGCACAAAGACTTGTTCAAAATGTCTTATTATGTTCCAACGCATGCTAACAAGTAGCCCTATATGTTCCTCTGCCACCTTAGCATTCTCGCTGGAATTGTCGATAAAATCTTTCCTCGTCTTAGTTACTTCATAGTGTTTCTTTAATCGTGAAAGGTTAATTAAACAAAAAGACCGGTCTCTGTTATTTGCTTTCATACGTTTAACTGCATGTTGCACTTCTGTTGATTGTGTCTCTTCAATACGACTATCAATTTGGTTACATCGTAGTTTCCATTGTCGATGTTTGTCTACGTTTAACTTTCTTTATAGTTCGAGTTTTTTTTTCTTTATTATTCCTAGTATGTTTGTATTTGGTTGTTAAATATATAATGTACAAGCTTTTCTTTTCATCTATTAACTGTTGTACTTCCTCGGTTAGCCAAATAGGTAATTTGTTGTCATTGTTTATATTATAAGTTTTTTTTCATTCTTCTAAAGTTTCTATTGCTATTTTGTATAGGGCAGATATAATTTTATAGTCTTATTTTTTAATATTACTACCTTCTGCTACTTTCCAGAGTTTTTCTGTATATCTCGTTTTATACAGTTATACAGGCAAAACTAACTTGTTAATAGTTGAGTCTAGGATATCTGTTTATCTACAATTTTTTATTCTAAATGAGTTACTTAACTAATTTATAAACATTTCTGGTACGTTTTGGGACACCCTGTATATTACTTTATACATTATAACTTTTTCTTGGTCATTAACTTTGCACCAACCGTCTGTAATTTCTGTCAATTTAAAACACATAGTTTTGATAATTTCCGATGTGCTAAAATTATTTCAAGATTAGTTCAAATGGTTTAACACAAGGTTTACGTTCAACTGTCATTAGCTTCCATCTCGATGTTTAGGACTTGTTGCGGGTTTTGAGAAATATTTTGAACAATTGAGAAATTGTTTGGTAATGCATATGGCTGGATGGTCTATAATCTGAGGTGTTTTAACTTCGTGGTTATTAGTTCATGTATTGAGATGGTTTAAAGCTCACAATTTAATTTTGTATGCAGAGAGAAATATTGGACAAAGTCAATTAAAGCGCAGAGTTGAAATGTTTTATTTAATTGCAATCTAAACAGTAGGTAGTTGAAGTTATTAAATGCATTGGTAATGAGATGAAGAAGTATAATTAGAGGGATAAGGGCTAGCATAAGTAAAGCAGGTTTCAGAGGGATGGAATTTGAAGTTTGAGTAAAAGAAAGATTTAAGATGGCTAATATAATATAAGAAATATGATAGGTTTGAGCATATTTGAAGCCGGACCAAATGAGAGTAAGTAATACAAAATGTTGGTTATGTGCATAATGAATATGAACGCAGAGTTATTATTAAACGTACAGGCCAGTGAGAAGCAAGCAAGCTGAAAGGTAGATGGAAATTAAAGCAAGATAAGATAGAATTTTCAAAGAGCAATACAGAACGAGGGCAACTGAAATGAAGAATAATCAGTGACGTGTTTAAGATTGAACTCGAGTGCCAGTGCATTTTAAAACTAAGTGTTCATAGCAGAGCAGTGATAAATATCGTGTTATGTGACGAGAAAGAACAATTTTTAGGTATAAAAAATAGAGACAATTTCTAGTTTTAAGCAACAAACATGTTAATCAAATTTTATTCCTTTATATGAAATTGTAACTAATACTTGTTTCCTTTGAACAATATCAGATCGCGGTTGCTAGGTAAAGCGATGCTCTTTTGTTAAATAAGAAGAAATAAATTCCTGCAATTGTCAAGTTGTGGGCAAATGGTGCTCCTGAATTTGAACGTTTTAATACAATAAAAGTTATTTTCCAAATAGAAAAAGTATACCAAATTATTCTACAAGTTACCGGACATAAGTGGAAGTGTTAGTAAAAGTTTTTCCAGTAAAAAAGTTATACATTTGTGCAAACCACTATCGGCCTGGGTTTGGCTACGACATCTGGAAATTTCAAGCTGAGACACCAATCCATTCGAGCTTCAGAAGCCAGGGATCTCAAGTCCAACAGGCCAGGAAGAGGTGTAAGAACATCCTAGGAGAAGATTTGGTGCCAGAGAAGCGGCTTCCAGCGAATAAGGACATCGGAGTCACCTGCGAGAATTTCAAAGGTACGGTTTGGCATGTTTTTATGTGGTTGGAGTCCGGAAAGCTAGTGGATTTTGAGAGTACACCTTGCTGAATAGATTCATCGTGTTTCCGATTGTCCAGATCTGTCCCAGTTCGAGTAAATTGCGTAGCATCACCAGAAAATGCGATTTTGGCCAGGATTTGCGGCTAACATAGGAAGTACAACAAAAGATAGCTAGCGTCGTTTTACGTCACAATCTGAAACAAGATCAAGTTAGTTGTTTCTTGTAAATAAAGGGCTGTATGCACCCACGAACCTTTTGTGGTTAAGTCAAGTTTGTAAGATTATGAGCAATTGAAGCGAGTAGCGCGGTTGCACTAAAATTTGGCGTATTTGAGCTACTTTGAGTTAAATATTCTAAAGAATCATTTTAAAATAAAAATCAAATTTGAATTGTGTTTTTCCGGAGCAAGACCAAAAAAATATTGCAATTCGATAAAATATAGAAAGGAACAATTAACCATTTTATTAAAGATTAATAAATACATATTATTATGATTAGCCTAAGATACTGATAGGCAAAGTTTTTACATCTTTTAAAATTTAATATAACTACCCAGAGTATTGTCTGGTGACTTGCTTTACGTAATTATTTATATTTTCACTAAAGCCTTTATTAGTTGAAGGCAGTCATTACAGTATTTATAACATTTTCGTTAATAAAATATAATTTGCCTACCTTAGTGTGCCTCGATAGTCAAAGGCTGTCCTTCGAATAGCAGCAATCCATTTTTTACATAAAACTTCTTCCTTCGGGAAACTAAAAATACTCATCTTATTAGTGTTTTTGTAACATGTGAGCAAATGAAAACGAAATTAAGCTTGACTTTGAAAAAATTAAGTCATGTACTCTATTACTTCTGATATATTTAAGTTAAATATGACAGTTATAATAGTCTATATCTAACATAATGTGAATTAATAATCGACATATGTTTCAATTCTCAAAGCCAAGCTTAATTTCATTTCAGTTGCTCGCATGTTAGTTGCTACATTACAAGCTATTAAACATCATGATATGATAGAAATCCTTCTACAAGTATGGTATATAGTTGCAAATAGCTACTCTGTACTTTATGCACCGACCACTGTTCGCAAACGCTAGCAAGTGCGACAACCATTTATTTCACAACGATGTGCAACGTCATTTACGTTTTTACGTGTTTATCTGTACAAAAATAGTAGTAATTTACCTACATGCACTCCATAAAAACTTACAAAGGCACTAAGTGACTTGTATATGGAACCAAGTTCAATTATAATTAACAATTTCAATAAGTTTTTACTACAATGTGCACACTGCGGCTGCAGTCATAATCAACTGGCATCATTCAGCTGACGTCAGAGCTCTTGTGACATCAAAGACTTTCGGCTTAGTACTTAAGACGGAATTAGTTAGATGGTTAAATTTCTGCTGAAAATTCTTCAAGTTTTACACATTTTACTGATATCTACGATATTGGTTTTTTAAGATATCTTTTTACCTATGAAATTTAATAAATGAGTTACTATATAAATCCAAAAATTTGAGGTAGCTTAAAATAGGGAAAACGCCTCAACGCCATTAGCTTATTATGGTATTTGACAGATAAACTTAACTTTTACATAATGTCTAATATTGAACACAAGGTTGTGCTGTCTATAGAACATGGAGGAAATCTGTAGTTGATTTTGTTATTAACATTTTTATTTTTACAACAGAACTGTTTGTACTTGTTAAAATGACATTACTAATATAACCGCAAACCATCAAATATAAAATGCCGATGTCAGTTTTACTGCCAACAATTGCCAACAAAAATTAAATTAAAAAAATTCCATAGCCCTCTACAAGATAAAAAGTTTTGATCATATGGCACTAATGACTTCAGTGTTTGCTGAAACTATAACATTTTTATCAATGTAAACCGAAAAGCAGCCAATAAATGATTTTTTATGGTGGTCACGAAGCCATTACTTTCTATGTAAAAATATAAGCAACAATAATATTTTCCATTAATTGCTAGTTCTTCTTTTTCGTCTTCTTCCTCCTATTATAGGCCCTGTTTTAACCACAAAGTGATTCTATGAGCCTTCTTAGTGCCCTCTAGTGCATGTGATAAAAAATTCTCATGACAGATATCTGTATATTTCTTCACCACGTCAACATCACCACACAGACCTCCTTCAGCAAAATACTATTCCTGCAAAAACAAGTAATCTCCGAACTGCAACTGCACCGCCTCAGATGCTCTCTTTCCCAGGGGTTACTTCCAGCTCCACCGTTAAGCAGATTGAAAACCAAGAACGAAAAGGAACTCCAAATTCAGGATTACCTTCTGACCCCGGATTACTGGAACAGGATCAGCTTCAGTTGTACGGTTCACTGTTTCCTCGTAAAGTTACGTCCACCGATCTAGAAACCAGCAACGTTGTATCCAGTCACATATTCTGCCAGCGACACCATAATTCGCGGACGAACTCCACCAATCGCTCCCGCTTGCAATCTACCATGCACCATCTTTGTTACTTTTATTTATTTTACTTTATTTTGGTACTCAGCTAACAGCCGTTAGGCCAATTATAGGTGTCGCTGTACATTTTATGGAGACTTTCAACCCCACTAACGACTGTCATGATGTTATTATGACATCCGGGATCAACTATTTCCGTGACAGCCGTATCACGAGGCGCCATGAGACTCCCATCCAAGTTCTGACCAGAAAGAGCGTTGCTTAACTCTACTGATCGAACGTGGACGCTTGTTCAAGCTACACCACCCGGAACCTTTATGGTTCATGTACTAATTTATGTCTCTCGATATAACCTTTACAACCAGTAGTTCAACTAAACGTCATTTTATTTGTTCTTCACTTGTAAACATCAATGTATCGAGTCACTGTATTCACCTTGAAAATGTTTATTAACTGCCTACCCAGTAAATTTTTTACTGGCTAGCCAGTAAAATTTTACAAGCGTGCTCATAGATAAATGATAGCGTGCAAAGCCAGAGTTTTCTTCCCTAGTATGTGTCATATTGATGGATTTAGGTGCTTGTCAGTTTGACATTTTGAATAAATGCAAAATTTCTAGTTATTTACAAGTGAGGAACAAATAAAATATTTAACAATACGCTCAACTTAACAGGTTTTACTGGCTCAAGAAGGTGACGCCAGTAAAAACCCTCTTACCAAACTAGTAATGTTGAATACTATAACTTGATTGCTGGGTTTTATTAAGTTAAACGTGTGGAAACCATGCACATTAAAAATGTGACTTGTTGCATATATTTTTTAAACTCTCGTTACCTAGTTCTTGACATGTCATTTGTTGTACATTTACTTAATTCTATATTCTATTTTAATTTTTGTAAATATCTATAATTTAGCATGTTTAAATTATTCTTTTCCGTTTACGCTTTTAGTTTTGTTTTCAGATAACTTCCGTTTTATTTGATATCTAAAAATTTTTTAAGCGATTCAAATATTTCTTAAATTATGCTTACATCGATATTAACTATCATTATGCGTTATGTAACTTCTTTTAAACAAATTAAAATTCAATATTAATATTAGTATTACTGTAATTTCATAGTTAACTTTACCTTAATTATATTACGTTAGCATAACCATCCTTATTATAAGTGACACGGTGTTCTACAGGTTTAATAACAATTATTAACATATATTTTCAGGTACTAGTCTTTCAAATGAAAATCTGCTCCAGAGTCTGTCCACCTAAACCCATTTAAATTCTGTATTAACATATTATTATGTATCATTTTATTAGACAACTTTTATTTTCCTCAGTATCGTAGTATCAACATTTTAACAAATAAACAATAACTATCTTGTTATTTCTATTGAATCCTTTAAATATAAGATGATCAGTTGAACAGAATAGTCTCCGGGTACAATACCATAGCAATACATAATCGGTTCTCTTACACAAATACAACTGAATTATTTGACGCTATTCACTTTTTCTTGTGCAAAGTAAATAATCAACAACCATAAATTTGATTGTTGTGAAGTCTTAGGTTTACAGTAAAGCTTATGTAACTTGCTATTATTTGATATCTATAGATTTAAAGATATATCACTGCACAATATATTTATAAAATCTAGTAGAGTTCGGAGCACTGTACTCCATATAGAAGTTTGGTCTGAGAATCGGAAGGCCAAGGACGCCGACCGTTCATCCCTTCCTAAACACAATTTTCTGCCACGCCTTTCACAACTGAGAGATGTGGTTAACACCACACCTATTTGTAAAAACCAACGGAATATAAAATCATACCTCTTAAATAATGCGCAACACTGCATGCCGTGTTAATCTCACAAAAGTACTAAGGCTTCATTCAACGGTTTACTATTTTCGGGTTTTTGTAAACAAACCTCCGATCACTGTTAATGGGAATATTATTACAGAACAGAATTAGTTATTATGCCTATTGGTTGTGTTTTTTTAAACTACGAACACAAGTACATTTCATTTAATAATGAGGGTTCATTACTGCCTTACTGAATGTGACCGACGGTCAGTTTAAACACACCCTTATTATTTCTGTGATAATGATCTACTGTGCAGCAGCCTTATATTTTAAATGCGGCATACGCTGAGCTACAGCTAGTTCACCAATAGTATACATTCTATGTAAGCAATTACAGCAACACCACTTTGTACGCATTTACCATCGGGTTGCTCACATTTGGTGGAGGACCCATGAATGTATTTTATTCAGACTTCTAAAAGCTTCATGCTACTAAAATCTAACTATTATGCCTTCGTTAGTACTCATATATTTTTGTTCATTGCTTTATTGCTATTGTAAACTAATTCCAATCAGGGTACATTGTTTTCTCTACTTGTTGAGTAAAAATATATGTACACGTACAGTTTTTTTTTGTTTATTCTTAGAAGATTTTACATCGTAACGTTTATTAGCAATATATTTGGAAATTGTGGTGATACCGGAATTGCCTACCATGATGTAGGACCTAACTTCAGAATGAATGATGATGGCTTGCGTAGGTGTAATCGTTTCCAATAACGATTTTACATAGAAGCACTTACTTCTGAATGCGAAAATTTAAAGCCAAATTTGGAACAAATAAATAAGTAAATTGGACCTTCCTTTGAGATCTGTTAAAGGTATGGCCCTGATGTTGATTTGAACAATAAATGATTGAGTGAAAATATTGAAATCCATTTAAATATTCCAAATTAAAAGTGCTAGTAACCAGTAACCACAACGCGTATACCCATTGTTTAAAAGTGCTGAAGATTTTTAACTCGTCGTACCATCTGGTGAAAATGATAACTCTTATTACTCTAAGAGTGTCATACCAAGATACAATTGAATGTTTAGACAATATTCACTCCTAAACAATATGTAACGATTTATACTTCTTATGCATCTATAATAAAATTGGACGCATGTATCATAAATATTCAGAAAGCACAAAATTTTTAGGTTTTCTTGTCATTAATACTTAATACTAAATATAAAAGGATACCCAGGTATATTCTAAATTGAGTTACCCTTCAACGGTGTCGAAACTTTATAACGATGTGTTATATAATACGTGGCAGCTTATAATGTAAAAACACTCTCAAATGAAGATACATTAGTAGAATTGAGAAATGAAGTGAATGCCATAATGTGGAATGATATTGGATTATACGTAGTTATGCGCACAAGTAAACACTGACCACATATTGTATTACAAAGGCAACGAACAACAAAAAGCAAATGGATTAGTTCGTATTTCTAATTAACAGACTCCTTGCACACAACGTAACGTTATACAATCTGAAAAAGCGCAGAAATACCAGGGTCCGACAACAATGAGGCAGTGGATACTTCTAAAAGTGTGGTAGTCGTTAAAAATTACTTACATGGAAGTTGTACATATGGTCCATTTTTCTTCACATGGAAATGCAAATAACGAAATTTTAGAGAGATCATTGGTAACAAGCATTATCACTAGATTGAATTGTGCTAGTACGTAAGCTTCTGGTTATTATGTTTGCAGTAAGATTAAGTTACATGTCAACTGGTTGACGTTTTGTTATTTTAAACTGTTGCTCTGGCTATTACAAAATTGAAATGTAATTATATAATTTGGTTTTAAGAGGTAAACATTGCTTTAAGGGCAATTACAGTTTATAATAGTCAGAACAACATTTTCCTTAGATTGCATTACAGTATGAAAAGAAAATGGACTATACGCAGAGCTGGGAAGTAAATAATTACTTTGTAATTAAATTACTAATTAAATTCCTTTTTGTTGATTTGCCTTGAAATTAAATTACTTTTCAAAATACGGCAATTGTAATTCGCAAAAGCCATTTTTGTTAAAAAGTACTTGGCAACCACTTCTTTAAAGCAATTAATTACAGTAGAATAGGGACACCTTGATTTTGATATCAAATTAATTAGGTCAATTAAAATCGCGAATCAAATTAAATTAGGTCAATTAAACTCCGAATCAAATTAAATTAGGTCAATTAAAATCCTGAATTGAAATTAATTGATCTAATTCCGCGGATAAATTACGCATTAGCTACTGATTAAATTAAGCGGCGGCCATTTTTAATTTAAATTTTCGCGCAAATTTTTTAATTTGAAATCTAATTTTTTCAGATTTCTTCTAAGTTCCATTTTTTTAATTTAAACTTTCCGGGGGTAGGCCATCTTGGTTTTCTGCGCCCTCACTTCTCTCGGCTGCCATAAAAGAGGTATACTTAAGTCACCTAAGATTTGCTGATGATGGCATATTCCAAAGTGATGACCCCCACGACCTACAAGACATCTAAGAGACCACTATGTACTATCCCTTGGTCAAAAATTTACAACCATAAAAGACAGTTCGGGCGAAGACATACCTCGAAGAATAATATTGCCCTGGAATACATTTCGCACACAACTCATAGCACAATTTAACAGCCAAAGGGTGAGGCATCTTGTCTGCATCGGATATAATAGGCGGTCAAGACGAATTCTCACTTAAAGACCTCGTAAAAGAAAAGGGGTTATATACAGAGCACAGGCTCCGCGGCGAAATTACAAAAAGAAGATAGCGAGAGTACACTGAATGCAACAAGCTGAAGATAAAGAAAGATAGATAAAAATGGGGGAAGTAAATCGATGTAGGCAACTCTTTACTCGTTATTACGATGTACAGGGTGGCCAGATAAGAATGCAAAGTGCTGTAGCTCGGAAACTATTCGTCGTAGAAACTTTAGGTAAAAAATTTTATGACTAAAGTGGCCAAAAGAAGACCGCGGAACATATTTTCAGATTTCCAAAATGGTCACCAGGGGGCGTAACCGCCATCTTAAACTTTTAAAGTGATTTTTCACTGAAATCCACCTAGTAAATGTTACCAAAAGATATATACTTATTAAAGCTAAGCTTTACTCGAGTAATTTTTGTTTAACACTTTTTGACTTATCTATTAAAATAAAGTGGTGAGGGGTAATTCAATGTATTTTTAAATAAACAGTTGTAACTCCTAAACCACTGAACGGATTTTAACTTAGTCTCGTTGGAAAAAGCATTTATTGTTCCATAAAACCCATCTTACCTGTGATATGTCTAATTCTTAGTGATGCCGCTAGAGCGCGTTTTTTTATATAATAACAGAAAATTGCAAAATTCTCTAAAAAATTAAATGCAATAATATGACTTTTTTTCATTAAAATGTAGTGAAATGATACCTAAATAGGCTAGTGAGAACCGTATCTCGATATCTTATTCGTCGCCTGAAATATCGAAGAAAGAAAATTTAGTTATCATATAATTTTAAAAGGACGTTATTACACCGATATTTATTGTTATTTATTTGTCTTTTTTCAAGATTCAATGATAAAATTTCATAATTTAATAATTTTTAAATAATAAAAGTATTCTTAGTTTAAATAATTTTAAAAAAACGTGTAGGGGCCGATTTTGAAATAAAACTAATGCCTCCTTAAATGCTCGAACTGTCTTCCATCACACTCAATGCATTGTTGGAGCCGCTCATGCGTGGACATTACAGCAGCTTCAATTTCTGCTCTTGAAAGGCTACGAATGGCCTCCTGTATTCGGATTTTCAAGTCCAAACAGGTGAGGTCTGGGGATCGGGGTGGCCAAGGAAATAGACTTTTTCGCCCAATCCACTTCTAGTGATATGTTAGATCTAAATGTTCTCGCACATTTCTTGAGAAATGTGCTGGGCAACCGTCTAGTTGCAAAAACATATTTTGCCGAAATTGCAAGGGCACATCTTCTAATAAAATAAGCAATTGGTTTACCAGAAAATCAAGGAACACGGCACCATTTAGTGGTTGATCAAAGAAATAGGGACCTATAATAGTTCCGCCCAGGATGCCATACCACGCATAGAGACTCCAATGGCCTTGATGTTGGACCTCGCGCAACCAGTGAGGATTGTTGTCAGACCAATAATGCATATTATGCAAATTAATGTTTCCATCACTTCTAAAAGTGGCCTCATCCGTCCAAAGAATTTCGGATAAAAATTCTCTATTTTCCCTAATCATGCCCAACATCCAATGACAATGACATATGATATGGGTGCAGTCTAAAAATTTGAAATAACAAACACATTGTGAAACATGTAAGGTAGTATTTTTAGTGACATAAAAACTTACCTGTGATCCTTTAAAATGTTTAGAATAGTAGTACGTGATATACCCAACGCGCGAGACATTGCTCTCGTAGTAACGTGGGGATTCAATTCCACGTCTGCTAAGACATTAACAATATTGTCTTCCGTTGTTCTAGCAGAGTGTCTTCGCAACTGAGGTCGAAAGCTGCCAGTATTACGCAAATTTTGCACTAAACGCGGAAAAATTCTCGCATCGCGTAAACGCCGATTTGGATATCGAGCTCTGTATACTCTTTGAGCCAATTCCGCATTTTGAAGACATTCAAAATATACCGCAATCATATCGACAGCTTCATAATTTGTAAAAGGCATTTTAATAGTTTCAAGGCCTTACTTGTGTGTGCAACGAACACAAATTACACTGTCTCTATAAGTATAATTTTAATATTTGTTGACAAGTTGATTTTAGGCATTTATTTTTCCTCCATGGCCTACTCTTCATATTCTGCCTACCTGGCACTTGCATACTAGCTGCATTGATTATTATGCCCCTACACGTTTTTTACTTCCTTTTACAATAAAGGAAGTATTGGATTCACCCCAAAAATTCGAAATTGAGTTGTCAACAGATCTTCACGTTTTAGAGTCCCCTGAACCCAAAAAACATTTTTTTTTCATTGGTCTGTCTGTGTGTGTGTCTGTCTGTGTGTGTGTCTGTCTGTCTGTCTGTGAACAGAATATCTCAAAAACGAAAAAAGGTATGGCGTTGAAACGTCATATATAAGTTTTTTGTACTATGTCGATGAGACGGCAAGCTTTTGAAGAAAATCGCATAACGGAAAGTAGGTGTTTACTCTTGTGATTTTTCAGTTTTTTTCGATTTTTTCAAAAACGGCTCTAACGATTTTTTTTAAACTTTACATTTTTATTACATTTTTAATGTGTATTGATGTGAGATAGGTTATTTTTCAGTTGAATACTTCTAAAGTGGGTTTCCTTTGTTTTTTTTTCTATTTTTTTTATTAACTCCTATTTTAAATAAAACACCCCGTATATTGTTACATTTTTTAATGCACCTTAAAATTCTAGAGAAAATTTGTCTCTTCAACTAACGCTCTATTTTGTACCGTTTTTGTATAATTTTTTATTTTTGAAAATTTTTGTCAAATGGTTAAAAATTAAAAATGAAATTTTTGACTAATTATAAGATCACTGTAAAAGGAAGTTGTGTGAGTGTATCACACCAGATTTTTTTTATTTTTGAAGTAAGAATACTTTTATTATGTAAAAATTATTAAATTATGAAATTTTATCATTGAATCTTGAAAAAAGACAAATAAATCACAATAAATACCGGTGTAATAGCGTCTTTTTAAAATTAGATGGTAACTAAATTTTCTGTCTTCGATATTTCAGCCTAGGAATAAGATATCGAGATATGGTTTTTACTAGCCTATTTAGGTATCATTTCACTACATTTTTATAAAAAAAGTCATATTATTGCATTTAATTTTTTAGGGATTTTTGCAATTTTCTGTTATTATATCAAAAAACGCGCTCTAGCGGCATCACTAAGAATTAGACATATCACAGGTAAGATGGGTTTCATGGAACAACAAATGCTTTTTCCAACAAGACCAAGTTTGTTCAAATCCGTTCAGTGGTTTAGGAGTTACAGTTTACAGTTGTTTATTTAAAAAAAAACATTAACTTACCCTCCACCACTTTATTTTAATAGATACATCAAAAAGTGTTAAACAAAAATTACTCGAGTAAAGCTTAGCTTTAGAAACCCTATATTTTTTGGTGACATTTACTAGGTGGATTTCAGTGAAAAATCACTTTAAAAGTTTAAGATGGCGGTTACGCCTCCTGTCGACCATCTTGGAAATCTGAAAATATTTTCCGCGGTCTTTTTTTTGGCCACTTTGGTCATAATTTTTATTTACCGAAAGTCGTTATGACGAATAGTTTCCGAGATACAGCACTTTACATTCTTATCTGGCCACCCTGTACAATTTTTATAACGAGTCTTCTTAATCTACATTCAACATAGGCGTTCAGCATATTTCTATTAAATTTTTTTCGCTGTCGAGGATAACGTGGGCTTTTTATCTCTTAGCTAGTTGTCTGTAGTTCGTTTTACAATCCGTTCGTTTTGCGTCCTTTTTATGTGATTGTTCCATTCTGTTCTTCCTACGTCCATACGTCCATACAGAAAAGATGCTGCTGTTATATAAAATTTATGAAAACGGAAATATTTGACTGGCTTTCTTAGCAAGTTCTGAATGCAAGCTCGTCTTGCTATCAGAATTTATCAGAGTTATATTTTTGAAATTCATAAATTTATGTTCCAAAACTAAGAACTTTTATATACCAGACGGTTTTGATCCTGTGGGCAATTATAAATTATCGCCACGGTAGTTGTTCAGAACATCTCTAGGAAGCTTTCGAAAGTTGTAATTACTAGAGACACCTGTTTTGGAATTTCCTAATTAATTTTTTTATGTGTTATTAATTAATTGTAAATTCATATAAATATATTGCTAGAAATACGCACCAATATGTGCACTATAAAAAAGTCGATGAGAAATCAGTATTGTACGTAACCAGAAAGATAAGTATATGTTTGGTATCCAAAGGGCTCTAGTTATTGATAACTTATGCCAGACAAGAAAAGCTCGCGGTAACTCTTAAGACTCTAGCTATTAAAGCTATTTTAAGCAATCAAAACTCTCCGATCTTGGATTAACACTCCAAGAAAGTTCTCTCGTGGTATTTCGAAAATTTTGAGTAGTTTTGCTAATTAAATTTCTAATTAAAGTAACCTAAATTAAAGTATACTCATACTATTAATTAAGGTTTTAAAAAAATAACTAAACCAAAAGTGGCGATAAGTGAGTTTACGTCACTATAAACATTCAATCAAAAAGACCTTACTTTTTGATGATTGTAACAATTGTACGTATTTAGGGTAATTTACTTATAAGATGGTAGTTTCGGTTAGTTTGTAGCACTGAATCTAGTTTATAATGTTAATTTTATATTAACATGCCATACCGTCTATTAATTATTTACGATTTAAGTTTTCTAAGCCAAATCACATAGAAGTGGGATGAAACCTCATCTATATATATTCTTCTAGTAGTATTTTATAGTACATAATTTATCTCTGGCTTTAAATGTCATAATCGCTTAAGCACAGAAACATGTCACCTGAAATAGGCCATCGTTCAAGATCATATCATAGGTCTGTTACAGATAAGAAAATGGCTACATATATAGGGAATTTTAGATGTACAAGTCAAATGTAATGTTAGAGTAAGCCTATAAGGGGCTTTTATGGCAAAAATTATTTTTCCAGCAGTTATACGCATAAATAATCGCAATTTAAACGAGAATCTACTCAAAATTTACATAGAGTTGACAAATAGAAAGTGTATAATATTATAATTGCTTAAGTTGTTTAATTGTACATGTGCAGTAAATATAATTAAACGAATTAAACAATTTAAGGCTTCTTCTTTATTTAGGAGTTCATTTTTGGTAAACATTAATTATTAGTTCTTTTTCAATATGCTGTTAAGCTCTCATTAGTTGAATTCAGTCAGACCATTTTTTGTTCGACCAATGAGAGATCGATGTTATAAACAAGAGTCTGTGTAAATCCAAACTTTTCATGCTAAAGCTTCAAACAGTTGTGGTATCGCTCCTTCTATGTAAACTGCATAATGTCGCTGCTCTAACAAACAAAATAAAGTTGACAATAGTGTCCAGAAAAATATTTTTGTTTTGTTAAATACCTAAGAAGTTACAGTTTCTGCGTAAATAAATAAAAATAAGTACATTGAAGTTATTCGTTGTATAATTCCACATTTGGTTGACCAAATAAACAGTAGTTGACTTTAAATCAACCAAAAAGCAGTCCTACGTAACTTCCTGACCGGAAGTAAGTAGGCACACATAGATAAATCTTCGTGTACATGAAGTGAGAGAGTCGAGTCAACTAAAGCAAGAATGTGCCGATACTGATAAACCGCAGCTTTGGTGACCTTACCTGATGCTGATAGACTAGAAACCAGTTATTCTGTCCCAAGAATATGTCAATCTGAGTGTATGGTAAATCGGGCAGATACGGCATTTTGCCTTTATAACGGAATTACGCCATGGATACACCAACGTGCAGCTTAACACCGGGAGAATAAGCTTTTCCTTTGCCAGATTCATTAATGTACGACATTTTAGGATTATTTACTTGACATGCTTGGGTAAGGTCACGCGTGGTACTCTTCCACAACTGGTGATCACCGTCCTGGCTAGCTCAGACCATCGGCAGTGAATGGCCTTGATAAGGACTAGGCGGCGATTCTTGAGGTAAAAAAATGCATATACTATTGTTTTCCAAATTAGTATATGCATTTTTTAACCTCAAGAATGGCCGCCTTGTCCTATTACAGCCCATTCACTTAAAAAATGCATATACTAATTTGGAAACACAAACAGGCGCCAGTCGTTCACAAAGACAAAGAAACAGAGCTAGCTAACAATCGAAAATATTTACCTTTTATGGGTTCTCGTTTAACAATCATACTCTAAGAAAAACGGCAGGTATCGTTGAAGTGAATAAAGCACATTATACCAGTGGTAGTGATAAAGAGGGTTGAATTATTCTCAAATATTAAAAGAATTTATTCGTAAACAATTCTATAGTTAGGCCTGACGTTATGAACACACAGGAAATATTTTATATATTAAGAAGCCAAAGCAAATATACAGTTGGTGTCAACTAAGAAAATAAGTAGAAGCTGGAACGCAACGCCGTCTAGAGGTTTATTTCAAACGAACCAGAAACTACGTTGAATTCTATAAAATTTACAAGCTAAATTTAGAAAAACCAATGAAAATTAAAACTTACTGAAGTTAACATTGCACCCATATTGGAATGAAACGCTTCATTGTTACAAATTTTAGCACAAGCGATAGCCAATATTCCAAAAAAACATTTTCGACAGGCAACTATGGGCTGCGCGAAAACTATCGAAGACCTTCAATGTCATGTCATATCATCGCAGGCTAACGCGCCTAATTATACGAATGAAAGATGTTGCTGACATAAGCAGAAAAACAAGCATGCACTAGTCCTTACAGTATTACATGACATAGAAAAGGGTTTTAGCTTAAACCCAGAGCTTAATCGAAGTGCTCGGGGCTGCTTCGAAAATTGAAGAAGTCGTCGCTTGGCACAAAATATTTCTGTCCCAAACTGGAATGTCTTTGGCATTCAAGCTGAAAAAAAGCCTCGTCGCAGAGGTGGACAGAGCCAGACTAGTTTAGGCTGGTGGCGTGTAACCACGTCGAGGGCAGTTTCGCACTCCCCAGAAAGATTTTAGGGCTTATTCGTGTTTGAACGTCCAAAGCGTGCCAGAGCATATGCGAACTAATACCATAAGAACTAGCATTACAATTACTCTGAGAGGAAGAAAAATGTGCTCATCTAAGCTGGAGGGTGACCTGGGATTAGTATGCTGCAAACGATCGATTCAAGCGAGCACGCTGGATTAATGGTTGTGAAGAAACGTCTCATGCTCTTCCACTCCTGGTGAAAATTTGGAGTTGGCAAATGGGTTTCAAATATTCAGAAAAGTTTAAGCAAGTGAAAGAACTCGCAGCGTATTCGCCAAAGGCGAGATGGAAAAAGACCGCGACTTTCAGTTCAAATCCGCGTCGCTTAAACTCAACGTAAAGTTAGCTCTACTCCCACCAAAATTACGTAGAACTCATAAAAGTAATCGCAGAATGGAGACAGGCTTATTTTCCCTACAATAAAATATTATGCTTCTAACTTTGAAATTAACTGGGGTCGTTACACACACTAAGTTATTAATTCAAAATCTTGAGTTTATTTCATATTTAATGATTCAAGGGAAGTTGTATGCTGCCATGTGTGTCAGTTTTCAATAAAGAATTTCAAGTGAATATTTATGTAGAGCCCGGTTCTCATACAAAAATATTTGCATAAAATTTCAATTATCGGGGTTGCCATCGCAATATATATTTTTGTACACTATTTTTGGTACTTTAATCTTATTAATTGTTTTTTTGGCTAACTCTAGCAGGTACTAAATTTATTTGCCTTAGCTGCGTTCTATAAAAAAATAAATAATATGGAAAATTGCGACGTTAGTTCGTTCTTACTATTATTTTGTATATGAAATCAAACTGTTGAAGCGTGAATTTTGTGTTTGCTTGTCGTACATTATTTGGCAATTCAAATTTGTTGCTCTCGGTCCCAAAACATTGATTTCAATTCGGTTACGGGCTGCGGTTCGCACGTATAAGACATGACAGGATAATCTCGTGGGCAGTTGCTGCAGCTGTAAGTATTTTCATTTAATTTGAATTAGCTCAGATGTCCTCAGCAGAGACAGCAAATTGGTTTGCTGGTGTAATCGATGGCGATGTGGTTGAAACCCCGCACCTGCTGCAGCGAGAGTTTCGAAATACTGTATTTCACCCGAATGGCCGATTTTACATTTTAATCCAGAGATTACAAATCCCAATGCGGCTATATTGTTCTAATCAACCGATTGGTTTTTGTAAAGGTTGTTCTGCAATTAACAATGCCAGAAGTGGCTCACCGCCGATAACAATTTCAGCAACTAAATATTGTCCTTTCATAACCACTAGCTGTTAATATAGACTATCAAAAGTCAACACGTTATTATTAGCTAATTATTTTGCAATCAACGCTTCGATTTTATACACCGTTTTTGAGATATAGTGAGTAAGGTGATATCTTTGTCTATTAGAGAATTTAAAAAAAAGTTGTAAGTTTATTTTATGTACACCTCGGTGTTTTAAATTAAGAATAAAATTGCTCTACAAGGTGCCACAAATACAAGGCCAACACATATGCCTAATCTTTAAGTATGCAGCAAGTAGAAGAGATACATAAATCTAATTAAAATTATGAAGACAACTCTAAGATAAAAAACAAAGATGGTCTTTTGGAAGCGTACACAAAACATAACAATTTTAATGAGCTCTCTGATTATGATATGAACTACACTAATAGATCTTTTCTAAGCTGTCGCTACTCGTTATCAACATTACGATTCACTGTTTTACATAGCTTTATGCAGTAAAGTTTCAGTAGTCGCAGCAGCAATAGAAACATATTAATTTCTGTAACTCTTAGATGCTACTCTTTAAAACTGATATCAAAGTTGACGTCTTTTGTGTATTTGGAGCTTTAGCATTTGCATCTGCTGTTGCAATTTTCTCCATAAAACTTGGCCGTTGAAATATGCCACAACCTTTTTTAATTTCATTCAATTTCTTTTTCAATTCCTGTTAGTGTATGTATTTGTATTTTTTTCAAGTTAATGCATAATAATTTATTTACAAATCATTGCTTTTATTAATTTTTCGAAATATATTTTGAAAATGATTTAATTTGAGGCATTTATTTATGTATGGATATAAAAACAAGAAAAACATCTAAAACGCTAGTAATGACACCACAAAAACATTGCACATTATAGATGAAGGATTTTTATTATAAACGCGGTTTCGTGGAAGTAAGCGGATAACTTTAAAATTTTGCGTGGGGCCATAATTGTATATTTGGAATAACTTTTATTAATAATTTGTTGGTGTATTTAGAATAAAAAAGAAAATTTACCTGAATAAAGGTATACCTGAATAAAGATAAATAATTTTTATGTGCCACTAATGGAGCCCCATGAAGATCAATACAACATTTGATAATAATATTTTTGTTTCAAAGCACTAATTTATACACATCTTGTATATAGACAAGATAGTTACACAATTTGTACAAAAACGTGTTCATAGGCTCCACATGCACCTACAAAGCCATACACAAAAGCATAGCTATTAAAGCAGTCTAGTAAAGTGCTTGCCAGAAGGAGCCCAAATCGTATCTTTCGCATACGTTGATATTTAGAAATATTGTTTCTGTCTAAACTAGAGCAAAGGCATACAACGGAATATTACGTGCGATCGGCTCGATAGACGCTGACAAAAGGAAACGGAAACAAGCATGCAATTAACGAAACACGTCGCGCACCTATGCAGAACATCCTCAAAAAATCGACGGCATGACCTAGTTACGACCTAACAACGGATTGAGAACTTGCCTGGTACAAGTTGAAGGTCGTGAAAGGAGTTCGGTGACTTCAAAAAGTAAGCCACCAAGGCACTAAAAGAAGTCAGCCAAATCAATGTGCAATTGAAGACTGGCGCCTCTTGAGGCTAACATATTTTTAAAACGCTATAGGTCAGTTTGATCAGGGTTCAATTATCTTACAGATCAAACATGTATTAGAATCTATATATCTTTGGATTTGATGTGTAAGTCAGCAAAAATGGATCGCCACCCTTTGGAAGCAAAAATTTTGTTATCGAGCAATTTGCTAGATTGAGGTCAAGCACTGCAGCACAACATACGTTCCGGTTGGAATTTGTGTACCATTTTGACTAAGCATTCGAAGAAAGGTCTACAATTGTAAGAAGACGTGTCTGTTCGCTATAAAAAACCGAGCGGCTCGTGAAAGGTCTGTTAGGAATGAAAAGTTTTGCTAAGGGGATACCTGATTGACATAGCCGTTACCTTAAGTTTGAACAACATAGACAAATAAAAAAAATTCCTTCATGTCGAATTCGAAGTTATCCCTGAGGAACTTGTGCGTACAGCCTTAACAAATTTTACTAAACGGCACTTCTATGTATATGACCGTTTCTCATGGGTTGGGTCTTTACATCCTGCCAATTTGCTATTTGATTAGTATGTAAAATTCACTTTATAATATACTGGCTAATTACTTAAATTGTAATGGTTTTATCCAATGTGTCCGTCTCTACGCTGCTTATTTAACTAATGGAATAACCTTGTACGGAAAATTTGAAATGATAGCAATTTCCTTATTGTCAACTTATAGTAACCTAACCGCATCATATGTGAGGTAATACAAATTTAGTAAGTTCATTTTTAACAATTACATCGGCTGTAACTTATTGATGGGTCGCCTAAGCGATTTATTGTAAGTAATCAACGCATTATAAGCAAAACATACGTTAAGGACGCCTTCAAAAATTTCACTGAATTTTAGAAAAAAAGTATCTCTAACTTTGGAATGCTGCTCTGCGAACGAATGTTTTGATCCACCAACAATTTCCTCGTTGTCTGGGCCCCGTTTCTAACTGTTAGCCTGCCTTGCAAGTCTCCTGAACGTTGAAAAATCGACACTTGTTTAATTGGATTACAGCTAGGGCTACGCAGCGATACACAAATGTTGCTGCCTTCCTTGGGATTCTATGGCCTCCGCTTCTTATATTGGAACTCCCTCTAACTACCGGAAAAGGCTCCCAGTACGAGGTGCTCACACCAGGGCACTTTTAATACCTGCACAGGGGCTAGAAATAACTGTAAACCGCTGAAGTGTATCTGTTCAAACTAATTTGAACATGAGATTTCAGTGCATAATGTGAAATAAACTGTAATCCAGTAAATGCAAAAGTTCAAGCAAGTAGCCTACAAAAACTGCATAACTTGCGCCAGATAAGATATGGGTCAAGTTTCCGTGTCGTGATAACAATTAAATGTAAGCGACACACGCCGCAAGCAGCAGTTCCGTGTTTACAAACAGACGTTGCACTTTTAATATATCGTATGTCGAAGGCACAACGATGCAATTCTGCATGCTGGTAGGTCAAAATAACAAACTCTAGCATTCAGAATTACGTTAATTTAAACATATATAATTGTGTTTTCAATATTAGGCCATAAAAACATGGCATACATTTTCTGTATATGTGCGCTGCAATAGGACTAAGACTTCAATATACGTTTAACCACGAATGTGTATTCTTTGATGGGGACGAATATAGGCTACAAATTTTCGTAAAGAGTTGGCATGGCCTGGTCTTCTCACCCTATCTCTTAACAACAAACAAACTCCATCTCCTACCAAATAAAACTAAACTGGTTTTAAAATAAACATAAAAGGTGCTAAGTTCCAATTAATTTGGACACATCTTTTACATTGGTCCTTCGAGCCAACAACTCCCCGATCACGAAGAAGCCGGAATTTGGAGAAGACATTGGTCCTACAAGCCAACTACTCTCCGGACAAGAGAAAACTGGATTTTTTGGGTAAAAATCCTCAAGCCAACCAATTGGAGGCTGATAAGAAGTTAGTTCATCAATCAGAAGTCCTGGGCACGCGGAACAAATTCGAAACTCTGGGCAAGTAAGCAGCTGGACCAGATCTGCCATATCCGTAGGAAAAATTTGGAGGATTCGCAACAAGGTTGGTATGTACTCTTCTGTGTAAAGATTAAGGAGAAGTTCAAATTGAGCCGTCGCCAAGGAGAAAACGTCCTACGACTCAATCAAAGAAATTCCGCCTCAGGAAAAGGCGAGAATAAATGATACCAGCATAAGTCCTGCTAATAACTTCCAAGGGCTTCCGCCGTGCAGCGGCAATTGATCCGCTAAGAACTTGGAAAATACGTAAAGTGGTAAAATACTACTTATTAAGCCAGTTTTAGTACCAAAGCCATTAAAAAGGCCGCATCGACATGAAGTCAATTATAAAGGAGCAGAAGCAGCTGGCGGACAAAATGTGCCAACTGTTCACAAATATGAAGGAGTTCGTATGGAGAAAAAATTAATGTCAAATATAAAATTTTAAATTATCTGAAATTTCAAACAAAATGCATGATTTTAATTATTTTTTTTAAGAATAAGTAAAATCAAAAGTCGTAACATGTTTATTGAAGGTTTCAAATTACAAATAAATCACAAAACGTTTCGCAAATTTAGTTTGCTTCTTCAGTTATGAATAATTAAAATATCTTGAGCATTGTAGATTACATTTCTGAAATGAGCAAAAAACAAAATGGATTAGCAAAACACAATAACTTCCACAAAAACCTGTATACTTACATAAATTAAAAAATTTCACCTTCTTCCAATAAAACAGCCCTTACTGATCATTCAACCAAACTTTTTCATACTTTCAATTTCAATACACCCACTATCTTGCATAGAGAAAGCAATTTAAAAAAACGCCTTTGCTTGGAGATGATAGAAATTCAAAAAAGCCCTACCACCATTAATTACAAAACTGACATTGACAATTTAAGCTCTATTTACCACAACTTATTCAAATAATTTCTGTCGTGTACCGCTTTTCTCAAATTAATTTTCAACTACCTGTTTCCTTACTTTTTAGTCTTGCTAATTTTAATTATCAAATTTAAAAATTTATTAACTTTATTACTACCCTGTATAATTTCTGTAACATAATTTATATTTGCAAACCAACTGCGCAGCGTGATAACCTTTAGAAAATAACCTTGCTTGCTGTTATCCAAATTTACAACTATTTGTAGCATTCTCGCACTGACATACTAAGCGAAATGAATAAATAAATCCTTTTCAATAATATTAACCCCTACAAGGGATTACTGACAACCCTTTTGTGCTACCGTTCTTGTTAATTAAATTAATTTTTTTAAATGTAATATGTGTTTTCGTATACAAAGTTTTAAAACCATGTTTTTAAGTTTTAAAGTGGTATTGTTTTTTACAATAATTTTACAACATATAATAATACCTTCAACAAATTCAACAACTCGTACTACCCAACAATTTTAATTTATTTAAGTATACAGGTTTTTGTGGAAGTGATTGTGTTTTGCTAATCCATTTTGTTTTTTGCTCATTTCAGAAATATAATCTACAATGCTCAAGATATTTTAATTATTCATAACTGAAGAAGCAAACTAAATTTGCGAAACGTTTTGTGATTTATTTGTAATTTGAAACCTTCAATAAACATGTTACGACTTTTGATTGTACTTATTCTTAAAAAAAATAATTAAAATCATGCATTTTGTTTGAAATTTCAGATAATTTCAAATTTTCTATTTGACATTAATTTTTTCTCCATACGAATGTTTTAAAATTTATAAATGTCATTTACTTAATTATATCAAATATGAAGGAGGATTCCGGAAGCAGAAAGAATCAGATGTACCTAGCCAAGAAAGAGGATGAATTAGAAGAATTGTGGAAGGCATTCGAGATCGGTGACATGGAACTACGGACGCGACTTCCAGCTGATCATGAATACATAAAAAAGGATTTCTACAGCCAGGTGAAAGAAAGATTTCAAATAACTACAGTTTACATACACGAATGGCAGGAGAAGCTAAACCCAGCCAGTGAGGAGAGTAACGGCTTAGAAACCGAGAAAAAGGAAAACCCCATCGAACAAGAAGGCAGACTTAAGAAGCAGGAAATTAAAATGCGGTTATTTAACGAAGTATTGGATGAAGCAGTATCGGCATTAGAACAACCCCAGGCGAAAATGGTCTACGAACATAAGGCGAGCAAAATATGCGAGCAGTGGGAAAACATCACGAGTCTTCATGAGGAGATTCTCGGATGTGAGCAAGAATTCGCTGAGGATTACTTCACGGATGGTGTTTATCAGATGCGGGAGCGTTACAATGAAGTAATAGCGCAAATATTTAATAAAATAAGTAGCATCCCGAGAAGTGAACAACCACGAGCACGAGAAGAACTGGCCATCCCACTGCCCAAAATCACAATGCCGATGTTTGAAGGAAATTATGAGAACTGGACCACGTTCCACGACATTTTTGGGCGACTCATCCACAACAATGCCACATTAGGCAATGCAGAAAAAATGCAGTACCTCAAAACTTACCTCAGGGGCGAGGCAAGTAAATTAATAAAATATCTCGACGCATCGGACGCTAACTATGAAACCGCATGGGACCTACTAAAAAGCAGGTATAATAGCAAAAGAATTTTGTTTTCCAAATTTTTAGACAACATATTAGAACTGCCCAACTTAAATTGTGAATCAGCAGCCAGCCTAAAACAGCTGCATGATACCACATTGGAAAGTTTACGTGCCATATCCAACATGGGCGTAAATACTGAGTCTAGGGACCAATGATAGCACATCTGCCGGTAAAGAAGCTAGACAAGGATACAAAGAAATTATATGAACAGTCGCTGACGAACTCTCGAGAGATCCAGGACCTGGCAAACATGTTGAAGTTTTTGAAAAAAACTTTCCAATTGCTTGAGGCAATTCAAGATTCCAAAAGGAAGCAAGAAATCGCAAAACCAATTAAAATTTCAGAATCAACAAGAAAACCATGGCCAGTAAGGAGTTATCGAGCAAGCATCAGTAGATGTCGGCTCTGCAACAACAGCCACAAGATCACACAGTGCCCGAAATTAATTTCCATGAACAGTGACGATCGATACTAAACCATCAAGCGTCATCGGCTGTGTATGAGATGTTTAGTCCACAAGGAGAATGAAAAATGCTACAATTCGAACAAATGCCAAAACTGCGACAAATGGCACCATACTATGCTGCATAAGGAATGAAGCAAAACTCCGGTAAGGTGTCCTCAACAGGTAATTGCAAAACCTCAGCAGGAGCCAATTAGGAAGTCCCAAGTGGCCTCCACCTTCGGACAAACAGTGGAAGTAAGCAGCCTAGTTAGCAGAAAATCGAAAAATCCCAACCAGAAGGAAGTGCTGCTGGCCACGGCATTTTTAAAAGTAAAGGCAGCCGGAGGACATTATGAACTGTTGAGAGCGTTGGTCGATCCAGGGTCACAGGCATCATTTATAACTGAAGAAGCAGCACAACTATTGGCACTACCAAGAATTAAAATCCAAGCAGACATCAGAGGGCTAGGAAAAAGCGAAGCAGGGAAATCCAAAGGAAAGATTGAAGTAGAAATGAGACCACGATTTTCCAGCAACTTCCGAATGTATGGGGATCTGCTTATAATGGCAAGATTGAGAGGAACGTTGCCAAGGAATACAATCGTGGAAAAGGAGAAGGACGCATGGGAACACTGCCTACTGGCCGATCCTACCTACAACATGCCAGGTCCAGTAGATATCCTGATAGAAGCCGATCTATACAAGGATATACTCCTAGAAGGGGCCAAGAAGACAAAACAAGGGATGATGGCGCAAAGGACAGAATTAGGATGGATCTTATCTGGGGCAGTAGAGGCAGTAAAACAATCCAACATGAGAGTGGTGAGCATGGTATCTAACCTAGAAGAAGATCACCAACTCTGAAAATTCTGGGAAATAGAAGAGGTCTCAAGGGAGAAACCTATCTCTCAAGAAGATCAAGACTGTGAACAGCAGTTCGAGGAATCCCATTTTCGGAAGCAAGATGGGACCTATGTGGTAAAAATACCATTCAAGGAGGACCCCAGTCATTTGGGCGAATCAAGAAGAAGAGCAGTTGCCAGAATGCTGCAAATGGAAAAACGATTCGAGACTAACAGAAAATTGGAGTCCGAATATAAAGAGTTCATGAAGGAATACATTTCCTTGGGTCACATGAGAAAAATGGATCAAGATGAGGATCCGAGAGGAGGATACTACATTCCTCACCAAGCTGTCATAAAGGAGGACAGTGATACAACCAAGCTAAGAGTAGTCGTTGACGCTTCATCCAAGTCATCAAATGGGAAAAGCCTGAACCAGATGATGTACACTGGGCCAAGGCTACAGCAAGATCTAACAGATATCCTTCTGAGATGGAGGAAATACGAGTTTGCATTAACCGCAGACATTGAGAAGATGTATAGACAAATACAGATAGCTGAGGATGATCAGCACTTCCAGAAAATTGTGTGGAGGTTCTCGCAAACAGAACCACTGCAAGAGTATCAGCTAACCACAGTGAGTTATGGCACAACCGCAGCTCCTTACCTGGCAGTTCGGACGTTGCAGCAGTTGGCCAAAGATGAACAATTCCGATTTCGAAGAGGTTCTCAGATTGCTATGAGGGACTTCTATGTAGACGATCTTCTAACAGGAGCCAGTTCCAAAGAAAACGCAAGGAACATCCAAAACGAATTAACCAAGATGTTGAAAACTGGAGGGTTTAATCTCCGGAAATGGACTAGTAACCTTCCAGACGCTGAAGGAAGCACCAACATCATATTAGGGGACAAGGAAGATGCTACTAGGAAGACACTGGGAGTGCATTGGTCCCCAACACTTGACGTACTACAATACAAAGTCAAGCAGCAACCAGAAGGCGAAATAACGAAAAGGAAGATCGTTACAGAGATAGCACAAATCTTTGACCCATTCGGACTACTAGCACCAGTTATAATAACTGCTAAGTTATTAATACAAGAATTATGGGTCGGGCAGTATTCATGGGATGAAGAATTACCCAAGGATATACAAGACAGATGGTCAAGATTCAGGCAAGAACTACCGAAGGTAGAGGAAGTGCACATCCCAAGATGGATAAATTATGGAGAGGATGGCCACACAGAGATTCATGGTTTCTGTGATTCCTCAGAACGAGCTTATGGGGCGGCGATTTACATAAAAGGTCTTCACCATCAGGGACCACGACAGTGACGTTACTCACAGTCAAGTCAAAAGTGGCACCCCTCAAGATGAAGAAGACACTGCCAAACCTAGAATTATGTTCGGCTGAATTATTAGCCAAACTAATATAGAAGACCATTTTAACCATGGGGTTAGACAACATTGAAATTTACGCCTGGACAGATTCAATGATAACTCTAGCCTGAATAAAAGGAAGTCCAGAGAAATGGAAGAATTTTGTAGCAAATCGGGTTGCTACAATTCACGAGTGCGTCGGCAAGCAGTGCTGGAATCACGTCAAGTCGGAAGATAACCCGGCAGACCTGGTCACAAGAGGAGTACAACCATCCAGATTAGGTGACCAAGCGTTATGGTTGCACGGCCCTGAATGGTTATCAAAGGAAGATACCCAGGAACGAATAAAGGCCCAAACAACAGTAGGAAGTACTACTGAAGAAGACAGAAAAAAACCTCGGCAGGTAGCAGTTCATGCGG
This sequence comes from Agriotes lineatus, assembly GCA_940337035.1. Classification (NCBI taxonomy): domain Eukaryota; kingdom Metazoa; phylum Arthropoda; class Insecta; order Coleoptera; family Elateridae; genus Agriotes; species Agriotes lineatus. Next base: position 66,604,794 of record OW679196.1, read on the forward strand.
CAATCAGTGAGGCGACAGATGACATGGAAAGATTCTCATCATTCAACAAAATGATAAGAGTAATCGCTTACTGTAAGCGGTTCATGAAGAAATGTAGGAAGGAAGTAGTAGCGGTCCAGTAACTAACCACCAACGAGCTACGTGATAGCCTAAAGTACATCATCAAATCAGCACAAAGGCATGACTTCCCAAGAGAACATCACCTACTACAGCAAGACAAATTGGTAGACAGTAAAAGTACCTTGTTCAACGTGACCCATTTCTAGATGGAGATGGAATTCTTCGAGTGGGAGGAAGGATACAGCACTCGCTGTTACCTTACGATGAGAAACACCTGATCATCATAGCCAGAAACAGTCATATAGCCAAGCTTATCATCAGAAACGCGCATCACCAAACGTTACATGGAGGTAATCAAGCTACGTTAGCCTTCATAAGAAGAAAATACTGGATAGTACGAGCCAAGCAGGCGATTGCCAAAATCATCAACAGATGCATGACATGTGCAAGGGTTAAGGCAGCACCTATGCATCAGCTAATGGGACAACTACCCCTGCACGAGTGACACCGTCCATTCCATTTACACACACTGGACTGGACTACGCAGGACCAATCCAAATTAGAGTATCCAAAGGAAGAGGCAACAAGTCCTACAAAGGATACATCGCCATTTTTATTTGTTTGGCCACAAAGGCCATACACATTGAAGCAGTGAGCGACATGACTGCTAATGCCTGCATAGCAGCATTCAGAAGGTTCACTGCAAGGAGAGGAAAATGCGCTATGAGTCAAGTTTCCGTGTCTGATAACAATTAAATGTAAGCGACACACGCCGCAAGCAGCAGTTCCGTGTTTACAAACAGACGTTGCACTTTTAATATATCGTATGTCGAAGGCACAACGATGCAATTCTGCATGCTAGTGGGTCAAAATAACAAACTCTAGCATTCAGAATTACGTTAATTTAAACATATATGATTGTGATTTTAATATTAGGCCATAAAAACATGGCATACATTTTCTGTATATATACGCTGTAATAGGACTAAGTCTTCAATATACGTTTAACCACGAATGTGTATTTGTTGATGGGGACGAATATAGGCTACAAATTTTCGTAAAGAATTGGCATGGCCTGGCCTTCTCACCCTATCTCTTAACAACAAACAAACTCCATCTCCTACCAAATAAAACTAAACTGGTTTTAAAACAAACATAAAAGGTGCTAAGTTCCAAATAATTTGGACCACATCTTTTACAGTATCCTTTCCGTTTTTTATGTCAAGGCTGATTATAGTTTAAAATTCAAATCATGTAGAGGTTAATGCTATTTGGTTATTGCATTTACGACATTTTTATGAAATATTTTTAATATAATATTTGTTAAGTTATTTTAATTCTTATCATTAACTGTTATATTAGCTTAAATTGCATTCATTGCAATATATTCTGTTTTGTTCAGAAGTTATAGCGTTTTAAAGATAGTTATTCTGCAGAACCTTGTACTACAGGGCGATCAAAGACAAACTTGAGCGGGGGTGCTATTGAAAATAATAAAACTTGCCTAACTTGTAACCTGCTTTTTGTTGACATACAACTGTAAAAAAGAGTTTAAAATTTACTTTCAAGGTCTTGTTTAACCTGTACCACTGTTATTTGAATGTGACCTATCAATGTAATGTAGAAATTTGGTTTAAATTACATATTTTGCATTGTGTAGCCTATTAGACTGTGTTAAAATCGCATGAACAATTATTAGTCCATGTGATTAGTTCATGTTCAGTTAATTTTAGTTCAAATGTACTTACTTCTATAATTAGCAGTGCATTTTTCATAGGCTCCCATGATCTATTTTATTTTTGATAGGTCTGTATTAAATTATTTGTAATTTATGTACAGCTTAATATCACAACTGGAAAAACACGAATGAACTTCCTTTACACACTGAGGATGCAGGACTTTTCATTAGTAATATAACAAGGATGAGACATACTTACCGATAATTTTGCACACGCCAAGCATCGAGTGCTGGTTGCAATGAAAACTGTACCAAGGGCAGTTTTCTAAGGGCAGCAATTCTTGCCGCGACAAAGGTCTTAGCGCATTCCAGAGAGATATCAGCAACACAAACCACATCCAGGATCTTGCAAGGTACTGTGTAAAATTCGTATTAATATAGACGCCGATCAATTTCGCTAAATGAAATAGCGCCGCGGAAAGAAATTAAAGTGACGCACGTTTGAAAAGCTTCGTATAAGGTTCATATAACGGCAAAGATAGTCATTATCGTTTTACGAATCAATAATCCGGTAAATAGTTAAGTAGGATTACCGATGAGAATATTTGGCAGGTTTTAAATCACATTGTCATGTAATGTCATGTAGGACTTAGAATTCAGTAGCTGCGTCAGCTGTGATCCTTGTACAACGCAATGTTGGTGTTTTAACGCCAATAGATTGAATTAATGCAACTCTATGTTTTCTTCTGTTATGACGGTTGTTACATATGATTTTTTCTGTATTGGAGTGTATAAGGTTCTAGCTGTAGGAAACCACCGTTCTATCCGGGACATCACTAAGAAGGACGTTGCTGCAGCAGTCGACAACACACCTGGGGAATGGTTTCTCTTTCCGCATTTAAGAAATCGTCCACTATTATCGACAGAAAATCGGTGGCGCTCAAGGCATTATATTTCCTTCGTAAGTTATCGAGCCCTTGCCCTGTGTAGCAAACGAATCTTGGAATAACCTACGCCCTACTCCACTAAACCAGCCGGCAACCCTTTATTACCACCATTCCGGGAGAACTGGGCTTGTGATAACCCAATATTTTCGTAACTTCGTTTTAACAGTTAATAACACACATTAGTTTTTGACATTTGAAGATTATATTTTTCCAAAAGTTCATGCACTTTCAATACTCTGATCAGGTTTAAGATAGCTTTAATATATTTATACAAGTCAGTAGCACAACAACTTTGTGATATGTTTACATTGAACATAATGATGGGTTTAGTGTTCTTTGTAACAATCTCATTGATTAAATTACATTGGAATGATTTGTTGCTATAGGGATGATATTTTACTACTTTTAATTGTTCTATCAGTTGCTTACATCAGCATTTTTACCTGCTTGGGCCTACCGGGTGGTGTTAAAATTACAGATTGGAGATAATAACGGTGATATAATTTACATAAAAGTCCTGCTAAAATAGAATCATTTTCTCCGAGGGTTGAAAAGCTACGACATGTGGTTTAATTTCAGCTGTAAGCACTTTTTGCAATAATTAGCAAGTCCTTCTGGTGGGGGCTACATACTTTAATCAGCAGACATGAAGTACCTTTATAAGGTTAACTTGATTGCAAAGGCTATTATGTAATATCATTTGAGTGAAATAACGGATTACCTTATGAAAACCCTTAACTAGACAAAACAAACACTAGAGATAATTTTATGTAATTAACGAGCATATTCACTTAACAGAAGGATAAGTCAAGAGGTCATTATCCGGTATAGAAAAAGGAATTTTATAACCTGAATTTATCGAGATAGATAAAAATAATAGATTGATATGTTTATTTCAAGATTTATAAAATTTTAAGAAATAAAATGAAGTTGACATTTTAGATAAAAAAAGTTATGCGTGAGTTGTATCATTGTGTTCTATTAAATACATACACAATCTCATAAAAAATAAGAGCAGTTCGCATAACTTCAATAACGCTCTACATAAAGCCCAACTTTAATCATTACATTGACATAGCTTTTATTACTTGACATAAGCTTAGGTGATATTCAAAATGGCACAATTTATTGTATTAGATATACTTCACATGTATTTTAATCGCTTGGCTCGCTGTCACGAGATTGTGCTTTGCGATTTTGACACGTGTAGTGTTTCCAATGAATATATGTAATATTTTTGGAAACGTATGCTTTGGTAATGTAAACTATTGTGTTGTTATCTTTGCAGTTTACATGTTCCGGGCATTTTCAAATAATGTATTCAAATATTTTCACAATAAATTAACACACAAGTTTTTGCAATAATAATGGAATTCATGTATTCTGCTACTACACATGTTTTGGGGCAATAAATTCACGGGTATTAATAATTCTGAATACGCATTGTCGACCGCCACCGTCACCGCCCACCACAAATTATTGATGTAAATATTCGCGCCATCAATAACGTGATTAGAAAATTCATTTTGGATCTTAGAAATTCGCAGGATGGCTTTCGGTCGCGTTGGCCTGGCAACTAGTGGATTTCCTAAACCGCTTGCTGTGGCTGCAAATAAATTAGTGGTGTGTATGCTGATCAGGTACTGCATGAACTTAATTATCGACTCATTCTAAACCCTACAATTTCATTTTCAAGTCTTAAAAATAAAAGGCCCGTGACGTACGAGCCGCTGAATATAAAACACTGTGATTTCCCGTTCGCTAAAACCTCCAGAGCGCCTTTTGATTTATAAACTATTTTCCACGCAAATCGTAAAAAGATGCATTCGCTTAACGCAATTAACATCGATCTGTGAATTCCTCGCGAAGGTCACGAATTTGACACATTTATTTGGAGAATGTAAAGTGCTAAGGGTAAATTTAGAAGGTAGAGTGAAGCAATTATGGCAAAAGCTCCCAAGAACGCGTCGAGTAATTTGAGTTACGCTTTAGAAATTAATTCTACTCTGCGTAATTGAGATATAACTATAAACTTTAAAAACGTCGAATTAAGTTTACAACACTTGTAGGAGTTTGCGAATTTGGGCTGGTAAAGTTATAAACTGTATAATTGCCTTCATTTTGAATAACTTCCTTGTAACTGTAGACGCATCAGTTCACCTTTACCCTAAATAAACTTCCCCCAAATATTTCACCAATTTCGGGACAATCAGCCGCCGTGGCAAGGGTTTAATATGTGCGTTTACGTGTGAGTTCGACCTTGCTCAGCCACCTAGCGAATAAATTCTCTTCAAATTAAATAATTCACTTTTTCGTTATACATTCATAAGAAGCCGAAATTGAAAACTAGAGGACGAAATTGGATTATAGGGGATCGGAATAAACTTCACCTGCTGCTGCGAAGCGGTAATCCTGCACCCAGCTCTTTGAGACAACGGCCGTAACAAGTAAAACTTCCGATTATAAAACGAAATACCGAAGCTTAATTTGAATACATTAAGATTGGGCTTGTATTTGCATCAATAAAGCACAAGGGTATTCCAAATCTGCTCGTAAACTTTAAATTGTCAGTTAACCGAATTTAAATGCAAAAACGTAAAACTCTGGATTGACTACACAGTACTGCCACAATTCTAATCAATAAGTATGATCCAGCTCAACTAGTAAATTACATTGTGCTAACACAAACTTGGAAGGATAATAATTGACAGTTTCTTTATCCGCTATATATTACAATGGTTTACTGCCCACAGCAATTTTGGTTGCCGAACTAACACGAATATGAAAGAATAATTCAAGATGCGCACAGAATTAATATTTTATTTATTGCAAGATAAAGTCAGTATTTTACACTAATAAATGCACGTGATATGAGTAGCAGTAACTATAATTTGGTTGAGATTAGCATTTGATAGGAGAGAATCCAGAGGGTTACGTTCAGCGTTTTATTCATAATTGATATTGGGAATGGCAAACACAGCTTAATTTATGTAGCCTACAGATTTGAGTTTGGCAAAAGCAATACAATGATGTGAATTCTAATAAACAGAGATGGTTTGTGCAGTTATAAGAGCGTTAGGATTAAAACTTTCACCACCAGTATACGGCAAGACAACTAACGGGTAAAGAAGTAAAGATTGCAAACAGCATTTAGGCTACCTATCAAAGGACACAGGCATTGTGTAGTGATAAAATAAATATGTGAAACAGTGGATTTAAAACTGAAGTGATTAAAAGCAGACTAAAAGTGTTACGTTGGACAATTCCCAAGAAAAAGACAGTTTAGTTCGCAAGTTATAAACATTATATCAAAACTTTAGTTCTTAAGTAGAACCATTAAATCAATACTTATGTCATAAAACAATTGTAAATCTAAGTTACTAAGATAAAAGACAGTCAATTGTTAAAAAGAAAAAACTGGCCTTGTAAAATTTATGTTGGATGCAAGCGGTGCTCCCAGTTTGATGTAAATTTATAAATAAAAAAGTTTTTTGTGTCAGCCAATAAGTGGTCTTTCATATTTTCCAGTGTGAAGAGCATATTTCAGTGTAATTTTCGTTGTGGTAACACATCCCAGTGACTAGGGATCAGCTCTGCTAGGTATCATCCAAGTGCGTCCGACATCGGGGCCCCTTTTCCAATAGTTAAAAGTATTGGGCAGCAAGAATAGAATGGGCAACGTATAGAACAAGCTTCCCTGAGTGCCTAGGTGCAGATATTTGGAGCAAGAAGCCATAATCAAGTTCGTAATTACTGTGGGGTCCTTTCATTGTGTAAAGTCAGCCAACGAAGCCCCCTTGCAAGGTAAATTTCACAGGAAACAAGTTGCAAAATGCCATAAATTTTGGTATTTATCAAGATTAAGCATCGTACGAGGCCGTGAGCGTGGTTCAAGCTGCATAGCTTCATCCAGATTCGGGTAATCGAGGTGGCGTCCACAGGGAATGTAGAAATTTGGAACATTGCAGGAAGCTAAACAAATGCAGGTTGTAGCGTCTCTACGTAACTGTAACAAAATCAGGTTAGCCGGAAATTACGTTATTTGCATTATATTTACTTGATTTGATTTTTGCCATTTTGGGCGTTTGAATTCAAATTACGCAAATTTGTATACGTGCAGATTATCTTTGTGGTTGCAGTTAATTTGGAGGCATGAAGGTAAAGGGAAGGAGCGCCGACCACTTAGCCGCTGGTAAACAAAAAGTGGGCTCAGTTTTGGTTGACAGTTATGTGGCGCTCATGTCGCATAACACGCTAGAAATACGCCCGTACCCGGTATTACAACCAGGTACAAAGCAGGAGGGCATAATAGAACAAGTTTACTTGACGCACTATAATAATTGAGTACTGAAATTCAGTAAAAACTGCAACAATTCGCTAAAAACAACACACAAATACAACTTCTTCTATAAAGATACACGTATTTTCTCTAAAAATTTAGCGTGCGATGGAACAACTGCGCCGCCTGACGGTCAATCTACAAAGCACTAACTGTCAACCAGCTGTGGGCCCAATTATTCATTCAAGCGAGAATTCTCCTCCCCTTTACCTTCATGTTTGGAGGTTAGAGCTGTCAAATACGAATTTAAGCAATTGCCTTACTGGTTAATTTGTCACACACAAAAGTATTTGAAATACAACTTTAAGAGTTTTACTCATGCTAGACCGGAACTTTAATTCAATTAATCGCAAATAAATGAAATACAAAGAACAATAAACCGTTTATTTAGCAAATAATTATAACATCATTTTAATAAGCCCTTAGATTTACACAATACAGAATTCTTTATTAAAACTGTTTTATTAATGTAAATTGTGGTGACTTGCCCTAAGTATTATTTTCTATTTTAAAAGCCTTATTTTAGTAGGTATATACACTCTTTCACGCAACAAAACACATTACAGTCGCTAAATAATGCACTGAAGGTAAGCCTCTAAGACCAGGTATGATAAAAATGTAAGGTAAATGTCGCTGCCGAGAGCTCGACCTATAAATGAGAAACCAGATGCAGCAACTTTCCATCAGAAAAATAATAAGTTTCAACTTGATCGGTTCTCCCGCTTTGTTATAAATATGTTATTTCTGGACTAATACCCTAATTTCAATTCCCTCCAATTGTACATACAGAGATTTCTAAAAATCAAATCAAAACCGTTGCGAAATCGTACAAACCAGTTGTAACTACCCTTATGGTGGCCGCAGCATCTCTGTAAACTGTTTCTATGATTTTACGGCTTATTAAAAATCAGAGAAAAAGAACAGAAAAGATACGTTAGAAAATTTATTGTCTACAAATCAGGAATAGCAAAATATCGAAAATAACTGAGAAACATGGCTCATGCAACTAATGAAGCAGAAAAGAATATATCCACGGACACCAATCTGAAATGCAAAGAATTGACAAATGGTTTCATAAACAGTGCGAAAATGAAGTAATAGAAAGAATGCAAGCCAGGAGAAAAATGCTATAATGACATACACAAAAAAAATTTACTATTACAACAGACAAAGGAGATTATGTAAGAGGATACTAAAACAAAAAAGAAGAATTCAACCAATTTTCCAAAGCATTCGTGACTCAACTTAACAACACTTAATTTGTGACACAGGGAGCAAAATAAGGTACGGCCCGCTGTCACCCTGAAATTAGATTCTTACAAGGCAATAACAACCCGTAAACTGTGTTCGCGAATTCCTTAAAGATGTACAGGGACGTACTTCGCCCAAATTACACAGTAAAGAATGCGCCTAAAATGGACAAAAATAATTTAACAATCCCTCACCCGATGTTTCTATATTTGTATCAATTAATCTCAAAAAATGTCACGACGTGTGGCTTTATAAGCCACCTTTGGAAACCCGCCAGTAGCTGACTACCCTAACCAATTCAATTTAAAGGAAAAATATGCTATTACAGAGGTCGCTACTATCACACATATTAGTACGATGACTGGAGAGCGTACGGTGAGAACCACTGTCTGTCACCTAGTTATGGTGCAGATATACAGGGCGTTTAAGAAAAAGGGTAACAAAGTTTAATGGTTGACAATACTCTTCAAAATAAGACTGAATGTTCCTATGAACATATAAGTCAGAAAAGACATCCTAAGGGAACTCCGAGAAGTGTGAAGAATTACGCCTCTGAAGTAACAAACTGCAAGCGTGAGGTTTACTTTTCTCGAAAACTACTGCTGTCGGTTATTCCAAACAAAAGTACCTCTTTCATGTGGAGAAGCCTCACCTTCTTCAGTATCTAATCAGAATTAACTAAAATGTTGACTGTAAAAAGTTATTACATTTGCTACACATGGGAATTTATTTGCACGTAAAAACAAAAATTATAAATACTTCACAGCAGGGTGGTACAGGAATCGTCTAGTCGTGTAGCAAACGTTTGCCAAGCTAGGTCCTGAGCAGGATGGGGTGGGTTGTCCGGAAGCGCCACTGGTTTGAGACGGTCCAAACCAGAAAACCTACAGATGGCCGCGTAAATTCCTAAACCACTAGCTGTTTCACAAAAAAAAAAAATAATAAAAGTCAGCAAAACACCAAGACTCGAAATAACCTAGTTATTTATTTCAGTTTGTACACCTTCGAAATTCTGTGTCATACTTGGAAAAAGGCAACACAATTCTGTGATAATAGTATGTAAATGGAATAGTTTGTAAATGTAATTTTAGTGGTATGTAATGTACAAGATTTTATATTAATAAAGTCTAAAATGTGACTACGATAATCGCAATTCGTTCGAGTACCCGTGTATCAACTACGATAGTGACCTAATATAATTAAAAACAGCGATACCGGAATGCGGGAGAATAGTAAGTTCTATATCGCTTGATTAATTAGGTAAATACTCTATCTAGTCGCGAACCTCTTCGAATTGGTACCATTTCGCCTAGGGGAGTGCTAATACACATAACATGGTGTATTTACGGTGCTCATATTATGTTAAATGTTAAATTGATGCTCCCGGAGACCCTCGCCAATAATGGTTTAAATTTTGAAACACTGACAAGTACTCTTGAATGCAACCAAAGCAGTACTACCAAACGCAAAGATATTAAATGCATAGAATGACATTATCCTATGACACAAAAGTAATTGCACGTGATGTACAACGAAGCTACACAATATTCCGCATGTAAAACGACATGAATTTCGCTAGCATATACCTAGGTAAGTACAATACATAAAGTAAAGATCATAGTGCCATAACGAACGATATTTTTAGTTCAATAAACACCAAAAGGTAGATAACACTAGGTGTTGCAGATACCTGGATCGTGCACAGAAGGATCGCTACATCAACAGCTATGGGGGATAGCTATTAAGATGTCCACCAGCTTGAATAACCTCCAAAGAGTCAGGGCTTCATCTAACTTTGCAGGTGAGAAACGCAGTCGAGTGCAGTCACCATGGGGAGAAGCCTTGCATGCGAACTATCACATGTGCTGAGGGGCTCGGATTGGAACGGAATTGTTGCTCCAGGTGCCTTAGCCAAGCAACACCAATGCCACAGGCATAATGGATCCCGAAAAATCGGAGAACGATACAGCAAACTAGGACGAGGAGGCCAAACTAGAACGAGGAGGCCTAAATACAAGACGTTATCGAAAAATATTTTACGGCAATCATAAATTAACATACCAGAGTTGTAAGGCGGCCTCGAGTAAGTAAATTGCAGAAATATATATTTATCCCAATACAATCGGATTCATTTTAGCAATATAACACCCATTTCCTATTTCTGGATGGCAGATTCCTCAAAGAACTATGGAAACTATATAATCCACTTAAGTGAAAATTCCCAAAGATCACATGCAGCTCCAAAAAAGGAAAACTTAAAAATGGTCGCCGGAAATCGCACTATCAAAACAATTTTCAAAACTTACTCAAAATTCCCTAAAAATTTCCAAAAGTCCCAAAGATTGCAAAAATGAGTATGCAACCAAAGCTACACCTAACGTATGCAGGTGAATCTAACTATGAATGTATTTAAGCTAAGAAATTATCCAAACAATCCTTAACTGTATCTAAATGTAAAATTACAAGTAACAAAGTTATGATAAAAAATCTCCCCCCGTACTTGCATAAATTACTCTTTCTGAACCTTATACAAACTTGTTTCAGGATCATCTAATACAACAGAGATAAGCCAAATTTGCTTTATTTATATTATTTTAATTAATCAAGATCCTTGTCATGTATTACTCTTCTCTGGGTTGTAGCTGTCTTAAAATGCATTTCCGGACCTCTATTCATAGAAACTTTTTATGTTATTTCGATGAGTACTATCAACCACTAGAGTTTGTTACCTTGTTTATTTAATACCCTGTAATTACATCAAATTAGGCAAAGTTGGGTGACGATAGTAGTAACCTGATTAGAACACATACGTAACAAAGAATTAAGTAGACAAATTGAACGATACGATAGCAACAATGCAGAAGCAGTTATTGTCGTATAGATATAAGAGAAGAATGAAAGAAGATCGCTTACCTCGAATGATAAATAAAGAAAGGCAGGTGCGGGAAAAAGATTGGTAGGAAAGAACAAGATGTAATAAATGACAAAATTTATGTTGTAAAAATGTCGCATAAATAATTCTGTTTGAAGAATTACCTAAAACCAAAGAAAACGATAAAAAATGCAAATTTATACGTAACTGGAAAGTCGGAAAAATGGAATGGTCATTTGTTCGTCCTCCTCTAGCTCCACACATAGTTATTCACAACTCTGTCTTTCAGATATAGAATAAATGAATTGATTATAATCAAACGCAACTTTCACAACTGCTTAATATTCTACGAGTATTCAATTAATTCCAACAAAATATATTCTATTTGCTTGATATTTGTTCTTACTAATAGCAAATATTCTTCTGGAATTATATTTTATTGTGATTGAAATCCTGCAAACTAATAGAATTGCCTAGAAATCCAATTAAATGAGACCAAAAGCTACCTCAATCCCATTCGAGAAAGGAGTGACCAAGGGGATACGGTCTCTCCCAAATTGTTTACCCTCGCCCTCGAGGACGTATTCAAGACGCTACCCTGGCAGGATAAAGGTATCAACATCGACGGGACAAGACTAAATAATCTGCGATTCGCGTACGATATAGTTGTGATCAGTAACAGCGCACAAGAACTAAGAGACATGATAAAACAATTAGACCAAGCCTCTCAAACTATAGGCTTGACAATGAATGTAGGAAAAACAAAAATTATGAGTTCTGAAAATATAATTGTCACTCTGAGAAACCAGACCCTCGAAAATGTCCAAGAGTACAATTACCTAGGTCATAATATCAAAAGGGGTAAAAATAACCAAACCGCTGAGCTCAATAGAAGAATCAGTCTCACATGGGCAGCTTTCGCGAAACTCAGTTATATTTTCAGAAACTCTGAAATACCAAACAATTTCAAACTAAAGGTATACAACACATGTATCCTTCCCGTGGCTACATACGGAATGGAAACAGCAACGCTAACCAAACACAGCGCAAACAGGTTGAGAATTTGTCAACGAGCAATGGAGAGAGCCATGCTCGGAATAATTAGCCTCAGAGATAGGATTCAGAATGAAGATATAAGAGCCAGGACGAGGGTCAAAGATGTTATCAAAAAAATTGCAAAACCAAAATGGCGCTGGGCCTGTCATATTGCCCGAGATAGTAATAAATGGACGAAAGCAATACTACAGTGGCGACCCCGAGAAACCAGAAGAAGTGTTGGACGACCTCAACCAAGATGGCTAGATGACCTAAAAGAAATAGCTGGGCGAAATTGGATGCTGAAGTCCCAAAACAGACACATGGAAGAAAATGGAGAAGGCTTATGTACAGCAGTGGACCTTGAGAAGCTAGGAAGAAGAAGAAGAAGAAGAAAAGTTACCTCAATAAGGTAAACGTGCCATTGTGGCTTCGGTTTAATAAACATTCACAGTATGTAGCTGCACAAATATAAATTTATGAAAACTGTTTGCTCCGCCATCGCTATTATTCGAACTACAGGCGAAGCCTGTCACAAAAAATATAATAACTTACAAGTACAACCAAAACCTAATATTTACATTTGCTTTTTTCTGATATATATAATAGTCGGGAAGTTATACTCGTAGTAGGCTCTGGAGCCATTATAAAACTATCTACAAAAGTATTGCTCAAGAACGAAATTAATTCAAAAGGTGTAAGTGTACCGTGACAACGAAAATAGAGGCTTGAATTCTTATAATTATTTTAATATCTATTTCAAAATTTTATATTTTTATAGCTACTCAAAATGTTTGGATAAATTCAAGTTCAAATTTAACTGAATGACCAAACATTTTACCCTTAGGCTAATCGTTAAATATTTATATTAATCGACTATCACGGTAAAACACGTCTAACTATATCAATGTTAGGTCTCTACTCTTGGCAATTGCAATAATTTGATTAAATTGCCATTACATGCAATGCACTATTGGTCAAATGATATACGTGCTGAAACGTTGTTTACACTTTGAAATAGGGTCAATTATATTTTTAATATTGAACAAAGTGACCGATTACTAAGTATTTATTCAGGTAAGTACTATGTTTTTGTACTCATTTGTGTGTATTATAAAAATATTGGGTTTAGATACCATGTGCCTGTTGATTTTTACCACGCCAATACTGCATTAGTCATCCTGCTTAGGCGAAACCACCTCCAGCTGCAACCTCTAAGACATGCAAATGAAAATCAAGCAAGGCAGTGAAGTCTAGACTTGGCACAGCAACACCTCTTGTACTTTGACGGTTTTGCAGATGCCCTCCTCTCATGCAGCAGAGCTCCGCAGATCGACCAAACACTGCAGCAAAGTCTACACCTGGGACCGCTATTTTCATCCAGTGACACAGCAGACTAAACCAATGGCTCGTCTTAATTATACTCTACTTAAATCAATAACAAATTTATTAAAGGGTTTCATTACATAAAACCAGCGGTCTACAAACCTTTATTTGTTAGAGCTCCAATTTTCTTACCGCTTGTTGTCATTTAATCAATTAATTATCTACTAACTGACCTCTCTTATATTTTTATATCCACATATTAATGGATTCCACTATATTTTATAAAAATTTCACAGTTTGACAACTAACTAAAACACATTTTACTGATTCTTCTCAGTTCACACTTCCATTTTTCCTTGAAGGTACCTTACTTCTTATTTCATATATTCAATTACACATCGTTTATGTTATTTTTGTGCAAATATTCTTTTATTCTATTACATACATTACATTATCATCTTTACGTTCTTTTAAGGTCATTTCATAGTAAACTCCTGCATAATTACCTTACGTTGGCATATGAAATATGATATCTTTTTATTAATCTAAAAGCAATTTGTTGCCATTTCTATTCAGTTACTAGTCTTACAAATGCTGCCTACTCCAAATCTAAGTCAAGCATGTTCACGAAATACCCATTTAACATTTATTCTGAGTATAATTCATTGTCCTATTAAACTGCTTCTTCATTTTACCTAATTTTAATATGTTTTTACGATTATACCATAACCAATTCTGTGCTTATCCTTATGTAATTATTTTTAAAACATAACTAATGGACCAAACAGCACTACTTGCGGACTCAATATTATAACACTATATACTTTCTACAAGAATATATCAATACTTTATACGTACATCAGTCTCGGAATATTTGATTAAACGATGTAGGGATGTCTATGTATATAAATATATGATACCTTGACATATGCTGTATATCGACATGATATGTTTATAGTTATATTTCTAGCTTAAAATTCATTATTTGAAATATGTTAATATAATTATTGAGTACTACGATTACTTATTTCTAAAAAAAAACTAACTTGAAAATGTGGCAGTAAGCACGTTTTCCAGAACTGGTTAATAGGCTTCAATCATGTATGAAGAAGAAAAAGAAGATGAAAAAGAGAGAAGACCATAAAAAGCAAAAGGAACCGAAAGAAAAAATTCTAGTTTAGTAGAAAAACAAATTTAGGAAAAACATTTTAAGCAACTTCGAATACAAAACTGGAAAAAAAATTATAACATGGAAAAATTGTCAAGTACAGGAGGTTATCCCACCTCTTAAAAGTCTATTAAAACGTAAATAATAAAGCAAAATGTTTACGGAGGCGAACTGCGTGTTAACATAATATCGAGAAAAAAATCGAAACATCTGCTACATTATCGTCGGCACAGAAGAATTTCGCAAATCGAAAAGGTAGCATACAGTTACGAAGTTTAAGAAGTATTTGTACGGACGACGATTTACGTTGGTCACTGACCATAAGCCGTTATTGACGTTATTTGAAAAAGATAAACCGATATCTCATCGAACGTCAAATCGTTTACAGAGGTGGCCGCTGCAACTTATGGCGTTCACGTTCGATCTGAAGTTTCGACAAACGGAAAAGCATGGCAACGCCAGGTCTTTCCAAGCTACATTTACCTTTAACTCTATCCGGAGAGGAAGAAAAGCCACCGTTTGAAGACATATTTTTGTTAAAAAATCGGCATCTGAAGAATTAACAAGCAAAGCATTAAGAGGCAGTTAAAAAAATCCGGATACGACAAAATTTATTCGTTATTTAGATTACCTAGTATGGCCGAATTCGATTCCAACGTTATTGCAACCATTTTTCAAGCGACGATCCAAGCTTAGCATAGAAAACAACTGCGTCTACTGGGGTCACTATATTGAGAATGAACGTTAGTAATTAATATTATTTAATCATAGCTTAGTATCTAAAGTAAAATGTATTTATGTAAGGGCGAGTTTAGAAAATTATCTGTCCTTGGAAGTACGTGGCGGACGGGTTAAACGATTCTTCGCAGGCCAAATAGGGCCGGAACTATACAGACTACGATTGCAAGGGCAAAGAGAATATGCATGTGGCCGTCGTGGTGTTTAATAAACGAACAATCAATGTAGGATAGCAGTAGGTCGTTAGGATCATTATAAATACAAGGCATATATACGATTTTCCTCAGGTTTCCATGACCTAAATAGCCTCATGCAAGCTTTCCTGTAAAAGCGGAATTTTGGTGAAGACAGATTTTTACTGACATCGTTAGCGAACAGATCGCTCCCGAGACGAATAATTTCTAAATAAACACATTTTAAGCTTTAATTTCTCAAGTAGAGCTTTAAATTAGTGTAGCTAGTAATCCGGGTCAAGCTGAAAACCTCGAAGTTAGGCGACAACAGATTCTTCATACCATTGAAAATGCGTAAAGCGGTTTTAGAAGGGACATCCCGGTGTGACCAGGATGAAAAAATTAGCTGGATCATTCATGTGGTGGCCTAATTTGGACAAGAACATCGAGAAGACAGGCAACAGCTATTCTGATTGTCAACAGCAACTACCAGCGGCAGCAGAGTCGCCAGACCATCCGTGGGCTTTTCCAGAAAAACCATAGCCTCGTTTGCATATGGATTTTGCCAGGACATTTCAAGGAGACAAAGTTATTGATCGTCGATGCAAGAACAAAATGCCTAAAAATAGTATAGTTCGGACAATCAGCAACATCAGGAAATACTGTAGAAGCTTTACAAAAATTATTTGCAAGGTTTGGAATTCCAGCTCACGTAGTTACAGATAACGTAATGCAATTTACTAGCTCAGAATTTAAAAATTTTTGTAGGAAGCTAGAAATAAAACGGTTTGCGGAAAGTTCGTTCCCCACATTTCGTTCCCCACATTTCGTTCCCCACATTTCGTACCCCACATTTCGTTCCCGGGAAATTTCGTCTCCCCACATCTCGTACCCGGAAACTTCGTTCCCGAGCGAGCTCAATTTATTTCCTAGATTACTGGGTGTTGAAAAACGAGTGCAGCGATCAGAATGCAGTTAGAAAAATGAAAGATATTTTAATTAATTTATTTATTATAATGAACTTATAAGAACAGTATGTCCCCGGATTGAGTTTACAAGAGGGAATTACATTTTATTTTTATCTTTACATAAAAATGTTATAGGAATTAAAATTCCTGCTGGGTTTGTAAAGAATTTTAAGAAAATTTTCAGTTTTTCAAAAACAAGTCGGAATAAATTAATTAAAATATCTTTCATTATCTAACTGCATTCCGATCGCTGCACTCGTTTTTTAACACCCTGTAATCTAGGAGACAAATTGAGCTAGCTCGGGAACGAAGTTTCCGGGTACGAGATGTGGGAGACGAAATTTCCTGGGAACCAAATGTGGGGTACGAAATGTGGGGAACGAAATGTGGGGAACGAACTTTCCGTATCCCAAATAAAACATATCAAATCGTCACCTTATCATCCACGGTCGCACGGTGAAGCGGAGCGTTTCATTCGGACATTCAAGAATGCAGTAGGAGAAAACAAAACACCGATGGAACTAGCTCTGCATCGAACTTTTAGATTTTTATTGGCATATCGGAATACAATTCACCCAACGACCGGCTATTTGCCAGCTAAATGATTGCTCTCACGAAGATCGCGGTTACCCTTAGATAATTTGGAAACTGGTACGGAGTTTAAGGCCCTTTCTCAACAAAAACAAGTAGCAGATCCGAAATGTAAAATGCGATATTTTCACCAGGTAGCCACGTATGGGTACGAGATTTTAGGCAAGGGCAGCAAAAATGGGTTATGGGTATGATTACCAAATTTATACCTACCTTAACAAAAGACAAGTAAATAATTTGCTTGGTCGTGATGACGAGTGCGAGATGCAAATTGAAAATGAATGGAAACCTTTATCGGTTACTGCACAGGAACCTTTATCGGTTACTAGACAAGAAGGAAGTGAAAAGAGTTTCAGCGAAGTAAGACTTCCTGTACCGGTTACAGAATATTCGGTTCCAATGGCGGAAACGGTTATTGACCGTTCGGCTCCAACATCTGAAGTGTTGCCGCCGCCTTTTCCATTCGCTCCAGAGCGTAGATATCTGATTCGAAAGGAAAACCATACAAACGCTATGGTTATAGTTAATGAACGACAAAGCTATTTTCGAATGAATAAATAATTTAAGGAAGGAGAAATGTTGAGGATTAGATCAAGACAGTAAAAATTAAAATCAATTATTATGTGTTACGAAGTGTCATGTTAGATAATAAAACTGTAAAAGATATATCAAAATAAATTTGACCTCTTACTATGTTGTATTAAGTTACGGATACAACAATGTTGCTAGAAAACACTTTAAATTTCTAGGTTTAAAAGCACTTTTACGTCCGAGGAAATAAAAGTAAGTTCTACATGGTCTCCTATAGACACATACATGCGATTGACTGTAAACAGAACATTCACAACACAACACAGGTGCGAAGTTCTGTCGCTGCAGGCTGACACATATAAGTAGAAGGACTTCCAGCTCCAGCTCTAAATCGAATGAGTGGGCAGTGGGGGAGCGGGGCACCCGACAGTCTTTTATTCTATACTATATATTTAACGTGATATTAACGTGAAACGTGAATCACGCCTTGGAAATTTTCACTCGTGGTCACTCACGTTCACAGGCCGGTTTTCAAATATTACCCAGGTTTACGTCGGGACCCGCCGTGACCCAGCGTGATCCGACTGTTTTCACATCACGCATCTCTACTCATATATAACTATCAAAATTAGACCCTTTCAAAGTGATACTGGGTATAACTTCAAAGAAGAACTAAGCATTGTACATTGACCATAAAAATATAAAAAGTAATATAAATTTCTGTTAAATATTCTAAGGTTAATTTAAGATTATGTTAACTGATAAAGTTTTTCCCAAGATATTTCCAATTACAACCAATTTGGATTTTAATTGCACGATTCCCGACACAAAAGTTTGTTTGATATCACATTTTACTTCAATACGCAATATATCATTATATTCGACGTCGGAGTTTACAAGAATTATTGTTATTTAACTTTTAATCTAATTAAAACTTTTCTTTAATTACCGTGCGATTTATTTTATTCTCCAAATAACCTTTTGTTACTAGTTCAAATCTCTGGGAATAGAACTGAGGTTTGCTTAAGTATCAGAAAAGTTCCTTAAAACTTTTGTTGCTAATAGACGGTGGAGCATCATAACTGAAACTTATTTTCTTTGGAAACCTCCAAGGCTTTTGTTTTCTGAAAACTTTAGTCGGGCTGCGGTTTAAGTAAAATCCTGGCCGGGCAAAGTAAATCTTACTATTTATATCAATTGTCAAGAGCAGAGTTTGCGCGACGGCGTCGACAGTAAAAAAAAAGGCTTAAATGGCACATTTATGAATTTTGCAACTAACAAGTGAAAAAGAACAATTTGTAAAACGGAAAACTTATTTGTGGATGCAGAAAACTTTAAAGCTGTCTCCAGCGATGTGTCCCAAACCAATTTCAGCTAAATATCTCCCTCTGGATCTAGACATGCTCTGCATTTTAATTCGCGAATAGGCAATATCATCTGCTTCTTGCTGCGCCCTGTTTATTCCGCGACTTTTTACTTACCGCATTTCAGCAGACGATTCTTATAAATCGCCCAAATTGCAGAAATTAAAAGGCGTCCATTTCGCGGTGAGCGAACTTTGCCGCTGACATTTAGACACCATTACCGCTAAGGACGGTTTTTATCGACAGCGTGTGAAATTCAATGAATCCTCATTAAAAGTTACAGCTCTCATAAAGGCAGGACAGTCAGAATTGGAACAAGGCCAGCCTGAATAGGAAATGGTTGTGGTGGGACTTGGGGAACCAAAACAATTTAAATATCCTTTATATAAGATTAATCCGCTTCAAACATTTTACGGCGCAATAACAGCGAGAATAGTTATTTTAATCACGTAAATATTCGCCGGAATAAATTGAAGCAAGTTAACTGCGAATTACACCCTTGTTAAACACGAGATACTGTTTTACTTTTAATCATAGCGAAGTATGTACGTAAGTAAAACAGTGGCCGACAAAATATGTCATTGGCTACTCAGTGCATTACACGATAAGCATTTAGTTAAATTTACTAAAAACTAAAAAAACTTATTTTCAATAACGTTTTCCATCAACAAAAGCCTATTTTCTAGATTAGATTTTTATTAGAAAAAGCCAAATCCAGACTAACAGAAATTGGTAACGTAAAAAGTTATAGAATTTGTCATTTTGTACCCCAATTTCCGTTTGTATGGACGATTTCACCACTATATCGAAAATATTTCAGAACTGATCAGTAGTGCCTTCACGTACGAGGTTTGCAAATATAAATAAATGTATACATTTGCATTCCGTTATTTACTAACTGGATTTGGCTCCAATTTTTGGGGAGATTTGTTCTAATTTCATTTACATAAAACAGTGTTATTTCAAGTTTTGCAATTACAGAAGTTAACTAACCATGCACAGAAAATTATTTAGCAATCTCCAACACTAAACTCAAACATTAATAAACGCAAGCAGAACACACTAAAAATGCAAGATCAGTTAGCAATTGCTTTTTGGTCAACAACAAAAACCAAGATACATAATCGGCGTTAGAATGACCAGGAAAGCGGAAACTTGCAGTGATCGTTATCTAGTAAAGATGCAAAAAGTAAAGCAGAAGAAACGCTAACCAAAAGGAAAAATAATCTAAAGAAGAACAAAAAAGGTCACCAGTTCAAAACCAGTATTGACGGAAAAGAGTATCTAGGAAATACCTGCAGAACATTCTAAAAAAAGGAAACAGGCCTAGAAAACAAATGAAATAAGTCCAAAGAGACCATATTAATAGCCGCAAAGCGGAGCTACAAGACATTGAAGATCGCAGACACTATCATAAAAAGAACACAGTAAAGCAACAAAAAAACTACGAAAAACAATAGAGAAGAAAAAAATATAAGAACATAAAGAGCATTATAAGACTATAAGAAATACAAGCCAAGAAAAACTAAATAAAGAACACAGTTAAAGAGGAATAAAAATTAGAAAAACATTAATGGTAATTTCAGAAATAAAAATTGTTCTGAAGGACACCAAAGCATCTACAAAAGAAAAATTACATAGCAAGAAATATGAAACATAATTACGGACGAGGAAGTAAAGAGCTAACAAATGCAAACGAAAATATATGAAACAGCAAACGAGGAAGAGAAAGGCGGCTAATCAGATAAAAGAAAAGTTATAACAAAGGCGAAATTGGGTAAAGTTCAATTTATTGATGATATCACATCAGAAAAGATCATTTGTGGAGGAAACAAGGAAAGTAGTACAAATGAATTTATTAAATGAAAGAATATTACCAAGGAAAATATCTTGTCTCTACACATTAAAAGAAAGATAAGGAGCTGCGCAAATTAGAGAGTGTTTAATCTACTTTTAATCAAAAATAATGTGTGTTAATTTTATGAAATAATATGTAACATTTATTTTACAATTTGTAATTTTGCCGCTTACCTAAACGTCTAACTGCAATTGCTTGTCAACATTTGCAATTAAATATAGCTTTATGAGAACGTAGCTCGCGCAATGAACCACCAATTGGTTTAGAATTAGCAAAACCTGCAAAATAGCGTAAACATTGTACTTGACAAACTGCATATTATAGAAAGTACTAAGTTATTGTTATTGTGTTTCTTTCACTGTATAAGATAGAATATGTTACAATTGCTAGTACAAGACGGTTAAGCCTCGCTTTCTTGGTCACACAAATTATTCCACCCTTTCATTCACTCAAAAAAATTCCAAACTTTTAATAATTACCAAACGTATCAACAAGGTCGTCTCAATCAACAACCTACCTTATCTGAATGACTTCCTAAAAAGTGAGGCAGAGGCATGACATTAATGAGCATACCAGCGAAACTCTTGTCAAGGAGAATGAGTCAGATGAAAAGAAGAGCTAGAAAATACACAAAGAAACTATGCATGGAAAAACTTAAAAGGAAAATGAATATGCGGAGGAGTAATAGATATTACGTACTAAAATCAATCTATGAAAGAACAATCAAGGGTAGGTGATCACGTGATCAGTGCTCTACTGCTCTCAACTGTGGCAGTTAAATCAATAAAAATCACAAGTAAACAATGGGATCGTTGAAAAGGGGGATACTAGAAAATGAATAATGTAAATTTAACAGAACCCTTGTGCGTAGATGACATGGCATTAGCAGCGTAAAGGAGCTTTGCGTGAGGGCGGGTCATATACTGAAACAGAACCGGTTTGCTAGCGATAACCAAGACGATTGTACATAGAGAGCTGCGGGGACAAGTTCCTGTCATTTTTAAATAACTTCAATAGACCTTCACCTAGTTGCGTCGCGCTTTACAAATAAAAATATTACAGTAAATTTATCAACTTTATCATTATAACATTTATAAAAACACATTTGGGCGTGTCAGCCTTGCAGCTATGACTGATGGCCGGGTTTAGATGAATCCAAAATGGACAAGCCCCAGAACGTCGATGAGCGAACTTTGTGGGGTCCGACACGCAGTATGACGGGAGACCATTTACAACTATGTCAGTGGCATAAAGAATGTACAGCAGCTTTTCAAAGACTTATTCTTGGACTTCTTCAGTAATGAACGTTGATTTACATTATAAATGATATAGGAGTCAGGTCACACGACAGGGGGAGAGATCTGAATTTCAGATACGGAAACTACTGGATGTATCCGACAAAGATCGTAACTTGCCTATAATTTCCACACAGCTAGATTAACGAAACAATAACGTCTGCATCACACATACAACCCACAACCCCTGGTCGACTGTCCCTGATGAATATCTGGTGCCGAATGTTGCGGTTGTCTCTGCCACCATTAAAAAGTCAGTGACTGCGTAAAGTTTCAATCTGACATAATAAAAGCACATTATGAACTATAATTGAAGTTAATATTGGAATAAACAGTTGTAGGAATATTAAATTCTTTAGAGACAAGATTTTCTGGAAAAAGAGAACTGCAAGAAGAAATAAAAGTGGTAGTAGTAAAAATAGTACAACTACACTAACATGTAATAGTGAATCGCAGACACCCACAAAAAGAGAGGTCGAATAAATGAACGGAAGTGAGGCTTCTAAGAAGAATTATCAAGATTACATAGCATGTCTACCGTGTATATCTCTTTACCTTCAACCACGGCGCTCTGGCTCAGAGACACCTTTGGTAAATTTTTAAATTTTATTTGGTAAAAATGCCTGTAAGACAGCGCCAGTGGTCGTATTATTGATATTGAACTTTAATCTCATAGAAGCTTTGAGTTTAATAGAATATAGCCCCGCAACAGCTTTTGAAGTAAAATTCGATACAATTACTTTACCAAACAGCGATATCACTATCATTACTCGGAAAAGTATGTACGTCAATGAAAACAACAGAAGTTATGGTCCCACTAGCTGGAACTAGAAACGATGCAATTTCTAAAAAGAGCACACCAATTTGTTTGCAAAAATTGCAAGCAAAAATGTTGTTTCCACCATGCACGTTTACATGTAATGAGTGCCGGCAACTTTATAAGCACTGGAAATGTGTATGTTCATTTATTTAGTAATTACTTAGATTATTTATTTGCATTTTTATCACAAAATAAACAAAAATGTATTAATAAATCTCAATTTGACATTGATTCATTCACTCGTTTTCCTTCTGTAAGTATGATACAAAGCTTCCCATAAGGCGATATAGTTATTTACGTACCAAGGGCATTATGAAGATGTTTCTGCCCTTTCAAGGGCTACAAGTTAACAAGAATAAGGGCCTCTGGTCCGAGGGTTCATAGGTTTCGCGATGACTATGAGGATCAAGTAGTACTCGTGGTGCATACAATGTTTTATTTTCCACTTTAAATACGCAAATAGCTTTTAAAACCTTCAAAGCAGTCAATAACGCCTTAGGGGGTAATGATAACGCCCGCTCATAAAGCCTACTTTATATACCTCGTATTACAGATATAATGCAATGGCAATGCCCACGCAATTCTGGTTGCCTAACTAACACGAAAATGAAAGAATAATTTAAAATGAGTACAGCACCAATATTTTGTTTATTGCAAGATAACGTCAGTATTTTACACTAATAAATGCACGTGATATGATTAGCGGTAACTATAATTTGATTGAGAAAGGTTAGCATTAGATAAGGAAGAATTAAAAGGGTTACGTTTAACGTTTTATTCATAATTGATGTTGGGAACGGCAAGCGCACCTTAGCTTTTGTAGCTGGCAGATTTGATTTGGTAACGTCGATTCAATCATGTGAATTTAAAATGGTACAGAGGTTTGTGGAGTTGCAAAAGTTATATGACCATTATGAGTAAAATTTTATAAAGCCAGCAAACGGCAAGACAGCTGACGGGTAAAGAAACAGTGCAAAGCAGTGCAAGTAAGCAAAGATTGCAAAGAGCAAGATAAGGCAAACCATTATAGGACACAAACAATTGTGCAGTGCTAATTATAAACCTGTTAAACAGTGCATTTTAAAACCTAAAGTGATTAAAAGCAGAGTAAAGTGCGACGATTGACAGTTTCCAAGACAAAGCCATTTTAGTCCCTAAGTAGAAACATATTAAAACTTATTTGACAAAACAATTGTAAAACTTACTTGCTAGGAAACGAAATATTCAATTGTTATGATTATAAACAAGCATTGTAAAATTTTATTGTGTGCGCAAGGTGCTCACAGAATTATGTATATTTTGAAATAAAGAAGTTTTCTGCGTGAGCCAAAGAGTGGCTTTTAATATTTACCAGTCTGCACAGCATGTAATTTTCATAGTGTTAACAGATTCCAGTGAAGAGGCAAAGCTCTGCAAGAATTGACCAAGTGCGTTCTACAGCGAGGCCAGTTTTTCGGGCAAGTTTTTGACTAGTTGGAAGCATCGGCCAGCAAGAATTGTGTGTGCTGCGTATTGGAGAACCCTTTATCGAGACCAACATGAAGAGATTTGGAGCAGGAAGCCGTCACCAAGTTTATAATTGCCGTTGTGTCGTTTGATTTTGTGATCCAGCCTACGAAGCTGCCCTTGCAAGGTGAATTTAACAGGGAAGCAGTTGGAGAAGGCCCACTAGCTGTGGGTTTTATGAGTAAACATTGCACGAGGAGTTGAACGTAATTCCAGCTACATAGATTCATCCAGGGCTTTATAATCGAGGTAGCGTCCTTTGATTTTGAGAGTTGTACAAGGAATTTGGAGTGTTTTGCAGGAAGTTAAACAAATGCAGATCTCGGCGTCCCTAAGTCACTGAAAAAAAACCAGGTTAGCCGGAAACTACGTCATATTATTTGCATTGTATTTTCCTGATGTGAATTTTGCCAGTTTTGGCGTTTTGCCATCAGTTTAAGTGAAATTTTGTCCGTACAGCCATCTATGTTTTGCAGTCAATTTGAAAGTTAAAACCGTCAGAAACGAATACGAGCAATTGCCATACAATTTAATCTGTCATACTCAAAAGTAAGTGTAATACTGGGTGTAAAAATCTAGCTCTTTCGAAAAAGATATTTTCTCATGCTAGACCGGAGCTTTATTTTATTTGACGCAAATGAATAAAATAGAAAGGGCAATAACGCAAATATTAATTATAACATCATTTTATTAAGCCCTGAAAACGACATAATATTGAAGTCTTTATTAGAACTATTAGTATTGTAATTAGGAAAAAATCACCTTCCGAGATTTCTTCAAATCTTCACGTTTCAGGGCCCCTAGATGACGAAAAACAGGTTTTCTCAATTCCGTCTGTCTGTCTGTTGGCGGTATAACTCAAAAAATATTTGTCGGAGGAAGACGATAGTGTGCATACACATTATATATATTGCGATGGTCTTTAGCCCTGTACTCGGCTCTGGTTGCAATACAGAAAATACAAAATACAGTCACAAAGTCGAGGCAATGCAAATAACTGGGAAAAGTCATGTAATTTTATTAAATCAGAATAATACTGGTAGAATGGACGATTAACTTTAAAAGCATTCAAATGAGTATACAAATAGGGGAACTCAATTTCAAGTGCTGGAGTTAATAAAATAATTTCAATTATAATTTCAAAAGTTTGGCAATGTAGAAGCCAGACATGAATTAGTTAAAAGTGACACAAGAGCAGTTAGTACAGTAATTAAAGAAAAACTGACGTTGTGAGCTTATTTGATTAAGGTAAGAAAGGATTTACGAATTGGATAATGCAAGCAAGATTAACATAAAAGAGATTTTGGCAAAAAGGACACAGTTAGTTATTTTTGAAGAAAATGAAACAGTAAACAGGAAATAGACAAGTTTAGTGCTATTAGTGCGTCAATGAAGTGATGTGAGCAAAAAGACATTTGTTATAAACAATTTAATGGACAAGAAGATAGGTTATAAACAATTTACTTTGAAAGACAATAATTTTAGTATTAAGAGTTCTAGTTAAATGTTTGTAAAATATGAACTTAATGTTAAATGTTGTTAATTTGTACTAAGCTGATTTCCTTGTATTTGATTTGTTATGTTCATTTGTTTTTAGAAGCTTGGATATTCAATTATTATTAAACGTTGACACCAGCAGCATCTGCCTTTTACTCTGCAATTAATTAAAGTTTTTATATGGTTAAAATAAAGATGCAGAGTTGAAACGTTACCAAAGTGTGCAGTTTTATGTGTGTAACCAGTGGTGTTAAAAGGGGCGATCCATCTTGAAAGAGAAAAAAATTTTCACGCCTCCTTCGACGAACCAGCAACGGCAGGCACCCGAGGAGATTGCAATCGAGATCCCAGCGTTCCGGAGGCCTACGAACGGGTCCAGAAGGTGGAGACAGGCTGTCCGAGGGTCCTAGCAGCGATACCGGCATCAAAGGGCGACCGCAGGTACCGCAGGCACCAGGGAAGGCTTTCCGCAACAGCTACCGATGCAAGAGCGATGTTAGTGTGGGAATTTTCATTAATCGACCGTAAGGGCGTGAAACATATGAGCCTACCTGAGTCTCGTGAGCTTCACAACCGAGGGCCAGCATTAGTTTCTGTCCAGGCAACGATAATCAGCCAAAATCTCAATTTAATCCATATTTGGAGGTTAGAATGCAAGAAACAAAAGAGTAGGCGCAAACAACGAAGATCCGGTTTTCCTAAAACAAAAGAATGTACAGACGCTACCACAAAGGCGCGAAAATCAATCCATAACTCACCTGATTTTTAATTTGCTCATAATTTGATTTTACTAGTCATTTCACAACGCAGAAAGTCGCACACACTGAAATTTATGTAGGTCAAAGTTAACTGTCAACTCGAGCACCGGCGCAGTGCAGTTTTGATATTATTTCCCAGTGGCGTGTTGCCATTTTCAAATAAATTTAAGGAGCCCGACACCTGAGAGCTGAGTTTTCATGTTCTTAATTTTGGAGCTAGCAAATATTATCAATAACGGTTATATGCAATGTTTAAGAGAGCAAAATACCATAGATATTACTAGTTAATTTGGTGAACCCAAGATTAGTCAGTTTAATGTAACATTTACCGATCTTTGAAAAATAATTGGTATGGTAGACAATTTTAATTTAATTTATTTTATTCTATAATAATAAAAACACACATATCATATCATAGCAATATATATACACACACACACATATATATATATACCTGGAATGAAACCGGGAAAACTTCAGACAAATATATACAGAGTGACCACCTTAAAAAATTAAATTT
>OW679196.1:66632111-66656788 GCA_940337035.1 Agriotes lineatus
AAATTTATTTATTTATTTATTTATTTATTGTTGCCTGAACAGGCTGTTAGCCTAATTACACAGACAACACAACAATGCACATTAAATTATTGCATGTTAATGCATATGTAATATATATATATATATATATATATATATGTGTAATCCGTGTTCAGCCTCATCGCAAATTCTATATGTAATGTTGGTTTTTGCCTCAAAAGATTTATCATGGCGACAAACCATTTCACTATACTGCTACTACTATAGGGCAAAGCAAAACAAGGATGTTCCATTATTATTTATCATAATATAGTAAACCAGTATCATTAAATTAAATCTATTATAAGTTGAATTCTTAAATGTATATAAATTGTTCTCAAAGTCACTATAAAATTCATATTTATCATTTTATCAGTATGAGAATAGCATCCATGAATTGGATGTGTTTAGTATATTACTTTTCTTTAATACCTGTTATAAATACATAATTTAAACATGTAATAAATATTACAAACGCTTGAGATACATCTTAATGTTATCTAATTAATTTCCTTAGTCCCTACCAGCTTAAAATTAGTAACAAATCTAAGTTCCTTTACTTCTGTATTTTTCCATTGCAAGGTGTCGATTATTTAATTTAGTAAAAAAAAAACACTTGAAAAATAAAACACAAAGTGGAAAAGTTTTTTAAATCTTTTATTTTAGTATCCATTAAGTATGATTGCTTTCGTATTTATTTAGGTAATGTTTACAAAAACTACTTGTCTATGTTAATAAGAAGAAAAGCATAAATGAATGTTAAATGTTTTAAGTACCTACTATAAAAAATTACACTTCTGCACGTTTTAAATAAACAAATACTCCTAACACATTTTTGTTCAATAAACATTTTGACATTACTTTTTTAATTGTATTTATTAACAACTATGCGCACAACAAAATGAAATTATATTGAATATCTAATATATTAAAAGGTTTTTACAATACATACGTTTTCAGAATGTTTTGTCTTTGCTTTAAAAAGCATTTGAATTAATTCGTTATCGCAATAAAATTATTCAAGTGTGTATTATAAATTCAACCAAAAGCACATAAGCAAATCAGTACGAATTACAATAACATTAAAACAATTTATGTAGAGAATTTTAAAACATAGTTACCATAGCCATAGAACCAGACACCATTTCTTTGATTAATTATTGATTAATAATTAATAAACATAAGAAATGTTTTAATTAAAATATACATATAGGACACTACCGGACTACTCATTGATGGGGATTGGATACCGTCACGCAGTGATCGCGTTTTTAAGACTGCGAAAATTCCATTACGTACAATTTAATTATTACAGAAAAATGTAATTACCTACTTGTTAAGCACGTCGTTTAGGAGCTTTCCTGCTTAATTAGTCAAAACAGCATTATCAACATTTTTTTATACAAATACTAATATTTCATTCTACTTTAAGAACTTCCTCAGGTTGAGACTCTGAAGATAATATACTTGCACAAGGACATATAATTATTTGTTATAATACATTAGTTAGTTATTTGATAATTGAGACTAAGCATGATTGGTATTTTTTAAAAGCTCTAAAAGTAGAGCGAAATATTCATGTTTGAATAATAGCTATTTATGACATTAGGCCATAAACGCGAATACCGAACGTGTATTGTATAATTTTTTTTTGTATACTGACAAAGAACAAGAACCATTTTGTTTGTATTAAAGAATTATACCAAACTATTTGCTTTAAAATTGCTGTGATTCTTGTTATACGGTTGGCAGAAATGTATTGTTTGTGACGCTGTCTATGTTAAATTCGAGGTTAAGTTTTGCGTCAGTTTGTGACAGACTGATGAAAAATCTAACCTGCTAATCTCGAGTTTGACATCGACTGACAGTGTCAACAACAATACATTTCAATATTGCCAAACCTATAACACGAATCACAGGTTTGTTAGTATTACCGGCCTAGGCCATAAAAACGTACCTACCGGACTCGTTGCTAAGCTGGTAGACAGTTGCTATCAGATCAGTATACAAAAAGATTGTTTATAGTACTGTTTTGCCTAATTAATAAAAAAAAACTTATAGACTACAAAAAAATAAATATTTTAATAAGGTCTCAATGTTGGAAATTTTCCAGAGGGTGCTCAAATTTTCGCAGAAGGTGTCAGGTACTATGCAAGACAAAAAAACTGGGACAGTAAGTATGGTCTGTTGTGAATGTGACTGCCTTAAAATGTACAGTTGCTAGGAATTTCTAACTTAATCGTCAAATTGTTTAGACGTTGTTATGAATACAATACGTGTAATTGCTCAAAGCCTCGTTTTAGTTAATTTATACTAAAATCTCTATCAAGAGTTGTCCCAGTTTTTTTTTGTCTTGCATAGTACCTCCGTAGCTACAGGCTTGCAATCTTCTTCGAAAACCTTCGTTTATCATGCTGGGTTGTATAGATGCTTAGCAGCATGCTGAATAAGACTTTATGGTTAAGACCGCTTTTCACTTAGTTCTGGGTAAGTGGTTATTGCGTCACTACATTCACTTGATGACGGAGAAGTACTATTTGCAATATGGTCCCCAAATAGTTGGCGAACTCTATGTTTCTGTGGTGTAGTCCAGGGACGTTTTATTCTTGATGGACGTGCTGTAATAATACCAACATTAGTACTGATCTACATAAAATGTATTTATCATTACGGATAGATTGGCTCCTAATTTGGTGCGATACCCACGTTCTAATTTGTACAGGAGTTTTATTCTTTAAATCAGGATCTTCCTGTAACGCTTTTAGACAAAAACCTATCGGGGGTATTGCATGCTTTTGGATATTATCTGCAAACTGTCTTCGTGTTGCATATTTTTCGGGTGTGTTCCAACGAGCTTCAAAACAGAAAAGAAATGAGATCTACATTAACGAATTAATCATAAAACTTACATTTATTTTTAGCTGCCCTGACTACCCTACCTTCACAGTCGTCAGAGGTTTCATTGTATTGTTCGTTCTCCACATTGAAGCTTTCTCCACAACCTTGAAATTCGTCTAGTTCTCGATTCTCATCTTTGCCTTGTTCGCTATAATTTATAACTTGTCTACATCCTTTTTTTGTAGATGCAATACTTAGTGGTTAGCAGGTTAGGTTTTCCGTCAGTTTTGACACAGACTGACGCAAAACCTAACCTGCTAACCTCGAATTTGACATAGACTTACAGTGACATATCATTTCAAGGCTAACTGTGTTTATATAAATCTGCTTAGTTTCTTGGCTAGCCAACAAAATTTTGTTTCTTGGCTAACCGGGAATAACTACCCTTTCTCGTTTCCATAGAGCCGAGAAAATTTAGCTTCTGATAGTGTAGGATAAAAAAACATTCCGCAATAAAGAAAAATACTTCAAATGGAAAGCAATTGCTACTTTTTAAAATGTTTGAGTAATATTTAATTATAAATAGCTTTTATAAGAATAAATAGCAATGTATCAACCAGGATAAAGTTAACTACAATTATATTAATATTATTACATTGTTATTGGATTGTTGGCAAAATATATAAAATAAACGGGTCACATATTTTGCCAGTGCTCTCTATAATGTTCAAATTAAATATTAAATGTTTCAAGTAGCAATGACAAAACACAGTTAAATACTGCTTGAAAATATTATTTTTCGAACCGCCAAAAGAACTGGTAACGTTCCCATTAGAGATACTAACAAACAAATCGGCAATAAAATGAAATTTCACAGGTAGAGCATTAAATTGTCTGATGTTACTGAAGAATTAATAACATTGACTACTTACCAATTATATTATTCATTCGTTCTGCACTACACTTACAAGTACACTCGTTAACGAGAGTAACGCAACTAAATACTGCAAATTTGTCAACGGCAACACCCGCGAATCGCGAAAACTGATAACGGTGCGTTACTAATAGACATAACAAACACCATATTTGGCTTCTCGTACTTTGGGATTTTTATAGTGTACGGGTACTCCAGCCCGAACAGTATGAAGTACTTACTTAAAACCTAATGAAACCAATTCTTGTAATCCCCTTAAATGTTGTAATTGCATTTCAATATAACAAATATTTTTTTAATTTGAAACGTCAGGTCAAATCGGACTTGACGTGGGTCGAGTTAGTCAACTAAAGCATATTCTGGGCTCATAGCTTCTAATAATGCATGCTGTGGCTTCTCGTTTTCAGATATATTCTAAGTTTAAGGTTAGTCCAAACTATACAATGCGCTTAAAACTTAATAAAAGTATTTCTTCTGATTTTTCATTTAAAATTGCAGGTGTATTACACAAATTGTAACAGCTATTTTTAAAATTTGTAGTGCGAGGTCAATATGAGACTTATGTATGGAGCTAAGTCCTTATATAAAGTATTACTTGGCCTCATGGCTTTATGTAATGCAGAGAATGGCCTCACGCGTTTATATAATTTAATAATAATCGATTTTATAGAACTAATGTTAGTTAGTATTATAGCTTATTAGAATAGATTATCTATCGATGCGTTAGCTGAAAAGCGAAGAGTTTGTCTTAAAACCACCCCGAACTAGAAAAAATAGCCCATTAGCATGTAATGATAACACATTTGGATACTTTTCGGTTCGTTTACTCAATTTTTTTACGCTGGAGCGTAGTCATACAAATTTGGTAAAATCTACTTGCATTAAAAATTGCATTTCAACAATGGAATATATAAAATATTTTCCAGTTTTTTACACTGAGGTCAATATGTGTTTTATAAGTGAAGTTAACTCCTTAGCTAAAGTACCATTTGGGCTCATGGCTATATATAATGTAGCGATTGCCCTCGCGTGTTACAATTTCATTATTAATTGCTAAACATTTTATCAATAAAACCAACGATAGTTAGCTCATGCAGAACAGGCCCTCTATCAACGTTCTCGCTGGAAAGCTAAAAGTTCGTCTCAAAACCGGCCGAAATTAAAAAAAAAAAGTTTATTAGTATGCAACGATAATACCTTTCGATGTTTTTCGGTATACTGCAATTTCTTAAACTTAACGTTCTAAAGAAAGTCACGCATTTAAAATTGCATTTCAACAATGAAATATATAATATAATTACGAAATTCTTTAGTGGGAGGTCAATATGGGTTTTACGTGTGGAGCCAAGTCTCCACCAAAAGTACTATTGGCTTCATGGCTTCATATAATGCAAGGATTGGCCTCGTGTGTTTAAAATTATTTACGATACTTAAACGTTTTTTTCAATATAATGCAGGCTAGTTACCGTCATTGATTATTACAATAGGTCCTATATGAACGATTTAGCTAAGAAGCTAAAAAATTGTAACCTAAAGCCGCCCCGAACTCGAAAAAATTGCCCATCAACATGTAACGCAATCACCTCTGGATATTTTGGGATTTACTGAAATTTTTAAAACTTAACGACCGTTTTAGTACTAGAAAGTAATAAAAAAATATGATAGTCTTTATAGCAATGTACTTTCATTTAACGTGCAGTTCAATAATAGAGAATGTAAAATATTAAAATTTTTTATGGGGAGGTCAATAGGGGTTTTACGTGTAGAGACCAGTCTCCAGCTAAAGTACTATTCGGCTTCATAGCTTTACATAATGCAAGGATTGGTCTCGCGTGTTTAAAATTATTTAATGATTTCTTAAACGTCTTTTTTCAATAAAATGAATGTTAGTTACGGTCATTGATTATTACAATAGGTCCTATATGAACGATTTAGCTACAAAGCTAAAATTGTATACTTCAACCGCCCAGAATTCGAAAAAAATTTCCCATTAACATGTAAGGAAAGCACCTCTGTTATTTTTCGATTTACTCAATTTTTAAGTTAACAGTGTTTTTTAATCCTAGAAAGTCATAAATAAGTAAATAGTTGCCCATTAACATGTAACGAAATCACCGCTGGCTGTTTTCGATTTACTAATTCTTTAAAATTTAACAGTGTTTTTAATACTAGAAAGTCATAAATAAGTAAACAGTTGCCCATTAACATGTAACGAAATCACCGCTGGCTATTTTCGATTTACTAATTTTTTTAAGTTTAACAGTGTTTTTAATACTAGAAAGTCATAAATAAGTAAATAGTTGCCCATTAACATGTAACGAAATCACCGCTGGCTGTTTTCGATTTACTCATTTTTTAAAATTTAACAGTGTTTTTAATACTAGAAAGTCATAAATAAGTAAATAGTTGCCCATTAACATGTAACGAAATCACCGCTGGCTATTTTCGATTTACTAATTTTTTTAAGTTTAACAGTGTTTTTAATACTAGAAAGTCATAAATAAGTAAATAGTTGCCCATTAACATGTAACGAAATCACCGCTGCTATTTTCGATTTATTAATTTTTTTAAGTTTAACAGTGTTTTTAATACTAGAAAGTCATAAATAAGTAAATAGTTGCCCATTAACATTTAACGAAATCACCGCTGGCTATTTTCGATTTACTAATTTTTTTAAGTTTAACAGTGTTTTTAATACTAGAAAGTCATAAATAAGTAAATAGTTGCCCATTAACATGTAACGAAATCACCGCTGGCTATTTTCGATTATTAATTTTTTAAGTTTAACTGTTTTTAATACTAGAAAGTCATAAATAAGTAAATAGTTGCCCATTAACATGTAACGAAATCACCGCTGGCTATTTTCGATTTACTATTTTTTTTAAGTTTAACAGTGTTTTTAATACTAGAAAGTCATAAATAAGTAAATAGTTGCCCATTAACATTTAACGAAATCACCGCTGGCTATTTTCGATTTACTAATTTTTAAGTTTAACAGTGTTTTTAATACTAGAAAGTCATAAATAAGTAAATAGTTGCCCATTAACATGTAACGAAATCACCGCTGGCTATTTTCGATTTATTAATTTTTTTAAGTTTAACTGTTTTTAATACTAGAAAGTCATAAATAAGTAAATAGTTGCCCATTAACATGTAACGAAATCACCGCTGGCTATTTTCGATTTACTAATTTTTTTAAGTTTAACAGTGTTTTTAATACTAGAAAGTCATAAATAAGTAAATAGTTGCCCATTAACATGTAACGAAATCACCGCTGGCTATTTTCGATTTACTATTTTTTTTTAAGTTAACAGTGTTTTTAATACTAGAAAGTCATAAATAAGTAAATAGTTGCTAATTAACATGTAACGAAATACCGCTGGCTATTTCGATTTACTAATATTTTTAAGTTTAACAGTGTTTTTAATACTAGAAAGTCATAAATAAGTAAATAGTTGCTAATTAACATGTAACGAAAACACCGCTGGCTATTTTCGATTTACTCATTTTTTTTAATTTAACAGTGTCTTAAATAATTACTAGAAAGTCATAAATAAGTAAATAGTTGCTCATTAACATGTAACGAAAACACCTCTGGTTATTTTTCGATTTACTGAAATCTTTTAAACTTAACGACAGTTTTAGTACTAGAAAGTCATAACAAAATATGAAAGTCTTTATAGCAATGTACTTTCATTTAAACATGCAGTTCAACAATAGAAAATGTAAATATTTTAAAAAAATTTAAGGGGAGGTCAATTAGGGTTTTTATGTGTGGAGGACAAGTCTCCATCTAAAGTACCATTCGGCTTCATAGCTTTGCACAATGCAAGGATTGGCCTCGCGTGTTTAAAATTATTTAATGATTCTTAAACGTTTTTTTTTTCAATAAATGAATGTTAGTTACCGTCATTGATTATTATAATAGGTCCTATATGAACGATTTAGCTGAAAAGCTAAAATTGCATCTTCAGCCGCCCAGAACTCGAAAAAATTTCCCATTAACATGTAAGGAAAGCACCTCTGTCCTATTTTTCGATTTACTCAATTTTCTAAGCTTAACAGTGTTTTTAATACTAGAGAGTCATAAATAAGTAAATAGTTTGCCCATTAAAAATGTAACGCAATCACCTCTGGCTATTTTTCGATTTACTCAATTTTTAAGCTTAACAGTGTTTTTAATACTAGAAAGTGATACATAAATAAATAATTCCGCATTACATGTTACGAAATGACCTTTGACTATTTTTCGTTTAACGGAATTTTTAAACCTCACAGTGTTTTTAATACAAGCAAGTCTTAAATAAATAAATGTCCATTAACATGGAATGAAATCACCTCTGGCTATTTTTCGATTTACTGAATTTGTTTAAGCTTAACGGCAGTTTTAATACTAGAAAGTCAGAAAAAATTATGAAAGTCTTTATAGCAACGTAATTTTATTTAAACTTGCAGTTCAACAATAGAGTATGTAACATATCTAAATAAAAATTACCGGGAGGTCAGTAGGGGTGTTACGTGTGCAGCCAAGTCTCCAGCTAAAGTACTATTCGGGCTTCATAGCTTTATATAATGCAGGGATTGGCCTCACGTGTTCAAAATTATTTAATGAATCTTACACGTTTTTTCAATAAAATGAATGTTAGTTACCGTCTTTGATTATTAAAATAGGTCCTATATGAACTCATTAACACGTAACGAAACCACCTCTGGTTATTTTTCGATTTACTAAATTTTTTAAGTTTAACGGTATTTTTAATACTAAAAAGTCATAAAATATATCAACGTTTTACAGCAATTGCACTTTTATTTAAACTAGATGTTACCTGTGAAGTTATGTTTCTACCTAAAATAGTATTTGGCTTCATAGCTTATATAATGCAATGATTGGCCTCGCCTGTTCAAAATTATTTAATGATTCTAAAACGTTTGTTCAATGAAATGGTTAGTTAGCGTTATTGCTATTAAAATAGGTCCTCCATCAATATTTTAAAAATTTGATCCTACAGGTTAGGCAAACTCTTTAGCAATCCCACAGTTTGTAGACAAACCTTTCAGCTTACTCAGTTTGCCGCCAGGTGTCCCCATAAATATCCATGAGCCTGATGAAGGGATTAGCTAACATTCCATCTTTGGCCTCAGAGGCCAAACTGGCATTTTGAGGCCAAAGTATACTTTATATGCTTATTTTTGAGGTTAAACAGGCTTTTGCACATATATATATATATATATATATATATATACATATACAGTGTGGTCCATTAAGTGTGCAACAAATGGGAAATTTTGTTATTAGTTGTACAATCGAAATTTAAATATTGCCAAAAGTTAGTGCATGTGCGATAACCATATCAGATGCCCTTAGAATGGCTTCAAGTCAAACAATATACAGGGCAGGACAAAAAATATCAAATTCGTTCAAGAACAAAGTTACCTTATTTCAAAAAATATAGCAAAATTTTATTGAGAAAAGTTGTTTAGAATTAAAAGTTATGCTCAAATACAAAGTCACGGTCTTCTATTCTAATTTTGATTCTTTTTTGGAAAATTTTGTATTACCCCCGTATGATACATATTTTTATTATTTTGATTTTATATGTATGTAAAGTAGCCACAACCACATCCCTTTTAAATAACTTTTAGCAACTTGAAGCGTATTTGTAAAATTTACTTGGATTTATATTTTTTTAGGTAAGCGTCCACTTCATGTTTGTTGCAACGATATTTAACAGAACTTTAGAATTTCGCAAATATTCTTTTTAACAAGGCAAATGCTTTACTAATAATAATTTACATATGAAAAACTCTTAATAAAATCAGAATAATAAAAATATGTATCATACGGGGATAATACAAAATTTTACAAAAAAAGAATCAAAATTCGAATAGGAGGCCGTGACTTTGTATTTGAGCATAACTTTTGATTCTAAACAACTTTTCTCAATAAAATTTTGCTATATTTTTTGAAATAAGGTAACCTTATTCTTGAACGAATTACATATTTTTTGTCCTGCCCTGTATATTGTTTGACTTGAAGCCATTCTAAGGGCATATGATATGGTTATCAAACATGCACTAACTTTTGGCGGTATTTAAATTTCGGTTTTACAACTAATAAAAAAATGTCCCATTTGTTGCACACTTAATGGACCACACTGTATATATATACATAGACACATATAATTATCACTACAAATAATTTTCACACTGTCTCTGAAACAATTCACATCGTAACTTAAATTTAAATTGCACTGGACTATATATTTTATAGAGTTTTGGTAAATTATTATACATATGATATACCTGAAAAGAAAATGATCGCTCGAAACAAGCAGCAGAATGTAGCGGAGGCGAAATTAGGCCTCTAAATCGAGTAGAAAGGTTATGTACATCTGTTCTAAAAGTGATCTTATTATATAAGTATCGTGGTTTTTTATAAAGAATTATTTGATGAAAAAGACACAGACACTGTAATATTCTACGATTTTGCATTGTTAACCATCCAGCATCAGCCAATTTATGTGATATATGATCGTACTTTCTAATGCCATATATAAAACGTAAGCATGCATTTTGAACTTTTTGAAATCGTTGTGCAGTTGCCTTATCTATTGCTGAATGATATACAGCTGTACAATAATTAAATTGAGATAAAACAAATGCTTCACAAATTCTCTTTTTGATTTCGATATTTAAATAGGATCTATGAGGATATAACTTTCTGAGGAATTGATAAGCTTGGCAAATATATCTGGCAATCTGGTCTTTATATCTAAAAGTGTTGTCCAATATTACACCAAGACTTTTGCATTTATCAACAATAGAAATTGGAACATTATTCATAGTGATTTTTATAGTAGCAGCCAAGTCTTTACAAGCATTTTTATTTCCAAAAAGAACAACAGCAGATTTATCGGGATTAATTTTTAGTGAATGCTGAATAGATGTATCGTACACATACTGTAAATCATAATTTATTTCTTCCACTGCTGCATCCAGGCGAGATATATGAAAAGAATGGTATAGCTGAGTGTCATCTGCATATACCGGGTGCTGACTTGCGCTACGCACCATAGGAATTTGCATAGTAAATTCTTTATGTTCAATTATTTGCTCTCCTAATTATTTTAGAGCTTAAGTGTAAATACATTTTTTGTAGAGACAAAAATACTACACCCATTCATACTGTTGCTAACAATTTTTCATTTTCCGGAACTGAAGGAATGCAAAAAACAAACTAGCATTTTCACAAAAATCAGTGATGCCATGGAATTATTGAAACAAGCCAATGCCAACGCAAATGCGTGCGGAGCGACAATATGTGTTGTTTGTTTGTTTGTCGGTGATGTTTCATCTATATATTTAAAACGTGAAGCGTTTTCTATCGACATCTATTTTGAGACTACTACCAGGCCGATTTCAATAATTCTTTTTTTAAATGAAAGCCGTTCCCGTGTAGATGTGCACAAAAGTCCTAAATTGAAAGTAAATTGGTAATTTTTAGAAAAAAACCATCATATTGCAGCTCGCAAGTGGTCGCAGCCGGCCATGCAGTAGCAGTAAACCAAGTATATTCTCGAAGTTAGCCTGCGGCGTTGTACTGATTGTTGCAATAAACTACTAAATGTTTATTTGAAATCAACAGTCTGCTGATTCGTGAGACAAACGTCAAAATACATGTAAAATGACAGTTAAAGCAAATCGGTATTGCTCAGATGCTGTAAGGTGTTTTTTCTGCTTATTATAATTATGTGGATGTACTTATTTGCACACTGGTTCATTGCTTTCCCTGTTGGTACAAGCATACGTATATTGTTAAAACGTCTTTCGATGGTATCAGACACCTATTTTGCATACTCTTCCATCCTCACAGTTTCTTTCGTTTATGTTGCATTCAGTCATCTCTTTTGTAATTTATTATTTCAAAATTCTATTCGGCCTTCTCCTACCTCTTCTTTGTGGTACGCTTCCCATTTTCGCTGTGCGCCTAGCATGTGCGACGACAATTATTAATAAACCACAAACACAAACTCTGGATAAAGTAGGAATATATACGAGACAACCAGTATTTAGGTATGGTCAAGTGTATTTAGCAATGTCACGTGCGAGTAGTTTTGAAAACTTAAAAATTCAAATTTTACCTGATGGATAGTGGCATACGTTAAACATTGTTTCTACCAAGAAGTTTTGTAAATTGCAAAATATTTTCCAAGGGTTTCAATTAGTGGTTTTTTATTTACCGTGGTTTTATCAGCTCGATGATGATATTTAAATGGCAGTTACTTTCAAGACAAATACGTGTTATAATAGTGATTTTTAAAAATGCGGTATCAGTACAATAAGAACATATTGTCTTGAATTTACATAAGGGTTCACCTGACAAGATATTCCAAGGCCGAATAGTTTTTCAAACTTCTCTTGAAACCCGGCAACGAAAACCTATGTCAAGCTGTGACACGTATCGCCAGCTTCACTAACATAATAGATATATTCCGACATCAAGAACATAACAACAAAACCTGTGTCCTGGCTTCGAAGAAGGGCGAGTATCACTCTGAAGAATGATAAGGCTCTAAAAATCAACAACACACACCTCGGAGCCTTTCATTCGGAGGAAAAGATCTATCTATCGATTAACACTGTGGTGGAGGCAGATGACACAGTGTACTACCACGTTGAGTTTCTCCACCCCCTCTACCCTCCCGGACTTATTCCAAATCGCCTGCCTTTGAAAGTTAGAGCACTTATACTACTGAGAAACGCATCGTAACGTCACTGAGGTCAAAATTTTCATAGGTTTTGGAGAAGGGGAGACAGACTTCATTCCTCGAATAACTCTTATTCTCTCAGACTATTCTTTTCAATTTAAAAGACTGCAATTTCCCGTAAAACCTGCTTTGCTATGACGATCAATAAGGTGCAGGGACAGTCGCTGAATCAGACTGGGGTCGACTTGAAGGAAGATTGTTTTTTTTTCGATCAACTTTATCTAAATTGTTTAGGGGTCAGTTCTCCAAACAACTTAGTGGTGCTGAAACCAAAAGGGAAAACATCCAAA
Organism: Agriotes lineatus; assembly: GCA_940337035.1. Taxonomy (NCBI): domain Eukaryota; kingdom Metazoa; phylum Arthropoda; class Insecta; order Coleoptera; family Elateridae; genus Agriotes; species Agriotes lineatus. The sequence goes on from OW679196.1 coordinate 66,644,960, forward strand.
ATGGTCTACAAAGAAGTGCTTTTACCCCCTATTCGACGGGATTGACTTCTACTTTACAGATCGTTACATAATAGAATCTGGGGAGGTAAGAAGTTGTAATTCGCCATATTAGTTCTTTTTACAAGTAAGGTCAAACCATTTTCAGGGCTTTTCGAAATTCATTCCTTCAAAGGAGCTAAATGTTGTAGACCTGTTTTTCTAAAGATCTACAATGATGAAACTACTACAGGTAGGAAGGTGAAATTCGACATATTAGTTCGTTTTACAAATCAGATCAAGTAAGTGTCAATGTTTTGCAGAATTAATCCCCAAAAGGGGTTAAATAGGACAAATATGTTTTTCTAAATATCGCTCCAAGGAAACTACTACAAGTATAGGAAGTTAAAATTGAGCATATTAGAAAATTTTTCAAATCGGGTCAAATCAGTTTTAGGGTTTTGGAGAATTCATTCCCGAAAGGGGTTAAATGCAAAAAAATCTGTTTGTCAAAATATCGCCACGGAAAAACTACTACAGGCAGTAAGTTGAAATTTGGCATTTTAGATCGTTTTACTAATCGGAAATAATTTTTAGAGTTTTTCGAAATACATCCCCTCAAACTGATTAAATAAACCAGAAGTGTTCTTCTAAAAATAGCCACAAAGTAATTATTACAGGCAGGAAATTGAAATTCGGCATATTAAATCGTTTTACGTAGGTCAAATCAATTTCAGGCTTTTCGAAATTAACTACCAAAAGGATTAAATGGGGTAGATGTGTTTTTCAAAAGATCGCCATTTTAAGGTAACTGCTGCAAGTAGAGAGTTCATTCGGCACAGTAGTTCGTTTTACACATCGAGTCAAGCCAGTTCGTTTTAATTCGAATTAATAGATTCGTTAAATTTCAGTGGAATATATCCACATTGCTTATCACTAAATATAGGATCAATAGATATACCTTTGAAAAGTATAAATGTGTCTACTGGTTTAATAGATGAGATAAGATTAATGGTGCGCATAAGGGCACTTAAAAATTTAAATTTCACCTAATGGATTCTGCCACACGTTACAAAGAAGTTTTCTAACTTGCAAAATATTTTGCAACGGGTCCACTAGTTATTAATTATGTTCTGCTTAATGTCGCTAAGGCACCTAGACCTTGTCCATAACAAAAATGGTTTTACAAGTATGGTGGACGTTCGTTAACTAAGCTCCTTGTTTATTGTAAAATATCCGTATCGGCAAATTCCAAACAGTACAACCCTTAAAAGACTGATTTATTTTAAATTTAAACTACAGGCACGTTATTAAATAATTGTAGGTGTAATAATAAGGTTCAGCACTTACACCAAAACGAGAAAAACGACAATAAATTCAATGTTTTGACGGCAGTAACTGGATGATCGCCCCGCACGCACTTGCGTTGGCATTGGCTTGTTTCAATAATTCCATGGCATCACTGATTCTTGTAAAAAAGCTAGTGTGATTTTTTGCATTCCTTCGGTTATGGAAAATGAAAAATTGTTAGCAACAGTATGAATGGATGCAGTATTTTTTTCTCTACAAAAAATGTATTTACACTTTAGCTCTAAAATAAATTGGGGGAGCAAATAATTGAACATAAAGAATTTACTATGTAAATTCCTATGGTGCGTCGCGCAAGTCAGCACCCGGTATATGTATTTTAGAAAATTTAACACGTTTCATAAAGGTTGATGTATATATTGAAAATAACAGTGGACCTAAAAGTGATCCCTGTGGCACCCCTTGAGTGATCGGCAGCGGATCGGACACAATATTATCTAGTTTAACAATTTGCGTCCGATTACTTAGATAGCTAGTCATTAACGATAGCGCATTCCTTCCAATACCAATATAATTCAGGATAGTAAATAAAGTGCCATGGTTAACCGTATCGAATGCTTTACTATAGTCAAGTAAAACTAAGGCAGTAATTTTACCGTGGTCAGAAGCAGCCAGGATATCATCAGTGACATTAAGCAACGCAGTTGTACAACTGTGTCCTGTTCTGAACCCGGATTGTACAACCGGCAGTACATTGTGTTCATTCACATGATCGGTCAGCTGCATGCTCATAACTTTTTCCAGTACCTTGGAGACTGCTGGAAGCAAGCTTATTGGTCTCAAATCTTTAAGTTCTGATGGATGTTTATTTTTTGGTATCGGTTTGACAACAGCATGCTTCCAACACTGCGGAAAGACTCCCTCCAAAATACAAGAATTGATAATGTTTGTAATGTAGGGAATAATGAACGGACAGCAGAGTTTAATCATCTGAATATTGATAAGGTCACTACCTGTTGCAGCAGATTTGATATTTGTTAGAATTTTAAATATAGTTTCATTATCAACACTAGAAAAACTAAATTTAAAATTGTCAGAACTATTATTTTTATACATTTCAGATACTGCCAACTGGTTATTATTATTTACTTTAGGAATACTATTAATAAAATAATTGTTAATTTCATTAACATCCGCTATGTGCTCAGGTATTGCGATTACTTTCTGTTTGCCAATGTCCAGAGTACCCAGCTGCTTCCATAGCTGTTTGTTTGTTTGTTTGTTTGTTTATGGACAAGGTCTAGGCATGCAGAGTACCAGGTACCTTAGACACCGACTGCTTTGGTCATATGGTCAAAGTCCTACTTCTTATCGGGACTATTAAAAACAAAATTAAAGTAGGCTTTTTTTCGTTTTTAATTGTAAGAGTGGTTAAATTACGAAGCGATTTATAATATTCCCAATGGCCTGGGGATTTTGAGTTTCTATATTTAGATTTTGCCTTATCCATGGCGCAGGAAGTTTGACAAGTTTACGTGTCTTTAAAGGAGCATGTTTGTCAAACAACCACAGAACATTGGAATTAAAAAAAACAGCTTTTCATTAATGTCTGATATATGACAAATATTCTGAAATGGAATGGCTTCCAAATCAGTGTTAAAGGAAATAAGATCTATTTTATTTAAATTTCGATAGGTGCCTACCACTGGGTCAAGTCGAGGTTGTTGAGAAACCATATTAAAGAACACCATGTCGTGATCAGCAAGATGACAATCAACTACACCACAATCCAACACAAACGATATATCAGAAACAATAACCAAGTCTAGAAGTGCAGCAGAAGAAGCAGTTACTCTAGTTGGTTGGCTGATAAGTTGATGTAGGTCTAAATATTCCAGCAAGTTTTGCATATATAATGTAGCAGAATCATTAATTTTAAGTAAATCTATATTAAGATCGCCTAGACAAATTATTTTATCAGAATAGGGTAGGCATTTAGAAAATACATCTTCAAATTCAGTTAAGAAATTTAAATAGTCTCTGCGATGTGGGTTATAAAAGCAACCCAAAACAAATGTGTTTTTATGAATGTGCACTTGTATCCATATTTGTTCTATATCAGAATTATTTATATCTAATACAGAAAATTGAATTGAATTCCGTATGTATATGCCAACACCCCTTGCTCGCCCCACACGATCACTCCTCACAAACGTATATCCATCAATATGTACATACTTACTAGATATATTAGAATTAAGCCAAGTTTCAGATACAGTGAGAATATCAATTTGATTTTGAAGAATAAACATTTTTAAATCAGCAATTTTCGGTAACAGAGATCTTATATTAATATGAGTTATTTTTACATAATTAGAAAGCATTATATTTGAAATAAAAAATGTATGTATAGTTTATATTGTGACAGTTTATGAATTAAAAAACTGATTCAAATGTAAACTAAGCACAAAAAAAAACAATAAATGATATTCACTCTACATAAGATTCACGTTTCAATTGTAAGCGCTGATTATAACTGCATTACTATTTTGCTAGAATTTACTCTAAGCAATATGCGATAAGTAATTTAAAGTAAAACGACAGATTCTATAAAAATAAATTTAAATTTTCGTTTATAATGTTAACACTGGCAATCACCCACCTTCAATGTAGTAGTAGATAAAGAGAGGTCACATTTCTGAGCACTGTAGCACTCTAATATGATAAAGCCGTATCACCTAGGTCTTTAATAGAATGAATTTGTTTAATTTTGCTATTAATTTGTATGAATATTTTTCCTTCATAACTCCACATATGCTTGCCACCATACCTTTTTGCTGCCTCCTTCAGTATTTGGTTTCTCATTTTCGTGAGGTCTTCCTTAATCACTATTCCAGAGCCCTTGAGTAACTTTTTCTTGCTGAAAACCAGATGTTTAGTATTCCTGCTGACAAATTTCACAATTATTGGTTTATGAAAAGGTTCTTTTGCTGGTAGTCGATGGCTGCAATCAATTGCACTAGGTGGTATATCAAGGTGCAATTTCTTCTTGAATAATTTGATAACCACATCGTCAGTATTTTCGTCTTGAGTTTCTTTTTCGCCAAATATACGCAGAGTATTACGACGTGTGTACTGCTCCAAATTATCTCGGGCACGAGCAGCTTCCTTTTTTGATTCTTCTAGTTCCGCTTCAAGTTTAGTTACTTTATCGGCGTATACCTTTATTTCGTCATGAAAACGGCTGAGCAGTTCATTGCTGATTTTGTCAACAAAGGACTGTATTATTGTAGATGTGTTCAGCAGTTTTTCCACAATCCTACTGATTAAGGCTTCTTCTTCAATTGCAGCACGAGTGACAGGTTTGTCTGGCATTGTTTCGGCTTAATAATACAATATTTAAATAAACTCGCTACAGGTGCTAGCAGAACGTCTAAGCACTTCGACTGCACATCACAGAATTTTCCTTTTGAATCTTGGTCACCATTTTGTTGGATTCATTTATCCCAAATCTTTTTTTTTTTGACAAATTATATCATTTATCTTCGACATACAAAATTCATCTGTTAATATTACGGTTAAACTTTATTTTTTTATTTCATAAATTTTCGCCTTTTAATTCTGTGCCAACACCTCTTTATAATATGTGCACTATAAATACTGCTCGAGTAACAAGAACAGGTCTACATCGTCCGAGTGTATAGTTGGAGCAAAGATATTTCGGACGCCTCAGGCTACTACTTAAAGGCTAATGAGCATGGCAGGACGGTGGGATTATGTTGTACACACGACAATCCCTTTGTAATAGTTCACAAGCAAATCCATATCCTTAAAATCGAAATGCGGCTACGGAAACGCAATGTTTGTTAGTGTTTAAAAACTTATTATTTTTATTTAACAACATTGTTAATAAAAAAAGATACAATCAAGAAAGACAAAAAATTATAGAAAATATGTATATGCAACAAATAACTACAGTTTATTGATTGATATATACAAAAAACAACAATTATGAGTACAATATATTTTTTTTTTATTTATTTATTGGATATCTATTTACAATCTGTATATATACAATAAGTAAAATTTATCGTAGAAGATATAACGTGGCATGCTTAAGACATGGAAGTGACAGTCCTGTGAGTGTCACTCAATTGTTACTGTTTACTTTATTGTGAGTCTTTTACGTGAACCGAGTTGGTAAGTCAAGAGGATGGAAACGTTTTAGTCTATGAGTGTGTTCGCTGTTGTCGAGCAGATTAATTGCTTGAGGGTTGGTGTGGGACGATAGTTTATTAAGATATTTTTCACTGCATAAACTTATTTCATCTTTCACTGTGTACACTTTTAGGTCTTTTAGGATGTCCGCGTTTCTTACATAGTACGGAGCGTCACAAATAATACGAAGCGTTTTATTTTGAAAACGTTCAATTATGTGGATGGTGGAAGTAGCTGCTGTGCCCCATAATTGCAGTCCGTAAGTCCAGATGGGCTTAAGGGCTACCTTGTAAAGTAGCAACTTGTTTGCGAGAGAGAGTTTGGATCTGCGTCCGAGTAGCCAGTAGTGCTTCCTTAGTTTCATACCCAGTTGCTTGCGTTTCTTCCAGACATGGGTCTTCCAAGTGAGTCTCTTGTCTAGGTGCATCCCTAAATATTTTAGGTCTTCGACTTGCGGTAGAGGGACGTTGTTAAAGAGGATGGGCGGAGAGATGCCTTTGCATTTGGTGAAAGTGATAGAAGCTGATTTCTCCGCGTTAATCTTGACTCTCCATTTTTTGGCCCATTTTTCCACTTCATAGATCTGCATTTGCAGGAGGGTAGCCGCTACTGTTGGATCTTTGTGTTTTGATAAGAGGATCTTGTCGTCGGCAAACATGGCCGTCACTGAGTGTCTGCTTGTAGGAAAGTCTGCTGTGAACAATAGGTACAACATTGGGCTGAGAATGCTTCCTTGCGGTACCCCGGACTTGATGGGATATATCTCCGACAGATTTTGACCGGATTTTACTAGAAAGAATCGATCTTCCAGGAAGGATTTGAGTATTATGTAGTAGCTGTGCGGGATGTTTTTTTTGAGTTTAAATAAGAGCCCTCCATGCCACACTCGGTCAAAGGCTTGGCTGTCGTCCAAGGAGACCGCTGCACAGTATTTTTTTTCCTCAAAGGTTGTGTTGATTTCGTCAATGATCCTGTGTACTTGTTGAATTGTTGAGTGGCCTTTTCTGAATCCGAATTGATGGTCTGGGATCAGGTTCAGGTCCTCAATAATGGGTTCTAGTCTACTCAGGAGTAATTTTTCTAGGAGTTTGCCCATGATAGGTAGAAGGCTGATAGGTCTGTAGGAGGAGGCCTGGTTTGGTGGTTTATCTGGTTTTGGTATGAGAATCATTTGTGCAATCTTCCAGTGAGCCGGGAAGTAACCTAACCTTAACACCGCGTTGAAAATTAAAGTTAGCATAACAATTCCTTTGCGGGGAAGTTCTTTGAGTGGTTGACCAGTAATGAGATCAAAGCCAGGAGATTTTTTGGGATTCAGTTTGGTGTTGATCAGTTCTTTAATTTCTCTTGGTGTGGTGAGTTTGGGCAACGGGGACATCTGATATGGCATGGCTAACGACGCGTTGATTTCTTGTTCCTCTTCCAACGTTATTTGGGAAGGTAAAGCTTGAAATACCGATGTGAGGTGATTGGCAAAAGTGTCAGCTTTCTCTTTGTCGGAGCGTGCCCAGGATCCGTCGTTTCTTTGTATGGGAGGAATTGGTTGATGTTGTTGTTTAATGTTTTTTGTGGCTTTCCATAATGTATAGTCTGAGGCTGCGGTGGCGCTCAAGTTTTGGAGGTACTTTTCAAAGGAGTCGTTTTTGAGGGTTTTTATTAAGTCTTTCAGTTCTGCGGTTGCTTGGTTGAATCTCCTTCTATCGGAAGGGTAACGGGTGGATTGCCAGATTCTTCTTAGTCTTCTTTTCTCAGCGATTTTTTGTTTTATTATTATGGGACACTGTTCTTTTATTCTTTGGGTCGGAATTTCCGGTGTTGCTTCCCATGCGGCATCTTGTATTATCCTGGTGAATTTATAGACTGCTTCTTCTAGGTCCTGTTCAGTTTTGAGGGGAATTTGCAAGTTTAGGTTGTTGTCCAATATTGCTCTGTAGAGGTCCCAATTGGTTCTCTTGTTGGTCAACTTTAATGGTTTTTCTGTTTCTATGAAGGAGGTGCTCACTGTGGCTATGACGGGGGAATGATCGGAATGTAAGTCCCAGTTTGGTGTGATATTTAGGTAGCCGGCAGCAATTCCCTGGTTAGGAAATACAATATATAAATTAATTTTCGTTATCGCTATCACATGGCCAATCGTCACTATCGCTGTCTCTTAAATTAATAATTAATTCTGGAATATCAATAAATTTAAAAAATTGGTCTTCAATGCCAATCACATGCCGAACACAGTTTTTCCAGCTATTTACATGAATTTGATTAACTTCTTCTTTATTATTTCTATCATTTTCTCACTAAACTTGGGGCATTGGTTACGTTTTCGAATGTGTGTTTTTAATTCTGCCCATATCATTTCTATAGGATTCATACAACAATGATATGGTGGCAATCTTAAAACTCTATGGCCTAGTTCTGTAGCTATGGTGTCTACTACATATTTTTTAGAGAACTTCTTAATGGACAACACTTCCAGTAATTGATTCTTATTGTAAGTTTCTTGAAAATACATGTTGTTCTTGTAAAGAAAATCTGTATTTCTGCTTTAGTAGAATTACTATTTGGCACTTTTTCAGCAAGCCTTGAGTGATAACTGGCGTTGTCCATAAACGATCACACTATTAGGTGGCAAATGTGGTAACAGCTTATTTGAAAACCACGACTCAAACACATCTGAATTCATGTCTTCATGGTAGTCCAATCGACAGTCTCTTATTTTTTTCGCAGATAATAGGAGACCATCGTTCACCCATCCCATCTCAGAGCCTACATGTAAAATTATAATACGTTTTCTCTTGAAGGTGGAATGTCTAATTGGCATTTCCGAGAATTATCTGTCCATCCTTTTTGAACACATCATGTGTGTCATACCAAGTTTCATCCAAGTAAAATATCGGTCTCTGTTCTTCCCGAAACTTTTTTATCTGTTGTAAGTATTCGCATCGCCATTTTCTAATCCGCGGAGATTCCATTATTTGTTGTCTTTTATCTATCTTCTTATAGCGAAATTCCATATTTTTTAGCGATGTCCTTAATGTCGTCATTGAACGATTTATACCCATGTCACCAATGATCGTATCATGAATAGTTTTAATTGTTGGCACCACATTAGTTTTATACATGTCATAAACTACGCCGCGTATTGCATGTTCATTAGGCTTTGTTAATATTTTGTGACACCCATAATCAGAACGCCGTTTACGTGGCAGCGCTTGATTTTTCGCAATTTGAAAAACCGTACTTTTTGGCACTTTAGTTAAAAACGCAGTTCTTCTCACAACATTGCTTTCTCCTTCAGAAATTAGTGCGTTGTATACATTCAAGACTATGTTTTTCGCATCGTTGGATAAAAAATGCATTGATCGCTGGCTTGGTCTCTCTCCCGCATCATCAACTTCTTCTAACTCATCACATGGAGCAGCGACTTCTTCAACTTCATCCTCAATTTCATTAGTATCCCATGGTCTCCACATATTCCACAAAATACAACACAACACAAATACTAGATGATAATTAACGTGCGTCAAAGTATAACAGCAACGTTATTATTAAATTTGGGAAGTAAAGACAAGTCAAGTGATTTATATAATTTATCTTTCATTCTAATTACTGGAAGGGATGTAGTTGTAAATACATACTTTAATGCCAATATGACGCGACGAAACATTAAATGTCGATTTCTTATCTAGGAATGTCATTTGAGCAAAAATAATTTATTCCTCAATCAGGGCATAATCGCATAATGTGTTTATTTACCTAGTAAAATTAATTTTGTCATTCAATATTATTAGATAATTAAATATAAATTAAGTAGAAACTTCACTACAAAACGAAATAATACCACCTTGGGAAATATTCCCACCTTTGCGTATACCTGGCACGACTTAAGCGGACTAACAATAGTAAACTCATTTGCGGTTTAACTTTTAAAGCTCGCTCTGTCCGAAGTATCTTTGCGTCTACTATACATCCACTAGTCACGAATGGTCCGTAGATACAAAAGAAATATTGTATTCAGCCAACGCATAGATCGACATCTCCGCTCGTAGCCGTTGTCCATTCTTCCCAACGCAGTCTAAGTATAGGAAAGACGCCCTTCTACAATAATTTTGGGGGTCGTCATCCTCGAGCTGTCCATTTCCGGCAAAGGGATTTTTGCTCAATCCTTGTGCTAGACGGTCTTCAATCCAGCATCACTTCGGCAAATTTGCTGCACCAAGCTGAATTGAATATACTTTTTAAATTTATTATTGCATGTGTAATTTACAGAAAATTTTGAATATGTGCTAAGCTAAGTTTGCATGTTCAGCGATGAAACCAATATTTAGTCCTGAACAACACGGCTTTCTTAAGCAGCGTTCAACAGTAACTAATCTGCTAGTATCAAATGAGAATATATCCGAGAACATGGCAGTTCCGGCCCAAGTGTTGATACAACCTTCAAGACTATAGTAAGGCGTTTGATAGGATAGACCACATTATCCTTCTCAATAAACTTCATAGGGCCGGTATTCACGGAAATATTTTCAGGTGGTTTAAGTCGTACAATGAAAATCGTTCTCAGGTAGTAGTACTTAATGGTTTCACATCTGGGTGGACAACTGTCCCTTCAGGAGTTCCGCAAGGGTCTTTAATGGGCGCTTTACTCTATATTTTATTTATTTTGGACATAGGAAAATGCTTTCTTTTCTCCAAATTTATATTATTTGCAGACGATATGAAAATGTTAAAACGTATAGATAATGCCTCGGATGCAGCTGCCCTTCAAAGCGATTTACTCAGGCTAGATCAATATTGTCTCGACCTTGAGCTTGACCTTAATGTGTCGAAATGTTACTGGTATAACGTTTACTAGAAAAATAAACTTTCTGAATTTTAACTATTATCTCAAAGGCCAACTTATCAATAGAGTTGAATTCATTAAAGACTTAGGTGTAATCCACGATTCAAAATTATTATTTGAAAGACACATTGATCACATCGTCTCAAAAGCATCAAAAGCACTGGGCTTTATCATGAGATCATGTGCTGACTTCTCTCAAGTCAAAACTATAAAAATTCTTTACTGTGCGTATGTAGCAGCCTTCTCGAATACTGCTCGCAAATATGGAATCCTCGATACGAAATCTATATTTCCCGCATTGAAAACATCCAAAAAAGGTTTTTACGCTTTATCAAATTTAAAAGTCGAGTTAGAGATTCTGATTATTTGTCAAGGGTGGTAAGCGACATCATATTCTGTCTCTCTCAATACGCAGGGACGTCACTGATATTATTTGTTTAATGAATATTGCAAACGGCTTCATAGATTGTCCTCAATTATTAAGCAAAATATCTCTATGTACTCCAGTATTCATAACAAGAAATCCAATTCTTCTGTCTACGCCCAGTGTACGAACAAGCTATAGGCAAAATTCTTTCATCCATAGAGCTAGCGATAAATTTAACAAAATAAACAAAAATTATGATTTTGATTTGTTCTTCACGAACTCTGCTTCGGTAAAAAAGCGAATATCATCAGAGTTCTTTGCTCTTAAGCTAGTATGTTTTATAGAGTAACTAACAATTTAAGTTTATTATATTTTCTTTATTTTTCTGCAACTTGTGTTGCCTAAAATTATTATATCATTAACTATAGTCGAAAACTGTAAAATGGCTACTAGTTATTGCTGATTATACATATTGATGTATACTAGCTGTAAGTTTCCATAAAAATAAATAAAATAAAAAATAAAAATGTGTAAATTTCAGCCAATCGTGCATGTGTTTTATAAGTAAGTTTGCTGTTGTGAAATCAGTTGTAGGGTGCGTAGACGTTAGAAGTGCAGTAACTCTTTAAGTGCTTTACTCAGTTTACTAAAAATTTCTTTCTGCGGAACGGTAGTACAAGCGAATAGCTGCTCTAGAGATTTTGCTGATTATCGCTAGTGTAACTGTATAATACTTGAGTAAGAGTATAGCAAACAGAGAAAAAAATGGGATCATTTTCATGGCTGCCATGATTAATAAAGTATTGAAAAAACAAGATGTTCTATGTTGGTGGCACTGTAAGTCTATGTCAAATTCGAGGATGAAAGCAATTATCTGTAAAATTGCTAAGGAAAAATTAACATCCAAGAATCATTACTACTTAACTAAACATAATACTAATTGTGCATTTGTAGGTACTAATAGATTGAATACTTCTCCACATTTCGCAGGATCTGACAATAATTGTAATTTTAGGATCTACTACACTAATATACTGTTATAATATGTCATCAATTTTAGTAAATTGTTTCAATTTATATTGTGTTTGAAATGTTGCACAGAATAAAACCAACTAAATATATG
>OW679196.1:66656888-66703819 GCA_940337035.1 Agriotes lineatus
AGCAAAGCACCTGGTAACGTATGATTATGGAGGGCATAGGGAATGTATTAAAATTGGTCCCACAATTTCATTATCAAATTTTCCACGGGATGTTTTATGCTCCCCGACTATACTTATATTTATACCTACCGATGAATGGCATCGCCATTTTTTTTATTATATGATGATCCAAATAACAAACAAAAACCGGTAGGCTAAAACTCTTAATAATTGAAAACTCAAACAAAGATCATGTACAGCCAAGAGAAAAAAGTTGTTTCGCCACGACAACGCCCCAGATCTCATATCTGCAACTACGACAACCAACTGTTAGAATTGGCTGAGCGTTGTTGCCACATACCATTTATTCGTCAGATTTAAATTCTCTCTTCTTATTCGGGAAAGTTCTTAAACCATTAACCCTTAAAATAATTTTGTGTACTGAAAGAACAGCTTATTTGCAAATCAGATAATCGGCACAATATCGTTGGATCACTCCTCTTAGATGAGTAGTACCGCTCCCCGTAGATGACAGTGTACTAAAAAATTATTATTTGAAACTAATTTGCTGCATGTCCAAGAACATTTTTAAACTACCCTTATGTCGTTATAATGTAATTCAATATTGTTATCTAAGTATTTCGTTTCACTAAGAAAATAATAAACTGAACGTTTAAAAAAATTGTAATTGCTTGCGTTGATAATGAGAATTGCATTTTTCCCGCTTTACTGATCTTATAGCTGGGGATGTATTGTACGAATTTGATACGTGAATTGCTCTAACGGAGCGTGTCCGAAATTTGTAAAATTTCGAGGCCATCGGCTTTCACGACAGTTTTGACCAGCCGTTGAAGAAACGACCACTCATTTCTATGATACTTTAAATGTTTCCGTGAGATTGCTCTTAGAAATGTTTTACAAACCATAACCTATTTTTTTTAATATTAGAAAACCGACCAACCGGTTTCTAGTTTTGTGTCAAAATGTGAAGCCACGTTGTAACTCAATCGAACCGCATCTGCACATCCAGGGAGCATCCTAATGGCCGTTATCTAAAATTAAAACTAAGGTGCTGGATGCTCCTATGAGTACCTATGTAACTACCTATCTGGAGGATCGGAGTCGCCTAATCGTAGAGTAATTCGAGTGTAAGGACAAACCAAAGTGTTTTTAACAACAATCATATTAATTTCAAATTACCCTTCAACCTGACTTTTATTTGACCTACCTGCTTCCGCAAAGTTAACTACCGTGAAAATAAAGCAGTATGGAAAACTGATAGCAAATGCACCATAGCTTTATTATGTACATTATGCAATAATGGAAATAAACTAATACAACAACATGTTATTGTAACTATTGTGTCAACAGGATAATTAAAAAAAAAATACTGAAGGCATTATGACGTCGGGGTATAGTATATATACATAGTAGGAGCAGACCTGAATTCAGCAGTCGACCGAAGTAAACAGCGAGATAAATAACGATAATACAAACCACTATGGAATTCAAAATGTGTGCAACAAACTGGTTACTAATATCAGTTATAGTTATGTGTTTGTGTACCGAGTATTATTGCCAATGCACTGGGGGTGATGATTGTACTAGTTGTACAGCAGCATGCACTAATTGTGGAAACTGCCCAAATGCACAGACGTGTACTGGGTCCAAAAAATGCAATAAAGCCATTACGTGTACAAATTCAACCGACTGTTTTGCAGCCACTACATGTACTGACTCAACCAACTGTAAGAAAGCTACAACCTGTACTAATTCAACAGGATGTCCCAAACGTTAAGTTTTTTATTGTGAAATATAATAAACCACAAGTATTTTTATCTAAGCTGAAACATAATTGTAAGCGTAATATGTATTCTATCTGATTTGTCCCTTTGCTTCCTAAGCAGGATGCTTTTGTACTAGGAGGGAAATGACTATAATAAACATTACTAATATAACTTATTTCGCCTTTTATTCGCTCATTTCATAATATTTTATGATGACAAATGGTGTTTTTTGTTCTATTAGTTTTTATAATAGGTACCTAAAAATTAGGCCTTTGCTTCAAAATATCAACTCCTCCTGAGCAGGTAAAATGATTTTATCCTGTAAATATTACAACAGATATTTTTTGTCTAGAATTTGATTACTTATGTTATGACTAATAATTGTAATAATTATAAAAACTATTGATTTTGGACTTAAAAATATAATTTTTGAGACATATCCCCATACATTTTTTTTAGTTTTGTTTGTGATGTTTCAGATGAGTACATTGTAAGTGTAACATTTAAGGTCGATCGATATGTAGATATAATAATTTGAATCCAGTTAAGTTAATCCGAGTTTTAAATATTTAATCTCAACTAGAGAATTCTATTGAGTTTATGTAAACCAGATCTTGAGGTGGTTCCATCTGGAACCGGTGAAACTTTAATTGATATTTCGCCTAATTTCAATAGCTCATCTTTGTACCTTAAAACGGGTCAAAAACCTTTAAAAGCTCTACTTCTGGATGGATGAATATACATGTATATACAAAGTATTAAAAAATGGTGATTCCTCAGGCCATTTTACGAAAAAAAGTTCCTATCGACGTGGGTCAGAAAAAGCTTCGTTGTGGAGTTACAGGTGGATTCAAGACACCAAAGCGATAAAAAAAGTTGATACAGATAAGGGTCAGAAAATGCTGCATTTCTTCAATACTTATTTATAAACTTTCTATTCAGACAATTTAACGACAATTGTTAACAAATACTAATTAGTAAGCAATAACAAAACTTAATTAATACATTTTGTTAAGCGGTAAAGTTCTACAACTAAAAATTCTACTGAAATTGTTTAAAAATGTGAGAAAACGGGAAATGAAGTAAAAAGGCATCAATGTTTATGTGTGACCAATTTAGAGGAGCTAGAAATTTCACGTCCATGAAGTTGGCCGGACCATTTTTGAATTTCAACTCCACTATTATTATAATAATTAGTGCTTCATTGGATCATATTAGCACACTCGGTCCCGTAATTAGCACACCTTTCTACCACCTACTTCATTGCAGACGTAAAATCGGCAACCATAAAATTAACCTGGAAATGGAGGAGCCCGGGCTCGTGCGAGAAGGGGCCCAAATGCCTCGGTTTGACCGTCAATCACAGCTAAAACGTGCCACAGGGAAGTACGAACATCCTACGATAATTTACGGTCTAATACAAAACCCCAAAACACTATACTACTGTATCTTTGTAGGAACCCAATTGGCGCTGTGACGCAGCGAAGGTGAGTAAATTTAAACAAAGCTACCGGCACCACAAAAGGAGGCCTCTAAGCTAGCCCGCTAGTGGAACAGCTAGCACTAATCTAAACTAAGGTGAGCCGAAGTAGCTATAAACGTAGCTCTCAGTAAACGGCAAACATAAATAATGCAGCTGGCCCTACATTTAATCTAAAAATACATAAAGTGGGACGATTTGTATAACGTGCCCTAATAATATCTATGCGAAAGATTCGCTAGCACACGTACACACCCAATCTAATCGTTCGGTGTGTTCCTTACAGTCTTCGCACCTGCGGCGTCAAAGAACGAGAACGCTGGCTTCTAGCATCAGTTCGAGTAACGCAGGTGGCCTTGCTTTGAAGCCAGCGGGCAGCGAGAGGACTACAGGTATGCGATGTTTCCACGCTTCCATGAAGGGTAGCGCAGAGCGAATTCTGATTCCCTTGCGAAATCCAAAAGGGGCGGGGGAGTAAATTGCGGTATCCAATTGTAATTTGTTAATTCCAGGTGTGCATGGTTGTTAAGCACCGCTGGAAGTTGCGATATCCAATTGAATGGCTGAAGGTGGAAGTTGGCGAGAAACGTACAAAATTCCCAGATAAGCCTCCGATAATGAGGTAGGGCTAACATCAACTCACCGAATGTTGATGGATAGCCAAATGTGAACGTGCATGGGGTATAGTTAGCCTATAAAATGCGCCGTGGCAAAAGAGGTAAGAATATTAATAAAACCACTAATTTCGAACATCAAAATGCATTCGTGCTCCAGGTCCTCCATAAAACCAAAGGAGTAAGCCTAAACCAAAGGGCGTTCGAAGCACTAACCAGTGGGGGCACAACCAACTTGCATGAAATTTTAAATGAAAAGGAACGTGAAAACACCAACCAAATGTTCAACAAATTCCAGGTTATCAAAGCTCCCCAAAATAATTGGCAAGAGGAACCACAAAAAAACCTCTGAAAAATATTGGACTGTACCCATGAGATAATAACACTGCAATTGTAATATTTATATCAAGCCAGAAATTTGCTATTAACAAATGCACCTAAAGTTGCCTAACCAGCTAGGCGTTTATGTATAGAGGATTAGGGCAAAATAAATGCAAATGATGAAATTTAGTGAATTATTCGGAATAGTGCCTGGAAACTATCTATTAATTATAATGAAATACTTAAAAATAAAATACAACTAGCAAATTTTCCTTAATGCAGGAAAAACTGCAAATTGAATCGTCTAGTATCAAAGCCGACAAATTCACTTCTATGTTAGTATCAAAATCCGACAGATCCAGATACAACCAATCAGTGACTGTTAAAAGTGTCACGTGACGCTCTCTTTCTGCAGTTTATGCCAAGTAATGCCAGACTACCGGATTTGATTATTTAGATATTAGTTTAAGAATTTGTTTAAGTTAAGGTAATTTTGTTTTGAGTTCGCAATAAACTTTTGAATTTATAAAAGTCCTGTTTTCATATACATAGGATTTAGCTATAAACAACAAGTCACAATATTATTTTCAAAACCTGACAACTCCAATATTTAAACCTGAATATCCTAGTCTGATGTATAGGAAAAGAGTACAAAATATATATTACGTCTAGGAAACGATTTTATTGGCATGTTTATATATATATATATATTGCTATGATATAAAAAATGTATTGGAATATAACTCAATTTATAAATGCAATGGTTATTTAAGTTTCTGGAAAGTGTATAAGTAGTTATAACCTAAAAAATGATTTATGTCAACACATTTAACTAATTTGATTTATTTAAATAATTAATAAGATTTTTCAAAGAGATTGCTGAGATAAGTAAAAAGGGGTTGTTTATGTTTGAGATAGAAAGAGGGCGGATATAATAAAAATGAGGAAGATATGTCAGATTAAATAATTATCCAGAATTAATTGCATAATAGATAAACTCTGGGTATAACATAATTTACAAGGTGTCAAAAGTGTTTATCAGTGCGTGATAACATTGTGGAGAAAATATCAATCAACTAGAAGAACATTGTTACAACAGTAGCAAAATCCGGAACAGTCAAAGGGATTTTCAAGGCTGAAGGTTGCAGACGAGACACCACTATTGATAAAGCAGATCAAAGGGATACTTCAAGGTTGAAGGATACAGACAACACACAACTATTGATAAAGCAGAGTGAGTTGAAAATTGAAATTATATTATCAGTACTGAGCGACGAACAATATTAACTAAAGAGGAAATTTAAAAAGGCCAATAGAAAGAGATTTTAAAAGCATGCAAATTAGATAAGATTCATTTAATAATAGATTTGTAAATTTGAAGTTTAGAAATGATAATTAATTTTGGAATTGTAAATAAAATAAATTTGTTTTAAATTGTTTAAACGTCCGTAAATTAATTAAACATGAACAATCACTTACAAATTGGAATAATGGATAACTAAGTTAAACAAGATGTCATTCAAAGGTTGAAATTGAACTATTGACATAATACAAACAATATTTATCAAAATAATTCAATTCGTGAACATACTTTAAAATAGATTGCAGTGCATAATTAAATATTAAGCAACAGTTACCCTGCAGATAAAGAAATATTAGAGCTAGTCGAGGTTATTATTAATACATGCAAAAGATATCTACAAGGTAAGTTTTATATTGATTGAACATTTTTAATAAATAAATAATAAAGTCACAACACCGTAGCATATTTATGGCGCAGCAACGTGGTGGCTTTGAAAAATTAAATTACGAACATATAACCGATCATTAACAATATTTATGACAGCCAATGATGTGGGCAAAGTAAAGTAGTTGTGGGGCGCGAATTTAAGTAAATAAATTTGTCAGATTTATAACATTTACTAAAGTGAAATGATAACTTATATTTGATGTCAACAACATTTGAAAAATTTTGTACAGGGACCCGACTGTTGCGGTAGGTTATTCATTAACATGTATAGAGGACAGATTAATTTGATTTAAAAGTCAATAAATACAATGGCGGAAAAAATAAGTCTAAGGAAGAAAAGCAAACTCACGGAAGAGACAGAAAACATGGAGAGAAGCGAAATGGAGGTTATTGGAGAGGACGTACAAGAAATCAACATCATAGAAGTTGAGGTGAGACAGGATGAAACAACAAGACAAGCGGAAGGTGATGAGATGAGGATGGAGAAAAAACAAGCTGATCCGAATCAATTGATGATGGAGATGTTAAGAAAATTACAAGAGGAAGCAGAAATAAGGCAAAAGAAATTACAAGAGGAAGCAGAAATAAGGATGAGTGAGAATGTAAGAACAATAGTAAGTACTAGTATACAAAGTTTACAAGAGAAGCAGAATAAGGACAAGGAAGAAATGAAAGAATATCTAGAACAAAATAAAAAAGAATTGATACAGGTACAGGAAGAGAAATGTAAAGAAGATAGGAACTGGTTAACACAGAATCTACAAGAATTTAAATTAACATTTGATGGTATATTACAAGGACAAGAAGGAAAAATACAAGATCTGGATAAAAAAGTTCAAATTTGTAAAGGCCGTTTAAATGATATGGAAAATACAATCATTGTAGTAAATACAAGACAGGAAGATGGTATGCTACAGTTAAGTGCACAAATAAATGAGAACAACAATAAACAAGATAAGATGTCTGAAGAAATAAATCGAAATTTTGAACAGATGAAGATAAATGAAGACAAGTTACAAGTTAGGATAAATAAGAATGAGGAGAAGATTGGACATATAAGTACAAGTTTAACAGGACAGGTATTTAATCATGTACCAAATTTTATATCAAACAATGAAAATTCATTAAGATTTGAAGGTAGGCGAAACGAATTTTCTATGATATTTCTACAAAAATTGGATGACTCGGCGAGAAACCAACTACTAGAAGGGATCAAACTTCAAATGACCCAAACTGCATTAAAAGGAACTGCTGAAATATGGTTCAGTTTAATCAAGCCAAATTGCAGCACATATGAAGAGTTTAGAAATGAGTTTATTCAACAATATTGGGGAAATTTCCAAAAATCTCAAATAAGAGAAATATTAACAACAGGAAAATACGATACTAGCAAAGGAACGCGCGAAAATTATGTACTAGATCAATTTAGTAAGGCTAGTCATCTTACTCCAAAACTATCTGAGGAAGAAATAGTGCAGCATTTATCCAGACACCTTGAAGGAGAACTAACTAGGGCAGTAGCAGTTCAAAACATAAGGAAAATGAAAGATTTTATTAGTATGGTTAGAAACTACGATGCAGCAGTTGATCGAGAAAGGATAGAGCGACCGAATAACCAGTTTCATCATAATAAAAATCAATATCGTGGGAATTATAATGCAAATTATAAGAGACCTTGGCAAGAAAATAATCCACAAAGACCCGAGAACAATTTTAAAAAATTCCAAGGAAAATACAATTCAAATCATAATTACAATAATCGACCTAGGGATACTTACAATTATGAGGAAAGAAACAATCTGGATAGCCGAAATATGGGTTATAGAGACAATCAAAAATCTAGGCAACAAGAATATTACAGAGCCAAGGATGATAATCAACGACAAATAAATTATCTGGAGATGAGACCAGCAAGACAGAATGATCAAGGGGCAGATGAAAGAGAACCAAGTAGCAGTCGAAGAAGAACTGCAAATAACATATGGGAAGAGATTCAAGTGTACGAACCAGAGGCGTGCACAAATCAACAAAAAAAAACGTCAAATTAAAAATAAACTTAAATAAAATAACAACAATTTTTGGGGGTATAGAACAGCTTTTATTACAAAATGAGGATGTAGAAGAGAACGAAACATTCTTACCATTTTTAAAATTAAGGGTAGATAATAAAACGTATTCTGCATTCTGCAGGAGCTCAGGTATCATTAGTAAGGGAACAAGTTGTTAATGATAACAAGGATATTTTTAAGAAACAAATTTTCAAAATTCAAAGTATAGATTTATTTTCGGCAAATAATAAGAAATTTTCTAACACAAACCTAGCAGTGATCATTAATTTTACAATGGGAAATAGAAATATTGTAGCAAGATTATTAATAGTAAAGAACTTACATTTCAATTTTATACTCGGAATAGATTTTATGGAGCACAATAAGATGCAGAAAAATGTGGAGGAAAAATGTGTGATTATTGATGAAGAAAGGATGAATTTGTATACCAAAATGGATACAATAAGGAATGAATTGATGATTAATAATTTTATGATAAATGAAATAATAAGAGATGAGCAAATAGGAATGAAGAATGTAAAATATAAGCAAGAATTAATTGAAATGTTAAAAGCTAATATTAACCTTGTTAACAGTCAAACTACAACCATAAAGAATTATAGTCACCGCTTGGAAGTAACAAACAGTGAACAATTTTCGGTTAAAACATATCCAATACCTTTTAAATACAGGATACAAGTAAGAAAAGAAGTGGAAACAATGATAAGAAATGGAATAATTGAAAGAAGTTCGACATCCTATATAAACCCCATAGTTGTTGTGAAAAAAAAAGATAATTCGTTACGTTTATGTTTAGATGCGAGACGCATAAATCAAATAACAAAACCTCAATTTGAAACTCCGCAAACTATAGATAGTCTGCTAGCAAAGATACATAATAAAACAATTTTTTCAAAGCTAGATCTGAAGAATTCATTTTGGTTGATAAATCTTCATGAAGAATCAAGAAAATACACAGGTTTCAGAATAGAAGGAGAAGTATTTCAATTTAAAGTGGTACCATTTGGGTTATCAACATCAAGTTCAGCGCTAATTAAAGCTATGCAAAGAATTTTAAATAAATTTGAAGAGTTTTGTGTACATTTTATTGACGATATCCTGATATATAGTGAAAATATGGAACAACACATGATACATTTACGAACAATATTAAATGAATTAAGCATTAACAATTTAAAACTTAATATAGAAAAATGTGAGTTTTTAAAAGATAAAGTAAATTATTTGGGATACATTATAAGTAAAAATGGAGTCAATGTAAATGAAGACAGAATCAAGTTAATAAAAAGTTTTCCGAGACCGAAGAATATAAAAGGATTAAGAAGTTTTCTTGGGATGTTAAACTATTACAAGAAGTTCATACCAAGATTTTCAGATTTATCGATACCACTATTAAATTTATTAAAGAAAAATACAAAATGGAAATGGGAAGAAATACATGAGCAAGCTTTTGAAAACATGAAAGAAAATTTTTATAAGGATTTATTATTAAGACATCCAGATTTTAATACGGAGTTTATATTGAGGACTGATGCGTCGAACAATGCAATATCAGCAGAGTTGGTACAAGTACAAAATCAAGAGGAAGTACCAATTGTATTTTTATCAAGAATATTAAAAGGTTATGAATTACGTTATACCATAGCTGAAAAGGAAATGCTAGCAATCATATATGCAATAAGCAAGTTAAAATTTTATTTAAGCGGGAATAAATTTTTAATTGAGACAGATAATGCAGCACTTACGTTCATGAAGAAAACAAATTTTTTAAACAACAGATTATATCGATGGGCATTATTTTTACAACAGTATAATTTTGATATCAAACATAGAGCAGGCAGATTAAATGTAACAGCCGATTATTTAAGTAGGAAAGATATAGTTCAAGAAAAGGGCAACAAAGTAATAATAGCTCCAGTATTAATAAAAGATGATGAAGGAAAATATTCACAGCAGAATTTATTAAATATGCAAACTAATGAAGAAATAATGAGATTACGAAGAATAGCATTAATGGAAAATCCTAGGGGGTATAAAATAGTTGATAATATTCTTTTGAAAGAAGTGGGGATGAATGAATTAATAGTCTTAAATATGGAGACTACAACAGATGTAATCATAGAGATTATCTGAAATATGGGCATATTGGAATAAGAAAGACATGGATAATCTTTCGTGAAATATTTTACATCAAGAATGATGTTAAAATAGTTAAAAGGATAATTAATGCGTGTAAAATATGTTTGTTTGCAAAAGAGAAGAATTACAAGAATATGAGTGATATTAAAAGCATAAGAGTGGAACATCCATTGGAACTGGTAGCTATCGATTATATAAGTAACTTAATAACTGGACAATATGGACACAAGAATGTCATGTTAATTGTAGATGTTTTTACGAAATATGTAAAACTATATCCTGCTAAGAAGATTAATACAAATAATGTACTGAAGAATCTGAAGGAATATTTTGAAGAATTTGGAAAGCCAAGAAAAGTGTTAGTGGATAATGCAACTTATTTTAAGAATAATAGATTTATAAATAATATGATGCAACAAAATGTAAAGGTTGGTTTTTGTAGTATACGACATCCACAGGCAAATCCTGCTGAAAGATACATAAAAGAAGTTATAAAATTTTTAAGAATTCTAACAAATCAGAAACATAATACATGGGTGAGATTTATAACAACAATAGAGAATTATATAAATAATACACCAAACTCTGTAACAGAAATAAGTCCAATAGTATTAATGAAACATATAAATCCTGAAAGACCATGGCAGCAGACTGATTGTGACAATATAATAGAATTATTACAATTGGCAAGAATAAAAATGAAAAAACAACTTGACAAATATGTACGAAGAGTAAACAAGAAGGTTAAGAAAAGAGAACAATTCAAAATAGGTGATTTTGTGATAGCTAAAACATTACAAGTAGCCAACAAAGAAAAGAAGTTATGTGCAAAACTTGTTTTACCTTATAGTGGACCATATGAAATTACAAAGATATTTGGAAACACGACTTTTGAATTAAGAAATCCTGAAACAAACAATATAAAAGGAAGATTTCATATTAGTCAATTATATCCGTATACAAATAATCACAATAATTAATTGTGTATTTAGAAGAATAATAGTTCAATTTAAATAAATAGGTTTAGATTATTTTAAACAATTATTAATAATTAGCGTGGGAACACAATAGTTATATTTTTGAAGTTATAAAAAAAATATATTCTTGAATTTGTATATATGATTAATATTAGCAGATATTTTTTATTTAAACTTCAAGGGGGTAAAATGCTATGATATAAAAAATGATAAAAAGAATACATTCTTTAAAAAGGTTGAATCAATTTTAGAACTGGCCAAGATTGGTATAATAATTTTAAAATATGCAAGTCGTTTGAATTGTCAAAAATCAATTATTGTTCATATGAGATGCACTGCAGAATGTTATAAAGTATTGGAATATAACTCAATTTTATAAATGCAATGGTTATTTAAGTTTCTGGAAAGTGTATAAATAGTTATAACCTAAAAAAATGATTTATGTCAACACATTTAACTAATTTGATTTATTTAAATAATTAATAAGATTTTTCAAAGAGAGTGCTGAGATAAGTAAAAAGGGGTTGTTTATGTTTGAGATAGAAAAGGGCGGATATAATAAAAATGAGGAAGATATGTCAGATTAAATAATTATCCAGAATTAATTGCATAATAGATAAACTCTGGGTATAACATAATTTAAAAGGTGTTAAAAGTGTTTATTAGTGCGTGATAACATTGTGGAGAAAATATCAATCAACTAGAAGAACATTGTTACAACAGTATCAAAATCCGGAACAGTCAAAGGGATACTTCAAGGCTGAAGGATGCAGACGAGACACCACTATTGATAAAGCAGATCAAAGGGATACTTCAAGGTTGAAGGATACAAACAACACACAACTATTGAGCAGAGTGAGTTGAAAATTGAAATTATATTATCAGTACTGAGCGAAGAACAATATTAACTAAAGAGAAAATTTAAAAAGGCCAATAGAAAGAGATTTTAAAAGCATGCAAATTAGATAAGATTCATTTAATAATAGATTTGTAAACTTGAAGTTTAGAAATGATAATTAATTTTGGAATTGTAATTAAAATAAATTTGTTTTAAATTGTTTAAACGTCTGTAAATTAATTAAACATGAACAATCACTTACAAATTGGAATAATGGATAACTAAGTTAAACAAGATGTCATTCAAAGGTTGAAATTGAACTATTGACATAATACAAACAATATTTTTCAAAATAATTCAATTCGTTAACATACTTTAAAATAGATTGCAGTGCATAATTAAATATTAAGCAACAGTTACCCTGCAGATAAAGACATATTAGAGCTAGTCGAGGTTAGTATTAATACATGCAAAAGATATCTACAACAAGGTAAGTTTTATATTGATTGAACATTTTTAATAAGTAAATAATAAAGTCACAACACCTTCGTACGTAGCAATATATATATACCTGGAATGAAACAGGGAAAACTTTAGACAAATATATACAGAGTGAGCACCTTAAAAAATAAAATTTTGTTTATTTTTTATTCAACTTAGTAACCGATACAAGTAATAATTTGTACATGGTGCAGGCTTTATTTTTACCAATAATGGAAGCCAATAGATACGGACTAACTTTTTTCCGATACAAAAACGAGGCGCAAATTAGTGCGTTACTAAATATAGCTGCGACGCGTAATAGTGGGACCCATGGCTTTACTTCACTTCCGGATGATGGCATTCTGTAGAGCTTTTCATCCGCATTTTTTTATTTTGAAAAACCTAACCGGGATCGGGGATCGAACTCTCGACCTTAGATCAGTAGCCAGAATGCTTACCACTGAGCTATGGAGACCGGCTTTGCGACTACTAAATAGTGGTCAATGCCTAATTCCCTCTCCTATATACATGAACCTGTTTCTCAATTATAATATAGTCAATAAAACTTTTTCTGCTTCTTTCACTCCAAGTGTATTTATTAATCTATTTCTTCTTGAGAAAATACTTGTAATTTTCGTTTAAAGAACGACAGACGACATTCAAAAAGTGATGTCGTAGAACCGGAGAATCCTACAACTAAAAGTATTGATATAGTATGTTATTAACCTTTATGGGGTAATCTCAACCACAACTGTTCTTGTTTACAGATAATGATGCTTAAGAAGAAAAGCTTCCTAATCTTTATAACAAACATGTATTTTGTAGTTTTATTGAATGGCGACATACCAAAAGTGAAACATTGGTTACGCTACCAATATTCAATAAACATAGGCATTAGGACCACTCTGAAAATTAAACTGAAATATATTGAAATAATATTGTAAAAGTGTTTTGAAAAGTTTTTTACACCTCGCCCGTTACTTTTTTGTTTTCGCTGTAAATTTAGTAATAATTTGACTTGTACTTTAACTTTGACTAAAGTTTCTGTTTACTGCAACTTCACAAACGAGCCAGTGTCTAAACAAAATGCAAGTATCAGTACCTACCGAATGATGTCCATAATATCCAACTATAGAGATTAAATTTTTATTTACTAGGTATATTATATTACTAACTCAAAAACTGTATCGATCTTCATCTATGGAAACGTTTGAATTTGAACCAAGATATTATTCGGCAAGCATTTGCAAATAAAGTAACGCTCTTTCCGATACACCATACCATCATGTAAAAGCCTCCTTTGCTGGAAGCTACCTGTAGTAGGCCTGCATAACTTCCCAGAATACAGAGGAGATTTGGGGTGTAAGTAGGGTGTTGCGTAAATTATATCTTGGTTAGGCCAAATCTTTGTAGGCCTAAGGTAAATCTGCTGACTGGATTATATCTCGGCGTTATCCGCATCAGACGTTTGTCTAAATCCTTCGATCGTAAATACGGAAATGCTTTAATAAGATAAACGTCCTACGTTAAGAGCTACCTAGGAAATCTGCGGCATTGGAACTGTACATAATAGATTCCGCAAATAACCTTTTGATGTTAATGCTCGCGTGAGGCTGCATAAAGACGAATTTTACAGCAGCATCAGGCTCATTTTATTAAATTTTAAGCTCAAATTGGAAATGTACACAGATTATATTTATCCCTGCTAAGGTGGGCTCTATTTTTGGTCTTCATAAAATGTTTGAACTTGTTTACAAGAACTTGCAGAATCTCCAATATGAAACCGTCGTAACCGATTACTCGAAATAGCAAGTTCAACATATCTTTTCAAAATTTTTATAAGTAAGAATGTATATAGACAAATTACGTCATATGGAAGAAATAGCTTGAAGAGACTAGCTGAAAAGAATTTAATTTACCCTATAAATGTATCCTGTTTTAAAGTTTCTGTTTGGCGTCTTTTACTACAGTGGATACAATAGCTATTTAAGTCACAAGAAATGTAAGAACCTATTAACATTTGAGGTAGGCAAGTACAAGCCAAGACGAAGTCGCGGCTTGTTGCCTGCCGAAAATGTTAATAGGCTATACATTCCGAGTTATCTTATTATATTTTTCCTGCTGCTTATCAAAATTTTCCTAGATTTTTGAAAAAATCGTTTGGTTTGTCACCTGTTACCAGGATTAATTTTCGTGAGTCGTGTTACCTATGAGTGTCACATGTCACATAAACACTTGCAATTTCGAAACAAAACGTCTAAATCTGCATCTTGCTTTGCTTATTTTATTATCCTAGGAACTTAATAATAGTATTAAGTTCCGTTGTCAAGAAAAAGCAGCAAACAAATATAATCGACCACTTACACGTTTTGTTACTAAGGCTGTATCGCTCACTTACATGATCAGCGGCGGGAAAATAAATTTAAGGGCATGTCCATTAGCCTTTCTGTAAAACTATATCCAAGTAGCACCTGTTACTAGATTATTTAAAAATTATAAATTAATTACGTGCATTTTATTTCGAGCTATACCGGGTAAAGATTCTCTAAACATAGGAAATTTGCATTGTAAAACACGTTTATGCTTATAGCTATTTACCATTTAATCATACAGAAATGATAATGATACCCACTCAAAAGAGAGGGTTATCTAGCAAAATGTATTTTTTAAATTATACTGTTTCTCCAGTGTGAGTAGGAATAAACAACGAGTGGTTATGTCTAAGTCCTAGGAGAATGTTGCAATCTATGCCAATGGTTTGGTCAATCAATTACCGAATTATTCAGCACCGCGGCCAACAAGGTCATTATTGGAAACACGATCGACAATATTCTTCATGAGAAGAATGTTGCAGATCTAACCACTATCTAATAAGAGATACGTCCCTATGCCAAATCAATAAACACAAACGTGGGTACAATAAGCACAAATACCTGATTTTGATAAGTTCATGAAGCCCGAAGAATTTGTGCTGACAATCAGCAGGCAACCTCATATTCGGACAATGGTGTCATCGTAGCTCTCGGGCCACCATACAAACATCTTTGAAACCATTTTTCGGCTTTGCTCGAATGTTTTCTCCACATACCAATTATTTCAGGACCAGCCTTATATTGTCTTTGCATAATAATCAGCTCGTATTTCGAATTATTTCAATTTACCAGTTCGCTCAATTCGTACCAATATCTGGGAAATGCAAAAACTTCCGCGCGCTTCTCGCGAGGTCGCAGCGAATGCGATGGCATTATTTTCCTGCACCTCGACGAAGCGACTTGCTTCTAAAAAGATCCCGTTCGTACTTTATTACGCCACGACGATTAATTTTGAAGGGCTGATAGTTTTGATTCAGGTACGATTGAGATTTTCGGTTTGCTATTCTCGTATTAATTATGTTTCTATAGCTCTTAATTGACAGTTTTACCCAAGAATTTAATTTTGGAAGCAAGGTTGATGTCCTGATTTAATTTTCAACACCTGCTAACATCCTACCTAGCTCCTGCAGTTTGAGAATGGCTTCGCTTCAATTACTGACGCACTTTTAACCACCGTATATAGCAGCTCCCGGCCAGCATTTGTCTAACAGCAACTCATGGGCGTTGGAGGTTAGTGACACTTTTGTGGTAAATACTACACTAAAAGTGGATGGACTCCCTGCTTTCAAGCAGATTCGGGCTGGTGATTCCAGGATTAAACTTTATATATATAATTATCACCGATATTTAAAATTTAAATTCGTTTATTCCATTATTATTATCAATATTCGAAGTTTAAATTTGTACTTTTCATTATTACTAACATGTATAGTTCAAACTAATACATTCAATTATTTTTAATATTTGAAGCTTAAATGCTTATATTTAATTACGATTAATATTTAAAGCTACAATTTGTATGTGTAATTAAACCTTTGTAAAAAGGAGCATTCACGTCTTTTGCTTACAATAGCCTGAACAGAAAGGTTTGATTAAATGACAGCGATATGCATATCACTCGATTTACCTTGTGGTTACAATTAATTTAATAACCCAAAAGGGGTTCTTGATCTTAGTGTTTGTTGCAAACTTCAATTAATTTGCACATTTTTATTATTATTACATTATTTATTATCAAATTATTTTAATTATTTAATATTGAGTTACCATTATAGACCACAAGATTATTTAGTAGTTAATAAATAAATGCTAATCACTTGTAGTTAATTATATTATTCGAAATCATCTGATTTCTGGCGCCATATATTTTTGAAGACTTTGCAGAGTACACAGCTGGTGGTTTGAACCACCGACCATATCGCCGAATTTGAGTTACTTCAGCCTGCTCGGTAAGTAAAAATTTTTAAAGCTTCCGTGTAGTACTTAATTTAATCTGCGATTTTTACTACCATTGATTATTTTATCTAATTAATCTCAGGTCAGCTTCTTTATCGTGACATCTTTTGTGGTTGTGATTCCTGTAGAAAGATGTTTTTCACTTCAATTTCTACTTTAAGAATCTTTCTTCAAGAAAATATATAGAAACAGCATTTCAACTCAATGGCTTTTCCCCGTTAGATCTATTATATTTAAACTAATTTTAAGTGAAAAGTTTCTAAAACATAAAATGCTTTACGCAGGTAGTTGCAGTATTTAGTACTTTTAATAATGATATTTAAAGCGAGGTTTACTTTCTGAAAATTTAAAACCACAGAAAAAAATCATTAAGCGGTAACCTCACAAACTCAATCTCGATCTGAAAAATTTTCTCTAGCAATATTATATATCACTGCTTCCTTCTTTTCTTCTAATCCCTTTGAGGTAGTAAAATAATCCTACACGATTTTCGGAGCGTTGGCTGCAGTTCATTGCACAAGAAACCGCCATTTGAAAAAATCTCAAAAAATACCTAGTGACATCCGAGTAAAAATGACGGCATTCTTTCTAAGCAAAAGACGGCCTTACTTTCCTACATATACTGGCTCTAACGAAGAGTAGAGAAGGTAAGATACGAAGAGGAGCATAGAGTGCCTCCAAAAGAGATGTGTGTATGACATCAGAAGTAAACCAAGTGAGCAGTGGTTAACTGCAGCACAAAACAGAGTATATTGGAAAAATCAAAGAAAGACCTACGTTCAGGAGTGAACAAACGGGTTGAAAAGAAAGAAAAGAATAGTGAATAAATCTCATCGAGTTAGCTTGGACGTAGGTTAAAAGTCGAAACCTCTGTTCATAAGATATCAGTTTAATTACTGCTGAGAGTTTGCTTCACTGTGTGAAAGAAAAGTTAGAATGTAATATCTGGGAATTGCAAATTGGACGACATTGTTTAATTTAGTGCAAATGTGTAACCTCCAACTACAGTAATAGGTATTTCAAACACAAACAATGTCTATGTAACGATAACCCACAAAACTAATAATTAACCCTGCAACAAAGATGTGCTCCAGCTAAATACAGTCGAGAAATGGGTGAAGTCATTAGAGATAGTAGTGGGAATATTTAATAAATATCCAATGGCGCCATACAGTTTGAACTTATTCAAAAAGGGAAATTTTTAAACTGCGAAATGGAAACAACCGTGATCGCACAAGGGGTGCGCCTCACCAGTTTTTCTACAGTCAGGAACTTACCTTGTTACGTGTCAAAAGCATTTGATATTAATACTAGTGTTGAATGAGGAATCTAGTGAGAGTGACGCGATAAAAATTAATATCAGATTGGCTTTGTTCGTTGCTAGAGGAGATATAAAAACAACGGTTGTTTGTTTGAGAGAAAATTTGTATATCAGCTTTTAAAAAAGGCAAGAGTTTTCGTGGGGTGTAAATGACAATCTCGCCATTTAATATGGTTTGGTGATAGTAAAGAATTGGGTTACTGGCCAGCCGTTCCTGTAAGGGAGATCATTAAGCGGATGTCATTTTTCCAATGAATATTTATATTCAAGCTGTGAAGCGATTTGGGAAACACGAATTCAACGATTGCGAAGTTTATTGCCTGTGAACAGGGTATGTAGTTTAATGTGGCTTTTGCCTTTTGTTACCTGGAAATTCGATTTATAGCAACAACTATTAGGCGGAAAATCTTGGAAAGATAATCTACCGCAGTCTTGGGGGTCGATGTGTAGCGAATGACAGCCGAGGTTGGGACCTATCAAGCTGACATGTGATAGGAGTAACGGGACGTATTAAATGTCTGCGAGTATATCGGCACAAAGATAAGTGTTTTAGCTAGAATCTGATGATATTTTTGCATATAAAAACTGTGTAACCATTAAACTTACGAGCGGTTTAAGTTAAGCTATTTGGGGTACCCTGCGTCAGGTTGTAATATTAAAGATGCTAATTGTCTGATCGATGGCAATAATGTTCTAGTAGTAATAAAACTAGCTACAAGTATTGCTTTCTTTCATTTTGATAGGGAGTTCAATAATCGTATTGTTATTAGTTGATAGAAAGTGAAGTTACAAGTTTCTTGGCTTATATCAGTATATTTGAGTTTAACTTGTTGGCGCCAATTATCAACATCATAAACTAGAATCCGCGACGTCTTCACTGATGCTAGAGACGGGCCTCAAATATACTCTTATAGTGATCGATTGTTAACTAAGAGATATAGCGATGACCTAAAGGTAGGTAAAGGAAAATATAAATAAATATAGCTAACAACCTTTGAAATGTACACATTTTTTTGTAATACCTGCTAAAGCTGGGTTTATTTATTTTAAACCCCACCTGCTAATCGCCTTACTATGTAAGAAATGCGTAGCAAATACGCGCGAAGGTACTTTAAACATATATATTGCTACTCGTGCCAGCTCATAATAAAACCAGCGACCTCAAATTTATACAATTTAAATTAGAAATTCCTTAGAAGCGGGCTAAGCTTGCATTAAGTAAGCCCACGGTTCGAATCCCGCGGGGGCCGCAACCTTTCCGCAGTCTTGGCGATTGGAATCGGGCTCGGTGAGATCATTTACAGTTGTCACCAAATTAACTGCGCTCTACTCGGAACCACAGACCTAAGAGGTAGAGTAACAAGGTCAACACATTATCATGACACATACCTCACACAATGATTGCTGTGCAAGGGCAATCGGCGCTCTTCAACTTTGTATTCCAAGCACCAGCCTCTACACGCAAGGTAAAATGAGGTTATCGATAATACAATGCACTTGGAAATTCGTTCCCCACTGTATGTATAGTCAAATTAAAACAACTTGTATTTTCACCAGCAAGTGCGGCCTTACAATTTATTCAATAAGCAAGGACTCTGAAGGAGTTTCCTAACTTAGTTGAGCTAACGTAGTAGCATGCAAAACCTAATAGGTTCTTAACGCAAAATCAAGAAATACCTTCACCATAGAATAACTCTAACGCATTGTTGTTAGGTGCAAATACAAATAAGATTTATCTGACAGCATTTACCAGGGCATCAAAAGACAATTCCCATTCCTGACTATCGGTTTCTTCTAGCAGCAGTCAAAGAAAGATGAGAAGCCCCTGGGAAAGGTGTACATGTTGCATTTAACAAACATACCAGAAGTCATCCTTCTTATCCGGTTTCGCCCGTAATGGAATAACACCCTTAATTACCCCAGCGGTTACTTCAAAACATTACGGCTCTCTTGGTGTCAGATTTACGCTCCAGGTCAACAAAACATCTTTTTCGTTTCAGCCTCAAGCGTTTTCTTTCATAACACTCCAACTTGTACTTCAAATTGAGCCGTAGAGAGCTGTAGAGCGAAGAGAATCGCTCGATAGGATGTTAAACCCCGACTGAAAGGCGCATATCGGCATGCAAGTCCTCCCTAAATCGTGACACTAAGCATGCTGGAAGCTTCTGCATAGACTGAAGAAAAACGTTGAATTAAACCTCAACAAAAGTAAATGCAACATTATGATTATCTATAGAAAAGGTAGGTGGAAGACTCAGAATTAGTAGATAATTTTACTTCTCTACTTAAAATCTCATATATGAAAAATAACGAAAACTACATTAAAAAGCCCATTATATGAGTCGAATCAGTAAGTGTCAAATAGGAAATAATATGAAAGGATTGCAGCATTACTATTTCTACTAAAACCTAAATAATGAAAAGTCTTACGTTTCTATTATTTTGTACAAATTGTGGTGTCTTTGGTAGTAAGCCGATCACGTCAAAATCTTGCGTAATTAAGTAGTTGCGCACCTATTCATCTGGATTCGTCTATGTATTTCAATCTCGCGGTTTACAATATTGCCTATCTGACAATCAAAGTAAAAACAATATCAACTATTTCATACTGTCAAATAGTCTGGGTGGTTTTGGGTGTTTCTCCATACAACCATGATTTTGTGTTAACGTAGTTGCTTTCTAAGCCATATTTTGAACTAATTCTCTGAAGTTTATTTCATAACTGTAAAAATTCTTCCTCGCTTGATTATTTGCTTTCCGCCCACAACTACTATTCCACCTTGTCGTCTTCCAAGACATATCTCATTATCTATTCACGGTAAATATTGAACAATATTGGCAACACAACACATTCTTGTGTATCCCCTTTGCGGACCAACCAATTTTCAGATGTTTCCTACGTGGTGGACTTTACTAAGGCAGAATTCTGATGATATAGACAACGAAGAAAATAAACCAAATGTTTGGTGGCTTCATTTTTAAAAGAATTATTTGCAACTTAGACCAATTTACGTTGTTAAAGGCTTTGTGATAATTGACAAAACATAGATACATAGATGCTTGAGCTCTCTCTATAAGTTTGTGTGCATTCAAAGCTTGTTTTCGTGCAACAGCCTTTAACGGAGCTGGCCTGTTTGTGAAATATACAAAAGCTAAAGACTGACTTGAAGAATATAGAGTAGGTAACATGTTTCTGTTCCCTTTTGAACAACTTTAAAGCTATATCTGAAAATTTAAAGTCACTAATTGTTGAATTGAACCACAATCAGTACCAGATATCGAGTTTATTTGAGGATATAATCTATTTGATTATGAACCTTACCATCAGTCACTGGTCCAAAGGTACCGACGACAGAAGGGTTGTGAGAATAAAGCTTTTGCTATGGTAAAATTGCCATCTATATAAAAGTGAATTCATTGTTGTCCTCTGTCATTTTAATCACAGGACCGCACTTACCGTTGATTTGAAATGTTCATCATCTAACCATTTAAATTCCGGTGGTTCCACGGTAGAACCACATATTACATATTCCTTTTTCAAGAGGACCATTCTGCTTTCGCTTGAACCGCCATGATAAACGATAAACGCATGTCCCGATGCAACCCCGGCGTATGCTTATTTTCGATAAGTTCGAAATTATGTGCAAAGAATATTACATTTTATTGTGACGTTGCATTGTGTTGTGTGTTATAAGTTGTTTTGGGGAGAATAAAGTCAGGTGTGTATTTTTTTCTTCATATACAGGGTGTCTCAAAAAGAATGGGACACCGATTAGTCATAAATTTCTTACGTCATAATAAATCGATTAAACCTAATATACCTTAGTACAAAGTCTCTTCAGTAAGAAGTTATCAAGCCTCGAAGTTCAATTTTTTATTTTTTATTTTTTTGTTAATTTCCATAAATGTAGAGATATCTATTTGAATTTTGGTATACATACTTACTATTATATACTGCACTAATAGAAAAAATTTCATAAACTAGACTTGAGTGTAAAGGGCACTTTACCTAACTTTTAAAACTTTTTTTAGCTCTAACTTCGTTACTTGTAACCTTTTTTAAAATTTTAGGTTATTATCTGAAAGAGAATTAAAATACACAAAAATAATGTACTCTTACTTCATAGGCGTAGGAGCAACCGTTTACCTTAAAATACCTTTCAAAGGTTTTTGGTTGTCACTAACATGTAATTATCAAGTAGGCATGATCACAAAAACAATGGTCATCTAATAAAAAAGCAATGATAAATCAATTAATGATATTAGTGACATAAGAATTTGTTCTCTTATGTTTAAGAAAATGCCGCTACATAACGAATTCTCCAATGCTGAAAGGTTCGTTATGTCGCAGCATTTTCGTAAGCACAAAAGACAAAAACCTGATGTCACCAACGTCATTAATTGTTTTCTTGTAGTTGTTTACTAGATTACAATCATTACCCATTGTTTTTGTGATCATGGCTACTTGATAATTGCACATCTTAATGACAACCAAAAACCTTTGATGGGCATTTTACGGTAAACAGTTGCTTTTAGGCTTAAGAACTAAGAGTACATTATTTTAGTGCTTTTTAATTCTCTTTCAGACAAGAACCTAAAATTTAAAAAAATGCTACAGATAACGAAGTTAGAGCTAAAAAAATTTTGAAAGTTAGGTAAAGTGCCCTTTACAGTCAAGTCTAGTTTATGAAATTTTTCCTATTAGTGTAGTATATAATAGTAAGTATGTATACTAAAATTCAAATCGATATCTCTACATTTGTGGAAATTAACAAAAAAATAAAAAATAAAAAATTGAACTTCAAGGCCCTATAACTTCTTACTGAAGGGACTTTGTACTAAGGTATATTAGGTTTAATCGATTTATTATGACGTACGGAATCTATGGCTAATCGGTGTCCCATTCTTTTTGAGACACCCTGTATACACAGCGTTGTACGTGGGAATACAAAATGCAATGTGAAACAGGTCAATTCGTGCCACCTGTATCGATTTATTTTATATCTGTTCATTATATGCTAATTATTAGCAATGAAGCCTGACAGTAAGTGTTTTTGTGTTCATTCATGTAGTTTAGCACTATAGAGTAATAATTGATGTATACGCTGTCCATAATTATAGAGTATAACGCGACGCGAATTCGTGAAGGAATTCGTCGATAGTGCAGTTTCGTTCGGAGAACAACCGGTCGGTATGTGAATCAACGCCGGAGGCCTGCAAGAAGGGCATTCGCGCCCGGGTGGTTGAATAGCGCGGATCAATGGATTCCCACCAAGATTGTTAACAGGTGCGGGTCGTATGCAAGCTCGCTGGTCGTACTTACGAATTATCAGCAGTAAGAAGCGGGCTAATAACAGCCCTAAACAGTGATTCATATATTGTGTTGTGGCCGGCATTATTCGCCGCCGGCTCATTGTGTCTCTGAAAGGGACGCCAGCGTCCAAAAGCAGCCAAATCATGCTGCATTTGCAGCCTTTGCCAGAAAACAACTATCGTTACGACACTATAGGAAAAGCACCTGTATACGACTAGAGCGTCGGGAAGGCCCCAAAGCAAGGTCAGCTGCTAGCTATAATTGCCGTACAAGGTTGAATAATATTTTAACATCTGGAGCAATTGCACTCGTGTTTGTTAGCACGAGGAACAGAGCTTCGCGGTTACGGCATCTGAGCGTGTCCTCGCTATCTTGGAAGGCCGGGATTCTGTTACTAGGCCGTTTCAAGAATAGACAACGTCGCGTTAAGTTTGCCAGTGCGCGCCCTTTGGCTTTGCGTTGATAAATGAACGTTTAAGTATCTGTTTAGAGCCTTTGGAAATATGTAGTGGGCTAGCGCCTTATTTTGTATTGGCTTATATGTATTTTCTTGTGTGTGTTTATTTACAGATTATATCTTTATTGTAAACTATTGGGCTTTTATGGCCATTCATATTTGTATTAGTAAGTACAACATTTCAGATGTCCACGAGAAAGACCTTAAATAATGTTGGTTACCCTTAGCCACTCTGCGGATGTAAAAAGGGTCTCATAGCACACCTACTAATTAAGCTAGCGAACCCAGGGAAATCTAAAGTAATAATTCAGTAGGTGTAGGGCTCGGAGTGAAGCCGCGTTACAAATGTTGTTTTACTCAGTTTTCCACAAGCCACCAAGACGAAAAGCGCAATAATGATATAATTTGTTGGCTTTTCCCGCCCCCTCTTATATCTGGAACAATATTATTTAGAGATGCTAAGAGAAATCAGGCAGGATTTTCTGATAACATGAGAAGAAGAGAAGGAGAGTACAACAAATATGGAATCTACTAAAAGCCATAGAAAGTCTAAAAAAAGAAGAGTAAGTGGGCTGGTGGAAATTGCTACAGAATTGATGAAAATTGAGAGTGAAAATCTAAGAAGAATTAGTTTACAAACATTCAACATGTGTGTCCAAGGAGAACATATACCTACCGAATGGAAAATTGGTTACATGCCATCAGTATGTGCAAAGGAGCTAGAAATAAATGTACAAAACTCTAGAGCTTTACTGTCACCTTCACTTTCACCCGGTTGTCTGGAAAAGAAGAAAATGATAATTCAAAGTGGGTTCACAGATTGACAATCTTGCTTGGAGCAAGCCTATGACAACGTGCTCTTTAATACTAAGTTACGGTGAGGCTTGCACGAAACAAATGCAAATGGTGGGGTAATTAAGGCGATGTACGACATACACAAGAAATTAGTAACGAAAATCAAAACAGGAAATGGGTTATCTACTGGATTTAATGTTCCAGGAATATTTCTTGCTTCCTGCACTATGTAAAATATATGTTTAGCAGGCAATAAAAACCTGGAAGAAATAATGCAAAGATGTGAAGGTAACAATAAGCGACTAAATAATATGTACCTACACTGCAATTCGCGTATGATCAGTTGCGTATAGCCCAAGATAAAAAAATTAGAATAGATAATACGAGTACGAAACGTGAATCCTGTAAATAAACATCAATAATAAGCAATATCTCTGTATCGTGTAAGAAAGAAAGCGACGATGTACACTAAGAAACGAATTACAACGCAATATGCGAAAGCTGCAGATATCTAGGCTGAAGGATTGATCACAATGGAAGAACACGAACGAGATCAGGGAAATAGTAAACTCCAACAGGGAAACTTATAGAAGGATAAACGGGATATTGTGGCACAGCGGCGCAGGAACTACTGTAATCATGGGGGGGCAAAAATTTTTTTTTTATGGTTTAACATGACTAAGCTTTATGTTCGACTGTTCCAAAAACGCTTTATTATTTAGCGTCCATAAAGTGCACTTTAGTCCACCTGTTCGCCTGTCAATCTTCAATAGTTATTATGAAAATAAATGTCATTTTATTAAAATCAGGAAAGAAGATTGTATTAGGTTACTGAAAACTTTACAAATAATAGAAAGAAATTCATCTTTAATACCTTACGGTAATAGATCGTTATTCTTGATATTAATAAAGCAATTAACCTAGAAGAAGCGCACTTCGAAACTATCAAATGTTTGAATAGCAACTTGAATTTTCTGTGTGTAATGTAAATAATATTGTAGATAAAATAATATCTTCTGCAGTGCAGTCGAACGTAAAGCTTTGCATGCAGCTCGTACATAATCAAACCTTATTTGAATCGTCCTCTTTACCGCTACTCTACGCTCGCTCTGCATAAAATACTCCAAAAAAGTCCTACATTTATATACTTGATACATAAATAACTATAATAGTTACAATTAAGCTAAAATGCTTTTTTATCGATTCCGTCTATCTCTCTGTCTGCCTGTTGGCGGTATAGCTCAACAACTATTTGTTGGAGAAAGGCGATATTTTGCATGCAGATTATATAGCTACCTGGCATAAATCCGAAAACATCTCAGAGTAATATATACAAGGTAAGCACCTTAAACAAATTAAATTTTGTTTATTTTTGCTTTAACTCAGAAATAGCTAAACGTAATAATGTGTACATAGCTCAGGCTTTATCATTGTCAAAAATGAGACCTAGCAGATACAGGGTAAATATCACAAGTAAGAGAGAATAATATG
Organism: Agriotes lineatus; assembly: GCA_940337035.1. NCBI lineage: Eukaryota > Metazoa > Arthropoda > Insecta > Coleoptera > Elateridae > Agriotes > Agriotes lineatus. The sequence goes on from OW679196.1 coordinate 66,683,032, forward strand.
GTGTCTTTCTGGCGCAGCAGAAACTCGGCTCGAAATATTCGCCTGGGGGAGAAAATTGATGTAATTCACATTTTTTGCGAATGGATGTAATTCGTGAGATGGAAGTTCAGTGTAAACGCCTTTATAGATTTTTTCATATGGAAATGCAATCTAGGGAAACTATTGAGAACAACATTGTCACTGCATTGCATTGTGTTGGTACATAAACTTGTGGTTATTGTATTTGCAATGAGGATAGGTTTTACGTTGACTGATTGACACTGTAGTTATTTTAAATTGTAGTTCTGGCTATTATAATAAACTAAAATTGTTCTTAGTGCAATACCTATCAACTAGTTAAATCAAATTATAAAATCACATTTCAAGTTTATAATAGCCAAAGCTACAATTTAAAATAATGAATGTCAACTTGTCGATATGAAGCCTAACCTCACCACAAAAATAATAAGAAATTTATGTACCAAGACAATTCAACCTAGTGACAATGCTTGTTGTCAATGATTTCCCTAGAATTTCAGCATTTGCATTACCATATGAAACAAAAATAGACTATATCGAATTCTTCGTGTTTTATTTCTGAGCCACCTACAATAGAACGAGTTTTAGCATCTTGTATAGATGAATGTGAAAACCCTATGTACACATTTTTAAAAACCGTATGAAATATATCAGGGGGGCAAATTACACTATTTGCCCCCCCAATATATCCTATGAGGGGGCAATCGCCCCTCTTGCCCCCCCTGTTCCTGCGCCCCTGTTGTGGCATAAAGATATTTCAAGGAAAGGGAAATACGAAACATAAAACGCAACCATCAAAAACATAATGCTGTATGGGATAGACACGTGGAGAATGATAAAAGCCAACAAAAAAAATATCCAGTGTAGAAACGGACGTACCAAGATGATCATGAAAGGTATCTAGAAAAATACGACAAACAAATAGAAAGCTAAACAAACAATGGAGCTTCAGTACACTGTTATCGACGAAATTGAAACAGATAATTAGTTTGATATGGTCACGTAAATAGAATAAGACAAACGATTACCACAGCTTGATGGAATGGATGTCAAAATAAATACGGAAGAGGTGGAGACCACGAAGTTCGTGGGTTGAAGGAATAAGAACAGCCTTAAGCCTTAACTGATATGACCGTCAGCAATGGATCTGAATATCAGGCAGCGTTGTCAGACGCCATATAACTGTTAATATATACAGGTGTTCGAAAATAAGTGTGAACAACTCTAATAGGCAATCTCTTGCCAAAAATTAAGGGATGGTGCTAATATTCCATTTTTGCTTGCATTCTTTTGCCTCAAGTTACACTCTCCTAAAGAGAGGGTAGGGGAAGGGGGGTTATATTGTAACTTGTTAACCAACAGTAATTTTTGTATACAGTGCCAAAAACTCAGAATCTAATAGAAAACAATATTATAGATTTTTGAGTTTTGAATCTTTTTGTTGAGTTTTTTATTTTACTTAGTTTACAATGTTGTTAATCAAAATGGATGGTCACCTGAATTTTAACTTGTGGATTTAAGCACAAATAAAAGAGGACTGAACAGTTATTAAGCGTGTGCCTTTCAGCGACGAATGTAAATTTTCGTCAAACGGAACTGTTAGTTCTTAAAATTTTCGTTGGTGGTCTGGCGAAAATTCCCATTTCCTCATAGAAGCACGCGACCAATACCCATTTAACACTAATGCGTGGTGTAGAATTTTCAAAATTCAAATCATTGGATAATTTTTTCCACGAAAACTTTAATTCTGAGAGGAACAAATACTTAAGTGAATTTTATCATTTTTGTTATAGTTTGCAGCAGGTTCATTGTAATATAAATAAGTGGGCCTGGTGAAAAAAATAAAGTGTCAAATACTACACTCAATATGCCACGTGCGAACTGACAATTACATCCCAATTACACGATTGATCTGTGGGTGTCCCAATTTTTAATTCTTTTTTATTTTACCTGCATCAGAATCGCCGTTTAAAGCACGCCTGAGCGTGCGAATACAGGCGATTAAAGCACGGCGAGCTTTAAAGATTGTCAAGGAAACGACTGAATGCAACAACGGACATGGACGCGACAAAAACGGAAACAATTCTCGTAACTATAGTAGCAATATTATTATGGCCTCTCGATTTATCACGACAAAAATTATTTCTAAGTTTTTAGTGCGTAATTTATTTCCAGTATTGCAGGTATAATAAAAAATAGCGTAAAGTATTCGTGGATAACTGGTCTTTAAAACACTTGCTCTATTTCGAGCACTCCGGCTACGCCGTTGTGCTCGAAAACTCGCGCGTGTTTTAAAGACCTTGTTATCCACTCATACTTTAATATACTATTTTTAATTAAGCAAAGTACTTATTATGTATTTTGTATGTTAGTTAAAATAAATAATTTAATACTTTAATTAAATATTATTTTTGAATGTTAACAATAGTTGTATAATTAGAGTACTTTTTGGACAAATACTTAACGTAACAACGAGAAATTACTAATTTAATGGAGATTTCTTTCTAAAAGTTTGGTATTTTTTCATAATTCTATGCCAACATTTTTATAAATAATGGAAGTCATTTGACAACTTTTGTTTGGCTCATTTGTTATTTTGCTCAACCACCTCTGATCACAAGGGTTTGATTTTCCAAAAAACCCTAAATAAAAATATTCACCATTTGATGCCAACTTTTTGGCGATCACTGTATAAAAATATGCTGTTGACGAGTTGTAGGTCTTAGAACTCGCAGCTTGTTGTTATTGATGTATTCTAATTCGTTTTGACATGTGTGAATTATTTCTTTCTCTACGTTAGAATTGATCTACTTCTTCTATCTGGTTGACCAGATTGAGAACAAGCCATACTCGACTAATGTAGGTTCATATATTTAAGAGAGAAGTCCCACCGATCTGTAATGTTTTAAATGCATAAAAACCATTTGATTAGAAACTAAAAATTGGACGAGGAAAGAAAGATGGCTAAATGTCAGAAAAAACGTTAGTAGTACAAATCAATGACAGAAGCACAGACATACATACATTATCCTTAACCTTTCTACCGTAAGGTGTAAGGCTTGGCGTCGATCGGTTGGTATTCTTCATTGTTTGTAGTTTTTCTGCACCACTTTTTGCAGTATTTTCTGTCTTGAGCTTTTTGTCTCATTGTGTTCTATTCTAACCCCTTCTGTTGAGCTGCCTTTCTGACCTCCTCCGCCTACGTCCTCGATCTTCCCACTCTGTTCATTCCCTCTGGCCTTGCTTTAATCTGTTTTACAAGTCGGTTTTCATCCATTCTATACATATGTATCTTAATTGTCTTTCTTGAATCACTTCTTTCACTGCTTTTACATCTAACTGCTCTCTGTAGGTTGTGCTCCTAATCCTGTCTTTTCTTGTTTTTCTTCTATTTTTCTCCAGAATTTCATTATTGTGGTCATCAGTATACTTAGCTGTTTATCTGTGGCCACCCACGATTCACTTCTCTAAAATAGAGCCGCGTACACTACTTTTTTCACTACTTCCACTTTGGTTTCTTTCGGTATTTCCACTTTTTCCAGAAAGGTGATTTTTCTAGAGTCGAAAGTTCTTGCTACAACGACTGCACACTCATTTATTTCGTCGTCTTCTTCCCGCTGTTACTGATATATTGAGATGGTTTTAAACTCATAATTTGGCTCTGTATGCAGTGAGAAATACTGAACAAAGTCAATTAAAGCACTGAGTTATAATATTTTATTTAATAAGCATAATTAGAGAAATAAAGGCATGCATAAGCAAAGCAGATTTTAGAGGGTTTGAATTTGAATTTTGAGTAAAATAATATAAGTAATATGATAGGTTTGAGCATATTTAAAGCCAGACCAAATGAAATTAAATAACATAAAAGGTTGGTTATGTGCATACTGAATGAGCGTAGAGTTATTAATAAAAGTACGGGCCAGTGAAAAGCAAGAAAGCTTAAAGGTAAATGAAATCGAAGGACGATAAAATAGAAATTACAAAGAGCAATAGAGAACGAGGGCAACTGAATTGAAGAACAAACAGTGACGCGTGTAAAATTGAACTCAAGTCAAGTGCATTTTAAAAATAAGTGTTATAGCAAAGTGGTGATTATAAAAACGTTCTGTGTGACGAATAAGAAAAATTTTTAGATTTAAGCAATTTTTAGATTTAAAAAGAATATTATCAAATTTTATTCAGTTTATGTAAATTAATAACTAAAACTAGTTTTCTATACACAATATAAGATCGCTGTTACCTAGCAACACGATGCTGTTTTGTTTAAAAAAATAACAATTGCTGTAAAATTGAAAGTTTGGGCGCGTTTAATATAATAGAAGGTGTTATACTAACTAAAAAGGTGTACCATTTTACTACACAACTGTCCAGGCAGCTCTGATATTGTTTGTGGCAGCTTCCACGACATAATATTATAAATTTACCAAATCAACTTCGACTGTGAAACGGCAAAGGACCTGAGAATTTCTAACTTCTATACCGTTCCAGTTGTGCTGCCAAAGCCAGGGCTCTCTCTTCCAACGGCCCACGCAGGTGTGCACGAGCATTCTAAACAATATTTGCCGCCAGGGAGGCGACTTCAAGCGAAGAAACCAGTCAGCGTCACCTTGCACCAGATCGCCAGATCTGAGGTAGGATTTCGCATGTTTCTTGAGTGTTCGGGAGCCGGGAAAGTTAGTGAACTGCTAGAATACACCCTGAGGAAGAGATTCATTGCATATCCAAGCTTCCAGTACTATCTCAGTTTGAATAATTTGCATGGCGTCACTCGAATTTGCGGTTCTTGCAAGAATTCCAAGCCATTACAGGAAGTCAAAGACAAATAAATTGCGAGCATTAGTTGACGTCATCCTTGAAACAAAATCGAATTAGTAGTTCCTTGCAGAATTTCACTGTTAAATATTCAAATAAACACTCTTGCGCTAACGAAGTTCTGTGTCAAGTTATGAATAATTGGAGCGTTTAGATCGAATGTACTAGAATCGCGCATGTGAGCTACTTTGAATCAAATTTTCTAAACATAATTTCAAAATCTTAGATCTGCACCCACCTGAGAGGAGTGTTCTGTTTTGCTGGAGCTAGCCTAAATTATTATTGCAGTTTAATAAAATATAGAAAGGAGTAATTAACCATTTTATTTGAACAGCAATAAATACATTTCATTTTAATAATCTTAAAATCCTGACAAGCAAAGTTTAACACAATAAAAATACCCTGATCATTGTGGTGATTTGTCCTTATTTAATGATTTAATATTTTCAATAAACCCTTTATTACTCGTAATACAAGGAATCATACCATTTCAATATGTCTCTAGGTATTTGAATTTGTTCACTTGCTCTATTTCATTCTCTTTTATTGTAATGTTATGCTTTCTTACTGCTGCTATAACCATCTCTTTGCCTTTTCTGTGTTCATTTTCATGTTTGCTTTTTGCATTTTCTTATTGCATATGTTTATGTTTTCCTCTAGTTCTAATTCTGTTCCTGCTAAAATCACCATGTTGTCTACATATAGTAATTCGGACATTTGCACATTTTCAATTCTACAGCTTACTACGTTGTATTTTCTTGTCTTCTTCTTACTCTACTTAACTACTTTGTCCATAATATTAGTGTCAATAATAACTGGCTTAGTACACAGCCTGGATTTAAACCTCTCGTTGTTTCAAACTCTTCCAATCCTTCGTTTCTGGTTCTCACTGCATTTGTAGTCTTATCATACATTGTTTTGAACATCTGTATTCACTTTGTGTTTAGACCTCTATTTTCTAGTGTCTTCCATGTGTTTATTTTTCTAACTCGGTCGAAGGCCTTACTAAGATCTATAAAACATAAATGAACTTCTTCTTTCTTATTGGATTTTATCTCATTTTTTGCAGTATGAATAAGTTGTCCTGTTCTCCTCTCCCTTTTAAAAGCCGCATTAATTGTCTACTAATGATTTTTTAGTTTTCTCTTAATCTTATTTTTCATATTCTCGCCTATATCTTGCCCAGTATGCTTAGTAAAATGATTCCTTTGAAATTGTTAACTTCCCTTATATCACCTTTTTTATACAATGGCACTATTATACCCGTTTGCCATTCTTTTGGGGCTCTCTTTGCTTTTACCATGTTATTCGTCAGGCTTAATATCTTTTCCATGACCTTAAGGAGCATAGTGAAATTAAAGCATTATTTAAATCTTGGTGGTTTACAAATAGATCCCGGAGCCTAATAGCAATAGTAGTTAATGCCCTGTAAACATTTGTAGTAATAATCAAATAATAGTAATTTTTGTTGACAAAATTCCCTGCAATATAATGTACTTTATTTTCTACACAGAAACTATTTCTTTTACAAGAAAAAACCAAATGAACCAGACAAGTATTTAAATAGATCAGTTTTTACATTAGATATTTTTTTAAATTAAATTGTTGTTCGTTAAAAGGTCTAATAAAAACACTTACAGGCTTTAGCTTATAGCGATTGATAAGTAAGCCTTTTATTAGTAAAGAATATCTTCCAATTTTCACTATAATACTTTTTACCAGTTTTAAGTAAAATGCAATAAACCTAATTTTATCAGGCTTTCGCGGTTACTCGAATTATTCTTGTTCACATATAATTTCTACTTAGACCGCGTAGTCTTTGTGGGTAAACACACAGCATTGTTTGTCTTAATGTACGTTGCACCTTGTGAATTCCAGCAAGAATCCACGTGATAGCCATGCTTTTTAGTGGCTCGTGTTACTTGAGTACATTGCGAACGAGGATTTGACCTTGTTGCTGTTTGTGCACCCATATTGACTTTCTTTCGCAAGAGCTTCTAGCTTGCATCATCAGAGTGAAAATCGCACTGCCAGAGAATGCTGGGTGTTTATCCACAAAGTCTACTCGGTCTTAACCGGAATTATATGTTAACAAGGATAATGTATGTATTAGAATACATACAAAATTATAGACGACAAAATGTAGTCAGAAATATTTGATGCATTTGCATAGATTTACTTTATTTTTAAAAATTATATCTATATTAAGAATCATTGGCTAATTTTCTCTATAACAAAATTAAGGTTGATATATGATATATCACATTATCCTCAAACAAGCATAATGAAAACGCGATGGCAATTTTTTCAAACTTGGAGCATTAATGGATTTTTATTATAATCTGACGCATAAAATCGACGTATTTTCTAAAAAAGGCTATGTGAAAGGCTCTAACATGTAAACAGCAATCAATAATCCTTATAAAAAAAAATAAAAGACTTGCAGAGGCGGTGTATTTTAGGAAATTGTGGCCCCTAAAAAAGTGGTCGACATCAACGCTTCGAAGACTGATAATCTATAAATTTCTTCAAAATAACATGCTTGACATTTTCGGCTGATTGACAGGATAATAGGGCCCTTATTAATCAACAGCGCGTAAAGTAAATATCTTTTCGTCGCTACGTGTCCTTTGTACTGTATCGACATAAAAGCAGAACTGTGGACGCACGTAATACACATGGGCAGCTCCAGCCAGACAGAAAATTATATTTTTCAGCTGCAATTTGTCACCGGCTAACGATGAACGTCAGTTTGCATAACCGGCTCGTTTATGGAAACATCCGAGTGATGCGAGCGAATTCTTCTTACCTGAAAGAGAACATTTTGGGGCGGAATAATAAAAGTCCATTGTTGTTTCTTTGCCATTCATGCTGAAATTAATGTATAAGATTAACATATTCCGCGGCGTTGAAGGAGATGTATTGTTTGCAACTTCATTCAAAATAGTATGAATTATGTGAAAGCCAGGACCATCTGTGTTATGTTTAAATTGTATAATCCCGAATATGGCATCCTAAGACCACTTGGCACGGCTCTATTGTCCCAAAGCCTGCAGGCGGACATTCCTATCGTCCTTGTTGAAGCTGCAAGCTCTTAGCTTCTACCGCTCTCTTAGTCTTCCTGGAATACCTTACAGCCATGTTGGATTTCAGATCGTAACGCCGGCATTACGGCCGCATAAGAAATGGAAGCGCGTAATTTCTACAGTTCAAGGACTTAGTTAAGTTCCCGTGTTTACTACACTGTTAAAAATTTCGCCCGACGCGAAGTTACAATTTTGTTAGTAAATTTGTTATAGCGTAAGGGATGCTGATATAACTTATGTAAAATTAATTACTCGTGCTCGCCAAAGTTTCAGAAATCATGTTCTAGTCCAGAAACTGCTACCAAATATTAAGCAAATGGCTAATGACTGTGATTAGAAGTGCCCATTATGATTACCTATTGCACCAAATGCGTACTTTTAGATCAAATATTTTCTACGGAGAAATATCTAGATCACATTCTCCTCAAGTCTCTTGCTAAGCAATAAGACATTTAGCTAATATCACCAAGCTTAATCCTAAAAGACATTGTCGACCTCCACATTTGTATGCGTTTTTTAAAAGCTCGGTGTGCAGTATTTTTAGTAAAAATTTCTTTTGCAAGCACTCGCATATCATTCATAGTCATTTCACTGCAGTAGTTGGTATTTTCTGCTTTCATGTTAGTTTTTCGTAGTTTGATGGTTATCAATATTTCTTATAGAACAATGAAAGGAGCAGATTAGAGTCCGATCACGTCCTATTCAAGGCAATGTTGAGAAAAAAAATCGAAAAGGTAAAATCAATACCACGAAAAGAACAATACGTTTCGATTCGGATACACTTACAAGTGAAACAAAATTACCAAAAAATGATCAAGAAAGGTATAACATAGTTAGAGACGGTTGAAACCATTATAACTGTAGAACAAAGGTATGAAATAATAAGAGAGAAGGAAGGTATCACAAAGACAGCAGAAACGGAAGTTGGGTATAGAACGAGAAAATCGAGGATAGCATGGTGGGACAAGGAATGCAGAAAGACAGAAAAAAAAAGAAACGAAGCGAAAACCAAACTAATCCAAAGACCAACAATAAACTGAGAAGGAACACCAAGAAACTAATGAGAAGAAAGGAGACTGCACTGCTGGATCCCCAATGGCAAGAACTGGAGCAATCTGAAAGAAGTCAAGAGGCTATATAACACTACGAAGCATCAAACAGGACTTCCATCCAAGGCCATCTATATGTAAACACAAAGAACGAAAATGCATAGTAGAAACAGAAGAAGTTATGCAAATGTGGCGCTAACATTCTGCATCCTTACTCAAACAAAAGAGAGAGAAAAAATTGCAACTATGAAAAGGAATAAATTTCAACAGCACAACCACTGATGACAGGCGCTACTTACGATGAAGTAATTAAAAAAATATGATAGCTGAGCAACAACAAGGTACCTGGAATAGATAATATCTCGGCAGAATTAATAGGAAGCCGAGGGGAAGCACTAGCCGAACGATATGGAAAGAACAAGGAAAGAAACATAACTGTAACAGTTACAGAGAAATATAGATTGCTGCTCTGTATAAAATATGCAATATTCACAAGTATGCTATGACAATAACTTGTAGAAAATCATAGGGGAGCATCAGGCAGGGTTTAGAGAAGGACGGACAGACAGTTTCTCAACTACTAAAGGTGTGCGGCAGGGAGATGGAGTTGCATCGATCATATTCAACATGGCATTAGAGGAGGCAATAAGAAACACCAGTGGTAACCTCAACAGCACAATAATGCACAAGTCACATCAAATAATTACTTATGCAGACGATATTAATCTAGTGGGCAGAAGAGCTCGGAAATCAATAAAGTATATAGCAAGCAGGTAAAATCGAGCTAAAGGTCAATGAAACAAAAACCAAAATACTACCGATAAAGCCAAGACGAAGCCTTGCTCAGAGTTACACAAAAGGAGATAATAACTTTGAAATAGTGCAGCAATTCGAATATCTAGTATCTCAAATTAAACAGTGAAAACGATTACAACCTACAAAGCCATGTGGTGGGATACGGAAGTGAGATGTGGACAATTACCAAGTACTCAGCGGAACTATTAACAAGAAGGAAATTACGAATCCGAAGGAGAATATATGGGCCGGTGATGAAGAATGGGAAGTGGAGAATCCGATACAACTTCGAATTAAAGCAGAGATACAAACAACCAGACATTGTTAAATTTATAAAACTACAAAGATTTAAATAGGCGGGACACCTGGAGAGAATGAATGAGGACGAAATAACCAAAGAAAGTAAATAATGATGGAGGATGTAAGAGGAACAGGACGGCCAAGACAGAAATGGATTAACAACATTGGAGAGGATACCAAAGAAATTCTGAAAGTTTGCAATTGGAAAACAACAGCAAGGCAACGTGACGTCTGGAGGCAGAAAATACGGGAGTCCCAGGTCCAGATGGCACTGTAGTGCCTCGAAGAAGAAGAAGAATATTTCTCGTTCCTTGTTCATTTTTTTTAGAACCTCCATGTTTGTTAATCTGTCAACCATGGTACATTGAGCATCCGGCGGTATACCCACATTTCAAAGGCCTCCTTTTTCTTTATGGTGGCTTTATTTAGAGTCTATGCTTCTATTCCGTAAAGTAATTTGAGTTTCAGACTGATACCATGACAGTTTAAGATGTTCTTGATTTTTGCAAATGCGGCTCGGGCTTTCCTATCCTTATTCTATTTGTTCAGTTATATCGTTATTGTTATTAACATTTGTTCGTAAGTAGTTATATTTGTTTACCCTTCTATAGGGTTTCCATGTCTTCTCTTCTGCAATGCCTTAAGATAATCATTATTCACTTTTGTTCTGTTGACATTTAGATAAACCACTTTCTTCATTAACTCCTACTATTTACAGGAGAGACTATTAGTTTACAATGCTTCGTAGATCTTCCATAGTTTTCCCCTATTAATATTGTATCATTGACATACCTAATATTATTAACTGGTCTTCCGTTTATTTTTATCCCTATCTTCGCCTCTTGTAATGCTTTGCTCACAATCGCTTCAGAGTATATACTATATAGATAGCAGAGGCGGCAAAACAAATCTCTGTCTGGCACCCCCTTTTAATTTGAATTTTGTTGGTTGTGGTGTTTTCCACTTTTGATATCTGATTATAATAGAGGTTTGATTCTATTTTGATATCACAGGAATGCAATTTGTCTGCTTTCAGTACCTTAATAAGCTGTTCATGTTTGACTGCCAGAAAGCCCTTATTATTATAAAAAACAGACATAAAAGTCTTGTTTCACATCCATGCATCTTTGTACTAGTATGTTTTAAGCAAAGGGTGCTTCACGAGTTCCATACCCATCTCGAAACCGAAACTGTGTCTCTCCGATGCCGTCTTCCAATTTTTTATATATTCTGATATGTATTATTTTGAGGAATATTTTCAGAGTCATCAAGTTCATTGTACGATGGTTACTACACTGTTTAGCATGTGCTTTCTTTGCAAGAGGATAAAGGTTGATATCAACTAGTCTTGCGTATAATACCGGTTGAGTAAATTTTATTAGATAAATTCTTGCGTTATCTTCACAATTTCTGACTGTATCTTTTGTGGTGCTTTGGCTTTATTATTTTTTTATGACCATAAGCGTGCATCACTTCCTCTTTCTTAATTTCTGAAACCCTTTCCTCCCACAATTTTTCTAGAGAAGGATCTTGTCTGTCGTCCTCAAACAGTTCTCAGTTTACTCAGCGTAGCTCATTTGCGCAATTTAGTACAACAGCTCTAGTAGATTCGGTTACTCATAACCTCACAAACTGGACACTACTACAGAAAGTCGTTAGTGCATATAGCGCGTATTTAAATACTCAAAAGTGAAATTCTGCAAGGAAACGTCAGGTAACTTGAAGCAGACTCGCGCCTGGCCACAACTAGTTCAATTTTGTTTAGATATGACGTGAAACGACGCTGCTCTTTTGTTCTGGACTACCTGTGATGGCTTCAAATTCTGGTAAAACCGCAATATCTCCTACCGCCATGCAATTTCATCGAATTGAGGCAAATTTGGGAGCTTGCAAATGCGATGGACCTCTTCCTGAAGGTGTAATCTAGCAGTTTACCTAGCTTTCCGGCTCCCAAACATTCAAACATATCTTATAAATTCTAGCCGAACTGGGTTCGGAGCTGGTGCTAAGTGACGCCGATGGCTTTAAACTCTTGAAGTCGCTTCCCTGGCCCCAAATGTTGTTCCGGGATGTTCGTACACACCACCCTGATCTGTTGGACTCGAGACCCCTGGCTTCTGCAGCTCAACTGGATTGGTGTAAAAAGTTTGAAGTTCTCAGGTGTTCGCTGCCGTTGTTCAGCCGAAATCGATTTGCACAAAATTATAATTTTATCACTGGAAACTTTCAATAACCCTTCCATAGATGCCTAGTCATTGGTGTAATTAAATGGTATACTTTTTAATTTGGTAAAACACTTTTTATTGTATTAAAACATTAATTTACTGGAGCACAATTTTGGCCCAAACTGGTCAATTTACAGCAATTGTTCTTATTTTTTGGACAAAATCGCGATCTGTATTTGTTTAAAGAAAATTGGTTTTAGTTACAATTTTACATCAAGGAATCAAATGTTTCTTAAATCTAAAAATTTTCTTTATTTCTTATACCTAAAAATTGTTCTTTCTCGTCACATAAACGTTTTATAAATCACTGCGCTGCTATAATCACTTTGTTATTACAATGCACTGGCACTTGAATTCGATTTTAAACACGCCACTGGATTTTCTTCAATTGAGTTGCCTCGTTCTCTATTGCTCTTTGCAAATCTTATCTTATCTTGCTTCGATTTCCATCTACCTTTCATATTGCTTGCTTTTCACTGGCCTCTACGTTATTAATAATTTCTACGCTCATATTATGCACATAACCAACCCTTTGCATCTAAGGTGGGTGGTTAAGTGTTCGTTAGAAATTACACACACGAATAACTACACCACTTTTAATATTCTTTATTTAACGCAACGGATTACAGACATAAAATTAAATGTGCGGATTTGCTACTATACTATTACAAGTGTGGGTCGAATAGGTCTTGTTAATCAGCATACATGTGAGCGTTGTGATCTGACACTTATCTCCTGAAACTCCAATGAATGCTTCAGTAAGTATGAGATTAATGTTAAACGCATTGAGGAATTGACTCTTTGCGTTTTGTTTAACCAAAGTGGTTTAACAGCGAAGACCTGATGTGCAATGATTCCGTTTAACCCCATCGCTCTGGTTTTAATACCCATGTACACAATTTACACAATATACAAAAAGAATTTTCTATTCTAGTCACAACAATGGTACAACACTTTCACTTGGGACGCAACGGTTGGAGGTTTTATGAGTTATATGAACCAACTTGAAATTCACTAGATTTTTACAGCTGCAGTTTTGTATTGTGACTTCACTTTCGCTTCTGATTTAGAAAAGAAGTTCTGCGCACAAATCACCTTTTTTAACTGCGTGCATCCGTTTGCTAGAAAGTTTTCTAATGGTACTTAAGCTAACTGCTTGCATTTCACAAATATTTATTGCGGACTGGCACTGTTTTATTTTATAGGCGAGCTTCCTTCTTGGAATTCTTACGCTAAACTGTTGACAACGAGTTCTTGCGATTTATTGGATCCACTACATGACCCCTTACCAGTGGTTAAGCCACGAGATTATGCTGCCCGGAAGTAATCCGGGAAATGTACTCGCCGTCCACTTCTGGTGGTTGTCGTCTGCTTGTTTGTATCGGCGTCTTTGTGCGCCGCGGTGCTGGTTGCAGCTTGTTCCTGCTCTGGCTCAGCTGCAAGATATGCATGTTTGAGCCTATCTGTCGTAACCGTCACTGGCTTGCCGCGGATTTCGACGTTGAAGGTTTTTGCTGCTCTGGAGATCACCGGGAATGGGCCATTGTAAGCAGCTTGCAGCGGCTTGCGCGTGACATCGTTTCTCACGAACACATGTGTGGAAGTCGCGAGATCTTTGAAGACGAATGCTTTGCGCTGGCCATGATGCTGAGCTGCAGTCGGGCGTACCTTGTCAAAATGCTCTCTGAGCTGGTTTACGAAATCGGCTGCATGTACGTCTTTCGTAGCAGCAAAAAATTCCCCTGGTAGTCGAATGTTCTCGCCGTAGACCCTCTCGGCTGAGGTAGCGTTGAGGTCTTCCTTAATGGCTGTGCGAATGCCCAGGAGAACTGCTGGCAGGTGTTCTGTCCACCTGGTGTCCTGTGTGGCACTCGATCGCGGCTTTTAGCTGGCGGTGAAATCGTTCTATCATGCCGTTAGCTGCCGGATGGTATGCTGTCGTGTGCATGTGCTGCGATCCCAAAAGGTTGGCTAATTCCTTGAACAGATTGGAGGTGAACTGCCGGCCGCGGTCCGTTGTGATCCGCAGAGGCACCCCAAATCTAGCTATCCAGCCGTTGAAGAAGGCTCTGGCCACCGTTTCAGCCGTGATGTCAGGGATTGGTATGGCCTCAGGCCACCTGGAGTAGCGATCGATGCATGTCAGGCAGTACGTATTGCCTAGCGATGAAGGAAGTGGCCCAACAAGGTCGAGCACGTGCTCGAACCTGGAGGAGGGCGTGGAGAAGTTTCCCACTGGTGCTGCTACGTGCCTGGTAATCTTTGAGCGCTGACATGGGATGCACGTCTTGCTCAAATGCTGCAGTCCTTGCGTATGGAAGGCCATACAAACCTGGAGGAGACGAGCTGCGTCGTGGCTCGAATTCCGGGATGAGAGAGGTTGTGGAGAGCGTCGAACACCGGCCGTTGGAACTGCTTCGTGACAAAAGGGCGTAGTGTCCCCGTAGTCGAATCGCAGTAGACATCCGCATCCTGATCCTGGAAGTAGACCTTCTTCAAGTCTAGCACGGCCTCAGGGTGTAGGAAATGTCTTCAGCTCGCATCCGATTCTTGCGCCTTTTCCAGCTCTTTGTAGCGGACTGGCTGGAAAAGCTGCTGTACAACCTAAAAACAGACACACGTGATAAAGTGTCTGCGGGAATGTTGTTGCTTCCAGCGACATGGCGAATATCCGTCGTAAACTGTCCAATGAAGTCTATGTGACGGAATTGTCTGGGCGAGGCGCGTCTGGCTTTTGTTGAAACGCGTATATTAATGGCTTGTGGTCAGTGTAGAGCGTGAACTTTCGGCTTCTACAAAGTAGCGGAAGCGCTTCACAGCCGAATAAGCTGCCAGTAGCTCCCGATCGTAGGCGCTGTATTTCTTCTGAGCAGCGTTTAGCTTTTAAAGAAAAACGCTAAGGGCTGCCATGCTCCGTCCACCATGCTGTTGTAGCACAGCTCCCATGGGCGACATCAGATGCATCAACCATGACTGATGTTGGAACTGCAGGTGCTGGATTGCGCCAGGAGGGTAGCGTTTGCTAGTATTGTTTTGGAGCGTGAGAAAGCTTCTTCCGACTCTGGGTTCCATTGGATTTTCGTTTTTGGCTTTACTTGGGTCCTTCCAGGTGTTTATTTATCGGAGCCAAGACTTCTGCTGCTTTAGGAAGGAACCTCTGTAGAAGTTCAGCATTCCTAAGAAACGGCGCAGCTCTTTAATTGTCTTGGGCTTGGGCACTTGCTTAATAGCCTCGATGCGGTCTTCTGGGGTTTAATTCCTTCTTGTGAAATGGAGTACCCCAAGGAAGTTGACGCTGGGCTTGCCAAGGTTGCATTTTGCCGAGTTGATCAGTACTCCATACTCGCTGAACCTGCTGAAGAGTTGGCTGAGATGCTCCCTGGTGCTGTTCCTCTGATGTGGAAGCTACCAGTAGGTCGTTAATGAATGCGTAGCAAAAGTCGAGTCCTCTGGTAACCTCATATATAAAACGCTGGAACGTCTGGGCAGCATTCTTTAAACCAAAACTCATGAAAGGGAATTCATACATTCCGAATGGAGTTGTAATTGCTGTTTTGCAAATATCGTCGCTGTGAACTGGGATTGGTTGAAGGCTCTTACCAGATCGATTGTTGAGAAGACCTTGCAACCAAAAAGGTTGTGCGCGAAATCCTCGATGTGTGCACAGGATAACAATCCGCCAGAGTTCTCGCGTTTAACGCTCTATAATCTCCGCAAGGACGCCATCCATTGTCTTTCTTGGGCGCTAGATGAAGAGCTGCAGACCAATTACTTTTGGATGGGCGAGCTATTCCTTGATCGAGCATAAACTGAACTCTTTCTTAGCTGCATGTAACCTATCCGGTGGAGTCTTCTAGGCCTGCACGTGACAGGAGGTCCAGCTGACGTAATTATTCGATGTGTAGTGGCATGTTTTATTTTCTTAGGCAGAACTGACGGACGCGCGATGTCCGGGAACTTCGCTAGAGCTTATGGAAAGCCGAGTCGCCGGAAATTGTTTTTATTTGTGGCGATACACACTCCCGCACTACACGGATTGCTTTCAGCTGGGTTACATTGTCTATTAGGCGCTTGTTTCTAATATCAACAAGTAAACCGAGTGGCTGAGAAAGTCTGCGCTATTATCGGTTTGTCGATGTCTGCGACGACAAATTTCCACGAAAATGTTCGCCTCAGCTTAAAATCTAAGTTTAACACTATATGTCCATATGTACTAATTACGAGTTGTTTACCGCGCTAAGTTCGTACTCGGTACGCGCACGCGGTCCTTTTATAAATGTTCTCGGCAATACACACAATTCGCCCCTGTGTCAATCAGGAAATGCCATTTAGTTGACACGTCCGTTAGAAAAAGGCGGCGATTGTTAGACAAGGAGTGAGTCATGTGCCGCGTTTACGAACTCTCGTGATCGTTTTTTTGGTAGGGCACGGCTGAGTGCATTTCGTTTGCATTGTCTTTAAATCGGCGGTGGTACCAACAGATTCGCGACGAAGATTGCGACCTGGAACTGTACCGTTGTTTTGCTGTTGCTTCGCGGCTGTTTTTCCGGCTCATCCGTGCAACTTGCTGGGGTAATTCAGCAACTTGCTTGCACAGCTGATTGATTTTCTCGTCGTCGCCTCGGGAGAAACAGTGGATGCCACCTGGAACGTCCTGGGGTGATTTCGGCAATTTTGTCTGCCAAAGTGGACACAGCTTGGAGATTGCTGCTTGCTTGCGTCATCAGGATAGCCTGCATGCTATCTGGAAGTCGCCCGATCCATAATGTTACGTATGAAGTTCTCTTGTACCTCGCCGTCTGCTAAATTCGTGAGATGTCTCAAAAATTGGGACGGTGTGCGATCGCCTATTTCCTCGTGCTCTAGAAGTTGTTTTATCTTCTGCTCTCGAGAAGTGGATAGGCGCTTAATTAGAGCCTGTTTGAGCGTCTCGTACATCCTCTTGACGTGGCGGGTTGGTGAGGATGTCTTCGACTTCTTGCGCATATTTATTGTCTAGATTAGCACTTACGTAATAATATTGGTGGTATCTCGCGTAATGTTGTTGAGAGCAAACTGTCCTTCTAGTTGTACGAACCACAGTGCAGGTTTCGTTGGCCAAATGGAGGTACTTTTATGTTAATTCTGTCGATTAAACTGGTTGTTGATTCGTTGTTGGTAGTGACAGATATATTGCCTTCTGTTGCCATCGTGAAATGTCGTAGCGGACTTCACTTAATTTTAATTCAATGTTTACCGATTACCCGGTCGCGAACGCGAGTTTTTAATCGTCTAATTTATGGTGTTTTCCGCGTAGTTCGTAGTCGAGAATCACCAATTTAAATGAATTCGAGGTACATAACACTGAGGACTGATTTGTTTATTTTACGATGTTCTTAGTTCGGGGTCACCAATATGGTGGTGGTTAAGGTGTTCGTTAGAAATTACACACACGAATAACTACACCACTTTAATATTCTTTATTTAACGCAATAGATTACAGACATAAAATTAAATGTGCGGATTTGCTACTATACTATTACAAGTGTGGGTCGAATAGGTCTTGTTAATCAGCATATATGTGAGCGTTTGTTGATCTGACACTTAGCTCCTGAAAACATCGAACGTGAATGCTTCAGTAAGTATGAGATTAATGTTAAACGCATTGAGGAATTGACTCTTTGCGTGTCTGTTTACCAAAGTGGTTTAACAGGCGAAGACCTGATGTGCAATGATTCCGTTCAACTCCATCGCTCTGGTTTATATACCATGTTACACAATTTACACAATATACAAAAGGATTTTCTATTCTAGTCACAACAATGGTACAACACTTTCACTTGGGACGCAACGGTTGAGGTTTTATGAGTTATGACACCACTTGAAATTCACTAGATTTTTACAGCTGCAGTTTTGTATTGTGACTTCACTTTCGCTTCTGATTTAGAAAAGTGTATTTTAAGAAACCCTTTTAGTTCGAGGGACGTTGAATAATTTCTCTCCGTGAATTCCGCGCACAAATCACCTTTTTTAAACTGCGTGCATCCGTTTGCTAGAAAGTTTTCTAATGGTACTTAAGCTAACTGCTTGCATTTCACAAATATTTATTGCGGACTGGCACTGTTTATTTTATAGGCGAGCTTCCTTTCTTTGGAATTCATACGCTAACTGTTGACAACGAGTTATTGCGATTTATGGATCCACTACACATAATTTAATTTCATTTGATCTGGCTTCAAATATGCTCAACCCTATCATATTACTTATATTATATTAGTCATCTTAAATCTTTCTTTTACTCAAACTTCAAATTAATCCCTCTTAAATCTGCTTTGTTATGCTTGCCTTTATCCCTCTAATTATGCTTCTTGCATCTCATTTCCAATGCATTTAATAACTTCAACCACTGTTCATATTGCAACTAAATAAAATATTTCAACTCCGTGCTTTAATTGACTTTGTTCACTATTTCTCACTGCATAAAGACCTAAAGTGTGTGCTTAGAACCATCTCAATATGTTTGGCATGTTTTCAGTTTATTATTTATGTTAACGACGATATTTTCCTGATTATTGATCAGTACACACTATTGTCTTCTGTTTTTTTTTTCGCCAGCTATTCTTATGTAGGGTTAAATGAATCAGGGAACTTCTTCGTTATGGTTCTATTAATTTGCTTATATTGTTCTTTGTTGTTTATTGATATTCTTCTTGTGCTCATTAGAGATTTTTGGCAGGTTTAGTAGAGCTTCTTTAATTACATGTTTCGTTCATCGTTGTTTATCACAGTTCCATTAAATTCCACTGTATCGTTTTCTCTACTTTCCTTCTTATTTCTGTATCTTTTAAACGCTTAATATTTATTAAATTTTCTACTCTATCATTTTAGTTCTTTCCAGTTTGATACGAAATTGAGCGACTAGTGGGTTGTGATCTAAGCTATTAAGTTTCTGTAACTGTTGTTATTGATGTAGTCGATATTGAAATTGTTCTTAGGAAAATAAAATCCTAACACCAAGCTGTCAAAATCAGGGGCAATATTAATTCAAATTTTGCTTCAATATGGAACTTCAAAGCCACTTTAAATATTTGTTCAGAATATTTAAATTACATATTAAAACTGGTCTACAAGATCAACCATTAATTTTTCTCTAACTCTTAATACTACATTCTAACATTTAAAGTTTACTCATTGGCGTCCCTTGAGTTAACACTGTGTTTGCACACGGCACTGTGCTCTGTGTTTTGTCACACACTAACTCGTACGGCTTTATTCTCTTCAGTCTTCTGTTCAGGTCATGTAGGTACATCGAGGAGTTGGATTTCCTAGATATTAACATGTTGATCTAGTCTTACCTTATATTTAGCTGCACATCTTATAATTTCGCTGGCCACATCCTTGATTCCTAGGTCATGATGGATATCACAGTTGCGTACGTACCATGATGCATTAACGATGTTAGATAGGTACCACTTTGTTCTGGAATTTTTGTATACTGCTATTATGACACGCTTTGGCACAACCCCACAGTTGAATTCCGTAGACCCGTACTGATCTCATATCTTATTACATTTACCAATCCAGAATAAAAAGGTTGTTTAAGTTTTGCAGTTTAAAGGAAAAAGTAGTGAGGCCACACTGGATATTTTTATTTCTAATGTTAAATGTTGTTTATAAGTAAGAAAAATAATAAATAACTTAATTACTGACTATTGAAAATATCCGGTGTGGGTCATTACTTCTTTCTTTATATTACAACAGCTGAAACAATGTATGAAATGCTTTAAGACACAGATTCGTATCCAAAAACTTGTTGGTGATGATCAAAAAACATCCGAAACGTTATTCAATCATAATGTTTCGTACATTGTTAAATGCAGAATAAAAAGAGCTTCTAAAATTTGACATCAGAAAATAAGCATAAAAATTAAGTGATGTTGGTTGCTCGGGAGAAAAAATGTCGGATAAAAATTGATAACGTAAAATTTCAGTCCATGAAAAGTTGCTATAACTTTAATATTAACGCCAGAAAAAAAACATTGAATAGGAAAAACAATAAATTCAGTTTTTTAAAGTTAACGCAAATAATAAAAATCATATCAAGGATCTCTAACCGTCATTTTGCTAGTCCCTTAATTGTGCAACTTTCTCTCAGTTACCCAAATTTATATCACTTACTATTAACGAAATCCCCATACTGACCCTCCTTATCTTCGACACGCTGTATATGGGCCTATAATTTACAATGTTTCTCGTGTCGTTCTTTTGTGGATTAAGATCGTTATTGCAGCGTTCCATCTTTTTGGTATGTCGCGTTGTTTTGGGCAGAGGCAAAAAAAATCTTCTTGCTACATAACGTATTCTAAGGTTATGTCAGATATGGCTTCGGATCCTTGATTAATTACATCGCTTGTTCATTTGAGTATTTTGGTTTCGTATTGTTTGTGAGAGTAGGAATATCCTCCAGAGATCCTTTACATCACCCTAAAAATATCAAAGAGGTGCATTCTAAAATGATTTA
>OW679196.1:66703919-66754716 GCA_940337035.1 Agriotes lineatus
AGTGCAGACTGTCCATATCGCGAGTACTAATTCAATCTTCGCTGTCCGCTGCATAAGGCGACGCGCCAGCATATTTGTACTCATTACTACTCATTACTGTTCATTACTGTTTACTACTGTTCAACATCTGTCGCTAAGCTTAGAGCGCGCGTGCCAGCTGGTGCCCTTAATTATAGTCTAAGTATAGATATAGGGCGACGCACTCTGCCGCCCCATTGTAACCCGAAGTTCAATACATGATTGGTTAGTTAAGGGATTTATTGTTTTGTTTCGACTTGTGCATGTTCTGTTACAGATAGACGCCCCCTTCATTGTACTGATTCTTGTACGACGGAACGAGGGAGCTTTGAGCGTGCAGGTGGGTGAGACAGCTGCGTAGTCGCGGTCGGATTGACACCTAATTACAATCCTTGCATAAGGCAATCCCGAAATTGTTATTTGACCTTGCAACTCTTGAGTAATCCTATTGGCGGAGTATTTTGCATGCTTCGCTCCCCTCTAACCGTCCAGGCCCGGTTAGCCGGGTTAAGACAGGCTTGGTGGCGCCCTCATGATTTCGACATACCCTGTATATATTATGCCACCCCACGCTTGCCCAGAACGTATCGTGTGACTCACGCCCGACTCCCTGAGCGTCCCAGCCGTGGCCCTTTTAGCCTATTTCGAACCGATTTCAGGGCAAGTGTGCCAGTTTTTCAGGACTGATTCCGTGGTGCGATGCTCACCTTGGGTGGGTGTCGTAAAGTTCTTTTAATACCGTAACAGAGTGACAAGTGTACTTTCCCCCCTCCCCCCCCCCCCCCCGAACTGTCGCTTCAAGCCAGAGACCTTTTTTTATTGTATATTTAGGATTAAGCCTCCAATAGTTTCGCATGAATGATTGTTGAATGTGTGTGTGGTTGAGTATTCTATTGGTGTATCAGTGCGTGTGGATCCGTTTTATCAATATTTGTTATTTTATTACTATGTGTACTGTGCCCCGCACGGACGGAGTCCCATAAATAAAACCTTGTACTCCGACTCCTCCATTATTTCTCTCAGCCAATAGACAAGCACTTTCTCCAGCCTATTCAACCATTGGTCGACCCACTCATCCGCTGAGCTAGACTGGAACGTGTGGCCAATAAGCCACCATTGTAACCCTGGCCACGCCCTCAGGAGCGAGGAGTGTAGCCAAGCGTGTTAAAGTATTTAGATGTTGGAGTTAAATAACATCAAAATTTTATTTAAAAAATTGCACAACATGCTTGGAATAACAACTACAAAATACGAGGGCATAACACAAAGATCTTATCTAAATAATCGATGTTAACTAAACGGAAAATTAAAGAAAGAGCATATGTTTTACTTAACGAAAAAACAAGCGTTTCATCTTTCCTGATATTTTTAGACAACAGTTGGCTGTCGATTTTTAAAGATCGGATCAAGTAGGCAGTCACCCGACAGTCTTAAACAATTAACTGGGGGTTGGTCGCTTCCCAGTCCTAGTGAAAAGCTAAATTATTCTTGTCCATTTTCAGTTTGAAATGTTAATTAATTGATAACGAGGGCAGATTTTTTCTCGCAAAGTTCGATTTTAATAATTTTCATTGTTCGTAGTTGTAGATTTTAGATTATGAGGCAGCACATTAAAGACACTAAAACTAAAAAAAAATGATTGAAACGTGTTCATGAAAGCAATTTTTAAACAAAGCTGTAAAGTTCCAGGAGTTATCGGAACGCTACATGCAATTATTGGCCGTCAATTTACCAACACGTAAATCAATTCTTCATGCTGTTATTAGTTCCACCTTACAGCTAGTTAGCACAAATTTAATAAAGAGCGTGTTAGTGAGTTTTGCAAAACGAATGTACTTCACCAATCATTAATCTGAACCGCATTATTAAAAAGTTGGTGTTTTATAGTATTAAAGTTTTAAGGGGTTTGACAGCATAATTACCTTTTAGAGTTTCCCTTTTGTTCAGATTTAGAAATTTTTTCGAGAAAACTAAATAAAATAGTAGTCTCAATTCATAATAGCATTTTATGCAACAAGTTTATAACAAGTAAAAAAAGACGCTTCAGAAACGAGCATAATACATAATTTTTTGCAACACCTCTTCTATAATTAGTAAATTTCACTACATTTGTATGTACTATGGTTGTCACTTGAACCTTGTAAAAAAACTGAAGTGTATTGTGAGAGGACGCTACTTATAGTAGGTTATGACAATGGACACAAACATGAACAATTAATATTTGATATTTAATTTTTTTTTAATTCGGTGATTTGTATGAGTACACATTTTGCACGTGCAGACATATCAAAGACTAGATTAAGTACCGACTTGCAGCTGCGACTGCAAACATATTCTATTACACTCACTCACCCTAGTCACCATAGTTTTTTGCTTTCAGTTTAATTAATAGTGGATCTGTCAGGTCATTTTGGCACCCAACCATAATTTAATTAGCTACTTAGGCTTTAGGGCAGCATGCCCGTATGGTAAACCCTTTTAGTTACTTATTTGGCTTTATCGCATAATTCCATAATAATGATTTTAGACATCTCTGGCCTCCAAGCGCAGTATTTCTCGTCATCTGGGGCACCTCTTTGTTGGTGCTTTGATAGCCGTGTGTAAACGCTCGCAATATTTCAAACCTTCTAGAAATTACGCTGCTAGTGCGACAAGGAGGGGTAGTACCCATTTTCGCGCCAAAAGTCGCGTGTCTAGGAAATTCTGTGTTAGCATTGGCTGGAGCGTTTTTCCCATGAAGCTCAGGGGCACCGGGGACGCACGCGATTATCGCAGCAGTCGGTAGGGGCTCGCTATACAGTCTACACGTGTGAAACGGTTGGTGCTCTCGGTGCAACGAGTCGTCGCAGGAAGACAGCAACATGCCGATTTACTAGCTCAATAACCGCAGTTCTTTCAGTAAGCGTGCGGGATAATAATCGCTGTGTCCATTTATTGCAACGGCGACGTCCTCAAGTTCTGCATAATCTAGGTAGGTCGTCGCAGACGTCTACCGACAAGGGGACTTGTGAGTAAGCCAGCCATTTTCGCCTTCCGCATCGTTTGAGCTTCGCCGCAATGCCAAGTCCCGCATACCATTTGCTGCCAGGGAAGTTTCCCCATCTGCAAGATGGCCGAGCTAGCCAGGCAACGCTTGAAAAATAACATTTGTGCATTCTGACGCTTGCTTTGTTCAACTAATTTTGTGAGTACCGCTTCTCGCATACAAATTGCTGCAGTGCGGTGCCAGAGCGAAGTAACCCCGTGGTGGGACTTACTGTGGCTTGCCCACGCCGTCTCGAATCATAATCGCAAGTTGTGGGCGGAACACCTTGTGTGAAAGAGTGCAGTGAAAGTACATTCTGCTGGAAAATTCAGTGGTGTGCGTCAGCTCGCGCGCCGTTAGCCCACTTAATCGATAGCGCCGTCAGCGCCTAAACTTAATATTAACTATCGTTCGTTTGTGCCGCCAGGCAATTTTATCACGACCTAGTACAGGGTGTTCAGAGGTTTTGGGCCCGAATTCAGGTTTTGTTTGCACGCGTAACGGCCTGGATGTGGTACCCGACTCGACTGTAGACTACGCCAACCCTTAGGCATTAAGCGCTTTTCCCCAGCTGGGCTTAACCATTAAGTTCCTTTTAAAACCATGATGTTTTGTAACCTGTGTATATATGTATGTATTTAGATCACCCCCAGGGATCCAAAAGACGTATCAATATTGTCGCCGTTTTGTTTCTTCTTGACACTATTGTGTTGGTGTGTACATATTACAGGGCGATTGTGTCGCTGTGCCACTTCAGCTGTGAGGCGAGGACCAGACGCGGAGGGTAGACCTTCCAGGTAGGTAGTTGCGACTGGCATTGTACGGCGATTTTCTCGAAATAGTTATTCGCGTATTTTCTCGACATAGTTATTCGCGTATTTTCACGAAATAGTTATTTGCGTATTTTCTCGAAATAGCTATTCAAGTGCTACTCGAAGTAGTACTTGATTGTAACCTCGCCCCGTTCCGCCGTCCAGTTCCGGCAGAACGTGGGGATCCCAAGTCAGAACTGGTGGCGCCCATTCTTTGATAACCTTCAACACGTATTAAGTGACGCTCGCCCTGTGGCGTATCGGTGTTAACCCTGCCCATCTCCCTGAGCGCATTTCAGCTGGGGCCTTTAGCCTGTTCTATCGAATTTCCAGGGTGAGCCCGCCACATTTCTCGGATTTGTCTAGCGATCGGTGCCTGCCCATCGGCAGGCGTCGTAAGAACCGTTTGATACCGTAACAGATTATGTGGCCACATAATTCACACTTATCTCACAGGGGACTGGAGATATTTCGGCATAGTCTAATTTGGAAGTTCGTCACGCAGGCGAAAGTCAAATTGGGATTAAAGTGGCAATTTACGACTCTAGGTGCTAGCCACCAGATCGGAAGATCAGAAGCATCGTAAATGTTATAATACGATTGAAACTGCAGTAGGGATACTACGATCACGATGGAAACATTGTGATTAGATGATTACCTAGCGGAAACGCTGTGATTGGTTGTCTGGTATAAACACCATGGGTGTTCCCGAGAGGGGATATCCACTACTGGCTGATATTTAAGGACATGAAAAGGTTAATCATTAACTCGACAGAGTGAGGGCACAATAGTGTACGCACCTTACTTCATTCCTAATTACGTGTTTGTCGCTACTTTTGATCAGCGGACGATCTCATCGCTACCGCAGATTGAAGGCTGACATCCGTAATTCCCTTTATCCCTAATTACGCGGTTGTCATTACATTCGGTCTTTGGGCGATTTCATCGCTACAGTAGCTTGAGCGTTGACACCCGTAAGTTCTATTATCTTTAATTGGGTACTTGTCGCTATATTCGAGCAGCGGGCGATTTCATCGCAACAGCAAGTTGAGGGCTGGAGTGCACAATTGTCTTCACCGATAATTTCCTCTACAACCATCAAGTTTTTTTTTTAAACTGACTAAGTCGCAGTGTTGTTATTACTACACTAACAACTGAATAGTAGCAAATTTTCCATTAGACTGTGGCAATTAGAGAAATGTAAAGGAAACAATTTGGTTCTTCAAAATTAGTTTTAAATACGAAAGTATAGATATTATTGGTTTAGTAAAAGTATAAAGCGTTTTTGGCGTTTTGTTTGAAGTGTGCGTGTGGGTGATAAGAACCCTAAGGGCCGACAGGTTACGAGAACTTGTTTAACTAAAAATCAAGTCTATTTAATTAAAACAAATTGATGTACACAACGTAGAGAGTTATAGATTACTAGAGGCCATCAGAAGACGCTCACTTGCGCATTTGCGACACCACAAAATGTGGCGTTCGTAAGAACATTCCAAGCAGAAGACCATTTTTTATGTAATTACTATATCGGAACTATACGTTAACCCCCAGATACAGTGCAGGGATTATTTATAAATTGATATTAATGCAAGCGCCAACGTGTTATCAATTGCCGTAAATAGCGCGCTTGAACGGTTTTTACTGTCTATTTTGGGCATCACAGTTGATAGCATTTGGTACTAGGTGTTTGACAAATTAGTATACACATGTCAGACCGAAATAGCTTTTATAGAAATATTAGGGTAAATTATTCAAGCAAATTGCTTGGCCAACAAATAAATAAATTATATTATGGGCACAGTAATGAAGAAACAACAGGGAACAAATGAAAGGTATTGATTGGTCGAATACTTACGTCCTGAAAAACGAACTGTAGCTTGGGGTAATGAATTATTCATAATTTGGGGATCTTAAGGTAGAACTAATACATACATTTTGCACCTGGCAAAAAGTTAGTTACTATTTTGGTGTAGTGAATGGTTTAGTATATAGGTGGAGCTAGTAGTCGCAATAATCTGGGCATTGTAATGATGTGGTATTTAAAGAATTAACATAATTTATTTCTTCGAACACAAAGAGACCACGGATTTGCTGGAGACAGCTTTATTTTCTTATCAAGAAAAACAATGTGAGTTGTCGATATTTCTAAACCGTTTAACATAATTCCATATCAATAAACTTGTCAATGCAGAATAAAGTTTAACAACTTCCCAGCATAAAAACACGTATAGAATAAATAAAAAGTAGTGGGCGCAGCCTCGGTATATTTGCGATAAAACTAAATAATGACAATAACGCAAGTGCTGCAAAATTTCCGTTTGTTCTGTAGGATGACGCTTCTAGTATTTTTGTTAGTTCGAAAGCTATGATTTTTATTAACAGTTTGTATAAGTGACTAAGCAGGCCTGCCATCTATATATGGATTAAATCTACAACTAACTGCGTGTATCAGTTCTTTTGGTACGTCGGATTTGTGAAGACATTCATCAAATCATTTTGTTAATGCTCTCCACAGTACACCATTACATTCACTGTTTATTTCATTGATTGATATTGCAATGGCTTATGAGATATTGTTGTGATATATTCAATCAAAAGTCCACCACACAAATTTCTGGGTTCGCCGATTTACAATATTCGCTATAGTAGTTTGCCCTATATTGATAATGCATCCATCTGTTAATAATAAATTGCTAGCTCAGATAAAGTACACATGAAACTCAAAATCCCAGGTCTTGGGTTCCTAATTTCAATCGAACTTTAAAAACTGGCTCGGCCGCCACTGCAAAAGTGATTTGAAATTCAATACGAACCTTACTGCGCCGGTTCAGACTGACAGATAAACTGACCCACATAATTCAACTTACGCTGTCCGCCTGCGTTTTGAAATAAATTGTTAAAAGGTTTTAATGAGCAGTTTGATCAGGTAAGTTTTTAATTTCGCGCCTTCAATCGGCGTCACTAAGCTCTTTTGTTTTCCAGGCTAAAACCGCGATTAACTTGTTCCAAAAGGACGCTTCCTTGCAATTGTTATTCTTAACCTCAAAATTTGGACTTAAAATGGAAATCCTGAAGACGTAGCTGCTCATGGACAGGAACAATAGCTGGATTTCGGTTCCGCAGCTCGTGTTTTAGGTAAGGTATCACTTTCCCTGCTTTTTGCGCCGGTTAATTTTGGCAAATGCACTAACCTTACTCTCTTTCGGATGCTGCCCCTGAGACCTCTTCTATGGTGCCTGCGCTGTTTGTTGAGCCCCCTCGATGCTGACACGGATGTGCGGAGTCTTGTAGACCTCGGCCGGACCTGCTGGTACCCTATATCAGCCTCTGGAAAGCCGCAGAACACCTGCTCGGGATGCTGGGACGACTGCCGTTGGAATCGGAGGAGGTGGCTGACGAAAATTAATTTTATATCGTAGAAATCGTCACCTTTACTCTCACTGATGCAGCACAAATTTCTCTACACACTGGTGATATTTTAAACTCAATATTTTTATGTTTACTATGAGAAAACTTAATAAATTAGTAGAGCAAAAACTGGCATGTCAAGAATAATTTTATTTCAATTGTTTGTGACCAAGCTTCTTATCAACAATAAAGCATCTAAATTCGAATTGGCAGGATATAAACTGGGTACAAATTAACAACTTCCAACAATAAATTAAAATTTTACAATACATTTTGTGAAATTTCTAACAACTAAAATAAATGTTTTTCAAATTCTTCTTTAAAAACGTCTCTTAGCGCCACTCACATCGTTTTATTATAATTGTCTTGTCGCGCACATCCCTCTATTGATTAACTATTTACACTAACTTTGTTCATTTCCTGTTAATGTGTGATTTTCTTCATTAATTAAATAATGTGTCCTTTTCCCCAACTTTTATATTAATCTTGGTTGCATGTTCTATTTTAGAATTTTCTTCTGGATTGTGCTCTATTGCACCATGTTCCATTCATTTATCCTCTTCTCTTACCTTATTTTAAAAAGCTCATAACACACGTCTTTATGTAATTATTATTTTAATAGCTGACGCTTCATTTTAAGCTGTGCATATTTTGAACTATTGTGCCAGTTTTAACAAATTTTTAGGTTCTGTTTCTACATTGCCCAAACCTTTTATATTATGTTTTAAAATTATTTTACTGACTCCAATACATAAAAATTGAGCTTCAATATTTTTCTATTAATTCAATTACTTTCAATGTTAATGGCCAAGTTTCGCCATTGTGGTTATGATTTGATAAATTATACGGAATTTCTCAGTTGTATGCATTACCTCAACTCTGTGCTTTAGTGACATTATTTTTAATTTCTTTGCATTGCTACCAGAGCTGAGTAGAGGGCTAAATACCACTGCAATATATTCGGAAGTGGAATGAATACCATTGTATAAAATGGATATACGGCAAGTACTAAATCAAACCAATAGTGCCTTCAGTTAGCTACAAAGGGACACGGGCGCGGTATTATTTTAAAGGCGTGGGCGTTTCTAAAATCAATTTATTCATTGTATTTCTGAAATTTGACTATCTTCGTTCTTTGGCATTGGAAAGCTGCCCACGAGGGCGAGGCCCACCAATGTATTTCAGGAAACCGAAGTATATATATCACTCCGGTTATTCACAGTAGCAGAAAATAACTGAATTTGCCCATGGTATAATACATAAGGTAAGAGCGCCTCGTTCGTGCATCCATCTGCGTTGTTATCCGGTGCTTTTCTCTGTTTGCAGCTTTACTCAAAAACGCCGAGTAACACAAAACAGCCTCCTGCAAGAAAGTAAATAGCCACTAATCGGCGCCAGCGAGCGTTAAACCGCGCATGTTAATGTGCTAGAAGAGTCAGGGGAAGCATTCCCTAGTCTCCGCCGCTTGGCGTCACCATCCCACCTACGGGGCGAGATCGTAATTGTGCGTGCCTACATTTTCCGAGGTACCTTAAAATTTTCAAATATTCTCACACGATTACGCCATGTCCTCGTGCTGATCGTCTATATTTCGTGTATTTAAGTGCTAATGTATTTTGCTGTTACTTTTAGACTTTGTTTCTGCGCCGACATTTACATATAAAATGAAGTACATTTTTTATGCACAATTTTTTCGAGAAACGTTAATATAGCTGTAGCTTTACTTGGCCGTTGCCATTGATAGAATTTAACCAAACCTTTCTTATCAATGAACTGTTTGTTGGCTCTGACTTTAACTTTCAGCTGTCACAACTACGTTTTTATTGACGAAACGAATAGTTTATCATACTCATTTCGCGTAGCGTTAGAAATAAATGAAAGATATGAAGGGCTCGTCGAACTTATGGGTAGAAAATATGATTAAAAGATATGAGTTTTAGGGAAAATGGCAAAGAAAAACCTTTATTGCAAGGAATTCTGAAAGTGGTTAAAATTAAAACATTTGATTCTCGTATTAAGTAAAATATGATTTTATTTTCGTTACAAGCATAGTAGAAATTGGGGAATCTTAATAATACAACCTTAGAAGTTAATTTTAGATTTTCTAAGGTTCCGTTAATGATTCTTTTTTCTATTGACTAAAATGTGGCACAGTTTTCCCATTTTGATACTGTATATCTTTTTTCCGTAAAATATAAATTGCTGCTTTTAATTGGAGGAGAAAATGCTTCTTTCCATTTTATAAAATAATTATTTACTATCCTGTTATGCCAAATTGCTACAGACTGAAAATTCTAGAGCACTGAATATGAAAGCATGGAGTAAAAAATGCAAAATGCACTGGCTGGAATAACCTGACATACCTTTCGTTTAAGTTGAGATTTTGTTTTCATTCAATAAATCAAACTGTCGAACTATCAAAACTTTCTCACGCTTACAAAACAGTATCTTTCTTCATGGTTACCGAAGCTAGATTCCGTGCTCTTGAAAGCACCTGAGTAATTTTGTCAACAGTTACAATTTTTATTTGCAGTCATTGTGAAATGCTCACTCCGTTATTTATGCTGTTCATTTGGGAGCAGTTCTTACTTGAGTATACATTTTTACCAACTTAAAATAAATATACAAATGAAGTTAATTTAGAATAGGTATTAAACAATATGTGGAGTGTATTAAATGTACGTATGATAAATTCACCGAATGAACATAAAACCATAAATTTTTCTCGGTTTCGTTATCTGTAGTATATGAGAATTTTGCTAGTTTATTAACTATAGCAATAATTTATTCTTAAATTTTCAGTTTTCTATTGCGCCAGAGAACTGCAAAATATCGTACAATCCAAAGTGAGGTAAGACTTTATTCTAGGTTTAGGTTGTTTGATAGCAGTGTAGTTACCTTTCGATGCTTGATAAAACGCAACTCAAAAACAGACGAAACAATTTAAATATCTAGGAGTATGTATAAATCAAGGTGGTATAATAGGTAATCAGACTCTGGAGTTGATGCCATGGGAAGGACTACTCAACGCGATCAGAGCAACTAAACTATATCTGTTCTAAATTAACACATGCCAGCGAGAATTCCCAACAACTGAAAAACGCAAAAACAGAACTAAAGGAAAGAAAATAATATTTTTGAGAACAATAATGTGAACAGTAAAACGAACGAATCAAGTCTACAAAGCAGTTTTACTAACAGTAAATATAAAATATGATAAAACCAGTTGAGATGCTTGAGATATGTTCATACGACGTTAGGGGGAGGAATAGTCATAGTTTGTAAAGCAAAAAGAGAAAAATGAGCAAACGTAGAACAACTTGAAGAAAGAAGTGGTAGTTGGAAGAAAATATGTCCAATAACGATAAATAAAAATGTATAAAAATTCACCAGCAAGCTTAGCAGTGTTTAATTTTGAATTAAACACACATACAATTTAATAACAAAATTTACGAATCAGTCAGAAGTTCTAAATGTAATTCTGATTTCATAAAACAAAGCAGTTTGAATCTCCAGTTTTGCTTCATAATTTCGCAAGTTTAATTTAGATCTGTTTAATCTTAACAGGCAAATTTCAGTTCACATTTACGAATATTAAAAAACCAATACTGTTTCGCAAGCATCGAGTTTAAAGACCGGAGCAAAAGTGCAACTTTTGCATTTCACGCCGTAAGCGACCTACTAAACACAAGTTCACCGCTCTGGCTTGCAAACGCACACGGAAATACAATCAGCTTACAGTGCTGAATTGCTATTCGTACCTTTAAACGCGCTCCAGTAATCTACACAATAATTGAACTTTGTTTTGTGACTTAGCTATGCTATTTTGTTTTGTATAAATAGACCATTTATTTTTATAATAAAATCTATCTGCATCTAATGTCTGATTCATTCACTGCCGTCGCTACCCTGCTACTAAGGCATAACATCATTGGGACTTGAGGCTGCGTCCCCCAGGGTAGTTACTGTCGTCCCTTTAAGTGCCATTGACTACATTGGCTTAAAACATAATGGAGTCTCATTTATGTGCTTAAAATTAGGGATAGAACCAGCGCAAAGTAACGGAAACCTGATCAGCCTCCAGGCAATTCTGTAAAATAAAACAGCTAGGCAAAAATATTAAGCAAATAAATAAGGCGGTAAATTCAGAAGCCTGTCAACTAGTTTTGTGAAATTTTGGGTAAGTTTATTAAATTTAAATTTAAATTTAATTTTTATTCAGCAACAGCCGTTAGGCCAATTATAGGCGCCGCTGTATAATTTAAGGGGACTTCCAACCCCACTAACGACTGTCACGATGTTATTATGACATCCGGGACCAACTATTTCCGTGGCAGCCGTACCACGAGGCGCCGAGAGAATCAGCCGTAAAACTCCGATCCAAGTTCT
The DNA here is from genome assembly GCA_940337035.1 of Agriotes lineatus. Classification (NCBI taxonomy): domain Eukaryota; kingdom Metazoa; phylum Arthropoda; class Insecta; order Coleoptera; family Elateridae; genus Agriotes; species Agriotes lineatus. The sequence goes on from OW679196.1 coordinate 66,715,572, forward strand.
GGCCAGAAAGAGTGTTGCTTAACTCTACAGACCGTACGTGGACCAAGCGTCCAAGCTACACCACCCGGGATATTTATTCATTTTTTACCGTAGTTGTGGGCCATTCGCGGCCCCTCCTCATTAAGATATTTCCAGTAGCAGGTATCCTTCTAATTACTTTAGATTTGCCTGTCAAAACTCTTGCTGCCTCCGTAGTATGAACCTTCGTATGGTTTACCACTTCTATGACAGGATTGACATTCTGTCAATGGCTGCTGGACAGACCGCGTTGGAAAATAATCTGATAATTTTCGGTCTGCTGTCCTTAGCTAAATGTAGCGATTTTTGCAGTGTGGTTGTTTTAAGTTGCGCATGAACTAATTACTTATGCGTGCATTACGCCGAAGTTAATGTTTTATGAGCACCTTGACCGAATAGTTTAGGTTTTGTTTTGTCTTTTTTTATTGAATAACAATGTCGCTCACGTGCACGTCATAAAAATTGTAATTTGCGTATTCTGTCATCGCACACATGTTGTATTCCTTTAATTTATAAGGTAGCGCGACGTTACCAAGCCAGCTTATCTTCTAGGGTGCTTAACTGCATGTACATCAAGGTTTGTATATTGTAAGTTGCCTCGTAACTCTGAAGTGAAGTGAGCGGACAGGGGAAAGTTGCGCGTCATCCAGTTTGCAGACTGCTTGTGTGGTTACCAAGCTTACATGCTAACGTGTGTGTTGATAGCTTGTTCTTTATTATTAGTTCAATTTTGTGTTATTTCTGGACCTAGAAACTTAATTTAAGTTAGCATAGTTATATTTCAAAGTGGCTGTAGTTTCGTTTGACTATTCAATTCACCTGTCATCTGTCAAAAAGTGACCAATGAAAATCCAGAATTCTGACGTTTCTTGACCAATCAAAAAAATATCAGTGGATATATCTTCCTAGAAGGTATTCAAGTGACTCTTTTTAACAAATGCGATTTTTATTAGAGAAAGTCAATATTAGTGTTCTGTTACTATAGAATTGCGTAGTTTGTTGCTAGATTTATTGAAAACTAATTGAAAAAGTAGTTTGGTTCATTAAATTGTCTCTCGAATACCATTCTTAGTCAAAGTTAAGTAGATTATTTTTGCGGTGGTATCACTACTCTTGTCCATTGCGCTTGGATTAGACGAGTGCGATAGCACGAGTCCTATCGTACCAAAGCGCAATGGACATTCGTGACACCACCGCAAAAATAGTCGACATAACTTTGACTACTCATGGTATAATAAGTGAATATTTTTCATTATTGCATTAAGAAATTGCGAGCAAAATAAGTAGGCAGGTATTTCATTTACGGAACATCGATTTTATAAGAAGCTAATGCACTATAATGTTAACAGTAGGTGAGAAAAACTAATTATTCAACATGCCTGGAACATTATGCAGTGTTGCTATCTGTCAAAGTACTCTGAAAAGCCGAAAAAAGTGGGGAAAAATTTGGTTTTTAAATTTTTTTCACGACAAAGTGGTAAGAAAGTAGTGGGTTCAAAAATGCTCTTGAAAAGACCAGTTTGATCCCAAAAATAAAAGAATTTGTAGCAAGCATTTACTTTAGATGATTTTGAAGATTCAATGCAAGCAAAAATAGTAAGCACCTTTCCAAAAACACTAAAAAAAAGTATGCAGTAGAATGAAGTATGCATTTATGTGCAATAATAATTAAACTACCTCGATGCTGAAATATATACCGCGCTTTTCCGGTACGCTTTCTTTAAACAATTTTCGAACAATAATTTTGAGAATAATTTGTCGCAATTTAAATTTAGAAAGAATAAGCTTTTCACTGGTTAAAACCATTATAAAATATTAGAAAGTAAGGTTGTAAATGCGATGTAAACGTTCCTGACTGGCATGCACGATATTCAAAGCTTCATACTGTTGACGTATTCGCGCGCTGTTCTGCCATTGGTGCAGAGTTACGAGGCCACCTACTATATACAAGGCTTGCATGTACATTGCCATTATTTGAAAGACTCTTGTAACGTAACTCACGGCTACGCCGAGCAGTTAAATTTAATTAATGTTTTGATAATTATCAAAACGTCAGATAAAAATAATTAAATTATAATTTAATTATTTTTATCTGACGTATCATATGCTTCGTGTAAAGGTTGAAACAGGCAGCAATCCTGTTAGGCAAACATACAGCATTTTTGAGAGGTTAGTTCCTACCCAGCTCACGTTTTCTGGAGCTAGGAAAAATTGTTACTCTGTTGAAAGGCTTTCCACCCCATCTCCAGGCTTTAAAACACCCTGCCCCTGGTATAACTGTATTTTGACGTTTGGCCAGCAAACAACAATATAGAATTCCCTTTCTCAGCCAAACTAGAAACTGCGGTGTTTTTGAAGTGGTACTTTTACGTAATGTACTATGAATTTAGATTGACCCTTGTTTGCTAGTTAACTCAGCCGGTAGGAGTACAAGACTCGCTCTTACCTCAGAGAAGCTAAGGGAAATGTCAATATTGCTCTTGTCGGCCTGCTCGTGATCATCTATAATGTTGTAATTGTACATGCACGCTTTTCCAGAAATTAAAACCAAACAGTTTACGTGAAAAGCTATATATTATGTAACAGAAACACACTTGCATGGAAATACATAATAAGAATACAAAATGTTAATAGATACATGTTATACGCGGTACGAATAGTAGCACGGAACAGTTCACGAGATTAATTCTGAATCTACAGGCAATGTTTAAATTTCGCAATGGAATTTATTGAATACGACCCTGACTCCAGTAGCTTGAAATCAGCTGAAGCAATGTGTCAACATGATGATGCAGCGCTTTGTCATGCCGAGCTGAATCAGTAATCGGCGCGCGTAGCCTTTGGGCTCGTGTTGGCTCGCTCATTTCAGTTATTGCACAATGCGTTGCAGTATCAGTTAATTCTTTATTACGGCTTTAGATTTTTCAAATCTTCCCGGGGCCGTACATTCACTCGCAAAATGTCATTATGTTAATTAAATTTGCTTTTATTTCGTAGAAAGATTGCAAAGAAATCAGCTAGGTGTGTTGCCAAAGTCGACTGGTTTCCTTAAAACTCGAATGGCAGCCGGAATACCAGCTTCTGGCTACGTGTGTCTCGGAGATGCTGCCACTTATAATTCTTCGCGTAGCGTCCCTTTGGCTTCGGGCTACACGCACTTGCTTTCTTCTATTAATAACCCCACTCAACAACTAAATCGGCTGGTTTGCGCCCACAAACTCACGCGCCAAATTCGTAGGTTTTTAATGCATAATACTTTTTAATCTAATTGCTACAATGTAATAAAGACAGTTTAGTTCTATTCCTAGCAAAATAATAGTCAAATACCAAGGTGATTATTAAAAGTCAAGGTGACACGAACTCGGCCGTTACATGTTGAGGAATGAGGAAAATAAAAACCTGCACTATTTTAGACAATAAAATAAATTTCTAATAGAAAAATACAACCGCAAGAAGTATTCGCTTGTTTAATACACGGCACATACTTTTTTAATGCGTATTAGTTATTCCAAGTTTATGAATTTAATAAAGATTAGAAATGGTACCAATGGCTGAAACTTTGAGATTAATGAAAGCTTAGAACGAGATATGTTGTAACGCGATGCACAGCAAAAGTTCAAATATGTTAGTATAAGACGAATATGAGCTACTGTGCACAAAAAGAACAATTTCAGACAAATTGCTGAAACGAAACGAGGACGTTTAGTTTAATAATTTTCATCCATGAATATTACGTTTGTTTTTATATTTACAGGCAGTAAAGGACAAAGTCGAAACTTATATGAAAGGAATTAAGGTTGCCATTTTAATAATTTCGCTTCAAAATCTCCGGCTCAGGTCTACCAGTTAATCAAATTTAAGCTAATTAGTACTTGAAATTAGAATAGCCAGGCAGTGATGAATTAGGGTTGGTGCAGCTAATTCAAGGGTATTAACGGTTTGAGTGTATCAAACAAGTAATTATTATGCGGGCTCTATGAATTTCTAGCCTTGGGTAATCAACTTTAATCCTGCATGGCCATGTCACTAACGATGCAACCGTAATCCTGTAGTGGAGGAAAACTCCATAATTTAATTGTGGAGTTGCGGTGGGAGTGAGATGTAATTTCATATTTCGCGGTGATTTGTTTGGGCGTGCAGGAAGTGCAACACCCTTAATGAGGCTGCAAGCGGAGTGTTTATAAAACTGTCTCTAACAGCGACTTGTGTTCTCTAAATACTCACGAGGATAAATCCGAGAGTAATCATTTATTATCCGGCCTCTAACAAAATGCAAGTTTAATGGGTATCATACGGAGCGATGAAGACGAGGAAGCGGATTTCGCCGCTATGGGCAATGTCCGGAATTTGATTGTGTTAGATTAGGGTAATTTAGGTTCGGCTAAAGTTGCCTCGACTTGATGTTCCATCTACAAGTTTAAAGTCGGGAAACATTATGGCCCAGAACCGTTCATTACTTCCACGCAGATGAATAAATTTGGTAAATAACGCTTGGCACTGCAGAACCGGAGCTATAAATATTATTAAAGTTTTATTAACCGCTACACACCATGTGCGGACTATGTAAATTTAATGGCTACCTGATATGGATGTAGCTTATTTCTTATCCATTTTCTGGTGCTCAACTGAGACAGGCTGCGGGATATGAAAATTCCAGCGAATGCAACCAAGAGCAACGTTCTGGAAAATTTATTGAATCTCCTTGTGTTAAAGAAAGAAAACAATAAAATATGTACGCCTATGCAGTGTAAATTTAAATAAAATTTGTGGCATGATGTAGTAGGTTGCAAAACATCGCATTCATCTTATGAAGGTTGATTGCCCTGTCAAGAGCCAAAACATCTCCCAACTAAGTTTAATTAATACAAAAACAAATATTCTTTTAAAGATATTTCGATCCTACTGTTTTTTATAATGCTCAACGTTGGGTTTATTTTAGTTCTTATTGATTTCGCGTTTCTTTTGTGTGAAAACTAATTTTTCTAGCTGAAATTATTTTACCTATCATCATGTGCGTGTTCATGGATAACGGAAATTGTTTTTTGAATTTAACCGATCCATTTCGTTTGTGTACTAGATTGGAGTATTTTCATATTATTTAGTTGTTGATAAGTTAATACAATATCTTATTTGTTTATATTTTGCTATGAGGAGTAAACACCTACTGTAACCCTGAGCAGATTTTATTACTTTGCTTTACATAGGATCGATTCATGACGCACTTATAACTTTAGTAGTGTCAAATTTGTCAATCATTCAGGCACCTTGAGTGTCAGTTCAATCTTCGACTGGAGATTGATGTGGCTATTTAGAACGAAAGATAAGGTTAAAACCTCTTCTGAAACATGTTCATTTAGTTTACATAGGACAGTCCAAAAGTTCTTACGAATGTTTCACCTGGCGTTTAAAGCTATGATTAACTAATTTCGGTTTTGATTGTTTTAACAAATACGAACCTTTGTTTTACACAGTATATTTATAGAAAATCATTACTCTATTTTTTGACTTCAAATACAATAGCGTTATGATTAAATATACACACATGGTAAGAATACCACCAAATCTATCAAAAAATAAAATATCACTTGCTATTCGCTTACAAAATTTCATTTGGACGAACAATGATCACAAGCAGGGGTTACCTCGCTGATAGAGGAAGGTAGCGTCAATAACATTTTGAGCTTGGGATATACTTCGGAACGAACTTAAGAATTACGATTGACTTCGAAGAAACTTTACGACTGCATATAGTCAACAAGGAACAAGGAAAGGTAGAAGAGGTAGCGCTAAAATGTAAGCGCAATTAGCGCGGAGCTTGTACCACCCTTAAACGAGGGATAGGCACGGCCCTAGCTAGCTCTAACTTTCGGCAGAAAACATGGTGAGTAATGACTAGGCAGCGATCCTTAGCGTTAAATACAATCTTTATGAAGCAACAAAATGTTGGACGCTTGTCGTTAAACACAACAATAAACAAATACAGCTACCAACACAAATCACTTACCTTGTAAGCCTCTTACCTCAACTTAAATTTTAAAAACAACATACGCAAGTTTATGAGGGATGCTAGTACAGTAGTACAAAGAAAATATAATCCAGCAACAGTTAATAGAGTTTAATATTCAACAACTGTGTAACCAATATCTAGCATAAATAAAGCTGAAAGCTCAACTAGGAACCGAATGAGTACTTAACAAATAATTGAATTTGGCGTCACCAAAATCATAATACACACATATTATGAATTATTAAAATTCGAAGCACACTGTGGCTCGCGCCACTATAACGTAGCAAAAATTGACATCTGTGTACCATGCAAACATCGACTAATGTTAGGCGCTTCAAGGACGTTTGTGGAAGTAAGTACTAGGTACATACAAAATATCAGCCACTTTAACTGATGAAATACTAACTCTTTAAGCGTTGCAAACAAGCTAGTATTTACCGCGTACAGTTTGATAATCGAAGGTGTTCGTAGAACTGTTTAATCTTAGGCAATAGCCCTTTACTGATAAATTAAACAAGCAAGCTGAAAATCCATGCATGTACTCACGAAACGTAGTTGAAAGCACTATCATTGCACTCTTTAGGATGGGTCTCGCTAGCATCTGCATGGAATTGTTTAATGAAGTGGATACAGGCGGCTGCTGTAGCTGGATGAAGGTTAAACCATTACCCAAAACTGCTTGCATCTGGGTTACACACCGTAAAAGTTGCTTGCTATGATGAATCTGCAACAGGAGCAGATCGCCAGGAAACCGCAATCCATATGCGCTCGATAGCTGGAGACTCGGTAGTATTAGGCATGGAAACAAGCCACATTTAAAAATCGGCCTGAACGTGCTTGAAGGGGTGCTGTTGTGCATATTTCAATTGTTACAGAAACTTGAGGCTTCCAAAGCCTGCTTGAAAGTATGCCAAATCCCCGGAGGTAGCTTCTAAATACATTGTTTCGAGCCTAGCCTCCTTTGAGTACGGCTAGCTACCGAAAGAAAGATCGAATCGAGAAATTCTTCGCAGGTGTCCTCTCCAAGGTCGAGCGTTTTTTAAGCAAAATATAATTCACGTAATGCCAAAAGCGGGGCGCGCGGGAAAACCGTATTCGAAAACAAACGGCCTCGAGGAACTATTTAATAACGCATTGCAAAGTGAAATGGGGCGTTACGTGCTTTGTTTCGGGAGCAAAAGTTACCACCGGGCGAGAAAGTCTTGGAAGGCGTGTCGAGCTTCAGTTGAACGCGCGTTTCTGTATGTCCTAGGGAACTATGAAAGCAAATAAGCATTGCAGTACTACCTGCTAAGTTCGTGGAAAATCTTTGAAGTCTTGCAGGCATTACAATTCGGCGATCTGGAGCTAGTAAGCCAACGAAGAAAGCGGCAGCATTATGGAGTGACAAGATAGTGAAAGTATCGCCAGGCCGAGCTTCGAGAGTCAGATGTAGGTGGTGAAGCAACTTTAATTCATCAGTGTTTAGTCAAGGTCGGCTATTCAGACCGTATTAAGTTATTTGTAGGCGGCCACTGCAGCATCAGTAGAGGCTGAGTAATTATTTGAGCTCCAAGACTGCCTACGTATATGCTTTCTTGTCTTTGCTGCCCACTACGCGTGCGTATGCGCAGTAAGCTGTTACTACAAATGTGTCGTTGGAAACAGTTGTCGGGATGATTTAATATTAAGGTGCGGAGCGAACTCAGCCTATATTAAAAAAAGGAAATGGAAGAAGGTTCGGAGCGCCAGTAGTGTACCCTCTGCACAGTAGACTAGTAGCAGTCGTAGAAACAGCTATCGGTTGTGTAATTTACTCCTTGTTTACTTAAATGCGGAGTAGAAACATCTATTCTCTTTGTTTGCGTTTTAGTATTTAAATCCATCCATAGGAATTAGCATTGTATCATATAGGAAACATAACTAGAATTGGTGCTCGTGGACTGCATCAAATTTTCATACCCTGCTGCTATAGACCCCTTTAAAAATATCCCCTCATTGTTGAAATTTGGTTCATTTAAGATTGAAATTAGATGTTTTCCTGTGATTTCCTCTGTGCTTAAAAAATCGGTATCTTTGAAGACTCAATTTCTTAGTATCTTATAGGTTCGTAAATTGTTGTTTAGGCCTACTAACAGAAGCCTAAGTTTGAAGTTTGACTAAAAAGTGAGTATTCTATCCTTTTTTAAGTCTCTCTCGCTGGCCGCGACGCACAATTTGCGCTCTATAGGATCCCGCAACATCTCTACATTTGTTTTTAATTTATATCTAAATAAATTTGAGTAATTTTTGTATATAACCTTTCAGCTGAGCACGAGTACAGGGCAACTTAACTTTAACCGCGGTTTTCCTTAACTACAAACTAAGGCAAGCAGAATAAGAGAGATCTCATTGCTGTAATCTATATGCGCTATGCTATAAGTAGGGCGGATAAAATTTGTTTTGCAGTCAACGTAAAAGAATTTATTTGTTCCTCACTTGTAAACATCAATTTATCAAGTCACTGTATTCACCTTGAAAATGTTTCTTAACTGGCTAGCCAGTAAATTTTTTACTGGCTAGCCAGTTATATTTTACAAGCGTGCTCATAGATAAATGATAGCGTGCAAAGCCAGAGTTGTCTTCCTTAGTATGTGTCATTTTGATTAATTTAGTTGCTTGTCAGTTTGAAATTTTAAGTAAATGGTAAATTTCTAGTTATTTACAAGTGAGAAATAAATAAAACATTCAACAATACACGCCAGGTAACCATTTTTACTGGCTCAAGGTCAGAGCTGGGCAAATTACTTTTAAAAAGTAATTAATTACTAATTACCAATTACCGCCCAATGCAGTAATTTAATTACCAGAGATTCAATTACTCACAGGAAATAGTCATTAAATTACCAATTACTTACTAATTGTAATTGTACAACATCAATTACTTTTTCAATTACTCTCAATAAAAATTATTGTCATATACATAGTTTTATTTAGTAGAACCTTCTTGCAAGTTGCAACTACCATTAGTGTTGTGTCGATTCGTAATCGTAATCTAAAAATGCTTAATTTTTATGTTTTGTTTGCTATAGTAACCTACATACTCTTTCACTTTTGAAGGTTTTTTGATAATTAAATCTTGTAGCTACATGCACCCTTCACCGAAACCAAAAGTTTTTAGTTTGTTTTGAAGTAAGATGTAAGTAAATACATAAATTCAAAGATAACAATTATACAGGGTGTCCCAAAAAGAAATACGATTCCTTAGGTTATAATAAACCGATTAAACCTAATATACCTTACGTCTGTTTTATAATTTCACTTAAAAAAATAACCAAACACGAACAAAATTTTCAAACGAGCCGGTACTTCACACCATAAAAAAGTAAATTAAGCGTCCAGAATCTAAACCGGCGGCCAACAGCACATTATTTGTCGACTTTGCGAAGTATTGCAAAGACTGCGGTTTGTATTCGCAGCGATTAATAATGGCAAGTACGTGACATAAACATCATTCCTTCTGAATCGATGATAAGGGAATTTTCAGGCACAAATCTAACGCATAGTATCCGCGATCAGATTACCGAGTTAAAAACAAACAATAAACCACTATTAAAGTTCGATAAATTCAACAGAATTAAATTGATTCAATAATATTCCCTCTAACTTGTACGTAAAACCCCTAAAAAAGTAGCTAATCACATTTTACTAAAGTTTGTCCTTAACAGCCTCTTCAGATCCCCTAGAATTAGGAACTTGTCCCCAAATCTGGCAACACGGCTCGTGACGCGTCGTAGAAAATGCGATAGTTGCTGTTTTCGACTCGCCAGATAAATTAGTCTTCTATTGTCGGCGAACACCCTATTGCGGATTGCTTAATATGTAACTTCTCTTATTTTCTTGCGTTTTGGAGATTTGGCACCCAATCGAGGTCAGCAATTCAGTAATTGAAATACCACAAAGTAATTCAATTACCTCGAGTAATTTCAATTACCACAGGTAATTCAAATACTTGTAAAGTAATTTAAATACTTTAGAGTAATTTAATTACACAAAAGTAATTGAGTAATTGAATGTAGTAATTAATTACTTCAAAAAGTAATTTTCAAGTACTTTTTAACAAAAATGGCAATTCCCAATTACAATTACCGCATTTTGAAAAGTAATTCAATTTCAAGGCAAATACACAAAAAGGAATTTAATTAGTAATTTAATTAAAAAGTAATTAATTACTGCCCAGCTCTGCTCAAAGTTATGACAGGCTCGCCTGACGGCTCGCCAGTCATCCCAATCCTATCGCCAGTAAAACCTATTTTACCTGGCTTGTAATGTTAAATACTATAACTAACATCACATCTGTTGCTTTAGGGTATTGCATTAAATGTCAGATATTGCGGGGACGATTTCAATTTTTTTTACGTTTAGGTGTTTATTGTGTCTTTTGCTTTTTTCGACACCTGCTTTTGAGTGTTTTCACCAGCTTTGCTGTTTTCTCTTGTTAGTGTTACTTATGTTTCGGATAAGTGGGTTAAGCCTTCTACTGGGGTAGTAGTTCTGTTTACAAGTATTCCTTTTATATTTTCTATCGACTTTGTCTTAGGTTCCTGCAACGTTAGCCTATCCATCAAGTATTCCTTTTATATTTTCTATCGACTTTGTCTTAGGTTCCTGCAACGTTAGCCGCTCCACCAAATTTACCTAAGGCAGAAATAGTGTGCTAGAAATTCCCATTGCAATTCACTATCATCTCTATAGTGTTCGGATTTTTGATAAGGCGATCTTAGCCGCTACGCGCGGACGTAGCGTAAACCGGTACCCCACGAATTTTCTTCTCCAATACCCTCCAAAAATGTGCCTGATAACGAAGCGGTCGAAAGATATAGTTAAAGACACATGAGACTTAAACTTAAACCTGATCCTGACTATCAGCTCTAGGTCCCCGCCCTGGAGCCTAGAACGTTTAATTTTTTGACAGAAAATGCACAAATTAATGGCTTTTCTATCGTTTCTACGTCTCTTCCTAGGATTAACCAGCTTCATTGAATCACTCATCTCGTTTCACTTGGTTTAATCCACTCCCTATAACAAAAATGACAGAAATACTTGATTATTATCTAATTACACTAAAAAACGCAATGAGTATTGTCTAAATTCCTTCGCGAGCTGAAACTTAGTATATCTCAATACATATTGGATTTACCAAAAGAATTTTAATTACAAGATTTGTTGGTCTTCAAGAAAGGAGTATAATGAGTTAAAATTAAAAACGGGCCATTGGGTTTGAATATATTTTAACAAAAAATCAAGCAATATGGCGGCCATTTTTAAATATGGCGACAAAACGACCATGATCGGGATCATGTGACCATTTTTTACTTCCCTCGTCTAAAAGACGAAGAAAGTATTGTAATCGCGACAAACCCACCTTATGAGATTTCTCCAAATCTTCGCGTTTCAGGGTCCCTAGATGACGAAAAACAGTCTGTCTGTTTGTCTGTTAGCGGTATAACTCAAAAACTATTTGTCGGAGGAAGACAATATTTTGCATGCACATTATATATCTACCTGGTATGAAACCGAGAAAACTTCAGACAAATATATACAGAGTGAGCACCTTAAAACAAATACATTTTGTCAATTTTTGATTTACCTTAGCAATAAATACAAGTCATAATTTGTACATAGCGCAGGCTTTATTCTTTCCAAAAAATTGGCACTAATGGATACAGAATAAATGTTGTACGATACAAAAAGGAGCAACAAATTAGTGCGTTACTTAATACAACTGTAACGCGGGAATTATAAGGGTCGGTGCTCCGTAGCTCAGGTAGAAATAGCCAGTTTCCTTGCAATATCCCACAAAACGTTGGGACTGCATACGCGGTACGCTTGCCGTTCGAATTCGATCACCAGTAACGGTTTTTTTATTTGAAAATTTATTTAATTTATTAGAAACGTGAAAATATTTTTACTTCTAACTTAATTTGATTTTTAAAATTATTTAGTGTCACAATGTCGACGAGGGAAGTTCTGGGTAAAGTCTTTTACAGATTTTTTTAATACTTTTATAGGTGTTTAACAGACCCCAGCAATAAAACTTAGGGGACATAAAATTTTACACGTGACATGGGCTAGCACCTAGACAATGTATACTGTTATGGTATTTTCTTGAGATTGATAATTAGCAATTCAAAGTACAAGAGAGGTTTTATGATGAATTAAAAGTACCATATAAACATTTGAGATTTGTTTAGCGAATGGGAAATTAGATACAGTTACTGTTAAATTGTGAATAGTTTATTAAAAGGGTTCAAGCATATAAGTTGATTTAGTTGGGATAGTTGTTTGATAACATCAGAGAACAATCAGAGCTTAGATCTTAATTTGTATTAACTGAAAAACGGAATAAATAAAGTAAAAGCCAAAATCAAATGATTTTCTGAATTGGTATAATTTTATTGCTAGGGAAAATTATATTAATAGATAAGAACAAAATGTTTTTCATAATATGTATTATGGTTTTGTAGTAAAGTGAAATTTAAAAAATAAAGACTCTTTAATGAAATAGTAATTATTGTCTGGTTGTTGTGCTAGAGGATGTGTTTAATAAAATTAACTAAAGAAAGAAAAGAAATGGATTTTAAAATATACTGAAGAATAAAATGGTTAATAGATGGTACAAAGAGGAATAAAAACATCTAATAATAATGAAATAGTATACATGGAATAATAATGTCTGCAGTGGACTTGGATATACCATATAAGAGTCAGTGTTGGCTATTTTTTTTCATTTGGAACTTCATGTGAGTGGCAGTAAGGTGAATACATCTAGAATTAATTTGGAATTGGATGTACACTATATGTGAAAGTACTGTTGAACTTGGAAGTGCTTGTAACCATATGGATTTCTACATCTGAGTTGGATCTTGACGTAGGAAGCATCGAGGTCTTGCCGGACGTTGCAATTGTCCTATATTAATTGGACAAGGAGCATTGTTGTCATTGTTGAAAATAAGGAGATTTCTAAAAAAAACAAGGAGCTTATATTGGAGGTAAAGGCAGTTTGGAAGGCTACCAGCTTGGTGGATGTGACAAGGAGGAACGGTTCCTGTGGACTTGGTTTATGACGATGCTGTTGTCGGTGTTGGAATTGTAGAGGAGGTGATCAACAACGGTAGCTGTTACAGGAAGCCTTATTTTACTGAGGCTTCTGATGAAACAGGAGGAGAACTGCTTGTGTTGTTGCTACTGACATCCTATGGGAAGTACTTCAGTGAAGTTAATAAAATGTATATGTTAAAATGTAAAACAAAGAAGTCTTTAATACTGAGTTAATTACATATTTACTACTTACTTGATAGATATTCAACCAGGTTGGTATGTGACAGAAATCATTTATTTGACTTTTCACTTTGACAGTTCTCGAAATGTCATAATTATAAATAATACTTTTTTATGTGTGCTGATTAACTATCATAGAATTGGTTTGTATATTTATGGACCTAACTTGAGGTAAGAGAATTCATGTCTCAAAGAGCTAGAAAAAGAGAAATAACATAAAATAGAAATATTATAAACGGACATACATCTAACATTAACGTATTATAAAAATAAAAGTAATTTCAAGGCAAGAGTGAGATCATATAAGCTTAAGTCATTGAAAAACTATCGGATTTAATTAAATTGAGTAAACAACTAGCAAAGGATAAGGAGGTGTATACCATAGTAAAAATATTGACGCCGCAACGTGGAGCCAGAACAATACTTAAAACATTATACCATTTATTCCAACTCTGTGTTATTCCTATATTTTATACATTTGAGTACAACGAATCCGGGAATCTGAGCTTTACCCGAAGCAACCAATTTGAAACTAAATTTAGCGAATTTTGGTCAAGTCTAAGTAAGTACTCTTCTCAGGAATTTGAAATTAGATTTGAAAATACCGAACAAAACAGGGGTTCATCATACTCCAAATATTTGAGCCATAAGTAACGATGGGATGAATTAATTCCTTCACTAATATATTTTTTGTTGTTTTAATAGTGTAGCAATACATTGGATTTACTGTATAAAGCTTGCTACTAATAAGCCCTCCCTGCGATTAAATATAAGATATTTCTCATTGTTAAACTATCTGATTCGCTTAAGAAATGTTTGTCGTATAGTTGGCCAATCAATTGTTGGATATTTTCTGACGTTTTGTTAGACTTTCTGTCTCCGATTGTCCGAGCCTTTTTAAACTTTCAATTGATAGTGTCTACTATCTGTCCTAGGAAAAAATAAATAGTTGTCTAGCACCTTTACATTGGTTGCCGTTTGATAGACAAAGAAAACAACAGTAATTGATTGCTGCTATCGCGTCCATTAAGTTACAACGTGTGTCCAATAGGGCCGGCAGTAAATACGAGTGAAACAGAAATAGTACAGCACTGTCTAACTTTTATCTGCGAACAACGCCTTATGAATTTGGTTTCCAATCTGAATTCGTGCTTGTGTCAAATTATTCCGATTGTTTATTTTCTGGTTTCAAGTGGATTTTTGCAGTTTTCATGGCCTTTATTAAAATTATAAACAGTTCTTTTCAGAACTACTACTACTACTTGCGTTTTTCGTATCAGGTATGCAGTCGGATTCGTAAATTTCATGGTAAGGTTATGTACGTTTGCGTTTCCAGTCATAGTTTTGAACTTCTGGAGAGCAATACCTGGCAAAAGTTTAAAGTCTCAGGTCTAAGTAATGGTTCCTTCGCTTTTAGAATACTCTTAGGCAGAGAAAGTAAATGGTGGTCCGCTGTTACCACTAACTGCAGTTCGTGAAGTTAGTAAAGTTATTCATAGTGCGTTATATTAAATAAATCTAAATTTGAGAGAGTAGCAAATGTATTAAAAATGAGTGAATCGAGTATTACAACGATTAAGCAGCGAACCAAAAGAAATCCGATTTCGTCTAGGGCAGGAAAATCAAGGCCGAGGCGTAAATATAATGCACTTCAATAACTATTAAATTATATGATTGTGACTACCTAACCTCACTTTTATGTGTTGACTTTAACAACTTATCGGAAGTTTCATGATTATAGTTGTTAAATTACCTGCTTGGTAGTTAATCTTAAGTCACATTGCGTGTGACGTCAGGAGGAAGAATCCTGGGACAGATAGTATGAATTCTTGCAACAGTCAGAGAATTAGACATAATATCTTCCAATTTTGATCTATTGATATCAAATACCACTCGATTAGAGGTCATTTAATTAATTCAAATGCTTTCACACAGTCTTCGATTGGCCATTAATGTTCCGTGGTAGATGCTCAACGAACAAATTCATTATGAATTGGCAATGGACAAAGTCGACCAATTTCTTATCCAGGCCTACTAAAAACTTCTTTAACAACATGCAAAACAGCAACATAGACATTCTACAATAACCAGGCCGGAAAAATATTTACACCCGCTTGAAAAGATGCTTACCGCAAGACGTCATCGCTTAGATCACGGATCAGTAGACACTACTATATCAAGCAAATTCTTTTAGAGGATTAATTCCTTCAGTGCCATTTCCCACAAAAACATTACTATTAAGATTACAATATTATACCAAGCATGTATAACATTGTAAAATGTTGATCTGCTTAGCTTCAAATAAAAAAAATAAAAAAGTCGTAGTTTGGCGTTCCCATCAACATTTTAATAATACTTTCGCATACCTTTAAAGTAGATGCATAAAGGTTGCTTAGTTTTCTTATGTTATGCCCACCATTACCAATTTCAATTTCAAACAATAGCTGGGATGGATTGTGGCTCAAAAATACATGTTTAAGGTAAAGTGTAAGAGCGTTGAATGTGCCATTTGGGTGAAATGACACGCTTTTCACTTAGTTTTTCTATCTTGATTCTATTTTTGTAGTTAAGCTTTCCTGCCTTTCTCTTGTTGCTGTGAATATGTTTTTGCAATTTCTACTCATTGCCACCTACTTAGTCTAAAGAAGTAATTTTCCAACAATATAAATATCTAAACGTAACCATGGTATCTTCGAAGCAAAAGCGAAGCGAACAGCTACACGACCAAGGCCGGAAAATAGGCTATTAATACGTTAGATATAGATATCCTGTGTACACAGTGATGAACTTATTGCAATATTTAATCATTTCTTTCTTCAACTTCTGGTGGTTATATTCATTCAATGTATTTTTAACCAATAAGGTGGGATAAGTTTGTTGTACCTTACAGAAACTAAGAAACGTTACTGTTTAATTAGAAGCACGAAACGTTTGCGACTAAAGACGCTGCTCTAGCCCAGGTCGTCGTTCACACTTCAAGATTAATCCCGCATGAATTAAATCTATTTTTTACATTGCCCCACTTCACCAGTCACAGAACTTTTTTATCATTATCGATTTTTGAATAAACAAGATGAAAGCAGGAATATTTTGAAGAATTCAGAGAACGGTGTTGGCTATTACGAGGGCGACACTATTGGGCCCGATTTGAAGTGTATTGGAAGAAAACTTATGCGCAGTGAGGAAGATCGCAGCATCCATTCCAAATGAGATAATGGGCACCAAGGATTATTTTGGAAGAAACAATATCAGGTGGTCTGGAAAATTACCAAATGCAAACTTTCTCATAAGGCAGCATAATATTTTACTCTCCAACTTCATTAGCCATATAAAGCATATTTGGCAGTATTGTTCTTATCTTTCATCATAGAAGCTTCTCCTTGATGAAATAGTTAATTCTCCTTACTTTCATGAACTTCACAACTAAACAAAAAAAGAGTAGATTGCCAACATTATAATGACTTGGTTATACCACAATTCAAGGATATGCTGGGTATCTTGATAGTTTCCAATTTTCAAATTAAATTGTGCAGACCCTTTAAGTGCTATTTGCTATGGACGGGACTGGGAGAGATACTTCACTGCCTCATCTCAATAAACAACGTAATTGCTATCCCAATGTGCCTACATTTTGAAAACCTTTTAGGGGTGGGGGAGGCAAGAGAAAGCTGACTAATGTGATTGCTGCAATATCCTGTACATTTGAAAGATTCTTTAATAAGTGAATGCATATTTCAAAGAATTCTCGGAAATGTGGCCTAAAACGCTAAAGCTGAAGACGATTAAAGGACTACCATTGAAGAAAAGACTGATAAAGTCTATTTGGTCTGTACTGTAGGTTTTTACTTGTCGACATGTTATCGCAGCTACAACGGGGGGTTTTGCAGACGTGGGTACATTGAGGGTAAAGGAACAGAAAAAAAATTCATAGAGAGACCCTGCCTTGTCCATCTTCGATTCGAAATGACAAGAAGGTCATTATTTTTGTTAGCTCAATCTATCGTGACAAATGCATTCAACCAGGGACTGGTAAACCATATACTATCGCATTTTGCAAGAAGACAGAATTAAGTGTACATGCTCTTCACAGTAAGTGCGACACTTTAACGAACCGATCGGTAGCCTGTTATGTGAAATCATTATGTTAACGAATGAATTAAACAAAACTGGACTAGTGGGCCATTTTTAAAGAAGTTTCTACAACGTACCACACTTTCTTGAGATACTTCCTAGAGGCACTTCACCTTCGAATTATGACTACTTTTGGCAGCATTCCATCTCTCTCGCTGCGGCCTCCTCTCGCTCCCTCCCGTGCAAATACATTTTGTTGGATGCAAGCCCCATTGGAAAAATGATTCGCCTAATAATTATGCTCAGTTGTTTTCAGTTAGGTGTTATGATTTATGTAAGTTTACATTCCTTTGAATTATAAATGACTTAACTACTTAATCACTGAACTACTAAGAAAATCTTAGAATGGTGAGCGAGAATGAAAACTATTAGAAATAGCGGTAGAACTCCAACAAGATGGAGCGATAACATTAAAATAATCACCACAAATTGGATACTATAGGCACAACGTGGACATGAATGAATTAAAGGAGGCCTTTTTCTAGCAGTGGACACAAATAGGCCGATTGCTGATGAAATACTTATCCGTATATTGTGACAATGTCTGTATATCCTGATCGGATCCAACCAACGGTTTAGTCTTTTATGCATTGTTTTATTTAATTCGCATTACGTGCAGCTGCCAGTTTTGTCCTGTACGCCAGCTTGATGTCACCAGTCAGGTTACACAGTAGGTAACATAATTACATCTGCACTGCCTTGTTTCATAGATTCTTAGCACTTAACCCAGGGCCAACGCCATGCAGTGAAGATTAGTAGATATTTGAGTTGGTCATTACTTGGCACTAACTGATATTCACTGTGTATAAAGCTGGAAACCGACTTCGGTCCATACTCCTCTGGAGCAACCCTATTTTAACGTTCGTCAGATAAACATAAATATAGGATTAACCTTTTCTCCTCCACTGAGTTGTCGAATCCTTTCTCAGATTATTGCAATGGCTTCCGTTTCACTAAGTAACATGCCGCTGGCATCTCGTACACTTGATTTGAAGTTGTCTTTCGATCAGGACCGGTGGAGCCTCATATAAACATAAGGATGGAAAGGTTAAAGCTTTAATTGTGCGCTTTAAGTATGATGGTAAAAACTTAGAATTACGTAAAGAATCACGTCGAGGTACATTTTTTGCAGACTGTCTCTACTTTTTCTCTGAAAAATGAATTAGAGCACTGCAGTTTCATGAATCAACAAGTAAGTTTATGCAAAATCTTAAGATTCCTGTCAGCTGTAACGAGTTATCAATTTAATTTTTACGTAAACTGTTTTTATTACACCCTATTGCACTTAATGTTTTAACAAGCTCTTAAAATTAAGGCAACCCTCCAAGAATCAATATTCATGCAACAAAATTAAGTTTATAAGATGTTGCACGTTCCCTAACAAGTTTCGAAAGTGCGGTGGAGTAAGTAAAGTGCAAGCACTTAAAGGATTTGCTTGCATCACAGGTTATGTAGAAGCTTTATGATAAATATTTAAAACTTTAATTGATAGGCAATCTAGGGGCAGTGAATTTAAATAAAACTAACAAAAATTACTAGTGGAAGATAACGATAAACTTATAACCTAACGCAAGATTATATAGTTTAGCAGATGGAGCGCTTCGTCTATATGTTTTATTCAGAACCTTGCTGGGTTGTTTTTGAAGGTAGAATTTTGTGGTTAAAATGCAATTTTACGGTTTTCACTTCCTTTTACAATAAAAGAAGTATTGGATTCACCCTAAAAATTCGAAATTGAGTTTTCAGTGGATCTTCACGTTTTAGAGTCCCCTGAACAAAAAAATTTTTGGTTCAGTGGTCTGTCTGTCAGTCTGTGTGTGTGTTTGTGTGTGTGTGTGTGTGTCAGTCTCTGCCTCCCTGTGCACAGAATATCTCAAAAACAAAAAGAGGTGTGACGTTGAAACTATATATACAAGTTTTGTGTACTATCTAGATGCGGAAGTAAGCTTTTGAAGAAAATCGCATAACCAAAAGTATGGTGTTTACTCTTGTGATTTTTCAGCTTTTCTTGATTTTTTTCAAAAACGGCTCTAACGATTTTTTTCAGATTTTGCATTTTTATTACATTTTTAATGTGTCTTGATGTGAGATGGGTGATTTTCTAGTTGAATACTTCTAAAATGGGTTTCTTTTGTTTTGTTTTCTCTTTTTTATCAACTCCTTTTGCAAATAGAACACCCGGTATATTACTACATTTTTAAATTCAGCTTATAATTTTAGAGAAAATTCGTCTACTGAACTATGTTATATAATTTTCTCAGCCCCACTTGTGGTGCCAAAATTGTTATATATCTTTGGTCGCAGTCCCACTTTGCAAACCAAGGTTATATAACAACTATTAAATGAATGTCTACCCTCTTGCTTATTAAGAAGAAGTAGTATCAAGAATATTTTCTCAAACACTTACCTTTCTGCTTATTGAATTATTTTCAATTGACACTTCTCACTAATGAAAATATGACATTTGAAATTATGTCATTTGATCCTTATTTAAAATTTACCTCGGCTAGACAGTTATTAAGCAAGTAGCGTAGTAGGTTCTGCACCCAAATTGGGCGCGAAATAATTCATTTAATGCAATTTGTACAAGAGTGATCAATTTTGTGTGTCGAGTTAACTTTTAGGTTATCTATCAACAAAAAAATCCACATAAAAAAGTCACTTATAAAAATTTGAAAACCGTACTACAGACTTACTTGCGTCGCCGTGAGTCGATTGACACCAAAATCAGCCAATTCGGCCCACGGGTTCGATCTCAAAGTGGCGTCAAGCAAGCAAGCAATGAAAATTATTATGTCGCATGAGACTTTCTTTCGTCCTCAGCTGAGTGGGTTAATGTTAAACTTATTAATCTTCTTATTTTTGAAGACTGAATTATTATAAATTATTATGAAATTGACTTTCTTGGTCAATTCCACTCTCTTGTGCATTCAGTCTTATTCAGTTAGTTAGTATTTGAAGGATTGGTCTGACATTACAATAAACCAAATAAAAATTTCAAATTATTTAATCAAATGATCTAACTTTTTCCAACTTCGATGTTAAAATTAATTAAGATACCCTAAGCTAAAAATATGTTGATTTCTAATTATAATTTCCGAAAACGTCGAGTACCCGAATCAATGTAAATTTATAAAAATAAATATTCTAAATTACTCTCTAAATATAAATTACAAATATTTCCACTAATTTTGCCGAAATTTTTTTACAAATGCTTAAAAATTAAAAATCTAATTTTTGGCTAATTATAAGATTTCTTTTAAGTTGTGTGCGCGTATCACATCTGATTTTTTATGGCGCATTCATTGTTTATTAAACAACTAAGCTTTGGGTTTTTGTATATGTACAAAGTTAAATCGAATTAAAGATTTACAAACAGCTGATGCGATATTGCAAATAGCCAATATTGTGCACAAGAAATCAATTAAAATGTCTATTACACATTTAGACCAATTAAAACTTATAGAAATTCTTTTAAAATTAACAAAAAATGTTAATACATTATTAGATGTGCAGATCGACAAATTAGAACAATCCTCACCGATCTACTAGATCATGCAAATTGTCTAAATTTCTAAATTTGTGCTTCTAACAATGAATACAATTCAGTTTATTTAAAATAAAGACGTGGCCTTCTTCCCTAATCTGAATGTGTAATATTAATTGCACATGTTTTCTAACGTAATAAATGTGCAGTATAATCAAAAATGATTTTCATTTATGTAGTATCTAATAGTTCATAATTTATGAATGTCGCTAAAGGTAGCTTCAACATTTAAGTATAAATGTAGTTGCATTCATAAATTAGGAAGCATTCCATAACCACATTAGATAAAAATAATTTTTAATCATACTTTAGAATGAAAATAGCAAACACATATTTATTTTGAACAATTATTGCTTACAATTTCAGTCGGTAGAGCTACGTGCATCTACATATTTACTTAATAGAATAAATAGAAATTGTCTTTGCGCTTGAAAATAGCCGTTGGCCGATACGAACTTTGCTGGATATGACATACACTCAATAATATTTACAATTATTTAACCAGGTTTAAGCTATTGACAATATAGACATAACTGTCTTAAAAATTTCTTCGTATAAGCTGTAAGCTTTTTAGGTACAGTTATGATATACATACCGGGTGTTCACTTTCAAACTGGAACATAGGAATTTTAACCCTCGCGTGACCAAGATCTAAAATTTTCCGGGATCGTCCAAGCGGGGTAACCAAGTTACCCCACATTAAATTTGCATTTATTGCGGTTTTGTGAACTAGAAATTATTGTAAATATATTGAATATGAAATAAAATTACAAATATAATGTTACATATTTTATTTTGCAAGCAAGTAAGGAATAAAGTTTAAAAAATTAGATTAGTATTCTGACATAACAAAAAGAGGTAGGTAATAAAAAATTGTTTTTATTTCAGAAAATTTAACCTTCTATTCTGGACTCATTGGGCATCATTTTGACAGTCAATGCAGAAAAACTTTTTCACTTCTTTTCTGTGTGTGTTGCACACGGTCACGCCACATTCGGAACATTTAATTCTTGACTTTCTATCTTCTCTTCGCGGACAATACTGACATCGAGTGCTTGTGCCAACAGGTACGGCGTTTCTGTAAGGAGCTTCTACCCTTTCTGTCAGATTTTTGCATGCCTCGACAATTCCGCTCTCTAGTTTTTACGTCCGGAAGTGCAAGTTGTTGACCGAGTATCTGAAGGAATTTTCTGCGTTTTCCTTTATTTCTACACCGCTCAGGAAGTTTTTGGGAAAATATTGAACTAAAGCAATTTTATGCAGCAGCGATTAACGCACACAACCGATTTCTTCAAGTTACGACTTGTTTTAGCCGGGCGCATCTATAATACGTAGATGGCCAAGCGGGGTAACTAAGTTACCCCACGCACAAAATTCTTAATTACTACAAATGTAAATTAGATAAATATAAAATTCCAAGAAAAGTATGTTTATCTAAGTATTTTCGAGGATTACCTAAAACATGATATCTTTAAAAAAAAGTATTGCTAAATAGTGCTGAAAAAAAGAAATTTGGGGTAACTCAGTTACCCCCCTTGGTCACGCGAGGGTTAATGAAAATTATTGTTGGTATTAATTCGTGTTAAAATAATATAAATATAAAATGGGCATGTGCCCGTTTGAAAAGGGACAGCCGGAATACTAACCATCTCTATATTCTGACTTTGCTGTAATATTAGCAGTTTCATCGATTTTACGAACATGTCTCTGTATTGTAGATGCAGATGGTATTGGATTGTTATCACATTTTACTGAAAACAAAACTCTCACTCTCCGGAAACCTCACCGTAATAAGTATTATTTATATTTATTGTGAAATTATTTATGTGAAGTAATAATGCTAATAAAGTTATTTTCATAAAAACTCTCCTCGTTTGAGTAATCGTTGATTTTATAAAGTAAAAATTAATGAACTAGCTCTGAATGTTATCAAATATTAAATTAATTTTAATATAGCATAGCTGTCAACTGTTTTCAAATCAATGCATCTTATATTTAAAAAAACATGAAAACTTTTGGTTATTGTTATAGATATTAACGATACAAGTTTGATTATGAGCATCTTAACGACACGAGTTTGATTGCCAAAAACGAGGCGGTGAGCCGAGTTTTGCGGCAATCAAACGAGTCTCGTTAAGTGCCATAAGCAAACGTGTATTGTTCAATATTTTATCTTCATCAATAAATTCTGGTTCAATGTATTTCTTGATACAAAAAGAGTGCGGTAATATTCATTACCGCACTGAGTGCGGTAATGAATAGATATTACCGCACTCAGTGCGGTAATGAAGCTCATAACGATACTAAAATTAATTTAGTTAAGAGTCTATAACAACACTGATGAAGATAAATTAATGAAAAGTGACAAAAATAATTTTGGATACCATTAGATGCCCAATAATTTTATTTTTCCATTGATATCAAAACATTTTCTGTAGGTTGAATTGGCGAGCAGGAATTCATAGAACTGTTAAAAACAATGTTAAATCCTTATGTTCTAGTTTGAAAGTGGACGCCCGGTATGTGCTTTTGCATTTGAAGCAAAACTATTTAGAAAAATAATATTATGTACGAAAAAATATACCTTACTTTACAAACTTCCTAGTTGGTACCATCTATATTGTTAAGGTGACTCTACCTCGTTGTAACGCCAATGTTATGTTATAATTGACTTAAACCTTACTTTAGTTTATTCTCAATCAATCCTTTTCAAAATTTAATTTTAATTAACTCATTTTCTCTTTTTTAATTATGGATGATCGAGATTATTAAACCGCTAGCTTCGGTGGAAAACACTTGACTGAAACACAGGTCGAATTCTTTATAATCTAGACTGCTTCTATTCTGAAATTTGATTTTCTTATTCTATGACAACTCTTACGCCTGTCACCTGACACTTCAAATTACTTTCTTGCAAAATTAATTACAAATACTTTCTCGTTACATTTTCGTCGTTCAACAATATTAAATGGTAAGTACTCCCTTAATTAAAATTACTTGACTTCCCTTTTTCTATATTTTCTTTCAGTTTTTATCTAAATAGCTGTATTCTGTTACCTGTTATTGGACTCGACAAGCCCAATGCATCCATAAACCTCACCAAGATCTCTCAAATTCCAATAAGAATGCCTGCCAAAAACACACCTGGATCCTCAAAGACTTCCTTGCCCAAAAACATGACAGGGCATCTACCAACTCTTTTTAGCAGCAATCACCATCCACGTCATCCCACCAATTTCCTCAAGCCATCGACGACCTGGTAT
Source organism: Agriotes lineatus (assembly GCA_940337035.1). NCBI lineage: Eukaryota > Metazoa > Arthropoda > Insecta > Coleoptera > Elateridae > Agriotes > Agriotes lineatus. The sequence goes on from OW679196.1 coordinate 66,739,837, forward strand.
CACGAACCTCGACTAGATGCAAGTTATAAGATGTCACTTCAATGACAAGCTTGTCGAATTAGAACTTCTTCAGATGAAAATCTCCAATCCACCCCATAAAACGCTCACTCTGCTAATGATCTTAATGTAAACAACTTCCAGTAAAAACCATTTCGTGTTATTCAATTCAGATGATGCAATGTAATTTGACAATAAACTCAGTTCAGCATCCCCTTCCAGAAATTTTCTTGTGTAGATTATAACTGTATTACTTTGGTATTCTCACCACTTCCTCTATCTTCATCCACATAGTCTGCACATCTTTTATCTTTTTAACATTTAACTTTTATTTTTACACCACGAAAAATTTATTTCAATTTATAACCCTTTTATACATCAAATAGCTTTTTAAAACTATGATAAAGGGTTTATTTTTATAATTTCAACCGCTACAAGTTGTATTGCACCTTTTTGTATCAAATTTTATTACTCGTGTACTAATCAATAAATATCTCCTTAGTGATCTAGTTTAGCATCTATTTCACAGTCCAACACACTATAGAAGCTTTATTATATTTGCCTAATACCCACTATGTTAAATAGTATATCTCGAAAAAGTATTTGTCATTAATTCCCCTTGTCATTTCAGATCAATTAAATCATATTAAAATCCTACTATTTCTTATGTAGCTTCATTCAATTGAATTTTAAATTATATTTCCTTTCCTTACTAAATACATTTTAATACTTTGCATATCCATTTCATACTTAAATTCACCTTTGTAATTTTTAATACTGTATTCTTTTAACCTTATTAATCTGACTATAATCCCCTGTACCAATGCCATAACAATATGTAGTAGAAAGTGGGGAGTTATTACAAAATGGAAAGGGCTGCAATTAATAAAATATATAGAATGAGTTAAAGAACACTTAAGCGTACGCTAATGGATAACCTAATACAAACAGAGGTATAGAAGGTCTCATCGACAGCATCACTAAAGAACTACGGAAAGCTTAAGAGTTCCATTGTCCAAGACAAAGAAAATAAAATAAAAACAAGATCAACATACTAAAAGTCTAACGGAACAAAAGAGAGACATGAAAAAAGAGTATTACAGACCCTCTAAATCTAAAACGGTTAAATAAATCCACACCTATAACTATGAAAATATCAAGAAATAGAAAAATTATCAAGTCAGAGGAAAGTAGCAAGTAATAGACATGAGGTATTACTTACGGATCGAGTCCAGCTACACTAAGATAGGGACAGGAACTTTATCATGGCCAGGGTGCGCAGTGGTTTGGCTATTATCTCAATGGGCCATGGTTACTTAGCAACGACATGTTCTTAGATAGGCGTCCTGGTATCCGGGCTTTAGTTGTTTATACAATATGTTCATTAAAAAAGTTCATAAGGGCGGCTGTGGAAATTCAAACGTATGAATACTATGTTGGCGGCACTGTAAGTCTATGTCAAATTCGAGGTTAGCAGGTTGGGTTTTCCGTCAGTTTTGAAACAGACTGACGCAAAACATAACCTGCTAACCTCGAATTTGACATAGACTTACAGTGCCACCAGCATATTATTCATATGTTTGAATTTCCACAGCCGCCCCTTATGGACTTTTTTAATGAGCTTGTGGTTGTGGTCGACAAAAAAGTTTGCTTTTAAGGTAAAGACGTTTAAAAGTCAAGGGTGCGAAATTATAAAGCATATTTGTAATTATATGGATTAAAATAGTAGTACATAATATATGAATAATAATTTTGTTTTCCATGCTCACTGTTGTTAATTGTGATCGCAAATATTGTGTACGCCACCGTCGCGTCGATTCTTAAGACGCGTGACGTAACAAAAAATCAACGTCATCATCATCATCATCATTGCCAGCGCTTAAGTGCTCCACCTCTGGATATACGCCCCCCCAATTTTCTGCCATTATTTATGGTGATCAGCTTTGCTCATCCATTGCTTCCCTGTTATTTTTTTAATGTCCGATGTCCATCTTGTTCTGGGTCTGCCTCGGCTTCTTTTATAACAAATTGTAATGCGTTGAGCGGCATCTTCAAAACTTATCATTCTCCTTGTTCGTTCGTTAGGTATTTTATCTTGTGGTCTGACAAACATTGCATGCTCCATATTTCTTTGAGAATTTCTTAGTTTTTTATGTCTGTTTCCCTTAAAGACCATGTTTCTGCGGCGTAAATCATAACCGGTGGCACACCTTAGTTTTCAGATATTTTGAATATGTTGTGTTGAAAACGTCTATCCTCCAACTACCGTATGCTGTCCAAGCTATTCTTATTCTTCTGTTTACTTCTGTCGTTTGAGTGTCTTCCTTCAGAGTTAGATTTTGTCACAGATACTTATAAGTAATTGTCTACTACTTCCATAATTTCGCTATTTAGACTGATTGGTGTTACTTGATCTTTGTTGGATATGATTTTCGTCTTTTGGATGTTCATCCTGAAGCTTACTTTTTCGGTATCGATTTGAAGTTGTATTATCAAGTCATAGAGCTCTTCCTGTGTGTTTGATGATATGTGTCAGCGGATACTCGAAAGGTACGTATTCGCCGTTGACATGTATACCTTCAGATTCTATTCCAATGTTTTAAACAGGTCCTTTATAAGATTCGTGAGATATCGTATCGCCCTGTCTATTAACTCTACTAATATTTATTGGCCTTGTTTTTTTTAGCTTCTTCGTCTAGGCTCGATTCTGCATCGTTTTAAAGAGTCGAAAAGGACCTAGGTCTCGACTGTATCAAATGCCTTCACGTAATCGACGAAGGCCACTTACAGTGGTTGGTTATACCCGTGAGCTTTTTCATAAATTGTAGTACGGCGTGGATGTGTTCTGTTGTGGTAAACCTTTTTCTGAATGCTGCTTGCTCTTGTGATTGAAATTCATCCAGTTTTCGTGATATTCGGTTGAATAGCACTTTAGTTAATATTTTATATAAATGTGACAGGAGCGCAATCGGTCGTTAGTTTTTGATATACCATGAGATAAAAAAATGATTCTGAGCAGGCCTTGATATGTGTTATACGTTTGGCAGTACTAAAGTGTATTGTCGGTCTATTTCAAATTCGAGATTAAAAGGTTAGGTTTTGTTTGTTGTTTGACACAGACTGACGTAAAACTTAACCTGCAAATCTTGAATTTGACATAGACTGACGATACACTTCAGTACTGCTAAACGTATAACACATACGAAGGCCTGCTCAGAATATTTTTTTTTATCTCATGGTAATTGTTGTTTCCCTTTTTATAGATGAGGAAAACCTCCACGGTTTTCCATGATTCTGGGATATTTCCTTTCACTAAACATTTAATAAGCACCAATTCTAAGTAAAGTAATAATTTATTGTAGCCCATTGAAACCATTTTGATTATAATGCCGTCGGGCTCAGATGATTTATTATTGTTAATTCGCTTTTCCTTGATTTGTAGCCATTTTTATTTGATAATTGGTATCCTCGGTATAGTGGTTACTGAGAGGCGATGACTTGTCTCTTGGACTGCGCGGTGGTTCTTTTAATTTTGAATCATATAATTTACGAAAGAAATATTCTATATGTTCTATTACGTTTCTTGGTTCTGTTTCTTCCTTCGTTGGTATTTTTCCGGAACACTTTAGGTCTCTTATTGTCCTCTATTAGTTTTTCTATAACCCCTTCTCTATGTTCTTTGACGTCCCTTCTTGCATTCTTCCGTATATTCTTGTTTAATTGCGTTAACTCGGTTTTGGTCATATCTTTCCTTTAATTTTTTTCTGGATGAGCTTTTTTCTTCCTTTAGCTAACTCATATTATTTCTTTGTCCTAGTATGATTCTTCATCACGCTGCCTACGGTTTCCATTATATTTGTTGTAATATAGTTATTTAGGGCATTTAGGTTTACATTGGTCTAAATGGTTGACTTTCAGAAATGATTTCTGCTTGTTTTGACATATTTCTTGTTGACTGTGGAGTAAATCAGCTTGTATACATCTATTTCTATTATCGATAATCCTTCTTTTTTCTGATTTTGCATTTATCTATACGTACTTTTTTCTTTTAATTAACTACATTGTGATATTTTTAATCGACTTCAAGGCTTGAAATTCTGTTTAAATGTACTTGTTTTTTCACAATTATTTACATTTTCATCTGAATCAATTTGAAAACATGACATTTTGAATAAATGTACGTGTTTTTGTTTAATTATCCACATTATGCATTATTGATCGAACTAAAAGCTTAAAATTTCCAATAAATGTATTTGTTTGTCCTTAATTGTTTATAATTTGATTTTTGAATTGATTTAAAAGTTTGATATTTTGAATAAATGTACTAGCGTTAATTAATTATCTAAATTTTTATTTTTTTTTAAATCTATTTTTGACTTATGTTGTGAATGTAAATGCTATGGGGAAGTTAGTAGGAGTGCAGCCTAATTTTTGGGAGTGGTATTTAATTACTTTCTATCCCTATTCATATTGGGTGGTGGTAGTTACCATTTAATTAATTATAGTTATATAATCTGTTTATTTTGCTTAATTTTGTATTAATAGTTTGTGTAGTTTTAGCAACAAGGGTAACTGTTTATTATCAGAACTGTGGAGGAATGCGCACTAAGTAGCAACACTTATGGATTGAAGCGAGTCAGTTAAACTTTGATGTAATATGCATAACAGAAACATCTCTGAATGAAAACATATATAATTCCGAATTATTTGATCCTAGTCTATATACAGTGGTAAGAGCAGATAGAAATTTGAATTTTTTTAATAAGGTAAGGGGTGGTGGAACATTGGTGGCGGTACGAAAATCGTGTAGTATCAAGATTATCAATACTTTCATTAAATGTGCCTCATATGAGGCTGTATTTGTACACCTCAGAATACATAAAATTAAATTCATAGTTATATCTGTTTATATACCTCCTAACTCAGATATTCAATGTTATCGAGACTTTTTTGCATTTGTTGATGAGAACCGGCAAACTGTTGAGGTATCTGATGTATGTATTGTGGGAGACTTCAATCTCCCAGAACTGAATGGCACCGATATAAATTTTAAAACTAATTATTCCACCAAAGTTCGCGAATTAGTGAATTTTATAAATTTAAATAATTTAGCTCAATTAAATCATATTATTAATGAAAACGGGAGAACGTTAGATTTGGTACTGGGAAGAAGTGATAAACTTAGCACATTTCAAATAACTAAGGAGGGAAACCCCTCTTCTTAACGTAGTACCACACCATCCGCCATTAACAATTCAAATAGAAGTAAACCACACTGCAATAAGTGAGCAAAATAATAGTCCCAGGTTTTATAATTTTAAAAAATGCGACTTTCTTCTTTTAGCGTTTCTAATTAGAGACGCCAACTGGACACATGTGTTTGAAATGAAAGATGTAAATGCTGCGTTAAGCAAATTTTACGAGATACTATATCACATTTTTGACAACTGTGTACCGAAAATAAAAAGAAGAAGAAATAAGTATCCTATATGATTTGATGAGGAGATAATAAACTGCTTAAAATTAAAAACGAAACATTACAAACTCAGGAAACTATCTCCATCATATCAACAAGCATATAAAGAACACAGAGCTAGATTGAAGTCTCTTATTAACACTGCATACAAAAAATACTTAAAGGATATTTAATCTTGTATTAAACAAGATACTAATCAGTTTTGGAACTATATAAAATATACTAAACAAAATGATACCTCAATAGATTCCTTTATTGTAGGAGATAAAATTATAAGTGGATCCCAAGTAGCGGATGAGTTTGCAAATTATTTTCAATCGGTTTATTCAAACATCGTGTCATCTTATGATATTGAACATTTAGCTGGAGATGTGGTCAGTAATGAACTGTTTTACTTTACCGAAATTACAGATGCAGAGTATAACTTAGCTATAAAAAAACTAAACCCAAAAGATCTGCTGGACCAGACAACATTCCACCCTACGTCTTAAAAGGCTGTGGCGACTGGCTAAAAGATGTTCTGCTGTACATATTCAATCTCTCAATACAAACTCAAGTTTTCCCAGAACTGTGGGGGGAATCTTTAGTAACACCTATTTTCAAAGCGGGGGATAAAAAAGTAATAGAAAATTATAGACCAATAGCGATATTGTCTGCTCCAGCAAAATTGTTTGAGCAACTAATTTATACTAAATTATCTTGTCACATCATGCCACAAATATCTAATTGTCAACACGGATTTGTTCCCAAAAGATCTACTGTATCTAATTTGTTAACTTTTACAAACGACGTACTGAACGCATTTGAGTCTAAACTGCAAACTGATGCTATTTATACAGATTTCCGAAAGGCATTTGACACTGTGGATCATGATGTATTGTTAAAAAAATTATTTACCTATGGTTTACATCCTGTATTAAAATTCTTGGCGTCCTATCTGCAAATCCGCAGGTATGCTGTTAGATATGGTGGAAACACCTCAGGAAAATTCACGCCGAATTCTGGGCTACCGCAGGGTTCCAATTTGGGACCTTTATTATTCCTAATATTTATAAACGATTTGCCAGAAGTACTGAGGTTTTCAAAATATTTGCTTTTTGCTGACGATTTAAAGTTTTTTAGAATTGTTAAGGATGATCAAGATGCCGAGGGACTCCAAAAGGATTGTGATGCTATATATGAATGGAGTATTCTAAACAAATTACATTTTAATATAAATAAATGTCAAATTATTAGTTTTAATTCCAGGGGTGTTTCCATTATGTTTGACTATAACATTGGTGGAGCTGTACTCAGACGCACTGATAGTGTGAAAGATTTAGGAGTAACTTACGATTGCACATTGAGTTACAACCAACACATATCAAACATCCAGTCGGGTGCTTTTCGTACTCTGGGATTTATTATGAGACAAACTATAAATTTAACAATATTGCTACAATAAGAAAATTATATGAAACACTAGTCAGACCTCAACTAGAATATGCCTCTGTTATTTGGAATCCACTTTTTATATATCAGTCAAATGAAATAGAAAAAATTCAAAAGAAGTTTCTGAGGTTTCTCTATTTTAAAAAGTATAAACGATACCCTGACTACTATTATGTTCGAACTGCACACTTAATGGGTAAATTTAAAGTCGTAAGTCTAGAAAGTCGACGTAAGTTAAATTTAGCTATGTGCTGCTACAAAATTTGGAATAATTTGATTTATGACAGCAACATATTATCTTATCTAAAATTGAAAGTTCCACCTCGGCGTATTCGAGCCTCCCTAATGTTTCACATACCACTAGTAAATCATACATCTAATGCTTCCTTAATTCTAATGCCGCGGCTTATGAACGAACTGATGAAACGTATTTCTGATTGGGATCTATCACTTCCAATTAAACAATTTAAAAATCTATTACGTGACTATTATAAAGATAAAATATAAGGTACCCCCCACCCAAGAAAAGCGCCCTTCCGTGCTTTCCAAGAATACTTCAATACTCAGCATCTCTCCGTTTCGCTAATACAATGAAATGCTATGAACCAGTTATTTATCAAAAAAAAAAAAAATAAATAAATAAAACAAAACAAAAAAAAACTTTTTGCCGACGACCATAGCTCAAAAGTTGATGTTGCCTTCATTTTCGGAGGACCTATCGTATGAAAACGATCCAAGACTCCAGGAAGGTTCCTGGCGACCGGAATCGTGTACACATACGAACATACATCCCCCGCACAGCACGTTTAGGCACCCCCCAATACGTGGGATTGATCTAGTGGGCTGGGATCTTCACCAAAAGATCCGCACCGCCGAGACGGAGATTTGATATAGTGGGTTCATTAGTCGGTTGGCTCGAATTTTAGAGATATTTGACTAAGAGTGGTTTTCGATATGAGGGAATTTCAATACTTCGTACACTTCGTGTCGAAGTAATAACGTTTGCTGTTTGATGTTGCCCCTCCATATCTGATTGAATGTGACCAACACTACCTAGACACATTTATTCTTATTTTTATTATATATATATATATATATATGTGCAAAAGCCTGTTTAACCTCAAAAATAAGCATATAAAATATACTTTGGCCTCAAAATGCCAGTTTGGCCTCTGAGGCCAAAGATGGAATGTTAGCTAATCCCTTCATCAGGCTCATGGATATTCATGGGGACACCTGGCGGCAAACTGAGTAAGCTAAAAGGTTTGTCTACAAACTGTGGGATTGCTAAAGAGTTTGCCTAACCTGTAGGATCAAATTTTTAAAATATTGATGGAGGACCTATTTTAATAGCCAATAACGCTAACTAACCATTTCATTGAACAAACGTTTTAGAATCATTAAATAATTTTGAACAGGCGAGGCCAATCATTGCATTATATAAGCTATGAAGCCAAATACTACCTTAGGTAGAAACATAACATCACAAGTAACACCTAGTTTAACTAAAGTGCATTGCTGTAAAAACGTTGATATATTTTATGACTTTTTAGTATTAAAAATACCGTTAAGCTAAAAAATTTAGTAAATCGAAAAATAACCAGAGGTGGTTTCGTTACGTGTTAATGAGTTCATATAGGACCTATTTTAATAATCAATGACGGTCACTAACATTCATTTTATTGAAAAAACGTTTAAGATTCATTAAATAATTTTGAACACGTGAGGCCAATCCCTGCATTATATAAAGCTATGAAGCCGAATAGTACATTAGCTGGAGACTTGGCTGCACACGTAACACCCCTACTGACCTCCCGGTAATTTTTATTTAGATATGTTACATACTCTATTGTTGAACTGCAAGTTTAAATAAAACTACATTGCTATAAAGACTTTCATAATTTTTTCTGACTTTCTAGTATTAAAACTGCCGTTAAGCTTAAAAAAAATCAGTAAATCGAAAAATAGCCAGAGGTGATTTCATTCCATGTTAATGGACAATTATTTATTTAAGACTTGCTAGTATTAAAAACACTGTGAAGTTTAAAAAATTCCGTTAATCGAAAAATAGTCAAAGGTCATTTCGTAACATGTAATGCGGAATTATTTATTTATGTATGACTTTCTAGTATTAAAAACACTGTTAAACTTAAAAAAATTAGTAAATCGAAAATAGCCAGCGGTGATTTCGTTACATGTTAATGGGCAACTATTTACTTATTTATGACTTTCTAGTATTAAAAACTTAAAAAAATTAGTAAATCGAAAATAGCCAGCGGTGATTTCGTTACATGTTAATGGGCAACTATTTACTTATTTATGACTTTCTAGTATTAAAAACACTGTTAAGCTTAGAAAATTGAGTAAATCGAAAAATAGACAGAGGTGCTTTCCTTACATGTTAATGGGAAATTTTTTCGAGTTCTGGGCGGCTGAAGATGCAATTTTAGCTTTTCAGCTAAATCGTTCATATAGGACCTATTGTAATAATCAATGACCGTAACTAACATTCATTTTATTGAAAAAAAACGTTTAAGAATCATTAAATAATTTTAAACACGCGAGGACAATCCTTGCATTGTGCAAAGCTATGAAGCCGAATAGTACTTTAGATGGAGACTTGTCTCCACACGTAAAACCCTTATTGACCTCCCCGTAAATTTTTTTTAAATATTTTACATTCTCTATTGTGGAACTGCATGTTTAAATGAAAGTACATTGCTATAAAGACTTTCGTACTTTTTAATGAGTTTCTAGTACTAAAACTGTCGTTAAGTTTAAAAGATTTCAGGAAATCGAAAATAGCCAGAGGTGTTTTCGTTACATGTTAATGAGCAACTATTTACTTGTTTATGACTTTCTAGTATTAAAAACACTGTTAGATTAAAAAGAATGAGTAAATCGAAAATAGCCAGCGGTGTTTTCGTTACATGTTAATGAGCAACTATTTACTTATTTATGACTTTCTAGTATTAAAAACACTGTTAAATTTAAAAAAATTAGTAAATCGAAAATAGCCAGCGGTGATTTCGTTACATGTTAATGGGCAACTATTTACTTATTTATGACTTTCTAGTATTAAAAACACTGTTAAGCTTAGAAAATTGAGTAAATCGAAAAAGAGACAGAGGTGCTTTCCTTACATGTTAATGGGAAATTTTTTCGAGTTCTGGGCGGCTGAAGATGCAATTTTAGCTTTTCAGCTAAATCGTTCATATAGGACCTATTGTAATAATTAATGACCGTAACTAACATTCATTTTATTGAAAAAAAACCGTTTAAGAATCATTAAACAATTTTAAACACGCGAGGCCAACCCTTGCATTGTGCAAAGCTATGAAGCCGAATAGTACTTTAGATGGAGACTTGTCTCCACACGTAAAACCCTTATTGACCTCCCCGTAAATTTTTTTTAAATATTTTACATTCTCTATTGTTGAACTGCATGTTTAAATGAAAGTACATTGCTATAAAGACTTTCGTACTTTTTAATGACTTTCTAGTACTAAAACTGTCGTTAAGTTTAAAAGATTTCAGGAAATCTAAAAATAGCCAGAGGTGTTTTCGTTACATGTTAATGGGCAACTATTTACTTATTTATGACTTTCTAGTATTAAAAACACTGTTAAGCTTAGAAAATTTAGTAAATCGAAAATAGCCAGCGGTGATTTCGTTACATGTTAATGGGCAACTATTTACTTACTTATGACTTTCTAGTATTAAAAACACTGTTAAACTTAAAAAAATTAGTAAATCGAAAATAGCCAGCGGTGATTTCGTTACATGTTAATGGGCAACTATTTACTTATTTATGACTTTCTAGTATTAAAAACACTGGTAAGCTTAGAAAATTGAGTAAATCGAAAATAGCCAGGGGTGATTTCGTTACATGTTAATGGGCAACTATTCAGAGCTGGGCCGGGTACTGATAAATTGTACTCGGGTACCGAGTACCAAGTACATGCCTTAACTGAAGAACGAGTACAGAGTACCGAGTACTATACTCATTGCACCCCCTGTCGAGTACAGTACTCCGAGTACAAGTACTCGAATTTCAAGAGTACTATTTGCAAGTACATGTTTCTTCCCCCACCACTTTTACTTAACATTGTTTTCGGTTTATAAGAAGCAAAATAAACAAAACAGTTTATCAGTTTATTACATTCCTTTGTACAACCAACAAAAATATATGATAAGTGAGGGTTAGAGTGTTGTCAGCAATGGTGTTCCCATAGGGTATACTCTATATATGCCGTGTACTCTCAAGATTTTCTGGGCATACTGCATATACTCTCAATCAATTTTGTGAAAACTCGTTGAATGTGCTTACAAATTAGGCCTAACGACAAGTCGAACACTATTTGAACAATTTATTGTCTGCATCAAGGCCGCCAGTGTTTGTAGGATTTATCCCACCACTCTACCTTTCGAGTAGCAGTGAAGGATTTATTCCGCGACCATACGTCAAGGTTTGTCTGCTAGACCATCGATCGACACTTTCAGCTCCTCGTGGTCAAGTTAAAGAACGCCAAAAAAACAGAGGGAATAAGATGCATTACGAAAAAAAAATTTGTCAATACATATAATTAAGTTAACCGATTTTTTTTCAATTTTAATATGGGAAAAAATAAAATTTTTAAGCTCATTTGTTGTAATTGCCCCCCTCCCCCGCCGCCCAGCAATCATAGAAAAAGTCATAAACACAATGGATTACCGGTAGTAAAGTATACCTTCGAAAAAATTGATGGGAATATCACTGGTTGTCAGTCGCTTCACCTTCTCGTGCAAACAGACACCGGCGACACTGTCAAACTCAGCCAAGTCCAGACTTGCATGGCGCACTTGCGCTTGCGCGTATGGTATTAAAGTACTCGGACAAATGTACTCATAAAAGACGCGGGTATCGGATACTTCTACCCAATGTGATGACGGGTACGAATACAGAGTACTTTATTGAAAATTGTACTGGGTACCGGGTACAGAGTACCCGAATTGTACTTAGAGTACAGTGTTTGAGTACTTGTACTCGAGTACTGCCCAGCTCTGCAACTATTTACTTATTTATGACTTTCTAGTATTAAAAACACTGTTAAGCTTAGAAAATTTAGTAAATCGAAAATAGCCAGCGGTGATTTCGTTACATGTTAATGGGCAACTATTTACTTATTTATGACTTTCTAGTATTAAAAACACTGTTAAGCTTAGAAAATTGAGTAAACCGAAAATAGCCAGGGGTGATTTCGTTACATGTTAATGGGCAACTATTTACTTATTTATGACTTTCTAGTATTAAAAACACTGTTAAGCTTAGAAAATTGAGTAAACCGAAAATAGCCAGGGGTGATTTCGTTACATGTTAATGGGCAACTATTTACTTATTTATGACTTTCTAGTATTAAAAACACTGTTAAGCTTAGAAAATTGAGTAAATCGAAAATAACCAGCGGTGATTTCGTTACATGTTAATGGGCAACTATTTACTTATTTATGACTTTCTAGTATTAAAAACACTGTTAAGCTTAGAAAATTGAGTAAATCGAAATAACCAGCGGTGATTTCGTTACATGTTAATGGGCAACTATTTACTTATTTATGACTTTCTAGTATTAAAAACACTGTTAAGCTTAGAAAATTGAGTAAATCGAAAATAGCCAGCGGTGATTTCGTTACATGTTAATGGGCAACTATTTACTTATTTATGACTTTCTAGTATTAAAAACACTGTTAAGCTTAGAAAATTGAGTAAATCGAAAAATAGACAGAGGTGCTTTCCTTACATGTTAATGGGAAATTTTTTCGAGTTCTGGGCGGCTGAAGATGCAATTTTAGCTTTTCAGCTAAATCGTTCATATAGGACCTATTGTAATAATCAATAACCGTAACTAACATTCATTTTATTAAAAAAAAAAACGTTTAAGAATCATTAAATAATTTTAAACACGCGAGGCCAATCCTTGCATTGTGCAAAGCTATGAAGCCGAATAGTACTTTAGATGGAGACTTGTCTCCACACGTAAAACCCTTATTGACCTCCCCGTAAATTTTTTTAAATATTTTACATTCTCTATTGTTGAACTGCATGTTTAAATGAAAGTACATTGCTATAAAGACTTTCGTACTTTTTAATGACTTTCTAGTACTAAAACTGTCGTTAAGTTTAAAAGATTTCAGGAAATCGAAAAATAGCCAGAGGTGTTTTCGTTACATGTTAATGAGCAACTATTTACTTGTTTATGACTTTCTAGTATTAAAAACACGGTTAGATTAAAAAGAATGAGTAAATCGAAAATAGCCAGCGGTGTTTTCGTTACATGTTAATGAGCAACTATTTACTTATTTATGACTTTCTAGTATTAAAAACACTGTTAAATTTAAAAAAATTAGTAAATCGAAAATAGCCAGCGGTGATTTCGTTACATGTTAATGGGCAACTATTTACTTATTTATGACTTTCTAGTATTAAAAACACTGTTAAGCTTAGAAAATTGAGTAAATCGAAAATAGCCGGGGGTGATTTCGTTACATGTTAATGGGCAACTATTTACTTATTTATGACTTTCTAGTATTAAAAACACTGTTAAACTTAACAAAATTAGTAAATCGAAAATAGCCAGCGGTGATTTCGTTACATGTTAATGGGCAACTATTTACTTATTTATGACTTTCTAGTATTAAAAACACTGTTAAGCTTAGAAAATTGAGTAAATCGAAAATAGCCAGGGGTGATTTCGTTACATGTTAATGGGCAACTATTTACTTATTTATGACTTTCTAGTATTAAAAACACTGTTAAACTTAAAAAAATTAGTAAATCGAAAATAGCCAGCGGTGATTTCGTTACATGTTAATGGGCAACTATTTACTTATTTATGACTTTCTAGTATTAAAAACACTGTTAAACTTAGAAAATTGAGTAAATCGAAAAATAAACAGAGGTGCTTTCCTTACACGCAAATGGGAAATTTTTTCGAATTCTGGGCGGCTGAAGATACAATTTTAGCTTTGTAGCTAAATCGTTTATATAGGACCTATTGTAATAACCAATGACCGTAACTACCATTCAGTTTATTGAAAAAAGACGTTTAAGAATCATTAAATACTTTAGCTGGAGACTGGTCTCTACACGTAAAACCCCTATTGACCTCCCCATAAAAAAAATATAATATTTTACATTCTCTATTATTGAACTGCACGTTTAAATGAAAGTAAATTGTTATAAAGACTATCATATTTTTTTATTACTTTCTAGTCCCAAAACAGTCGTTAAGTTTAAAAAATTTCAGTAAATCCCAAAATATCCAGAGGTAATTGCGTTACATGTTGATGGACAATTTTTTCGAGTTCGGGGCGGCTTTAGGATAAAATTTTTAGCTTCTTAGCTAAATCGTTCATATAGGACCTATTGTAATAATCAATGACGGTGGCTATATTGAAAAAAAAACGTTTAAGTATCGTTAAATAATTTTAAACACACGAGGCCAATCCTTGCATTATTTGAAGCCATGAAGCCAAATAGTACTTTTGCTGGAGACTTGGCTCCACACGTAAAACCCATATTGACCTCCCACTAAAGAATTTCGTAATTATATTATATATTTCATTGTTGAAATGCAATTTTAAATGCGTGACTTTCTTTAGAACGTTAAGTTTAAGAAATTGCAGTATACCGAAAAACATCGAAAGGTATTATCGTTGCATACTAATAAACTTTTTTTTTAATTTCGGGCGGTTTTGAGACGAACTTTTAGCTTTCCAGCGAGAACGTTGATAGAGGGCCTGTTCTGCATGAACTAACTATCGTTGGTTTTATGATAAAATGTTCAGCAATTAATAATGAAATTGGAACACGCGAGGGCAATCGCTACATTATATATAGCCATGAGGCCAAATGGTACTTTAGCTAAGGGGTTAGCTTCACTTATAAAACACACATTGACCTCACCGTAAAAAACTGGAAAATATTTTATATATTCCAT
>OW679196.1:66754816-66995530 GCA_940337035.1 Agriotes lineatus
TTAAAGCCTTAGAAGGATCTGGAACTTGGGCCGTTGGAAATTTAAACTTGTCTGAAATATGGGCAGCTTAGACTTTTGATTAAGTGGCATTTCGGAGGAATCCCCCGAAATTACACTAATATCGGCGGTATGAAAATTCATAAGAGGGCTAATGCGGTAGCCGACGCGGATTTAAGAGATCTGATAAGGGTGCTTACCATATAGAATGGATTGTATTGTTGCCAGTGCAGTTGATCTCCGGCACCACAAGCCATTTCGTGTTAAAAGAGCGACCGCGAGGAGCGAGGACATTCAGGACAATATGTCTTGAAATAGCTTTAACTCTAATCGCGTTTCGTTGTCGCGCCTCGGGATGGCCCATTCAGCTTTGTTGATAGTTCTTGGAAAAATAATCACGAAACATTTCCGTCTCACTCGCTGTAACTAAATCTGCCGTTGTCTTTCTAAATTATACGCAGCAGGATTTTCTGAAATTGTTTTCTGATCAGTTTCGTGACTGACATTTTTAGGCGAGCATTGGAAACCCACCGAAAACCCAAGATGTATCAATAACATGCGAATATTGAATTCTTAAGCCCTGCAGGGAGAGCTACAAAGGTAACTGTATACAATCAACATAATTTAGATATAAAAGAGACACAGCTCTACCAAATGGTTTGGTTAAATTTAGATTTGATTACATAGTAAATGTTTATTTTAATGTCTAATGTCTTTATTCAGTCAGAAATATAACAAGCCTCAAAGTGGACCATTTTAAATAACTTTTCAACGTACATCGATTTATGGTAGAAATACAGACTAGTGGGCGATTTATTTTTAAAGTATTAGATGAAGTAAATGGCTTCTAGTGTGCTCAAGATAATGTTCCAACTCTCGAATAAAATTAGAAGATTAGGATTCTATCTTGCATAGTTTGGTTCGTTAGATAGGTACAAGTTGCATATATTTCCAAAAATTAAGGTATGACTAGCCAACATATATTGTTTTTCCGTGAAATTAGCTACTCTAGAAACAAAATTAAACATTTGTATATAAATTGTTTGCTTCTGTGGTTGGTAGCACCGCCTTGAGGAAACGAAACTTCTCAATGTTTATCCACATGGCATTCATGTAGTCAATAAACGAATGCCATGTTGATAAGCGCTGAGATCAATCTCTACGGAACCTGCTTGTGTTTGCAGGAAATTCGATATCAGCTGTTTAATTATATAGCCTTAATTTCAAAATTTGATATTTTGTAATTGGAAGTTTTTACTTTTCGTTTTCGTACAAATTAAATTAAAAGTTTGTTAAGCTCATGTTGCAATATGTACGGCGCTATCTCCGCCACAAAAGCCACCCGGTTACAACTGGATGCTACACAAAGCTATACGGGCCCACTAAATGTCAGGTAAAGCCATGTGGTTGTCGCAAGGTCATGTTGATTGCGTGTCAAAACATTGGTAAGCATATCCAAATCTGCGTCTCATGACGCTTGGTACGCTCGACGCAAACCCAGAACTCATGTATTTCATCCGAAGTGTGTGAAAAGGCACTCACTCTACTTTTCCGACCGCTGCACCTCAAATCCTCAAACCCAGACTTCTTAAGGCAATAAAAGCAGCGCACACGAAAACATCTGTTTCAAGCCTGTCATATTTACGCGCGAAGTGAAGCCAGCGCTCAAATTGGACGGAGGATTCGAGAAGCTTTAAAAACTGCATGGTGGGTTGTAGCCTGCCTGGCGTTCGAAATGGCCAAAGAGCCAAATTCTTCGTTTATTTTTATTGTAAATGCAGTGGCAATAATTACACTTCCCTTTCGCAAAGGAGATTTGAACTTCTGTAATTACTACAGGAAAATATTGCTAAAGGGCAAGAGCGAAATTGTACGAAAGAATTTTTAAAAAGTGACTTAGGGTGTACCGCACTTAAACGAGGGGTTGGCACAGCCCTGCCTAGGTGTGATTTTCGGTAAAAAATGGTGTTAGTAAGGAGTAGGCAGCGATTTGTAGGATTTTACAATAATATTTAAAAAGCAACAAAAATTTTGGGCGCTTGTCGTTAAACACAACATAACAAAATCCAGCTATAAATCCTATCACCACCTACCTTTACAATTATGGGCTTCACACATATATAAAAACATGCACCGTTTGAAGGGGGTGGTAACAAGATAACACAATCCATTAGCAATTGGGGCATTTAATTTATCCCAGTAACAAAATAACTTATTTGCAAATTTGCAAAGGCTAAAATAGTTCAGCTACAATTATAAGCCAAAACCTATTCTATAGAAGCATAAGTTGAAACATAATAAATGGAATCAAATCATCAATAATATTAAATCCAAAATATGGGTATTATAACATAATGATATTCGGAAACAATGCAAACATCCGACTAGTTTCACACTCGCAGCTTCCTTCGATCGCATGTAAATAGTTGAACAATTGACATATGTAGTGCCAGGCGCTTCAATGACGCTTGTGGAAATAAGTATTAACAGCATACACAATTTTAGCCACTCTGATGAAATACTGACGCTTCATTCATTGCAAACAAGCCTGTATTTATCACGTACAATTTGTTAATCGAAGGCCTTCGTAGAACTGTTTATTCTTAGGGAATAGCCCTTTACCGATAAATAAAACGAGCAGGTTGAAAATCAATGCATGTTCATACGAAATGTAGTTGGAAGCACTTGTGATTCTAAGTAGGGTCTCGTCAGTACATGTATGGAAATGTTGAATTGGGTCGCAGAATCTGTTTGCTACGATAAATTCCGCAACAGGAGCAGATCACTAGGAACCAGCAATTTTTATTAGGTTGATGCTTGGGAGCCGGTGGTTTGTAGTAAGGGCATGGAAGCATTAGGCATGGAAGCAGGCCTAATACCATAAAATTAGAACTCACAGGAAAAACTAAAAAGAAAAACTCAGCACAACTGGAAATCGGCCTGAAAGTGCTTGAAGAAACGCCGCTGTGCTTTCGGCAATTGTTACAGAAATTGAGGCTTCCAAAGCCTGCTGGTTAAAACTATGCCAAATCTTCGGAGATGGCTTTCAAATAAATTATTTCGAGCCTAGCCTCCTTTGACCACGGTTGGCTATCGAAAAAGAACCCGCAGCGTGAAATTCTTCGCAGATGTCAATCTCGAAGGTCGAAAGTTTCTTGGGCAAAATTTAATTCACAACTCCAGGAACGGGGCGCGGGAACACCATATTTTAAAGCAAACTGCCTCGAGTACCTATTTAATATATTAACGTAAAATGAAATGGGGCGTTATAAGGGACAATGTCTAACAACAGCGCAACTTCAGATGAAACAGAATTGCACAAGATAATATTTTCACAATGAGGCAGATATTGAGTACATGGAAGGAGTGATATTCTGTTTTATCGACTTGTAGAAAGCGTCCCATAAGTTAAAATAAGAATGGGGGTGGAGGAAGAGGTTGTTTTGGCAACCAAAATCCTAAACAGAAAAAGTATAAATCACGCGCGAATCCATAACAATACATCAGAAGCATTTACTACAGACATGGACATGCAATGAGGCAGTTTGCTCAGTGCACTACTATCTAATTTACTGATGAACAAAGTATTAGCGGAAACAAAAGAATTCAAAATGGAGTATAAAGTCGGTAATCTTAATATGCAACCAGTTTTTGTGAAATACTTGTGTGCAATAAAACGATAGGGTATTGATTTATCTCAGTGAACAGAACGCTTAAGAAATTCGAGATGGCTTTAACTGCGGGTTAATTGTTAAAGGTGGGTAAAGAATTTCAACAGGTTACAGTACTACCACAAAGCTCGGTTTGCAAACAAGTGGAGTGGTTTAGATACTTAGGTGCTACGGTCAGTACTAAACGTTTAATGAAGGATCTCTGTTAAAGGCTGAGGTCATCAGGTAGAATATATCAAGTTCTGAACAGAAAGTTTATAAAAAGGGCATATACTCAAAAAACATGAAGATGGCAATATTCAATTCGATCCTTGAACCGTCATAACCTACAGCAGCGAGTCGTGGGCGATTACCGATAAGCGCTATTTATAGACCGCAGAAATAAAATACAAAAAAGGTGGAAGACGTAACTAGAGTCGACAGAATCTCTAGCCTCATAGTCAGACCGATAATCTAAAGAATATAAGTCAATCAGCTCCCAAGTTGGTTTAGAAAACCAAGACAGACGGGAAAAACCTAGACAGAGGACAAGGTTGACGTGGGGCGATACCATAAACAAAATTATCAGCATTAAGGGAATGGATAGAAGTGAAGCCAGAAGGGGAGCATAAAACAGGAATGCTCGAAAGAGGATCTGCACGTTCTAAGCCACACAGTGAATGGTATAAGGATTCAAAATTAAATAAGTAAAATTGAAATAATTTCTCTTGAGAGAGACCATCTTGAACATTATAAGTGACTAACATAATTTTTTCTATAAGAAACTATTAACGGTAAATACGCTTTCCAGCATGTAACAAAATTAAAAATTTCTATGTAGCTCAATGGTATGGAAGTGGGCCGTGACTGAAATAAATTGGGGCTTCCTAGCAATACTCAAATTTACTGTACCATAAAAGATGCGGAAATCCGGGGATAAATTCCTGTTATTTTAGGAACCCCATCATGGTGTTTTGTTTGACAGTAGTAGACTCTCGGTTCCACTATGGGAAACCTCGTTGCCATAGAGAGATATGGATACTTAGATTCACTTCGAGATTCGGAATCCACCTGGTCTTATTGTAGCTGGAACTGGTACAAACAGTTTTATAACATCGCCAAAAGGATTTCGACGTACCTGTGGTGGTAAGAAAATCATTCACTTGAGTTCGCTTTATTAGAGATTTCACAGGGAAAAACGATATTAATACACTGATGTCGAATAGTGAAAGCATCACTGTACTACGAACGGCAATATGCCTCGAAGTATAGTTCATCCCGTCAACTTCAGAAACACAAAAATGGGCAGAAACTAACGCATCCAAAACTTGGATTAAACACATCAAATATGTAGTTCCAATTTGCTCTACTTAGTTGGCTGCAGATACGAAGGGAAGTCATGGACCCCGAGTGTTGAACCAAATTTTGACCGGTATAGTGAATCGCTGGTAGCTGAAGTTGCGCGAGATTGGCGGACTTGCAAACGGGGCTCATGCTTCGAAAACGAAACCAAAATGAACTGGTATAAAGATGTTGACGAGTAAAATTTGCGTGATTCTATACGCGATGTGACGATAGACTTGAATGGGTTGCGTCGGCGGGAAAGATGAATATATCTGACAATCATGACAAATAGACCAAATCGGGGCGGTAAATTCTAAAAACTGACATACACACGTATAACTAACGTGTCAATTTGTCCATATTTCTTACGAGATAAAAGATTGGTTGTACACATATTTCTATTCTATTTTTTCATATGCTAGCTGATTCTGAAGTCAAAATGTAAAAATTGCGAAGAAAAGTTAACAGACAAACACACACAAAATAAATATAATTAACAAATTTAGATACGGCTACTGCCTTTTTGTGTACGCGAAGAAGGGGTTGAGAAGACCGTTAAACTTCTTCGGGCGGGCTCCATTTGAGCTAGTCGGCCGGAAATTGTATCCAAGTAGCCATTGAAGTTCTATTTTGAGTGTTTTAGCCTACGAATATTCTTGTCAACATAACAATATAATTGAGTGAAGCTAACTTTGACATTCTGAGAAACTAATTAATACACATTTTTGCAATAACCTCGATGGCAATATTTTTACAGCATATAATGAAACATAGGAGATAGCATATTTATTTCTGCGTGCAATGTATATTTTACCTTTGTTACGAACTCTTGAGTAACTAATTACAGAAATATATAGATATCCTGTATAAGTAATGATAACGAAATAGCTCACGTAATTAACATTAATCTTCTTTAGAATATATTATAATTTATACAACATTAAGCAACACCAAATGGAAATTGTAAATAAAATTTAGGTTTTCTACTGATATCTAATCTATCATCACCTTAAAATATTCGTCTTTTGAATAACAAAAGACAAAAATCTGATCTGATAGTTAAACCACAGCGAAGGCTCGCACTATATTGATGTGTAGCAGCGTTCATTACTAATAACTACAATTCCAGTGATGGTGGAAATTCGTATATGTAGGCAAATTTAATAGCCATTGTGACATGTAAACACAGCTGTATTTCACAAAAGCAAATGAACGCTGACGACTATCCATGTGACCGCCTCGTCAAGATCAACAAATGCATGCACCATAAATTCTAAAGCTAGGGATGCTTACCCTCTCTGTCATATCTCTTACCACAGAATTAACCACTCTGGGCGCTTTCTGCATTGTATAGAATAGGAATGCTTCAAGGCTTAATTAGAGTATCGGTTTACACTGGATGGAATAAAAGCCGACTACATTTGACCAAGAAAGTAATATTAACACTTCGTTACGGATTTGAAAGACACGTTCTAAAGTATTTTGACATCGAGATTCTTTGAATTTATTTTTATTTAAAAACTATGGTCGTTATGGCTCAAATTAAGATTTTAATTATATACTAGCAAAGGGTCAATTGGTTAAATTAATAAAATTTAATAATGGGTAAGAAGCTCAGCTTCAAAGTTGACAACCGAGTTTTAGCTATTCTAGAGCAAACTTCCATATTTAGCTTGATGGAATATTTTCATTAGTCTTAGATAAATTTGTGTTCATTTTCTGAATACTCTTTATACACAGTGCTGAAGAGTTAAACAATATTACTTTTTCGTAAGGTAATTAGTCTAAACCTGTCCAAATAAAGAACGGCAAAGGAAAAAAGATCAACTAGATCCTAGTTAAGAAATTCGTCGTCAGCTTTGGAAGAGGTATGGAGGCGCAAGGTTTTGGTGGCAGTTGCAGTAAGTGGAGATTGAATCCACATATTGCAAATCATAACCAGACCTTACGTGTAAGTCACTTCCATTAAGAAATTACTCAAGTAAAATTACGCTGTTTTGCGATTGGACCGGCAAGTACATCGTCTTAACAGGGATGTATTTTTCTTAGTCGTAAATCTTTTCGCTGATTTAGGCCTGCGATGAACTTTAACTCTCTTATATTAATTGTTAACGCAATATGAAAGCACTTCTTTTCCTGTTTGCGTTATACAGTTTTGTATATGACATTGCTTATTCAATATAACAGGTTGTCTTTGAGGAGGATTAAGCATTAAGACGCCACAGTTGCAAAATGGGATTGGGGAATCGCAATGAAGTCCCCACAAGATGTTTTATTGCCGTTGGAGTTACTGGGGAGCTTTCTGCGTCAGAGATTCATACGTCTTACGTACCATCAGTGCTTACAATATAAAACAGGATTAATTTAAATTTCTATAAATGCAGAAGTGGTTATATTTTGCAGATAAAGTTCAATTATTAATTTGTTTAAAATCATAGTTACGGTTAAGTGTAAGAGCAGCTGGTAATATTTATACCGCCATCCTGAACTTGTAAAGAAAATTGGTTAATTTTTGTTAATATTTCCTGTGCATCATTTAATAAAGGTGTTATTATTATTAATATTATTATTTTTCAAGAGAAACGCTATAGCAATTCCACAGCTAAATTCTACAACCAAAATTAAATTCAAACCGAGCAATCTATTCATGTAGTCACATCAAATGCGGTATAACCCGCATCTGGAAATGTAATGTTACCCAACTAGCTAAGATGCTGCTTTGGAAACCATCATTAGGGAGCAGACATGTATTGATGGAGAGATAAAACGTTGATGCACCCCGTTAAATTAGTTGTGCGACGCGAATTAGCACAGATGTAATTTGCATCTTCCTAGAACACTCAGCTGTAGTATAAACTGACCAATTTATTTTTCCCTGTAGAAATATGCATTAAAATTATCGTGTAGCTATTAACATTATCTAAGAAGTTAGATATAATATTATGTTTGAAGTAAAATATCAATCAACACGCTTTTTTTGTTCATTTATTCCATTTAAAACAGCCTGTGCAAGACAACGCACCAAAATTAATTTTTGTTTGTACTCTCAGTTATTATCAGAGCACTACGTAATTTTAAAAATTCAATGAAAAGTAAACAAGTGTGAAACGCAAAGATAATATGCATTAGTTCCATACAAAACCGAGCATTAATTTAAAATCAATAATGTAGTACTTGCATCAACTAGTCTTCAGTTTTTTTCTTAAATAGCATTCAGCTGTATGTATCTATGTGTGTTATAAAGTTTTATCTATTAGAAAGCAGCCATTGACCTAATGGCTAGAATGAAACCATTCCATTCCCATTAACTACTCTAAATGCCACATATATCAATCAATTAACTTATTGTACTTCTTAAAAAGACGTTGGCTCTGTACTATATTGCTGCTACTTGTAGTCGTGGAGAGGTCAAAAAGCTATAATTTTTGGTTAATTAGACACTATACACGGTCGATTTGCCGATAGCCATCGAAGTATAACGGCAGGTCGTTTCTGAGACTTTATGACGTTCATAAATAATTTAGTTGCTAGTAAATTTCTACTAAAGACATAAAGGGTCATATATCCATTATTCTAATTAATTATCATTTTATACGGCCAGTTACCGCAGTAGTGTTTGCATAGCAACGGTGTGTAGTACACGTACATAGAGTGTTCCCTTCCAAACAATTAGTTCTATATTCTTTTTATCGTCAATAAGGTTAGGTTTAATCCTTATAGTTGATATTTATTTCAGATAATGTAATTACATAAGATTTTAGTAATAATTGGAAGTTTTAGCAATAATACTGTTCCCATGTAATTATTTTTGCCAGATTTCGTTACTCGAAATCAATTAAGAATCGCTTACTTTGAAATTTCAAATTTTGACATCTGACATCTACGAAATCATTTTTAAATATTCTTTTCAAGCTATATTGTAAGAATTATTAACCTAGAACATTGTACAAAATCACTATCTCAAAATTTCAATCGACATTACATAAGTATATTGTATTTCAAAGTGTTGTGTATTTTCTGAGGAAGTCAGCTGAGCTGACGAAACGTCAAAAATATTAGTATAAGAAGATAATTAGCTGACTAATTTTCCTGAACTATATATAATTGTTTACGTTGCCACATTCTTCAATTTAGAAGTGTAAAAGTGTTGACCGGTACTATGCCAGTTTTACCATTTCTCAATTTTTAAATCTTGAACAGTGTATCCATTGAAGTTTATATCTGCTTTATAATATTATTTGCTTTCGAGGAGCATGTAACCACCAGAAAGCACATCCCCGGGTGGCGGAAAGGGGACTGCCCTCCAAATATGGGCGGTATGTGGAAAATTAACACATGCCACGGAATAACAGACACATTGACCGAGTCTGACCCAGGGTGGTTGGCTGCCACAGCGTCGAACCCTAAGCCTCTGGACCTAAGATCCTCCAATAGGGGGTTTGGTGAAAGGATATAGCACCCTTACACGTGATATCAATGGGCGAAAACAAACAAAAAAGACATGGGCAAACTACCACACAAACGAGAAAAAGAGTAACGGGAGAGAGAGTTTGGATGGCATCTTTTCCCTTGTTGGAGTGGAGTAAGAGAAAGAGATAGAGCAAACGGCGGACTAGGTATACAGACCAAGTAGAATTGGAGAAATGAAGTTAACACAGGGGAACCTATTACGTGCCATGTACTTAAAATAAATTTGAATATATTCGGACGCAATACAATACAATATAGTAATACAGGGAGTTTCACAACGTACCGAGGAGACTAATAGGATAGCTAGAAACGACCTAAATAAAGTTATGTTCTTAATAAACTTGGGCAAAGCCCAATAATATACAAATAATAACAGTCGAAAGTTTTTGTAAATTAATGCACACTACTATTATACAGAAAACAAACACACAGTAAAAATAAGATGCCTTTTTAACTAAGGAAAACGTAATTTTATAAATTGCAATTTTAATATTAAATAAACTAAAAACAATTGACAAAACCATTCACATTAGGTGTTCGAAATACTGACTCTGATTTTCAACGCACATTTGCGTTTGACGAATTCAATTATCTAATACTCTTGGAAGTCGTTGGCGTAACTGCTCTGTTGCTGCGTTGATGCGACGGCGCAATTTTTCGATTGTATCAAATACGATGGCATATACCAATTGTTTCATAAAACCCAATATAAGAAAGTCCACTGGTTTGAGATCTGGCCTGCGTTGGGGCCATGAAATGAATCCACCCCGACCGATCCATCTTTGAGGAAAGATGGTATCAAAGTAGTCTTGTACAGCATGACAAAAATGTGAAAAACAGCCGTCATGCATAAACCACATGGTACTGGGCAGATCCAAGGAAACATCTTCGTGGAGCTCTGGTATCACTTCTTGTAAAAACTGCAAATAAAATTGTCTATTAAGGCATGCTGGTAATTCGTAAGGCCGTATTAAGGTGCTGTTCCAAATATGCACAGAAAACGATACTGAAAGCTACTCTGGCGAATCGCGTGCGGATTTTGATCAACTCATATGTGAGAATTGGAGAAGTTGAGAACAGTATTCCTAGTTAAACAGCATTCATCCGTCGCCACTACGTGTATTGGAAATTGTGCTTCCCTATTAGTGTAATTTAGCAACCATTCGCAAAATTACTGCCGCAGCGGATAATCCGTAGGAGTCAGTCCTTCCGCCTTTTGCAGATGATAGAGGTAGAAACCAATGCTGCTGAATGTGCGCCAAACAAAGGATGGAGAAACTAAAACTCGGTGGGAAGTTTGGCGTGTACTTGTAGTGGGATCAGCAACAACCATTTCTAAAAGTTTGGCTCCACATTCACCCCATAATGATTTGGTCTGCCGCCACCATGATCTTTCTTAGTTGTAAATTTCCAGTCTCTCTTCCACGTTGAACTCAAATAAAAGTATTTTCGGAAGGCGTTTGACAATCCGAATACATACGTCTTGCACGTGCAGTATTTTCTTCAGCAGCTCCGTACATAATAATCACATATACATATTCTGGGTTACTGTAGTTTAACAATTTAAGTCGAATTAAACACTTAATACCTAATGTATCTTAATTTTGACATTGAAATGAAGTAACACTGAAACACATTTTTACTGCTACTTGGTTTTAGTTATTATTAAATGGTCAGCGGTTCTCCATCAGTGAACACCAGCATTTAAACAAATAAAAGAAAAATTTTAATAGCCGTATAGTTTACGTTATTTATTTTTTATTAATTTTTGTAACTCAACCTTGTTAGTTAACTCTCAAATATCCCCTGCTTGAACTTAAATCGTAACTTACTACCTCAGTTTGTAAAGAATGCTCGTTAATTTATTCAACTTTAACTTGCTGTAACTTTCTTGGTGTTAGGGTTTTGGTCAGAAGTATATTAAGAAAATAACTTTATTTTGACCCTCTCTAGCTTCCAGTTAAGTCTCCTCCATACGTTATAAAACACTCAGTAGATAGACCGACGGAATGCAGCCTAACAATGGGAAAAGGAAGTTCTTTGGAAATCCTACAATACTAAATTAAAAAAGTACAAAGCATGAGTAAATAGTAATGGATATCCTCAAAGCAACAAAGAACAGAAAATACAGTTTGCAAAAGATAAGCAAATGGTAAGAGAATCGTCGAGCTGTACGTCATATTTTACATTTGTCAAAATGACAATGACGTAGCAGCAGTGTAAGAATTCTGCTGTAACTTGTGATGGGTGTATATGACCTTAGTTTTAGGATATAAATGGTGTACAATATATGAGGATCGTTATTGCATCAATTTTGCTTACTTTATACCAACTGAAACAGTTGATTTTTATGTTCGTGTTCCAACGTACTGATGCCATTTTAATGTATTATAAGGAACTACCAGTCCAGTGAGACAAATGTATCATTTAATAAAACAAACAAGACCGTTTTGCAAATAGAACGCGTATTAAATAAAAACTGTACCCAGACCTGGAAGGTGTCAAAGTGGTTGCCTAACCGATCGACGTTTTAAGGCGCAGAGGGTCGCAGCTCCGTTTGGCTGCTGAAACATGTTTATTAAATACGCGTTCTATTTGAAAAATGGCCTGTTTCGTGATATCTCGAAAACCGGAAGTGTCACGTGACTGAAATTCGGTTCCTGACCTGACATGACCATTCCAAACATATAACTTTCATAACTTTTTTCTCCATCTCTTACGGTTTGGCTGCTGAAACAGCGTCCCGGACAGACAAAACGGCGTCCCAGACAGACAAAACTGCGTCCCAGACAGACACGTCTATTAGATAGAGGATACGTCGCCTATAGGTTCGGAGTCGTTGATGCGCGTATGAATGGAACACACGCTTTTGTCATTTTACTGCACTTTCGATTCGAACACGAAACACCGCTAAATGATGGAAGCTTGCGCTTTTTGCAGTGTTCATGAGCTTAAGTGGTTCGTATCTCTGTGCAATATTGAAGGGTAAATCTCAGATGAGGTATCTCTTATTCATGTTTCTCGGCAAGGAAATTTTAGAAGGCAATAAACGCTCATAATCTAAAACTACTTGCTGTGTGAGCAAGAAAGTAAGGTTTTTAGGCTTACTCAAGTTACGGGACTCTCGTAAACATTCTTGTCTTTTGTAGATTCACTCCCTAATTATAATTTCGTTGAACTTTTTCCTGGCGGTGGTCGGAGTGGCTGATTCAAAGTTTCGTCCCGTTTTAGAAGCTGTCGAGGAGCGTTGTGCGAGTACTGTGGCATTACTCTACAGCTAGGATACAGCGACAGAGGCGAGATGAAGCCTGTAGGAATTTTTCAGTTATTCGGGTCACCGTTTGAGATGAGCTTCAAGTAGCTTCCTTATGTGTACCACCAGTATAGATTATTAGTTAAACAGCTAGAGACATTATTCCAGTGCGAAATTATTGGTGGCTTCGCCTAATGTGGTATAAAAATTTGGGTGTTAAGTGCAACTACCTGCACCTTGCACTGTACTATTAGTTGTAGTACTCGTATACGATATTTAGTGTTCCTCATGACATGACCAAAATACTGGAGCTTCTATGGTTCGTAGGTAAATACGACTTCTTTGTTTTTTATCATCCTCCTATATACTTCATGGTTTGATGAATCGTTGGTCCGTGATATAAGTGGAATGTAACCAGTAGGTAATTACGAATGTACGAATTATTAATTATACGGTCTTTTTTAAAGCTTCGGTGTTACTCATGTTGTATTTTTTTGCCACGATTAAGTCACTTAGTAGTTAATTGTGTCAAGGAATAAGTAGGGAACGTGTCAGTTAGAACCACTTGACGCCCTTTAATTTGGTTTTCAGCTCTTTAAAAGTAAGTTACCTCTAATGAAGTCCCTGTAGCTAGTCGGTGGCATTCATTATCGGCAAAAATTCATCTAACGGTACTAAGTGAATAATGCTAGTAAGACTCGTGTTGTTTTACTTTGTAACTCCTCTTGCGAACCACACTTTTAAAGCCGCTAATCGAAAACTATTAGTGGTTTTAGAGAATATACTATTACACCTTCAGCAACCTACCATTAACACAGATAATTATGTTAAAACCTCATTTTTCTGAAATGCAGTTTCGCGATAGTCCTCACACATGAATAATCCGCTTCTTATGTATACAGTATTTATTTTTTTATGTTTTACATCCGTTTCTATCTCATGCTTTGTAGATATATCTTTCTGGCTTGTTCTTTGTAATGGTACTTTTACTTAGCCCTATACTCTACTATACTATGAATTTATATTGCAGTTTGTATGCTAGTTAGCTCAGTTGTCAAAGCACAAGACCAGCCTTTGCCTCAATGCTGCTAAGGAATTTGTCAATATTGCTCTGGCCGGCCTGCTCATTGTCACCTATGATGCTACATGCAAACCTGCCAGGAATAAAAACCGAACAGTTTACATGAAAATACATATAATCTGATACATGAAGGGGGATACATAAAAAGAATGCATAATGATAATATATAAATGTTATACGTTGACAACAATGTATTATAATTAAATAAATGTCTACGGGCTTAAGAATGATATTACTTATTTCTACACACGTATTAAATATAAGTGTAACTTATTAATTATCGACCCCACATCTAAGACAAGCCGGCCGCAATTGTTTAAGTCTCGAGCACAAATCCACTGAAGCCGACGCTGTTTATTTACAATCCACGCCCGTAGCTACTTGCTGATTCATGCTGCTTCATACACTCGGAATAATGTTCTACTCAGCATAGACGCGCCGCTGTTGGCGGGCACTAGCGCGTCAAATTATTACGCAAGATTTTGTCATTCGCCATTATGTTTCTGGTTTTCTCAATTTTCCTGGTTCATGCATTCAATTGTAGGCGGTATTTATAGTAACTAAACTTGCCTTTATTTCGCTGCAAGATCAACAAGAGATCAGCTCCGAGTGTTGTTCCTAGCTGCTCACAAATGTCTCGTAGGTTGACAAGATCGCCTGACTTCTCCGACGTGTGAATGACAGCAGTAATAGCAGCTTGTTCCTATGAACTGCTACGCCTCGAAAAGGTTTTCCCAACCTGGCACTTTTTATTATTCTTGTGACGTCCCTTTTTGCGTGGGCGACACACATAGTTCGCTTATTGGCGAGCACCCAACACTGTATCAGCTGGCTTGTACTGTTTGAGTGTTCAGAATATTTGTTACAAGTTTTAAATACACAATACGTTACAATCTAATTACTACATTGTAAGAAATACAGTTTAGTTTTATTCCTTGCAGTATAATGGTTAAATACAAATGTTATTATTAGCTGCGAAGGTGACACGAATCGGATAGTTACATCTTTTTCGTGTTAATTTAGTGTTTTCAGTTAATATAATATTGGAATATTTTGTTCTGGTTCTCGAGGGAATGAATTTTATCTAATTAGTCAGCTGTATATACTCGTATCTTTTAATTCCTGGAGCTAAATTAAGTAAAACTACAAATTTTACTTTATATTATATTTATAAAGATGTTTTAGTTAGTGATACATTATAACATTATCAGACATACTTCTTCACTAAAGTAACGCTTGCTTTTTTAATTCTACTATTTTGTAGATATGAATATAAAATGATTGTGTCTATAATTCAACAGATCTGCTAGTATTTGAACTAAATTTAATGTCATTTACATAAGAGCTTTTAAGAACTACAGAATACTACGCGAGCATTCGGGCAATGTTTGAACGTCTGTTGGTAGGAATAGTGCTTGCTTAACTTTACCCATTGTAGAACCTGATGTACCAAGCAAGTTAACCTATTTGTAAATTGGTCTACAAACCCGAACGTCACCGTTTCTGCTGACGTTAAACTAGTAAATACTTGCATGCTTGCTGAATTTCAGAATCAGTTCTCCCAACAACCACTTCTGCAGCCACCGAGAGAGTTGTATTTTGTAACCGCCTGTTACTGAAAATACTACTTCAGGTATTTTCAACACAGCAGTTTTGCTAGCCCGACCTGATAGATTGTAGTGTTAAAGATGGAACTGCAATAAAGAGACATTTTAATGTAGTGTCTTTATGGAGTTGCAGAAAAGGTTTTTCATGATCTTAAAACAATGTCCATTCCATCATTTCAGCGCCAGTCTTGCATCTGACAGAACACAAATGCATTTGAAGCACGAGCTGATTACTTCTAACCGCTTCAGCCATTCTGTAGCTTTTCGGGAAAGTTTCCAGTATTTTTATCTAGATGGAAAGCGGCCACTTTAGCAGATGCAGGCTCTGAACCGACAACTGCACCAATACAAAACGTTTCAGCTCCTTGGCTTTCTCATTGTCGACACAAATATAAACGTGATAAACGATGTGTGAATTGCTCGTAGCGTGAAGTTTGCAAGGCAGTTTCCCCGCATTATTATATTTAAATTGCAATTGCTCGTAGCGGAGCCACAGAAATCGCATACAATGTTGTACTTCATACTTGGACTTCAAAGTTTGCACTAACTCCTACTTACTTCAAAGAAATTAACTCGAGAGGCGAATAGAGTGCAGTATCACATAATGTCATTAGAAAGTAGAAAATTACTGGCGTAGTCTTCATAACTTCTACATAACAACATTAACCCTGATTATAACGTGAGATATTGCTAGAGTTGTTATTATTCCCTACAGCTTTTTCCACTCTTCCATGTTGTTGAAACTAGAAAAATTTGTAAAATAAATATAGAAAGTTCACATTACTTTGCTAATTCCAAGACCTTGAATCTGATGAAATCTACACATCGAATCTGAACTGCATAATTTATTTATACAAAAGCAAAATTATAGAAATTTAAATATATTGTGTATACTTTTTAGTTTTCCATTCCACTTAAAAGAAAAAGGGACTTGTACTACTTCCCTGAGTTGGAAAATATTTCCCTACTTCAAAACATATTAACTATTATGGCTTATACAGTAGCTACACTAAACCTATATATGTAACATACACTGAACTGTTCAGTAAAACTGCTTAAATCTGAAGCAGTGATGTACGAAATACACTAACATTCCAAAATATTGGGATACAGTGAATACTTTCAATAACTTATAAGCAAACCGGTATATTATGTTACGTGCAGAATGCGTCTATTTAAACTACAGGTCAATGAGCGCGGTCCGGTTGATCTTTGAGTCTATGGTACATAGTTTGAATTTCGCGCGTCACCCTTTTCCGTCTTAAGATGTGTGAGCAATAAAATATCCGTTTTAGATTTTAGCTGCATCTTTCGTTTGCACAACTTTTTCAATATATCCCGCTTCCATTTTGGTCGTCCAAGGGTTGCCAGGCACTCTGAGAGAGTTATGTTGTGAAATACTGGGTTAGCCCTCGCTGTGTTAGCGGGTTAAGGATCTCTGGTCGACTTTTCAAGAGTAATTCCTTACACCAATTGGGAAGCCTGGAAGCTAGCTGTTAAAGTTTCGTTTTACACGTGTCCCATTTTTGAGGTAAGTTCGTAAGTTTCTGTTTGTACCGCGTATTTAGACAACTTGTAGTAGCTTGGGCGGTTCCTTTTTAGCGGTTAGTTTTTAGTTAGATCTTGAAGCACATGGCTCTTTAGATGGCGTCCTTGACCTATAAGTGGAGGAGTGGTTTTTTCGAGTACTTTCTACTTGGGTGTGAGTCTGCATTACTGGAATTTCTGTCGTATTCGAGTATCCAACCCCCTAATTTAGATGGGAGACCGCCTACACTTATTGAGCTTGATCTTAACCTGGCTATCATCCTTCCACCGTTCTGTAATGTTCAACGCCCTATAACTATTTGGTGCCAGTGGAGCTCATCCAAGGAACTAACGCAAAATTGTTAATTGAATTACCATTTTAACACTATTTGTATTTTGAATAGGTGGAAAGCGCTGCTGTGCACCCATGGAGAAGTCCATCAGGCTGTGGTAACTTGCATATGCTGCATTGTATTTCGAACGAGTCCTGACTGGGCTCCTTCAGAATCCCGTGGGTTTTACGTTTGCCATCAAACTGTTGCTGTCAATCGTAGTTCACTTAACGATTTCAATGGCCCATTCGAACGCTTAAACTGATTTGGGAGTAGCTTTCTGAATTCAACTTGCAATAATGTACTCGTTTATGATAGAAAAATGTTGCACTAATACCATAGTTCTCCTTATTGTTACTAAGTTTTAAACCAATGCAAACTGTTTTGTATATATGTACACACAAACAGCATGCTATTTGTTTGTTGCTTACACCTGTTCATTAAATAAACGTCTACTTGTTCCCAGACATTTTTTTGCTTCTATTTATTGTGTTACGGTTCATTTTTGTCGTATCTTTCTTCCAGTATCTCGGATTACTCCATGAGATTGAGTACTTAAAGTTTATGGTTTGGCGCCTTGCATACTTCATTGTTGTTGTACGTAATGATGAACTTGCTCGTTTTACTTATTTGGCCCGGAGTTTCTGAGATAGCTGTTTTTTAACAGGTTTAAACGTTAATACTAAACAGGTTCCTTCATTGTTAAATTTAACTAAAAATAATTGCCGAACTATACTAAATTATTAGATTGAATCAAATATGCTTTAAATAATGTGCCACATCATAACACAAAATTGTACCTTTGGTTAGTGTTTTAGCATTTGTTGTCGTTAGTTTGTTACGGTGTAATGGGCCTCAACCAAATTATGAATAAGAAATATTTGTTTTGATATTACTAAGCTAGAACCATGGAAAATGGGTAGGCAATTAAAAGAAAAATTGATATTACTGATATCCGCGATGCTCCTTGAATTTATGCAAGCCTTCGATTTGTGTAGTTTCTTGCACTCGTTCAGGACGCACTTAGGACCATAAATTGTATAGTTATAGGACAGGGTTACTTTACTGAAAGGGTTTACAGTGGATGAAGGGATGAGGCCTTGTAGGATAAGATGTGAATGGAGTAGCCAGGTGTAACTACCCGTTAAGACACTTGTAACCTTCGTCTGTTCACAAATGAATACACTCAGAGTTTAAAAGTATATTGAAAAATAAAATAAAATACAGAGCTTTATATACAATAAAATTTTGTTGTGTTTTGCTGTTTAATCTGATAACCTACTACTTGCATAAGTGCAAAACCCAACGCTCGCATAAATTCCCTGCTTGTAAACAATGTGTATGGAACTTGACTTAATGATACCGTTCGATAAAATTTATTGTAATACAGCTGTCTGCACAAAAATAACATTGCAACTTGGCCCAGTGAGCTGACACCAAACCTTATTATTGCGTACAGATAGTTTAAATGGTACATGTTACGAACTATTTTTATATTCTAATTTGTTTCTGCATAATTTGATCCAATCGTCTATTTCATGGGCAAACAGAGGTTTGAACAACTGAAAAGATCTGAAAATCTTATAAAATATAAAAATGTGTTGATTCATTTCACCATTTTTTAATACACAATTTTGTTATCAATACATACCTTCCTACATTCTAGAGGGCTTTTATGCTTCTAAAATCAGGTTTTACGCCAAGTAAGTGTGTAGTAGCAATTCCGGAAATCTTGATTACTTGTATTCAAAAGCTTTGGTTCACGTTCTTTTTCAGAACAAATAGTTATATTATCAGTTTCTCCGAAAGCCCAGAAACAACTGTATTTCTTATTAAATCAGAGTTTTTCTAAACTAAAACAACGTTTATAGTGAAAAATAATGTACATTGACGTCGGAACACTTAGCAATGCAGACAATATACCCTTCGCACAATATTTATTGAAAACTAAAGCTCATTCACGCCCATTGAAAAAGTGAGGCCGGGAATAGCACTTACCCAACAGTGGAGAAAGGTACTGCTAACAATAAGATTGACTACAAAATATGTAAAAAGATAAACTAAATTAATTGATCGTCTTGTCACACCTTTTCTAGCACACTTAGCAATGCAGACAATATACCCTTCGCACAATATTTATTGAAAACTAAAGCTCATTCACGCCCATTGAAAAAGTGAGGCCGGGAATAGCACTTACCCAACAGTGGAGAAAGGTACTGCTAACAATAAGATTGACTACAAAATATGTAAAAAGATAAACTAAATTAATTGATCGTCTTGTCACACCTTTTCTAGTTGGGCCTCATATAATGACAATCCTTGTACTTTGAACTGATATCCAATTCACTAAAATTAAAGTAATTAATTTATCTTCAGAGTTAAATTTTCCATAATCTCAAGAAGTAAATATAATGTAAACTGACTTTCGTTTGCAATGTTCAAGTGCTTAAATTATGGAAGAGGTTGACTATCTTTTGGCATTTAAGGTAACTCAAACCTAATACTAAATATTTTGTATTAATTAATAACAGATGTCTGCTGATACTGATTTGTAAATCTGAAGTAGTTTAATCGTTGTTGTATATCCCGAGAAAGCTATTACAGAAAGAAAGACAGAATTAACATCTTCAATTAAATAAAACTTTACTATGAAATAGGGTAAAACGTGTTTTCACAAAGGAAACTAAAAGGGTCGTGGAAAACAGATGATGCCTGTAGTAAAGGGTGGAGAATTCATCAACTAAATAGGAGCTTGAAATATTATTTTAAAATATCTGTAAAGGGGTTTACACGAAACTTCCCTCGCTCGAAATAGATCAATTTTACAATTAAGAAAATCTGTAAAAGATTCTACCCAGAACTTCCCTCGTCGACATTGTGACACTAAATAATTTTAAAAATAGAATTAAGTTAGGAGTAAAAATATCTTCACGTTTCTAATAAATTAAGTACATTTTCAAATAAAAAAAAGAAAACGTTACCGGTGGTCCAATTCGAAGGGCAGGCGGACCGCGTTTATGGTCCCAACGTTTTGTGGGATATTGCAAGGAAACGGGCTATTTCTACCTGAGCCACTGAATTTCTATGTTGCAGCTATATTAGGTAACGCTCTAATTTGTTGCTCCTTTT
This sequence comes from Agriotes lineatus, assembly GCA_940337035.1. NCBI lineage: Eukaryota > Metazoa > Arthropoda > Insecta > Coleoptera > Elateridae > Agriotes > Agriotes lineatus. The sequence goes on from OW679196.1 coordinate 66,775,207, forward strand.
TGTATCGTACAACATTTATTCTGTATCTATTGGGGCCGATTTTTGGTAACAATAAAGCCTATGCTATGTACAAATTATTACTGGTATTTATTACTGTTAAAACAAAAATAAAGAACATTTTATTTTTTAAGATGCCCACCTTGTATATATTTGTCTCGGTTTTATGCCAGGCAGATATATAATGTGTATGTGAAATATTGTCTTCCTCCGACAAATAGTGTTTGAGTTATACCGCCAACAGACAAATAGACAGACAGACGGAATTAATAAAACCTGTTTTTCGTCATCTAGGGACCCTGAAACGTGAAGATCTGGAGAAATCTCAAAAGGTGATTTTTTCGCGATTATAATATTTCCTTCGCCTTTTAGACGAGGGAAGCAAAAAATTGTGTTCCGCATCTGCGTAGCGATCGTAACAGCATCGGTAAGTCATACTGCGCCATCCAGTCTTATTGAAATGAGCGCGGCGCGCGCCTCTATTTAACGGAACGGTCTTATTGTTGAAACGTTTCGACTCTTTTGTGACATTATCCTGTATATGTTGAGTTTTAGTTTGGGCAAGTGTAAAGCCTGACCTGTGTGAAAATTATTACTTCCATCTATTTCAAAGTTAACGAAAAAATAAACAAAATTAACTTTTTTATGGTACTTACTGCGTATACATTTGTTTGAAATTTACTTGGTTTCATGCCAGGTAAACGTATAATCTGCATGCAAAATATCGTCATCCTCCAACAAATAGTTTTTGAGTTATACCGCTAACAGACAGACAGACAGACGAAATTGAGAAAACCTGTTTTTCGTCATCTAGAGACCCTGAAACGTAAAGATCTGAAGAAAACTCAGAAGGTAATTTTTTCGCGATTACATGATTTCATAAGATTTGGATTTGTGAGATACGTTATAAAAGCGTGTATCAGCCCAAATTGCATTTTTGCGCTTTCATAAAATCACTTTCTTGTGGATCCTCTTTTCTAGTATTTATATACTTTTTCTTAGAATTATTTCACTTTAAGCGTGTGTACGCTGTGTGTAGAGTAGGTTGCCTGTTTTCGTTTTGTATTGTTTCTGGGAAATTTGTTACTGTTATGATCGCATTGCCATTCAGTTGTTATTACTAAAATATATTTGTTTCACCAAGCCAGTTGCTTCATTAATTGTCTCCGATATATTCAACTAACGTTGAGATACTTGAATCCAACCTCAGTTCTCAATAGTTGTTCTTGTTGGGCCTATGCGCGTCCAATTTGATGACGTAGGCTTCTTCCAGCTTTTCCAAAAATTTTGGTACTTGTTTTCTTTACAAAATGGTTTTCCTCAAAACTATAGAAAGCGGATTTTCACCCCCAGCCGGCGTTATTCAACGTTATGAATTTCAGATGGCGAGTTTACGATATATTCTTTGCGTATTCTTGCTCCCTGTGGGCTGTGTAAGTAAGTTTTTCTTGGTGTGCCGCATTTTTATACGGCCGCAATATTTTGTTTCACGTAACTTGGAAGAAAAATAATGCATCTGCAGGCATTTTTTCCTACCGGCTCATTCTCTACGGGCGGTTGGTTTGTAGTTTGGGTGACATTTCGGTGATCTAAGAGCCGCTTTATGGGCTGTGAAAAACATCAAGCACCCAGATACTGCTGCACCTTGAGAAATGGTTATGTCAGGATTTTCCTATCTTCGGCTCATCAGATATTACGGCTGCGTAAATCTTTAGAGCTTGATGGTGCTTGTTGCACCCTAGGTATGTTTCCAAAAAAAAATTAAAGACACTTAGTGTGTCTGCTGTTTCAATTCGAGCTCCCGGAATCGCAGAAGTTAATGAAATGTTTACCAAAATTAATCCAAGACCTTAAAATATTTGCTTATAGACTTAAACAACCATTGTGCGTATCTTGATTTCACTTAACGTTGTTCAATTAATAAATGTTTACCAAAATTAATCCAAGACCTTAAAATATTTGCTTATAGACTTAAACAACCATTGTGCGTATCTTGATTTCACTTAACGTTGTTCAATTAATAATTAAAATAGTAAACGGATTCCTATTGTTCTTTTGGCGTCCATGGCGTCGAACGAAGACACTCGTGTTTTTGGCAACACGTTAATTTCGTGTAGTTATAAATGTGCTTTGTTATCCGAAAGCCTGTGTGATAAGTTGAATCCGCAAATTACTTTTTATGACAAACCTTTTTAAAGTTTCTTTAATTAGTGCAATTTTGGCGTTTCGTATTCAAGCGAATAATTAATTTAATTATTTATTTTCCAATATAAGCCGTCTACTATTTCACTTCATGATTTGGTTACGCATATTTCATAGTTCAATTATTTAACTACTGAATTGCTGTTATTCAAATGATAGGAACCCGATTTGTATTTTATATTTTATATTTCTAGTAACCTTCCTGGTTTATTTTGAGTATAAAGATCCTGTAATAATTACATATAGTGTTTGAATATAGCGAGCTCTTTGTAATCTTTATATGAATATTGATAGTTTTGAAGTTCTTTTTACCGTTGTAAATAACGTAATGTTGTTATCTCACCTTTATAATGCTATCTACGCGACTATTTGTTGTTTTTTTTTAACAGTTGTGTTTAAATTTTACTTTAGTGATCTACCTTCAACGGTAGATACACCTTATTTAGATTCCTGGTTAGTCTGACGTTATCGTTGCCGGTCAGAGCTGGGCAGTAATTAATTACTTTTTAATTAAATTACTAATTAAATTCCTTTTTGTGTATTTGCCTTGAAATTGAATTACTTTTCAAAATGCGGTAATTGTAATTGGGAATTGCCATTTTTGTTGAAAAGTACTTGAAAATTACTTTTTGAAAGTAATTAATTACTACATTCAATTACTCAACTACTTGTGTGTAATTAAATTACTCTAACGTATTTAAATTACTTTACAAGTATTTGAATTACCTGTGGTAACTGAAATTACTCGAGGTAATTGAATTACTTTGTGGCATTTCAATTACTGAATTACTGACCTCGATTGGGTATCGAACTTTAATAGTGGTTCATTGTTTGTTTTTCACTCGGTAATCTGATCGCGGATACTATGCGTCAGATTTGCATCTGAAAATTCCCTTATCATCGCTTCAGAAGGAATGATGTTTATGTCACGTATTTGCAATTATTAATCGCTGCGAATCCAAACCGCAGTCTTTGCTATACTTAGCAAAGTCTACAAATTAAGTCCTGTTGGCCACCGATTAGGTTTGTATTCTGGACGCTTAATTTACTTTTGTATGGTGTGAAGTACCGGCTCGTTTGAAAATGTTGTTCGTGTTTGGTTATTTTTTTAAGTGAAATTATAAAACAGACGTTCACTGGATCGGAAATAAGACTACCCAAAAGGGTTCTACTTTCCTCACAAAAAACATCTATTATACAGATTTAGAGATAAAATCAGCTAATTTAAATTTTTTTAACAACGTAAGTCAAAAATTTTGTCGATTTTGTCATTACACATAATTAAAATTATCTTTATTTAAAAATATCTTTTACGTTTCGCTAATTCATTGTTAGCTTCATTAGAAACATTGGTTTAAAATATAGGACAAAGGGACATTTACTATAACAATCTGTAAAATATAGGTACATGTTAGTGTTTGGACTTGTGAAAGAATAAGTATCCTCAATTATGTCAATTTACCTGTCTTTTGTTTTAAAATTTCAAGTTACCTAATACTTTTTTGATAGCTATTTGTATTACTAGGGAGTAAAATGTATCATTCCCTCCCGCGGATGTAGTTTTAATTCTTCAGCGTTAGCGAGAACAGTAGCTAATCAATTGTAATCATGCAAGGGAGGAATTTACTTTTTAGTCCAGAGTTATACATTCAACACTTTTACATTTTATGATGTGACAATCTCTTGTATTCAGCTGCATTCGAAAATATTTAAATATGAAAACCATGAGGTTAGTTGATTTATTATTAATCACATTGCCTCGCGTCTCTAATGGCAACGGTAGTCAATGTATTATGCTCCCTCCCACTGCCATTGGAAACCGACCAGGGAACCAAACGTATATTTTCGGGAAACCCCTAACAGGCGACAAAAAATGTTACTTTTGTATATAGGGGTAAAAAATATTTTCTAACTGAGCCAACAAAAAATACTCAAGTTGCGCTAATTGAATCACCACGTAGTGTTCTACAAAATCTAAATAGAAATTTGCTGTGAAACATTTAAAAAATCCAATGCTCCACCCTGTATACTTAGGTAAGTTACATATTTTCGTCATTCAGCCTCATGTTAGGCGTATTTAATAGTACATTGTTTTACAAGTTAATAAAAGTGAGAGTTTTTCATCGTTTAATTTACGAGCGAGTGATGCAAAACGAGTGGATTAGTTTATTACGAACATGGAAAAATTACTTTTATAACATATTTAGCGTGCTATTTTTCTAATATAATTACAAAATGTAGCCAAAATGAAATTCGACATTTCTTCATATTTAATTTTTTTTTTAAATCGGCAGTGAAGAACCTCGAAATCGGCAGTGAAGAACGTCGAAATCGTCAAATAAAATATGAAAAATGGGCAGTGAAGTAATCCATTGTTTTACGACTTTTTGTAGGCGGCTGGACGATAGGTAAACGTCAACCGACGTCAACATAACCTACAAAAGTTGGTTAAAATGTTGTAATTTCGTGATTTTAAAAAACATTGTACCCCACGGCACTGGAAGTTCCTCTTTATCCCTCATGTGGTTTATTTGCTTTCGCCCTTCGGGCCTCGGGAACTAAATCCGCAATCGTGATAAAAAGCTCAACTTCAGTGATAACCTATGTGGAAACTAATATAAAAAAATATATACATTTGAACTTTCAAGTCCCTATACCTTTTTACTGAGGGGACTTTGTACTAAGGTATATTAGGTTTAATCGGTTTATTATAACCTAAGGAATCTATGCCAAATCGGTGTCGCATTTTTTTGGGACACCCTGTATAATTGTTATCCTTGAATTTATTTATTTACTTAGATCTTACTTTAAAACAAACTAAAAACTTTTGATTTTGGTGAACGGTGCATGTAGCTACAAGATTTAATTATCAAAAAACCTTCGAAAGTGAAAGAGTATGTAGGTTACTATAGCTAACAAAACATAAAAATTAAGCATTTTTAGATTACGATTACGAATCGATACAACACTAATGATAGTTGCAACTTGCAAGAAGGTTCTACTAAATAAAACTATGTATATGACAATAATTTTTATTGAAAGTAATTGAAAAAGTAATTGATGTTGTACAATTACAATCACTAAGTAATTGGTAATTAAATTACTATTTCCTGTGAGTAATTGAATCTCTGGTAATTAAATTACTGCATTGAGCGGTAATTAGTAATTAGTAATTAATTACTTTTTAAAAGTAATTTGCCCAGCTCTGTTGCCGGTATACGGCAACTGGCGTCCATGATGTCTTTATTTAGTAGCTCTAAGAAGCAAATTTTTTCTAATCTTAACTCACCGGCTCATCGCCTAGAATTCAAATTAGCCTGGGCAGTGAGCTTATCCAGCGTTGTGTAGAACGGGGCAAGTAAAAGAATATTTATTAAATGGCTTACATTCCAACGGGAAGTGAGTCAGCCCTTCAAGCGTTTCCGTTAGGGAGTATTTGCCAAAATATACACTCATTGAATGAGTTAAAATAGCAAAATAGTATATTGCAAGCTTACGTGACCCGGTGATCAAATATACAAAAGTGTTTAAAGTGATTGTTAACTGAAGAACAATACAATCCAAATGGTATTCAGTTATCGCCTGTAGTCATAATCTATGCTAGTGTAATTTTTTTCTTGGTAAGAGATGCAGTGTGTTCATAAGCATGTTTGGACAGTGGAGGCTATGGACGCTTGTATACTTACGATTAATTTACCTCTTAATTAGACACTACTTGTTACGTGAAGACATGTTTATTAAAATGGCCTTCTCACAAGAACAGAAGATTGTCTAGCTGAATATTATTTTGTAAATTGGGTTCACGAAAATAATGAATGGTTTCATCTAACATGTGTAAACACATTAAGCATTTCTTGTCAAACTTCATAATGTCACCGGTTTGATTACTGCAGATCTCGGGTTTGTTGTGTTAAAGGTCTCTTGAGTTCTTAATATTCCAGAATGTAGATTCAAATACTTCAAAATATTAACTGGTAACGGTGTTGTGTCAATCTTAGTACCACAAAAAATTAGCAAATCTTGAACTTGAATTTATGCGCAATACCGTCATTTAAGGAAACAGTCGAACTTTGCAACTGAGTTTTCTTTCAAAATATTTGAAGAAGGGAAAATCACAGTTCTCATTTATAAGGATTCAAAGTTTGGCGCCTATAAAAAAGAAACCGCGACGTTTACATTGCCGTTTATCCTGGTCAAACACACCCCAATAATAAATCGATGTTTTAGTGTTCACCCCTCGAGCTCAATCTGTAAAAAGTAAAGCATCTGTAAGAGCCTGATGACACTTTAAACTCCAACAAGCAGCGCTTCTTGAAGACAAACGATTGTTTGGCAATCTATACATGGCTTTTTTCTGCTTTGTTTACCGCCCACACCAACCTACAACACAAGGGTTCGCATATGTGGTACTTTTGCAAACTCCAACTTTTGATTTTTCACAGAAAGTGACAGTTGGAGTAGATTTCTATTGATAACTATTTCCTTAATAAGTGCTGTTGAAAGAATTTAGAAATACAAATAGATTATTATGGCACATAACATTAACACATTCATAACATTACCAATTACTATTCAAGAAAGTGCAGTTTATAAAATGCGACCTAAAGACCTTAACTGATTTCCTTAAATTTGAAATTATATTTCGTTTGTAAATAAATTCAAATTTGACAAATACATGCTAGCGTCTGTCAAATCTTTTCAAATATGCCTATCTCTATGATCTTTCCTTATTATATTTTTAATTTATAAATCCCAACCTACGCTATTGTCTGAGACTCATCGTATAGATAATTTAAAAACAAGTTCATCCCGTTCAGTCAGTAAGTTTATGCATTATATAAGCAGTTCAATCGGCTTAGCTAGGAAAACTAAAACTTAATAATACGCCTCTTGTACATAAATTGCAAGACAGAGTTTGAATAATGGAGGCGCGTTCCGAAAAGTTCGCTGTGTTTATTCTAAACTTAAACCATTTCTTCAGGAAGATAGCTTCAGCGCTTCCAGTATCTAAAAATTCAAAACGGCCTTTGAGCGATACAAACTTAGCAGACTTTTCACTTCATTTGCAGAAAACTTTTTTACATAAATTCCGCCCTTACCGCAGGCAATGGGTTAACAAAAAACGCTACATAAATCAGGAACTGTGAAACAAGAACCTACATTTTAATTTTATTAAATCCTTATCGGATTCTTTCGTGTCGGTAACAACTATACATTCAGGTTTGTGTTATTGTGTTTAAACAGTGGCATAAATAGCCATTGAATTTAAGGAAATAAGTATCGAAGCAGGCAGTTATAAGAGTAGGTTATTTACAAAATTTTAAGTAATTCCTTCTAGTGCAGTTCTACTAACTGTGCGATTCAGTTCTAGGTACGAAATAGTACTTAGTAGAAAGCAGTTCTATATCAAATTTAAAATATATTGATTTTTTTTTAGCCTTAGAGTGTATGTAAAACATAAGTCTAGATGGCAAGTGCCATAGGCTTGAATAGAAACTGTTCGACATAACCTGGTTATTTGCGCGATTATCAATGGAGTAGCAAGTTGAATTATATATAATTTAAGCACCATCGTTTTTAGAAAAATCGTAAAAGAACTATATTTTTCACTTACTTCTATTTTTGACCCTTGTACTACCGGGTGTCTTAATATGAATTACATCTAGTATGCTTTGAATTTCCCATAATGCAATCTAAAATTTTACTTGAAATTGGCAAGACTGTAAGTCTATGTCAAATTCGAGGTAAGTAGGTTAGGTTTTGCGCCAGTCTGTGTCAAAAGTGACGCAAAACCTAACCTACTAACCTTGAATTTGACATAGACTTACAGTCTTGCCAATTTCAAGTAAAATTTTAGATTGCATTATGGGAAATTCAAAGCATACTAGATGTAATTCATTTTAAGACACCCGGTAGATTTACTTCGAATGAAGGTAATTAAATAGTTTGCTTTAGTTGACAGATAAAATATTGCCACGGTTCTTTGCTTCGCAAACTAATATTAATCGAGTAATTTTATTAAAAGGTAGGACAGCCACCGTTATTGAGATTTGTTAGCTCAAGATCAATAAATTTTCGTTAACGTGAAACTCGGTGAGTTGTAGTTAAAAAACAGAAACTAGAAACTTTTATTCAGAATGGAACCAAAATTACAATTTTTTTTATAGAAAATGGAACCAAAATTAACAATTTTTTCATGGAAAAGTGATGTACTCTTTTTTTTCAACTTCGTGCCGTGGTATGTAGTTCAACAAAGGAATGTACAAACAGTTGGATTACCTGAAACAAAAGAACATTAGTAAGGTACAATGCAAGTAAGAAATGATAAGTTAGTAGCCGACATGAAACAGGAAGCAGCTCTGGCAGATGAAGTTAAAAAATATACAGAAGTGAACAAGGATGTGAAGACTTTGATTTTGTCAAAGGTGCGTCTATAAGCTGCGTTGCTGATTGTGAAGAAAATGCATATTTTTATATGTAATAATTTAATTTTATTTGATTAAATATGTCAAATTAATATAAGAAATGGCCAAATTTAAGATCGACTAAGAATAGTTTGGTAAACATGCTAGGTGAAACTAATGTTTTAAATATAATATACAGCGCATTTTTCATAGGAAATAGATTTACAAGTATTATTGTTATGCTATAAGAAATGAAGCAAGAGCATAGGTGATTGAATATTTGTTCATCAAAGTGAGGTGCAATAATTATGCAGTTTAATACCCTTATCTAGTATATTATAAAATACGCCAATTGCCTGATTCAACGACGTATATGAAAGAATCTCTTCCCAATTTTGATTCACGAAAAAGTTATTAAGTTTCCTATAATTACCTTTTTGTAAATTTATGACAACTAGTATAGAATTCAGTTGGTGGATGATAGACATCAGCGTAGACTAAAGAAAGCAGTATAACTTTTTTCTAGTTAATAATCTGTGATTTATTGCAAAACAATAAATTTAATATTCTATTATTAACGTTTCTTACACAATTTTATTGGCTAAATCCTCCAAACGAAAATAAATCAATTAAAGGGGAGTTATTACTATTAGTATTAGTTGAAAAATAAAAACCTTTGCAGTCACTAGGTATCCAGGAAATTAAAGTTACCAAATACAATAATTGATTGGCCTGCAAGGTTATCCAGGTTCACTTGAAGTTTTGAAGTGAAACAGTCTCTAGCATAGTCGTCTCGTGGGGGTAAGTAAACGCAGCACACATATGTTTAAAGTAGCATCTTCGTTATACAAAGTTATCCACAGATCTTCAGCTTCGCTCTGCAATTCGAACTTGTTGCACAATCGTAACTGTTTTTAGAGCTCCGATTAAGCCAACACCACAGGTTTTTTTTAATGCTAGCACTAGACGCAGTCAGGCGATCACGTCGATAAACGTTGTAAAGGGATAGATAAAAAATTTCTGAACTCTTGATTTCACTAAACGGGTTAGTTTCCGTTATTGAGCATATATCAGCACTAAGTAACAAACGACTTCCGGGATTGGACCATGTCATGATTGAGATCGAAGAACTCAACGTTTCGCCCACTTTCATAAGGGCACAAAAGAGCACGGAGCACCACTGTCTGACATTTTCTGGGTTTCATGACAGAATATGCAGGCAAGATGTCGTTGTGTTCCAACATATAGTTTCTGAGTTATACCGCCAAAGGGCAGACAGAAAAACTGTTTTTCGGTATCTAGGGACAATGAAACGTAAAGATCTGAAGAAATCTCGTAAGGTGACCTTTGTGATCACAATACTTTCTTTGACTTCCAGACGAGGGAAGTTAGAAGGTGCAGGTGCCGATGACTATCCTTATAATAATGGTGAGGCACTAACACCCCATGAAGGAGCTTGGCCTGCAAGGCGGAAGGTCAGAGCTTCTGTATCCTCGCTCTCACACCCGGCTGTCGCGTGCCAAATTCATGACATGTGGTGATGTGGTGAGCATCACGCATCAGTTCCAATGTACAAATATTCTGGTAGCAGGAATTTAGTTTGCAACTACCAAAGAATTAGCAAAGTATCTGTTTTAGTGAAGTGTTTGAAAGCCTTGTATATAGTATATGAAACTTTGTTTAAGACCCTAAAATCTTTAACCATTGTAGAACAACATGTGTCCTTTTTTAAAAAAGCTGTAGAAACCAACTGAGCAATATATGGGGAATTCATTCCAAAGAATTTGGAAAATCGATTTCAGGTAGACTCGATGTACACCGATTTCAGCAAAGCATTCGATAAAGTTGATCATAACTTTTTAGTAACTAATCTTTCTGGAATCGGGGTACATGGTTGTCTGCTGCGGTGGTGGTTTTCTTATGTCTTCAATCGTTCTTAAATTATTAATATAAATGGATTCAAGTCTGCACCCTTCATGGCAAGCTCGAGAGTACCGCAAGGCTCTCACCTGGTTTTTATCAATGACTTAAAACACTGTTTTCGCCACTCAAATATTTTGCTGTATGCGGATACCGTCAAACTTTTTGAATAAGTTTCTTCAGTTAGAGGTTGTTTAAATACTCGAGCTGATCTATATGGATTTTCTAAATACTGAAATTTTAATAAATGAGACTTTAATAAAAGTGCAAGAATACCTTTATGTAGGAATTATGCGCCAATTGGTTTTCAATATTCTTCAAACAACATCATGCCAGGTGAACTTCAACCTCAATATTGATTACTTAGTTAACAAGTGTAGCAAAGCACTTCGTTTCTTTTGTAAATCTTGTAAAGATTTGTAAAATGAGACTGATATTAAATCTACATATTAAGCATTTGAATATAGCAAGTTAAATTTCGCTGGTGTGATATGGAATCGGTTTTATAATGTTTACAAAGTTCGGGTCGAAAAACTGCAAAATAGATTTGTCAGACTTTCACACTAAAAATTAACAAATGTTTATATCTAGTGCAGAGTAGAAGCTGACTTACAGTTCTCACTCAACACAACGACTTTTCTCATCCAGTAGATATAGTTCCTTAGTGTAATACCAAAAAGAAATAAATTATTATTGTCTTATAACTGCTATAATACTAGTATGAGGGCAGGAATTCTGCAATTACTAGCTGAGTAAATCGTTTAGTAAATATTGTTCAAATATTGAAATTTTTACGTTACCTCTGTTTTCTTTTAAGGTAGTTTTGAAGAACACCTTTATATTAATTTAACATATGTATATAATAATACACTGTAATAATTCATACTTTTATAGGTCGCTGACCTGTTTTTACCCCAAATTTCGGTAATTAAATAAATCAATAAATTATGCTTTATTGTATAGTAGTCTTTATGTCGTTGATAACATACACGAAACAAATAGCAGCCTAACTAAATTTGACAATTGGTCTAATAAAAATAAAATATACCGTACCCTCCACCCAAGAAAGGCGCCCTTCGGTGCTTTCCAAGAATACTTCGACACTCAGCATCACTCCGTTTCGCTAGTACAATGAAATGTTATGAACCAGTTATTTATCAAGAGATTTGGTATAGTGGGTTCATTAGTCGGTTGACACGGATTTTAGAGAAATTTGACTCAGAGTGGTTTTCGATATGAGGGAATTTCAATACTTTGTACACATCGTGACCAAGTAATATCTTCTTCCTTTTTATTTTAGGGCTATTCCTGTTTATTCTGACACTATTCTGTGCACGACGAAAACCAACTTTGAGCCTATCTCTTGGGTGGTCATCCTGGTGGTTTTCGGCTAGTTGAATTTTGTGTTTTACATATTTTGGCTATTCCATTGTCATGCATCCTATCTACATGGTCATTGCACTCCCGTTTCTTCTTGTTTGTCCACTTGTACACGTTGTTAGAAATCAAAACTGTAACATAATAAACACTAGACTATGTTGAGAACGGACGTTAGTAATTAATATTATTTCATCATAGCTTAGTGTCTAAAATAAAATATATTTATGTAACGACGAGTTTGGCAAATTATTATCAGTCCTTGGACGGGTAGTAGGAATTTCGCAGGCCAAATAGGGCCGGAACTATATAGTAAACATTATGACTTGTACGTGCCATTATGCATGACCTAAACAGCCTCCTGCAAGCTTTCCTGTAAAAACTGGAATTTTGATGAAGGCAGATTTTAATTGACATCGGTAGCGAACAGATCGCTCCCGAGACGAATAATTTGTAAATAAACATATTTTAAGCTACTGAAGTCTTTAACTTCTCAAGTAGATCCAGTGTAACTAGTAATCCGGGTCGAGCGGAAAACCCCGATGTTAGGCGTATCGCGACAACGTTTTGAGTATTACAATGGTTTCTTCTTATTACATTTGTTTGCCGATCTCGTATAACTATGTTTATTATAGTTCACAGTATTTTCATTGAGTTTTGGCTTGTGTTTTATTTTCATACTTGAGGACTGGGCGTGCACTTGTTTTAGATATTTTAATTTTACTCGCTGTACTCATCTATTTATTACTCCAAATAGTATGTCCTAAACAGGTTATTTGCGTCGCTCTGAGTACCTGCTTTTAAGATTCCTTGTTTAGATTTATGCAGCTGGTGACTTCTGTACCTAGGTAATTAAATTGCATCGCTTGCTCCATTAACTTCAAATTTGCAACGAATTAGTGTTTTTCAAATTACCATTGATTTTGTTTTAGCCGTATAAATTTACCTGTTGTATGTTTTTGCCGTAATATTGAACTGATGTAATAGTATTTGCAAATCATTTTCACTATTTGCGACTAACACCACGTCATTTGGTTACATAATTATGTTTATTTATTTATTTATGTACCTATTAGGAATATAACAGGACGAACCCAGTACAATATCCACTTATACATTAAAATAAAACTAAATGTAGCATTACTTTAAATGTAAAAAACCAAAAAAAAACTGTCCAAGTTACAAAAATGTACATGGTAAATGCCAAAATAAACACATTAATATACAATTATATATTTACTAATTTAGTAATTTATTTCATCCAGGAAACACCCTGGAATAGATCATTTTTTTAAATTTCAGGAGGGCGAAATAAAAATATCAATGTCCAAAAACAAATTGTTGTATGTTCTGCACATTCTTAAAATAGGAGCGTTATTGAATGCAATTGTATTAAAACAGGGGATGTTAAACAATGGCGATAATCGTAAAAAGCGAGGTGGAGCGTTGAAATTAATGTATTGTAAAATTTGGGGACTGAGTTTACTATTTTGTAGAGAAGCATTATATCGGCTACTTTACGTCTCTCTGCCAAACTTAACATCCCTTGTTGCTGAAGACTACTATTTTAATTATTGATGGGTATATTCAGTTATAATATTACAAGAGAATCGAAAACCTGCTAACCTCGAATTTGCAATAGACAGTTATTACATCATGGCTCTAGATTATTATTATCCATTATTTTTGCTTTGTTGGACCCACCGAAACACCGAAGTGATTATACCACGTCGTCAAGGGTATATCCGTTTATCTATACCTTGTAACTAAGTAAAATTCTCAATTACTATTGGCCAAATTTATAATAAGTTGTATAATCAGTTTTATATAGAGATGTTTAATAAATCTTTTCTGTACTCCCTCTACTCTATTTATATAAACAGAATATTGTGGATTCCATATAGTAGATGCATAATTGATGATGTTAATGGTGTTTATTCTGTATCTTCGTTTCTGTCTTATATTCTTTATGATTTTGTTCTTTATTAATTTAAAAAGGTAGCGGACTAAGTGAGTCACCCTGTCTTATTCCTGAGCTAACTGGTATTGATGTATTAAAACCTCTGTTAGTTCGAATTATAGTGTATATCCCGTATTCCATTGTCTTCACATAGTAAATTGGCGATATCTTCAACTCTTATTCGGCCAAATACTTTGGTGAAATCAACAAAACATATAAACATGGATTATTTTATTAAATCGATTTTTCTATCAAGTGTTGGTATAAATATGTCATCTACAGTCTGTTTCGTCGAACACCCTATTGTTATTGGGTTAGTTGGTGGTTTTTAATGGTGCTAGTCAGTAATTTAATGGGGAACTGTCTAATACTTTTGGGGTTCCCAAGAACCCCTTCCGTCTATAATATATAAACGATATCAACACTACATTAGTAGTACATCTCGATTAATATTACACAAGCAAATTGCGCGCTACGCGCACGTGAAATAAGATACGCGAAAGGTCACTCTCCGAGCCGAGCGCTAAGATAAGAAAAACAAAACCTAAACAAATATAAACATCTACGAAGCCGGAACGTGAGATTTTATGTTGTGCCACAGACAGACACACATTAAGGAACATTATATTATAGATGGTTATGATGATCTATTGTAGAATAGTAATCAACACGTTGTTGATTGCATAACCGAAGCAAATAACAACCTAACTAAACTTGGCAATTGGTTTAATAAAAATAAATTAAAAATAAATATCGGTAAAACAAAATTATGTTTATTTAATCTAAAGCCAACTGTCAAAAATTTCGAAAATAGTAAATGGCTCGGTACACATTAACATTATTAACATTATTAAAAGAAAATTTCTTCAAGTATCGTGTGAGATAGATCAGCATTTCAACGAATTAAAGTGTTTTTTAAGTCGACGTACTGTTTTAACGTGTTTGATAAGTTTAAGTGTTTTGGATCGATTTTAGTGTGTTGAATATGTGTTTGTATGTATAAATATATGTAAAATAGCGTGTAGCTGAATAAAGCACTACTATCTTATTACTATATGTAACGAACGACTTTCGGGAATGAACTGTGATAGTTAAGATAGAAAAACTCAACGTGTGGCCCAGTTTCATAAGAAGCTCCACCAGGAGAGAAGGGGTGCCCTTTTGCTAGACAAATTTTTTGTTAAACCTTTCTTCAAGTTTATTTTAGACTATCTACCCTATTGGTAACAGTAAAATCTCTTATATAAATTCACTACAACAATCTAATTTTCCATAGGTTCATAATAATGATATTTGAGTTACAGTTGCAAAAATGGGTAACTCCAAGCCTGCTATTTTTGCTCCAGGCTAATTTTCGTAATTACTGTTTCCTACATCTATCTGCGTTTAAGTTAATTTCAGGAATTCTAACTAGAGCCAAGACCAGCAACGCGGCTAAAACGTGTAGTACATTCCTTGTTCATTGAACCTAAATAAACAATAACAACTGAGAAGGAATAAGCAAAGTGGGCTGAACGTTTCCAGTTTCTGAACTATGCAGCCTATTATTAGGATTCAACATACATGTATTTACAGGTTATTTGTTTGTGAACAACTACGCTTTATAAGATTGAAGAATAGATTGCTCTTCAGATTTATATGTAAGGTTGTGCTTTGAGTTGTAATAGAATAATATACACCATATCGAATTGAACAGCAAACGTATTAAATATAATTGGACAATTTATCTGCCAATCTACATTTCTTTTCTGTTTATCCTATTTAAAATATCTTATTACATGCGTTTTAATTTTAACTCATTTTTATAAATTTTTTATTTAGACAACTATGTACTTCTGCATTATTAGCCATTTAATATTTATATTAACCCGCCTGAATTTTTTCAGTAATAAAATTTTGCAAATTTACTAGAATACGCTGGCAGGTTATTACAAAGCTATTGTTGGTTAAGGTTAAGGACACCAAACACAAAGGGATGTATTAAGAGCTTAGGTAGCAAGAACGTTACCAATTTTGGGCATCACTACATTAAAGGAGCTTCAGCTTTACCTATACTGCCAGTTGTAATAATAATTTTTCTAATAAAAATAATAAAACCTTACTTTATTAATGCAGACAGATAGAACATTTTAATTTGATAGCTTGTTGTATTACTTTCGTACAGTGTCAGTCAAACTAGGACAAGAAGTCTTACAAATGGTCTTTTGAAAATGTTTGCAGTTTTTTTTCTGAAAAAAATTTCTTTAAGATTTGTCAAAATTCAGAAGATATTAAATTGAGTTTTTATAAAATGAATCATTTTCTTCTGTCACCACACAGCGTAAACAACTCAATATTGCTTCAATCAGTCAATTTCTTCACTATGGCTTACATCGACTATGGTAATTTTTGAGGTTCCATAAATTTAGACCAGGTTTAAAAACCTCCAGCGAAATCGGTTAGATGGCGTGTCTACATTTGCCCAACGATGAAAATAAAATGAGTTATTGGCTAAAAAAATGTTTGTACATTTGAGAAAAATCGTGGATGTGGTAGACGTCGGGGATTTAAATTACTATATAGCTGGGTGTAGTCTTTGCAACCATATATTTTTCTCCAAGCAAAAATACCTGTTAACTTGCAAACTTGTAAAAAGTGTCAAAATATATATCAATTAGATATGTTCAACTATTAAATTTTAACCTCACCTTGACCATGTACTAGGTTACCTATGATCATTTATACTAATGTTTGAGCCTGATGATGAAACCAGTCTGGTTTCGAAGCATGTTGCTATGTACTTACAAAACTGTAATAACATTGTGGAGAAGACTAAAGAGTTTTATTGTTTCAAATTAAGGCAATTCTGCTATGGGAATGACGGATCTTACTCCTGTTAAGCTTTTATTTATCGTGCACTCGCCAATAAAAGCCAATCATTAATGCTACCTCAAAAATCATGTAACTTTTTTAATCAGAAAAAGAAGATAAAGTACCTTGATTACATTCCAGTCACTTATGCTCGCGTTGTTGTAGCGTCAGTCTAGTTGACAGATGTGGCAGGTAAAATGGCTGCCACTTATTAATTCTACAAAGCTCAGAAAACGGTGTCCTTAAGGAATTCTCAAAATTTCTGGTTAGACGTTTCTTGGAATGCCCAAATACTTCCGCTTTGTAGGCAATTTGAACCGGATTAGCTATAGGTTTGCTTATTGGAGTCACGCTTTCAACTTGCCTAGCTGCTTATTGTGTTTATAGGTTAGATATGTAGACCTACTCTTTCGTTGAATTATTTTACTTTATGTTCATGGAGACTCTTATGAGTACTGTACGCATAATAATGCGTTCAAATTTGTACGTTGCTAAAACGCCACAATCAAGTATTTGAATCTGTTGTGCGCGCGGATTGAAGACACGTTAAGCCGATCCAGTGATGCACTACAATGCACACAGCATAGTTTTTCGCAACCCCTCGCAAATTCTCCTAGAAAGGAGTCCAGATAACGAGACCTAAATAAATATAAAACGGAGGCGCCTAGGCGACTAAAAACGCTTCGATCCAGCGACCTGTCTAGGCAGCTCTAATAGGGAGAACCGCCAGCTTCTAGGCATTCTGGGCTTAGTCAAAGCCGCTAATCGGAGACCTAAACCTGCCCGAAAGAGCCGGCTAGAATCGTAAGAGGCTGAAGTTTTATATCCACCTAGAAAACTTTTAAAAACACTCGACTTCAAGCTGCAAGTTTTTTAGCAAACTTGTTTGGCGTGCTGAGGTCCAGTTACCTGCAAATATTATCTTGAAACCGCTATCTAGGTCGTGTTCGTAGTTTGTTGGTTTCAGCACTTGACTACGACCCACGAGAACAACCCTGGGACTGAATTTCGCGGCTTGTTGCGGTTAATCATCTGAGGTTTAGCTATCCTTCTCTGCGTTCCTAAGGGTAACGGTTTCAATACATAGTCGCAGAAACGACTATAATACGCACCCAGAGAGGCCGCTGCAAACATGCAGATTTCGGCGTGATATGGACCCACTAGGTTGATTAACCTTCAAAATTGATT
This sequence comes from Agriotes lineatus, assembly GCA_940337035.1. Taxonomy (NCBI): domain Eukaryota; kingdom Metazoa; phylum Arthropoda; class Insecta; order Coleoptera; family Elateridae; genus Agriotes; species Agriotes lineatus. The sequence continues at coordinate 66,793,105 of OW679196.1, forward strand.
CCCACGGTGAGGTTGCGGTGCATCACCAGAGAAAATCATAGTTTCTGCTCAGACTCTGAAGTTTGTATCTACAGATTCATTGCCATTGCGACAATTATAAAATTAGTTTATTTAAAATGTTAGCAAAATGGTAAACACTCAGAGAAAACGCTGGTCGTATTATGTGTCGTAACACGAAAAAGCTACAGTGTATAGTAATAATCTTATACGATGTGATCCGGCTGAGAAATCTCAAATCGTAAATATAGACTCACCGGATTGGCATAACACCACACTTTTTACATTGTAAGGTAGCATTAGAGCTACCTACTAACAAAACTAACATTATATAGATAAGTTACTTCAATAATCTGGACCCCTCCATCTAATTAATAAATTCCGTCGTTGTTAGATTAATTGGAGTCACATAGCGATACTTATTATGACTTTAGTTTTATGTAATATTTTTCCATTAAAATATCAACTAGACAAATGGGTTGTAAAGCTTTTCACAGACTATCTTAATTTTTAAATATAAATTTAATTAGCGAGGATTCTCAAATCTGTTTAGATATCACGAGAGAAAGTTCTTCGAAAAGAAATGGAAGATCGGAACATTTCTAATTGCATAAAATAGCTTTAATAGTTGTAGGAGGGAGCGGATAGCCGAGCAAGCACCATGCCTCACAATTAAAGAGGGCTCATAGAACCACTATGTGGTTAAAAACAGTAAATTGGCATATAATGAGAAAAAGAAAAAAACTTTAATAGTAATCATTGGGAGACTTTCCGTGAGATTTTCTGTGTATTATACTATTATTCAATCGTTAGAGTACTATTCAAATTGAAAATTGTGCCTATTGTGTTGTTTCCATGCAATAATACTTATTTATCATACATTTTTATATACAATCACTTGTGAAGTGTTGGTTTCAATCCATTGCATTATACATTTTTGCACTATATTAGGAAATAGCAGGTAATTTTTGAATCGCAGCAGCCTAACACAGCAAAAGTGTGAAAACAGTAAAACTACTGTAAAGTCTGTAAATTAGCAAACTAAATATGCTTTACTAAGATAAAATAAGCACGTACAACATTGTTTACAACTGTTTGAAGTGGAAATTCTTGTAAAATAGAGAAGTGCATAATTTTACCTCGTTAACCCTCCGCTACAACTATAACTTCTATCAACTTGGCTAAGCACCCGTGAAATACAAAAAAATTCCAAGCAAACTATAAAGTGTACTTTTAACTACTCATGTAAGATAAGTGCGTTTTTCGTTGTTATAGTATTTACAACAATAAAATATTGTTTTCACTAAACTGTCAGAAAATCCAAATTTAATTTCTAAAACATGTCAACCGCATTTTATTTTGTTCTATAATATGGTATTTACTGCAATTTGCATATTTTATTCAATAAAATGACAAACAATTTAAAATTCAATGTTAACCGTGACTATAGATCAACAACAACAATTACAATGTTAGTTTTTACATGTATATAATTGGAAAATATCAAAATATATCGTGATTCTATACATTATTTTCATAGGAGCCTATATTTTAGTAGTATCTATTGCTTGTACTGAAATAAATTATTGTCATTAAAAATTGTGATTGAAGAAATAGCATGGAGTGAAATTATATGGTTTATCAAGATATTTTCTACAAATGTTTTTATTTTAATAACAATATTATAATGGCAGCCATTGGAAAGGAAATATAGGACGTCGATGTTTTTGGGTTTAACTTGTAAAGGAAATACAAGTATGTGCCCATTTTCGATTATTTGTCTGTAAAATTATAATGAACATTGCCATTTAGTAATACAATTGTGACAACTATTTTGAATAAATTCGTTATACATTGACTATTTTATTACAAATTCAAAATAACAACTAAACGATTCTGTTTATAGTAATGGTCATACAATTTTATTTATCGCATTTCATATGGTAATATGATACATGCAAAATCGTTTAGTAATGTGGTACTTTGCGTCATAGCAACCATTACAGCATATTGTACCGCTTCCTTAGACGAAAGGTGGGCACGGCCTGGGCTAGCTCCTTAACTCTCGGTAGAACATGGCATGGTGTAAGGACTAGGCAAAAAAACGCTTCAGGCTCTAAAATTGAACAGTAGAATTATGAAAATTTGGGCGCCTTGTTGTTACTCACAACATAAACACAAATCTAGCAAATAAATAACACACCTTATACCTTTAGTGCTTCGCTACGAACCTTATAAATTGTACAGGTGAAAGGGTTGCCCAAAGAAAACAACAATATTAGCAGCAATAGGAGCATTTAACAAACCCAAATATTCACAGTAACATACTAATTAGATACATAAACGATGAAGGTTAAAGTGACAGTAACTTAAGATTTGTAGGAAAATTGCCTAACAAATAAACAAACCATAAGTAGGAATCTACTTCCAAGTATTTTAGTCACAAAATATGCTAATTAATAGCTCGAAGTGACAACTTGGGATCGCCACTTGTGAGTGTCGCTCTTGACATGTGGGCACAACGTCCAAAGGAAGCGGCGGAAGTAAATTTTGGGCATTTCAGCGTATTTCAGCAATTTGGAAACGATTAATCACTCATGCTGTTAGTGTTATAAATTAATTAATTAAAAGGAGCAATTAAACAGGCTTCAGGTTGAATTTCTAAGGCCTTGGCAAGAACTGATTATATTTGCGGCAACTGCCTTTGTAGATAAGACGCTGAGAAATACAAGTACTTACACTTTGATTCTTGGTTATGTCCAGCGATCGTGAGTGGGAAGATCCTGGTATGTCGCATCTTGACAAAAGGACTTCTAAGCAGGATTTGGCTGCAGTATTTCATAGAATCCCAGGACTCCACGAGCAATGAGAGCAGCTAATATCGGCAAAAGCGGCCTAAAGCAGTTTGGAATTGCCAGCCAGCTTGCACGGCGAAGCGAAAAATGGGAGGCCCAGTTATTCTTTGATTAACTGTAGAATAACCTTAAGAAAGCCGCATGGGAACAGGCCTAAATATCGAAATTAGCATGCAAAATTTAACTAGAAGAGACGTTCTTACCAAAGCTGTTTACGGTTATCCGTGAAGAAAATAACACCACTAGCGGTTTTCTTTTGTTTAAACAAGAGCGGTCTTGGCCTGCTCCTTGAATTTCAGATCCCGCGAAAGCGCTTCGTAAAAAGTCAATAACAAACTAGACTACTAGAGCGTGCTTCGACCAGAAAAGCCTTCACGTGTCTTATCTCTAAGGTTAGGCCCTTTATGCGATAAACATGAATTCATTTGCTACATTATATAAATATAAGGTGGTCCGAAAGGGGATTCGAGTAGTTGGAAAGCGCTATTGAAACGGGGCGTTACAATAACAACGACAATTTGTTTTAAGTTTGCAATACTGAAATGTATTGTTTGTGACACTGTAAGTCTATGTCAAATTCGAGGTTAGCAGGTTAGGTTTTGCGTCAGTTTTAACACAGACTGACGCAACGCAAAACCTAACCTGGAATATGACATAGGCTTACAGTGCCACTAACAATACATTTTAGTACTGACAAATGCCTAGCATTAACTGGAGCTGAGTACTGTGCTCTAATACATAAAAACGAGTTCTGCTCAGCTTGGTTATGTTTTGATATTTGAAGTTACCTTTATATAACAACCTAATATTTGACATTTCTATATAAAATGCGATAAAATGGTATATGCCACGTGTTAGAAGAGAAGTTCTACTGAACTCGTATGGCTATTTATGAAGTCGCTAACGCTCGTACTCAAGCCAGTAAAACTTCGCTTTTCTAAACTTGTTGCGTAATAACTATTCTTAATGAATTTTTTTAATTCTCATTTTCAAGCGAAATAAAACATTAGACACATTCAGCTAATAAGTGACTTGCGCAACATCTTCTATAATATTCTTTCTGGAAGGATTTATTTATTGCAGTTACTTAAAAACTAAAAGCTATCATTTAGAGTAGATATTTCATGAATATGAACAGTCTTAACCTGAAGTTAATTTTGTTTTAAACAGTTTCTGAGGTGCAAGTATTGTGTATTGTGCAGCATTCACAAGCAGTACAATTTATGGTTGTTATGCATGTCATTTCAGATATATATTCAGCTTTATTCTGAAAAAACAGTATTTTTCATAAAATATTCAACATTATGTTATTAGACAAATTGCGTTTGGAATCAAATTACGCCTGCTGCCTACATGTTCGAAACTCTTTAATGTAACAAAATATGACCGAAAGTGACAGGAACATGAGCACTTTGTAGTTAAGCTGCAGTTGGGACTGTAATTCAAGACCGTTTTTAAACTTTACTTATTACTGGCTTGGCTGCACTTATAAATTAAAGTTTCTGGAGTTGCTATAGTTTCGAAGCAAATTTGAAGTGGCGGTGGAAATTACCACCGCGGCACCGGAAGGGCATTTTTTAAAATTCCCATTTATTAATTTCATTGTTATGTCCTTTACTAGATAAAGCTCTTACGTGATAGGGCCACAAAGCTTTCGCGGCTCTCCACACAAAGCGGGTTCATTTTTATAGCAGTCCTTAATCTCTGCAGTAAGTTCAAATCTAGGGAATATTAATCACAATCAAGTGCACAAGAAGCGTCAGCCGTCAGTCAGAATCCGGGATGGAGATGAATATCCGCGCGCGTGCGTGAATGATGAAAAACGAGCCATCTTGTTGGCCAGAGGCGGTGTTAATGAGAGCAGACCCGCTGGAAGAAGATGAATATGGTGCATACATCATCATCAAACGGCGACCGCCTGGCCCCGGCTTAGAATGCGCTTTTACTTCGCTATTTCCTCCCGTTATGCATTATTGCCGCTGAATAATCTCACTCACCATGCGGCATTAGCACAAGAGTTGTAAATTATTGCCCCTATATCTTCGCTCATCGCCTTCTTGTTTTAACATGTTTCTTACATTACAAAACCCGCATTGAACCCGAACACCAAATACGCTGTAATCTCCTAAAAAACGTTCTTATGTTTTTCTTCCTAAGCCCCCATTTATCACAGCAGGCGAAGGGCGGTTTTTTCGTTCGATTTGATCGAACGGATCAAAAGTGAGCTGAGAGAATGAGAAAACTTCCTGGTTTTATGAAAAGAAATCAATTAGGCCACTAAACCAAGTTACCGCTAACTTTCAAAAGCTGCATTCCACGCAGCTGCATTATTACACTGTGTACACAAGTACCTAAAGCTGGCTATTTCATTATCAAAGCAAATAAGTATTAATTCATATAATTAACAAAATTCGTTTGAATACCCTTTGCAAGTAGTCAAACCGACATGTATTTTAGCTTGCTAAATCTTTTTTGACAAAATGCAATGTGAACTATTCTGAATTGTCCTTCAATTACACATAAAATCAGCTTTGAATGGGACAACATTTTTACTGAAAATTTATTTATGGAAGAGAGCTAAAATAATAATTGAGGAATTAAATACTGCAATTACGATTATCATTCCCTAAGACATTACAGATAACCTCTATCTTGTAAAATTTTACTATTAATAATTAATCATTGTTAGAAAGACTTTGTTTATATACTGGTAGCCCTAAATAAATGAACACCTAGTAAACGTTTAGATTTGAATCAAATTTTCAGGAAAGATGTAATTTTATTTGTACTAAGAAATGATGAAAACTTCAACAAGATGTAATTAGAACAACTTATTTAAACACTAATAATGTGTCGATCCCCCTCTGCTTCTTGCGCATTCGTAGTCGATTACATACACTGTGTTCCGTTATCCTAGCACAAATCTAATTTAGAAATGTAATTAATGCATTTAATATTTGCGCATAGCTAATTTCATGTCACATTTGGTGTTTTCAAAGCTCACCTTGTCGATTAAATTTTACAGCAATGCCAAAACCATTGATAATCTTTGGGCCGACACAACATTCCTGTAGACAAATGTTGACAACGCCCGTAGTCCAGCGCTGCTTATCTCAATAATTTATTCTCCCACTCAATATCAACCTACAAGATAACGCCGAGTATAAATACACCGCCGTCCTTTTGAAGTAGATCACTCAAAGAAACTAGTTTCGCCGACTTTTTCATAACAAAATGTAGTTTGTGTTATAGCTAGTAAGCGAGTTAACTATTGTTTTAAAAGTATCAAGTAGCCACACGTCATTTTTAAGGAATATTACTTTTAATAAGCACGCGATAAGTCAACAATGCATAACTTATAGTAAAGAAGCTTGGAGATTTTGGTGTCTTTTGCGTGTTATTTGATGCAGATTCACCCATTATTAATTTATTAATTATATTATTATTACTGCTTTAAACAATGCCACTACGCCGAATTCACCACCAGTTATGCATTGTTGACTTATCGCATACTTATTAAAAATTATATGACTTAAAAATTACATTTTGCTACTTAATAGTTTTTAAAAAATAGTTAACCCGCTTAGTAGTAATAATACCAACGACACTTATATACTATAAAAGGGTTATAAAAATGTCTTAGAAGCTAGTTTCTTTAAGTGGTCCACTACGAATGGACGGCGGTACAAGCAATTTCGCCACTAAGCTTAACTCATTTTCCAAGCTCCGGATCGCGACCAATTACTACCTGTCAAATTTAAACTTTGACGGAAGGCTATGCTAGACAGCACTCCGTCACGAAGTTTCTACTCCTGAGTGCGTTGTAGACGTTGTACTCTGTGTCGACTGTGCCCTCTCTGCGTGCTCGGTTATCGGACCAAAAAAAATGTTTTCTCCTGATTGCCCGTACCATATACTTGCACTGCTAAAATGAAAGAAAGCCCGGTTTGGTATCCTTCTCCTGTAAATCGAGCTTCAGAAGCCCACCTACCTGGTCAAAAGATTCCCTTTATCTTCAGGAACCAGTACCAACCCGTTAAACGTTTATATTTCACCCTGGGGTTTTGGATCACTTAAAAATTGCACAGAAGCCCCTAACTCTTTAGAAACTAAATCTGTCAAATAATGCAGTTTTGTCTCATTACAGATATTTGCTGGCTTTCCAGACCAGGCCGATAAAGCAGATCCTAACGCCGTAGCTATTTCAAGATTACCGTCCAGAATTCGCCAAACTATGAAGCGCGGCGTCTTTTTCTTACCTACACTTACTGAATTATTACTTTACTTTGTCCTGGATTCGCTAGCTGATTCAGTCGGTATGCTTATGAGACTCTTTTTTATATTCTCAGTGAAGCTAAGGGCAAGCTAATGTTATTTGAACTAAACTAATATTATTTAAAGCCACCTCGTGGACACCTGAAATGTTGTACTCACCAATGCAAATATGAATAACCATAAGAAGCTAAATAGTTTACAATGAAGACATATAATCTGCAAACCAATACACACACAAGACAATACGTATAAGTACATGCAAAACACAGCGCTAACACGCTACGTATATGAAAATGGTTCAAACAGATACGTAGAAGTTCATTAATCGGCGCAAAGTTAAATAGCGTACACTAATAAACTTATCGCGACGCTGTCCCTTCTTGAAACGTGCCCGTAACCTGATACTGGCCTTTGAAGATAGTGCAGGAACGTTGAGATTACGTAACTGTGCCGCTCAATCAGCAGGTAATTTCCCGTGCTAGCAAACACAAGGATAACGGCTCCAGCTGGTGGAATAATATTTCGCTTGCACGGTGATTATGGCTATTAACTAACTTGGCTTTTGGGTGCCTTCCCGATGCCCTAGTCGCCTACTAAGGCAGGTGCTCTTCTTATGGAGTTGCAACAATAGTTGTTTACTGACAAGACTGTAACTGCGGCAGGATTTGGCTGCTTTTGGGTGCTGGCGTTTTTTTCAGATGCACGATGAGCCTACGGTGAAGAATGCCGGCTACCACACAATATATGGTGCGCTGTTTAAGGCTGTTATTAGCCCGCTTCTTGTTGTTGATAATTCGCGAGTTTGATCAGCGAACTCGCAACGACCCGCACCTGTAAACAATCTGGGAGCAAATCTCTGATCCGCGCTATCCAGCCACTTGGGCGCGAATGCTCTCCTTGCAGGCCTCCGGCGTTGATTCCCATACTGCCCGGTTATTCCCGCGTTAAAACTGCATTGTTGATGCATTGTTTCATGCACTCGTAGCACACCGCACTTATAGTCATTGACTGCGTATACATTAAATATTACTCTATAGTACTAAACTACGTGCATAAATACAAGAGAACTTACTGTCAGGCTTCATTGCCGATTATCATAGAATGAAAGGCTGTAAAATAAGCAAATACAGGTGGCACAAATTGACCCCGACTAGCGGCTGACGACCGCCTTGAGAATGCTGTTAACTTGGTTGCCTACTTGCCAGGACCACAGGAGAGATTTATTTAGAAATCTTGTAAATCTATTGAACAAAGTCTACAGAATTTTAATTCATGTATATAACAGGATAATAGAGTAATTTTATGCATTCTGTCTTGATAATTTGTGTTTACGAGAATGTTTGAACACTGACCCACTGCAGCTACCCACTTAAAAAGGGCGAGTAATCTGGCTTTTACGCCTTGTTAAAATTATAAGTGGGCAGTCATTTGGGAAGTTCAAAATACCGTAACAGTCGAAATGTTACAACTGGGAATAAACGGATCAGTGCTACCCTGTGATATGCTGTCCTAAGCTTCTTGGAGAACATCAACAACGTTTGGAGGTGTAGTAACCCTCACGGTATGCGTTCGAGCATTATCCAACTGAAAAATGGGGTTTATCAGTTCACGAAGATATAGCATTAACACTGGTTCGAGAACGTTATTGATGCAACGAATTATAATATCGCCAGAATAACTACTAGAGGAGATCTACTTCCATGACAGATAGCCCCCATCATACCTTGAGTGAGAACCGTATGACGCTGTACGGAAAACTGCAAATTTCTTCTTTCTCCCGGGCGTCTTCTGAACATTCTGCGACCATTATGAGCCGTGAACAAAATTGAGTTTCGTTACTAAAGATGACTCTCTTGCATTCCTCATTCCAATTCAACTCTTCGTTACACTGTTTTAGTCGTAGTGTTTTATGGCCTGGAATTAGAAGTGAACGAAGTTATGGTGGGTACGATCTATCCCCAAAAGATCGAAGTCTTCGAACACTGCTCTTATGCAGATTTATTTGTTAGCGACACAAAAACATCAAAAATAAAAACAACAATAGTTATTTACGACATTAGGCAGGTAGCTAAGCATTTATGGCGGTGCTAGTACATAATGGCCGAATCCGTCAGGGCGAGACACATGAACTAACGTGGTTATAAACGCGAATACCGACCGTGTGTCCTATACATTTTTTTTAAATTCTAAACAACAATAAGAACCATTTTGATTTTATTAAAGAATTATCCCAAACTATTTTCTTTAAATATGCTGTAATCCTGTTATACGTTTGGCAGCACTGAAGTGTATTGTCGGTCACGCTGTCTATGTCAAATTCGAAGTTAGGTTTTACGTTAGTTTATGTCAGATGCGGAAAAACCTAACCTGCTAACATCGAATTTCAGACCAAGCGACAGTGGCAGCAACCAAGGTCCGTAAATCACGTTTTCTTTGTCCATGTAAGGTCACCACATGTAATGTGACAATTCATAAATATGGCGGACAGTGGCTGTAAATTTAAAATGTGGGTATGTTCGTAGCAGAATTTAGGTCATAGTTTGTCATCTTGACGCGTTAATCTGACAACTCCAAAATAATCTGTCAGTATCTATTAACTGATTCAATTTAACGCAGCAAAAAATTCCTCAAATAGTTTCCATCAGAGAATTAGAGCATTCAGTTATCCCATGCAAGAGAAAAGTCGTATATTGTTGGAAAGTGTTTGTGGGCGCATTCATTGGAAATCCACTAAATATTCCCGTTTATTTGACGTAAGTTTATACATAACTGTTGCTATTTTTTCGCTGCACCTTATAGTTTATTGTAATTTTCTATTTTAGCAACACCTTTGAAAATGACGAGTTTGAAGAAAATGGTCAGGAAATATTAGAAAAGCTAAAACCATATTCAGTTCCAACGATTTTATATGTAAGGGAAAAAAATAGTGCTTCACAAGAAGATGAAAGTAAGTAAAATTGAAAAGATTTCACATTAGTACTACCTCTTATGTACTTCTTTTTAACGATTTAGAAAAACGACATTCCACCCAAGACTAAGCCACATGTAATCGTGATGATCAACGTGAACTAAATAATTTATCACACACTAATCAGTCGCCGCAATTAGTTCAAGACAAATTTAAACTACAAAAAAAGGAAGTGGAGTTGTTAAACAGCAAACTGAACAGCTTTACAAGCAAAATAAAGTTTTGGAAAATATTACTCATAAACTTCCGCACTTTGAGAACGATATAGCATCAATATTACCTAAGGGTAAAAAAAAATTAAATGTCCTCCAGAACAAATAAGAAAAGCAATTCAACTTAGATTTGCAGTAGGATGGAAAGACTATAAATATATGCAAGGAACCGTAAATTATCCACTGCCTGATTACCCTACACTGTGCAGGCTTGTTCAGAAACTATTGTTTAATCCAGAATTGTTAACAGAGCTGCTACCCTTACTAGAAGAGAAACGAAAAACTATGAAACACTAATTTAAAAGTGTCTGTTTATTGTTAATGGATGAAATGGAGATTCAAAAGACGTTAGAGTTTGATAAAAGTACAGGTTCTCATGTCGGATACGGCACGACCAAAAAAGATCAACAACATCAAAAACTAGGTAAACAACTTTTTGTGTTTATGCTACGAGGTCTGGATTCTAATTGGAAACAAGTTATAGCATTTAGAGTGAAAAACAAGACAGGCATTGTACTACTTTCCAGTAGAAGATATTTTCAGCTAATTTATTGAAATTTTCTTTTACTTTACTAAATGTTGTGAGATAATTGATTAGTTGAATCAAAACGGTTTATATATTACAAGAATACAAAGCAAACATATTTTTAACGTAACGTTTCGCTAATTTAATTTAGCTTCTTCAGACACGGCAAAAATAAAATTTTATTCCAATAAGAAATACAATAAGAAAAATAATCTTGTGCAACCCAACTGTGCCGTTTCTGACTAATAACCAAAACCACAAATTGAAATAAAATAAAAACTCTCCATTTAAAAAAAAAGATAAATCGATACATGTGCCATTTTAAATGGAATCGTCTTCAATTTTAAAGTGTCTGAAGAAGCTAAATTAAATTAGCGAAACGTTACGTTAAAAAATGTTTGCTTTAGTTTAATGTAAAATGTAGGCTATTTTGACACTACTAATTAGTTATCTCACAACTATTAGTAAAGTAAAAAAAAATTTCGATAAATTAGCTGAAAATTTCTTTTACTGGAAAATAGGACATTGGCTGTCTTGCTTTTAACTCTAAATTTTAAATAATAATACAGCTGCAATCAAAAATTAATATAAGTTATAGCATACTATGTCTGTAGCCAGTGATATGGGCCCAAAAGACAGAGCAATTTGCAAACATTTTGGTTTGTGTTTTGGAAAATACTTCAATTTTCACTTGGCACCACATCCAGTTAGACAAAAGAAGTGCTATGTTAGCACATGATATAATTCTTCCAGATTATTGCAGCCTAAACTGCTCTTTAAAACGAAGAAACAGTTTGTTGCAACCCAAAAACTCTAAACAAAACCGGCACTTGGTTACCACACCAAAAATACAAAATCGGCTGTAGTAAGGTTTGCGCCGGCTAAAACGTTGGCTGAGAAGGTAGGGTTTTTTATGACCTTATATTAGTGCCACCAGGCGGTAAACGAAATACGGATGTTAAATATTGAAGCTCCACCACTTTTCTACTAAATCGGTAAAATAAACACAGGTACGCTCACTCTGAAAGTGAAGGCAGTAAGCCCACCTTTCTACTTCTAACCTGGCTGAGCTTACCTTTAATTGCATTTCCTTACACTTGTCTGAATTCCTGTACATCGGAAAAACAAGACACAATATATGCATGCAAACATCATCAATTCAGTAATGAAAAACCCAAAATAATTAACAAAGAACTCTATTGGGTTAGTAAAATATATACGTGACAATGAAAATTACCAGAATTACTGGTTACGGTTGAAAATATGTGTAAACACAGCTAACAAAAATTACAACAATCTATATAACTCTTTCATCAACGGTGACAACTTTATATCTTCACAAAGGAACTACGTTACAACAATCAAAGTTTGACTAAAAATTCGCTTCCAAGCGGTACGTTCTGTTCAACGTTATAAAATTGAAACAAACGACACTTCGAAATCAATTCACTATAAATTTATGTGTTACAACTGCTATCAACTAACAAATACCTGTTGTAGGAATTCAGACGTTCTGGTTGCGTTGCTCATCTCAAGCTGCAGGTCACATGTCAGCAACTGACACGAAATACGGGAACAAATTACTGGAAATTGCATAGGGGCGATATTCGAGCGGGTGTGAGCGGCATTACATTCTCGGGTCAGGTTAATTGAACGAGGCCCGCACAACAGGCAGATTCGGTACGACATTCGGGACTCCGTTTCAATGGCAAGTTTAGCACACTGGTGAGATTTTTACTTAACATCCGCTTTACTCGTAAATTGGAGTTGCCTAGCTCCACGGTACAAGGAGAAACTCTTAACTAAACAATCACCAGCAAGTCACATTACACAGAGCTCGACTATAGCAACAATGCGGCTTCACCACTTTCAACATTCAACTTACGCGGCGAGGCAGATTCCTCGCCGGAACCAACGACCAGCACTCCTTCACGATCTGAGTGCCCGTCGATGATTGATGCTACGGTCTAGGATGCTAAAACCGAATAAAAATGCGAATGGGCTACTCAGCTTTGCACCTTGTTCAACTTTTGAACCGCGTGGGAAAGTACCATCGTGAAGAAATTCTAACTTAGTAATATGCCTGAAAACTTCTGGGAAGTTATGGGCCGTCAGGCAACGACAACATTCTTAGAATGCGATGGGGCACATTGCGGCATAGCATGCAGGAACATAGCTCAATTTAGAATCAACAAACGTTTATAAGCTGCAAGACGCTAATCTTTCAAATGAACGGAATACAGTTTTAGGTACACGACTAAGCTGTTAATTTAAGCTTAAATGAACCGCTAAAATTACCAAAATCTGAGTTACAAAATTCGGAAAATGCACGAAAGCGCTAAATTAAAAAAAGAACTGTCCTCACACGATGTTATTGTGACTAGGGAAAATTGTACTCCAATATTATTAAATTTAAATGTATTAAAAAAAATTATGTTTTTCAGAAAAACTATAGTTTAAAACTAGCACCTCATATTACTGAACGTATCTTAAACCCAACCACTTTTGACAAAATGCGTGTATCATTTGCAGCCCATATATGCAGCTATTCAACAGCATCTGCAATAGAAACGTGTGTTAAATTGGGATTAATGTGAAATTCTGCATTTACAACAGCTTGGTTTTTAAGAGAAGTAAGAACTTACTTTGATATTTTGAATAGACGAGTACATAAAACAGCCATTGTAAGAACATCGAAAAAAGTAGCTTTTTTAAACTCATTAGTTTAGCAGAAACCCTCAAAACTGGTGACAATGGACACTGAAAAGCATTTTAAACTGGTGTAATTTTATCTATGGAATATATTTGTCAGAGGAACTGTTTTCAAAGGGATACAATTTCATTTTAACTTGAAGGTTAAACCAAGATTGATTGGAAAATTTATTTTCAGTTCTTAGGCGCCATGGAAACGGCAATCCTAAAGCACTTTAAGAAATAAGAGCTTTTAAACTTATTACTCTGTCACAGTTTCTCGATAATACTGCTGAAAAAGAAAAAACTATAAAAATGATATTGAGAGGCATTATATAAATTATTTTATCAAACACCTCCATATAATAACACTATTATTATGTTGATTTTGCATAAGTAATGTGATATATTACTCACTAGTGAGAGAATATTCAAAAAGTCACTAGTGAGAGAATGTAGAAAGATACCATAAATAATAAAATTAGATGCAACACTATTTTTTATTCAAATTAATATTTGGAACCCCCAGGGCCTCCTTGGAGGGGGGTGGAGCCCCGAGGGCCCCCTTGGAGTGGGTGGAGCCCCGAGGGCCCCCTTGGAGAGGGGCGGAGCCCCGATTGCCCTTTGGAGGGGGCGGAGCCCCAAGGGCCCCCTTGGAAATGGGCAGAGCCCCAAGGGCCCCCTTGAAGTGGCGCGGAGCCCCGAGGGCCCCCTTGCAGAAGGGTGGATCCCCGATGGCCCCCTTCTTTGGTCAGGTGGAAGGCAGGGGGAGGCAGGGGGAGGCAGGGGCGTAGTGTGTAACAGAACGGAATGGCCCAACATAATAGGCCTAAAAATGGTGGTAAATTGAATAGGGTAGACCGCGCAATAGCGTGCGCAGCCCCATTTATTTGTTAAATAAATTTTCAAAATAATTACCTACATGAACAATATATGGAGGTGTTGGATAAAATTTTGTATTAAACTCATGTGGAATTACACATTAGTCACTTAAGAAAATTAACCACTCGACTTAACGGTCTCGTGGCTAATATTTCTTGCGTGACTAATGTGTAACATACCACACTCGTCTAATAAATAACTATTATCCCCAACTGCTTGGATAAGGACTTATTGCGTCCCTTATTTTACACTATTTCCGTTAGGTAATGAAGTTTATTACACCACTAGAGGTGTAATGGCTTTATTACCTAATGAATGACATAATTTTATTTGCCTACTAAAATATTTTTCAAAATGACAGATCTTACATTTTTCTTAATGAATTTTGGGCAGTTGTAGATAACATGTTGTACAATACATGTGTGACAATATATAATATAATTTTTCTTACTGTGTGTCTGTGGCACAAAATAAAATCTCACGTTCCGGCTTCACAGATGTTTATATTTGTTTAGGTTTTGTTTTTCTTATCTTAGCGCTCGGCTCGGAGCTTGACCTTTCGCGTATCCTATTTCACGTGCACGCCGATTCAAGACTCGCAGCGCGTAGCGCGCGGTTTGCTTGTATATCATTAATATGCTTATGTGCTTACATAACTCGTGCTACGCACTCTTTTGTAACTTACACACACGTGTATTAATGATGCTCTTATCCCATTTGTAGAGTAAATAACTATTAAAACCCCACTCAAATCACAGCGAAAAGATAAAGTTAACAAATTTATTGAAGACGAATGCGTACCAACTTAACATTTGTCATATTTCGTTACGGGTAGTGATACGGAGGGGAGCATCAGCTTACTTAGAAAAATACGTGATAAATAATTTACTTGAGACCGCTATTTCTAAGTCATTAAAAAACCTTTGCCAATTTTGCAAAGAAAAGTTTGTATCCCAGGCTATGGGGAATGTACGCTTCTTCTGGCACGACTTCAGAGAGGTTACACCCCATACTACCTAGTAAATTCCGAAGAAGCAGCATTCACTTGTTGATTGCATCTCAAACCGAAATGCTGGCCATGTTCCTTTTTTCCACAAGGTTCTGTATAAATTTCTAGCTTGCATAGCATTTATTTTGGGTTAGTTGCATTTTTGTGGGATATTTTAAAACCTGCGATTTGTAGATTATTTATGGAATACATGTGGATTTACCTGTTTTCTTCGAGAATCATTCTTCTAGCGCGTAATAACTCGGTTTTATTAACATTTGCGTTATCTGTCCAAATGAAGATTGTGCAATTTGAGCTGAATTAGTTATTTGAGTTGTGGCTCCACTACAGCTAAAGGGAAGTTAACCGATTATAATAATTTATCTCCTGATTTAGGGTTTTTGAGCGCTTGCAAGTTTGTCCCTTTTGAATTAACTGCAGAAACAACTATGAATTTCTATTAGGGAAAAACACAATCCCGTAAGGCCTTACTACACTAATATGTTTCGCACTGTAGACATTTTGAATATACATTTCTCAGGTTTTTAACTAACTTAATGGGCTGGCAGTTAGCCTAATTAATCGCTTGCGCCGTTTTTACTACAGGCCCCTTTTGGTGGATATCTGTCTCACAGAGTGCGTAATTATAAGGGACTGATTTGCGATTACACATTTATCTCTTGATTACAAGCATTGCATATAGTTATAATCAGTTTACGCGTTCAAAAGGTAAAACAGTGGTTAAATAATTTTTGGAAGATTGCTATGTAGTATTTTAATTTGTCGTATTTATTATATGCTATTTAATGTTATATTGGTAGGCAGTATTTTAACCTCATCCGTAGACGTTGTTATTAATAAATCTCGTTATAAGTTTTAGTTGGTGGTGCTATTTTTGTAAATTTTTCGTACCTTAACGTTAGGGAGGTCCGACCCAAGGATTGGTAGTGCGTCGAAAACCTGGAGCCCCTCGTCTCCTATAGTATCTCTTTCTGAATAGTTTTTTCGCTTCACTGGAACCTCGACCTCGCTGGTTAGCCGACCTAGGCCAATATTTACCAGCTAACAAAACACCTAATACAACAAGTAAGGCCCACCCTTCGCTCCTCCCTCACAAACTGACTTTGTTTTTACTGGAATTTCTAGTTCATTTTGAACATGTCTGGTTCGAAATCTGGTCCGGAATTGGAATATCTGCTAAAATGTTTTGATTTCTTATTTTTTCTTGGTTTTCGGTCTTATCTTCTAATACCGTTGTTCTTCGGTTTAGTTATTCTTTTTGTTTTTTTAAATTAATTTTTCTTGTATCTTAAATGTTTACTAGCTTTCTAATACCGTTTTTGACTTTAAAATCTAATTTTGTTGAAAGAAAAGAGTATCAAACACCGTCTTTTGAAACACTCTTAGTTTAGAAAGATACAAATAGGTACATGTTAACTTTATCGAATACACAATTTACGCTTATAAGTGAGTAGGCGCTGGGATGCCGTTCACTTTTCCTTTTTATATTTATTGCTAGACAGTATATTATTTTCAGTTTCCACTATGTTGAGTACTCCTGAAACTAAATTGTTTCCCAGAGATTTTTTCCAAGGAAACAAGATGTCTTTGTTTCTTTGGAAAAGATATAATTTAATTTTTTTTGCTTCTATCGATTGGTAAACAACAAAAATTTCTAAAAGCACTCTATTTTAATAAGCACAAAGTCCCATGTGGTAGCAGAAATAGTAAAAAAATGGATTAACGACTTGGGTAACTGAAAATAATTTCCAATTAAATGGGGCTTCGGCCAAACGGTTCGCATTATAGGACGTAATTACGGTTATTTAAGCATGCATTGTGTCATGAAAGCTTTCAGGATGACCGAGTTGCGATAAATTAAACAGAAACTATTTTGTTTCAGCGCTGTGTCAACTAACCATTGTTTCAACGGGGATTTAATACTTTGCAATGAAGTTAATGTCGAATATCAGCTGAATTAGCCCTATTAAACAAATATGTGGAGGCGAGGTGATTAAACAACGTTCTATTGAATGCAACTTATTGGTATACAAGAAGTTCTCTGCCTGGGAATTTTCCTTCTAAAACGGTGTCTGAAGTTAATTATATCTAAGCTTCTACATGCAGACTGCTATTTAAATGAATTAAGTCTTATGTGGATTGCAGTACTGCGCGAAATAGTTCTTATGTCAGGAATTTAGCAAAAACCGATTACTTCAAGAAGCAAATGGATGAAAATGAATTAGTTGTAAAAGTGTTTCTGATGAATGAATATTGACGTGGGTGTAACTAATATTCCGCACTTTGTTCGGCCCCATATCAAATTGTAATCTATCTATGTCACATTTTGATTTGCCATTCAGTGTGAAATGGCCTTGGATTCCAATAAGACTACAAAATTCGAGCTGGTCAATTTACACCTCTAGCCCAACCATTGCCCAACTTGCAAATCTGCAAGTCACTGATCACATTATGTCCAAAAGCCACTCCGGTATATTATATGCAAATATGTCATATTTGAGTGGATAAAAGCATTACTTAGAGATCGGAAATGCGTGATATACAAATAAAAATGCTTTTACTGAAATCTGAAATGGAATAAGGTGAATATGCTCAGTAAAATTGTAGTAAAGGAAAATTGGTGGGCGGTAAACATGAAAACATATTGGCGGATTAGAAGGAAAAGCTCATAAACAAATTTAGTTATAATGCAAATATTTTGTTTTCAAATACGAAAGTACATTCGGCATTACTTCTCCACCAAGACCACGCCAGCAAATAGCAGAAGTACCCCAAAAAATCAAAGAGGGAGCCCGTCATTTTGAAGGTGGGTGATATACCTGCCATACCCAAGGGAGCAGTAAATTTTCTGAGAATTGCCACAAGCTAAATTGGAAAGCTCGCATTCACCACCAACATAACTGCCTTCACGTATGGCTAAGCACATTATACAGGTTGTGGAATCGGCTCTGTGCCACAGTAAAATTTAACTACTGGGTTATTGATTTGCCTATTTTTTCCCGTTGAAGTGGATTTTGGCTGTCGTTAAGAGAACGGTCCGATCAGAGTAGTTTATGCTTTCAGTAACTTGTAGCGGGTAACTCATTTCAGCTTGTTTGATGGAGGTGTCTTGCGATAGTAAGGAAAATTGTTTAAAGCTACATAATGGTCTTAGTTGTCGTCTATCTATTTATTACGGTTCGTATTGACCCATTTTGATATATTTCAGGATAATAGTAATTATATTTACTGCATTTTGAAATGACTATACATATTTCACGTTTTTTTATCTATTCAAAATCTTCCGATAAATTACCAATATACAGATTTAAGATGATTGTCTTCTACAAATATTTTGTGAAATATACATAACGAAACGAAAAGTATTTATATATTTTCGTGTAGTAACATTCTATACCAGCAACATATTACTGTAAATACTTATGTTAAGGCAATACTCTTCCAACTGTGGCACAGACACTCAACACTGTGAGACTAGACCAAAGCTCTACCAAGTGAAACTATAGATCACATGATTTCCGTATTTACGAATCTGGGCCGTAAGATCATAACTATCCTTGAAAGGATCCCTTTTCAATTATTGTAATGGAGACTTGATCGACAATAGCTACGGTATAGTAAAAATCTAAATCATCGTAAACAGATGTAGAGAGCAAAAGTAATATTAGAAGTAAGTGCAGCAAGCACTATAAAGATATCGATGTTATATTTTATGAAACGAAGATGCAATATAATATTGATTTTTTTAGTTGCACCTTCTACTGATCATAGATAATGTAATTTCTTTATTCTACCAGTCAATAATTAATTTCATTGAAAGTCCGTTGTTTGAACATTAAAAAAAATTGCAACATTTGGAAATTAAAAACTGCATTATTAATCTGCTTATAGTGCATCAAAAGAAAAATTACTGTCGCCAGAGTTATTGATAACCGGAAAAATATAGCTACATGTGGTTAGCTTACATTGTCTAAAATAATCTTTGGCTTTAAAATTGACCCTTCTCTTTCTAAAAATGTACAAATGAATAGTTCGGTTTGTATTTTGAAAATTTTGAGTGGTTACTTCCGATGCAGTTAGGACAAATATTTGCAGTTTCTTGTGATAAACGCTTAGTATACGCATTTATGATATGTGTTTCGAACTTTTTCCACTGCCTAGGGTGTAAATCACACAACGTTTCGGGACTTTTAATCTACTCCCGCCTTCAGGTGTTCCTGGTTAGTCCTGAGAAGGGCTGATATTGTACGTTTTTCAACGTAAATTTATGCCTCCTCCGGGGTTTGAACCCGGGACTGCTGATCGCTGTGATTACTGCTCTGCCACATATCATAATAGACCACTGGCAAAAAATGACATTCAGAGAACAATACGGATTTATCATTAAATTTGTCAGTAATGAGGTGTCGATTTGGTACAATTCTTTGGTGAATTGATGCACCCTATATGATTGAGTCAGGATTTGGTGATATCTTAACTACGTTATAATCTGAGCTCCAGGTTCGATTACAACTCCTCCCTCTTTGCAACATATGTGGCAGCAAGCGTAGGTCAGACGTATTCTACTCAAATTTTTGTGTACAAGGATCTCGCTTGGATTGAAATCGCATAACCTGTTGGATTACGTTTTTATGCAAAATTATTGTTCTATATTTTAATTCGTTTTAAAATATAGATGTTTGCTTACTTTATTTTTTAGCTTCTAAATTTTCCTTGATGCGACTATTTACTCAGCGATTAAAAATATAAGCTTTGCACTTTGCACTAAATAGTATGATGTCTATAATTGTGGTTATTTGACGAGACTTCGCCGTGCAACGGAAGCCGCAGACCGTTTTATTAAAAGCTTCTTAAATACCATCTCATGCTTTTTACTTCGCCGAATCGGTTCCAGGCGCTTTAAGTAAACAAGTTCATAATCTAGGCATTCTATTTACTCATTGAATCTTTTATAAAAACTTGTATAATAATAGTTTGAACCTTAACCTCTTATCTGAATTCTGGGTTCGTTTGTGCAACTTGTATAACGATAACAATTTGAAGCTAAATAGTTTATTTGAAGCCGTAGATGGTTTGGAACATAACGAAGTATAATTTACAAAGGGCGTATTTGGAATGTATTTAATTAAACTCCATACAGTTGTTTATATTTATTCGCGGTATGAAACTGACCTTTATTATGGATTAAAATGGATTAAGCTTTGATTCTTGAACTTATGTATGATTTATCCTTTTATTGCACCTGTCGACATCTTTTTCTGTGTTGCGAAGATTAAGGTCCCGGAATAAACCCTCGACGGCAAGATACTGCTGGTTAGGTTGTTGGTTCTATTCTTCTGCGAATAAGGGCTAATGAATTTAATAAATTACCTTCGGGTAGCTTTCTCAGTCGGAGTTAATTTGGTTCAGTCAGATATACACTTGGATATCAGCAAACAAACACCAGGATAATTTTAGACAGTTTAATTATAATGTTCAATATTTACAAACATAAGTATTATTCGTCAAAACCAAATAAAATGTATTTTACAATGAATTTTAATAATTATACGGGACGTCCTATTGCGAGTTCCTTACGTCCCGGAAACCCGTTTTACATCTGTGTGTGGATGGTCTAACTGGCCGATTTTTGGAAAATTCTTCGAAACGCCACTGTTGGGAAGACGATTTGCCCAAAGTAATTCGCGGTGGTGCCATCCTTCGGGCTCGAATATCAGGTTCGAGGTCGAACTCACGTGTAACTGCAAATATAGGTTAATTTGATTATGTTATGATTTACGCCTTACGACACCGTGCTAAGGTGGCAAATCCCGGGAGTTCGGTATTGTGTTTGTGCGGGATACGATGTCATGGGAGCTGACGATGATTGTCCACCTGGGGCTCTGTTTCGTGTCTTCGGCCTACGACAGATTAAGATCGCTGCGACGCTATCGATCACCGGTGTTGTGATGGGAAGTTGCTTAGAACGGTGAGTACAATTCTGGAGTCAACAGATATTAAAAGCAAAGTTTATGGGGCCTTTGAAAGTTGGCTACGTGCCGGCCCGAGATAACATAAAGTTTGATACGGTCGGGTCGGGCAAATTTTACTTTGTTTGGCTAATTTATATTATTATTAGGAAATTGACATATGAAACGGCCTGGTTGTTAAACCCTCGTTTCGAATACGTCCTCCAGGAAATTTTGATACAATTATTTGACACCGGAATTTGAGCCAACAATCTACGCTAAGTCCAGGTTATAACAGGCATTGGTTTGATCAGTGAAACGGTTTTCCCACTGGTGGAGCATCGCCTCAGAAAACTGATCCTTCAGGAATTGGACTTTATTAAATGTTAGCTAGGAACGCGGTCTCCAGGAGTGGAGGCATCGGTTCAACTTTAGCTACGGGAAATACTAAAGGATATCGGGATCCAAAGTATATTCGGGAAATTCTCTCTATTAATCGGACGGGACGGACAGGATTGGGGATGATCGGGGACTGGCTGGATACTGGAGGAAATCTCGGAAGTGAATGCGAATGAATTCCCCCTTGGAACGGTCGTGAAGCCGCTTTTATAGGCTCCCCTTCGTGCTTCGTGCATCTAGCAACCACTTCGGATATTCTAAGTGGGGGAATAGTGCGTACGTGGAGGGGGGATCTCTCGATGACGTAGTTGGCAGCGCTGGCGAAAAATTCAAACGCGTAATGTAGAAATCGCTAGGAGAAAACCCGCGAATTAATTTTAATTCAGAAAAACGCGTTTCTGCTGGGCGAAACGTTACAGATAGTGCCTGGTATTTTGGAACTAGCAGCGTCTGCTTTCAATAGTGCTTATGGTTTGTATTAGGCTCTGGGCGCCTTGATTCTTTCCGTTGTAACTATGGCTATAGTTGAATTGTCATCCACCCTACAGTCAGCTAGCTGAAGCGTTACTTATTAACGCCCCACATTAAACCAAAGTCTACGGGCTAAGTAAGGCTTAACTGTTTTGTACAAATAGTTAGCAGAAGTTCGAAAATAAAACCACCCACTGAAATTCATCTTTTGAGGAATCACGATATTATAAACTTCAGAACTGAAATTTTAATACTAAAATAAATAATTAAGAAGAAAAATGTACATTTATGTTTTCACCATCGTGTTTCCCTTTAAAAGTTTACTGATTTTTAGCTGCAATAATAACGCAGATTTTGAACTATAATTTAAAGATAAACCTTACTGCACAAATGAGAAATACATTTTCACGTTGCATAGCAGAAAAACACCTGTATTTTAACAAACTAGGGTTTTTCTTCTAAACTTTAAAATTATTCTGAAATATAAATAAAATACGTAATAAAATAATAATAATAAAATTTTCAAAACAGCGGTTCAATATGAATAATCTTCTACCGATTTTTTAAATATAATGCCAAATTGCCAATATATCTAGCTGTCATATGATACGTCATACTTCTGGATTAATTGTTAATTAAATTTATAACCAATAAATTATTGAATGCGAGTTCCACTGAATGTTGATTTAGTAAAACTAATTCCATAGGAATGCTTGTTTAACAAGTTCGAAGCACAGAGCAGTTGCAAACTAACAGAAACTAGTTGTTTCGCTTTAGATTAGTTCAGGTATGCATTATTTGACTCTTTCTGAGGTTACTGGAATATAAAAATAAAATTTATGCTTAGATGGCGTTGTATTTCTTGATAAACAAGTAAGCGCTTTTGATTTATTTCTAAAACAGCTCAATTCTATATATCACAAATGGAGCAAAATGGTAATATTCCGTTGCTAGACGTTCTGATGAAATGTAAATCAGACAATATTATAGCACCAGCGGTCTGTAGAAGAGCAACCAGAGCTGTTCATATGGCAAAATAAAAAAAATTTTAGAGCGTTCAGCAAAACTTTCACACAAAATACTGAAGCAGAATCCATACATCTGCATTGTCTTTCCTTTCTACTATATACTAGTGGCATAACTGACAAGATAGGACGTGTCTAGAATAATATATATATAACTTTGGTAAACCATTCAGGTCAGTAAAGAACTAAATATAAAGTGTAAAGACAGTTGCTGTATATAATATTTCTTGCTTTTGCAGCTTTACTTAATTGGATAGACGAGTCGCTGCAATGATCTAAGGTTTCATGAACATGAATAAACTGTAAACATAAATGGATTATAGTTTTCGAAAAGTTTTGGTCTCTCATTCATGTTCTAATGCATCATAACCACGCCCCTTTAGCCGGTCATGTACCGCCGACTCCGTGTGCACCGGACTTGACAATATCTTTACGCCGACTTTTATAGAGCAGGGCTGTCCAACTTCAAGGGGCCCAAGGGCCACTGTAAAAAATTTGAAGGTTATGAGGGCCGCATCATAAAATATGTCGTATGCGCCTTTGTGAGTGATTTGTAATAAATATAAAACGTGTGTATTTTAATACTAGTTTTTTATTTATTCAAGAAGCTTAGGTAACATTACAAAAAACATTGAAACATAAAGGAGATATACAGGGTGTTCCCTGAGGTAACCGACAAACTTACACCATATGTTCAAGAAGTGATTCTAAACAAAAAAATTCATATTCACCTTATGGAAATTCCTTTTCGTTCTTGAAATACCGACAAAAGAAAAAAATTACATCAATTAATGTAAATTTACGTATAGAGATGTGACATTTCACCCAAGGGCGTCAAAGATTTACCCCTCGGATTAAGCTATATATTCGATTAAGTGAAACACCAGATTATTACCAAAACAAATATAATGTTTTTAGCTAGTTACAATGATTAACTAAAAATAACTCTGAGTTGTACATTATTTAAAATTAACATGTTCTTCTGGAACGGTGTCACGTTTCGTGGGTCGAGCTGCAACCCAATGTACCGGCGAATGTTGCGGGTCCCTATTGGTAGCCCGCCGGTACGCACGCCGATTCTTTGAGAAATGGGCTGAGTAGGTCTTTTGTTCCTGCAAACTTGACCTTCCACTCAACAGTGATTTTAAGCTGTCATTTTCCGGTGAATTTAGCGATTTTAAGAATTACCTGGGGCGGGACGTCAGTGCCTAAATCCTGATGCAGAGGTTGCTGCTAGGCGTCGTTCTTGAAGCAAACGCGGTGTCAAATCCTGCAGATGGAATTTATTCGCTTTGAGCCGGAAAAATATGTTGACATTCCCCCGGTAGGGAACTTGCGGGCTGCGGAATCGAACGTCGAAGTCCAGGAATTCGCCTTTCAATAACCAAAAAGAGGCCCTGCGGGTGAGTTTATGAAGAGCGGCGACAGAATTCTAGCCGCTCACAAGCGGGGTAGATACTGCGATTCATACAGGTTACAGGTTTAATTATTAGTAGAATAAGGTTATGAGGAGTATTTCACCTCTCGGGGCGCCGGGATTTGCGTTTAAAAATTAGGCGGTCGAAAATGGATTTTAAACAGTTAGCCCTGCAAGACAGTACAGCGTATTAAAACAAGGTTAAAACGTCAGGAATGTGATTTTCCAAGAAAGTTCAAGAATCAAAGTAAAATCGAATCCTAGCGGTCTTGCTTTTGCGGAAAATTTGAACTTCTCAGGCAATAGTACTACACGTCATAGGGTTGCCAACACTGTCATTTTGACCCGAAAATTTCGGGTTTTGGCAATAATTCTTCGGGCTTCGGGTTTTCAATAAAATTCTTCGGGTTAACTATATATATGGATTGCGAAAATTTTTACTCCTATTTAAAAGCTGCAGAGCAGAAATCATTGGTAGAAAGTGGCCAAAAAGACCAAAATATATCATTTTAGAAAGTATCTTAATTTTTTTCAGAAAAATATAGTTTCATAATAGTGTAGTTAACTTCTAAGGTGGATTTTGAACCTAATTTTATGGAATGAAAAAATAGTTTTGTTCTTTAATTCCTATGATTTACAAATACTGAGAATTATGCTATGCGTAAATGGGTCGCTGGATCCCCTACCGATAATGTTTATTTTTTATGCCTAAATGTAGAAACCAAGTTGTATTTTCAATATTCTACTATTAGATTTAATATTCCATTTTATGTAAGCAAATGTTAGTAAAGTCGGTCCTGCGCTGGACGTGTGTTGTTACTTTTGTTTTCGCGAGTGCAGCAAAAAACACACGCTGCACACGGGATGCGGGGATTTTAAACCAATGCAAATTTAACAAAAAGCAGTCGCTCGCAGTCTCTTCTGAGAGCTGCATAGGTTTGTTAGATTGGAAAGTACTGCATGTTAATTCGCCCAGGGAGATATAAGTTTATTTGAAGCGGGCTAAAAGAGCCTGGCAGCCAACGTTTGCTGCAAACATTGTTAAAGTGCAGCGAACCAGCGTTAGCAAATTCCGCATATGCATTTTCCGAATATCCATATAAGTACACCCATTGTGCTATATTTAAAGGCTTATTTAAAGCGTCAATTTCGAGAGGTGCCAATTCAACTGTCTTGCACGCGATCAGTCGTTCCCAGCATAATGTCCGCCAGGAGCGGGTGATACAATTAAGGCATGCCGTTTCCAAGTGTATGCAGCAGCCAGTTCGAGGTAAAACGTTTGCAGAGCGGAATAAGGTTACGTTTAACTCCAAGCGTTTGCAAACGTGCACGAATGTGTTTTATCAGCGACTCAAATAAGTATCGGCTTCAAGCAATTTTGACATTCCATTTTCGTAAAAAATATTTTCACATTTGCGTTCTTTTAAAAGAGATTTATTTTAACGTTATTTTTGGTGACGTTTTACATTGTTCATGCATGGTTGCAACACGCTTACGAGTAGCCTCAATCTATATAGCTCGCAGGTTGTTTGAAAACTGAATTCTATTTTTCTTAAATTTCTTTTGTATTTTTATGCGTGTTTTTCGTTTTTTTATATTTTGATTTGTGTTTGGAAGTCAATAGATGATGTAAACAATTCGGCTTTTTTGGGCATTGTTTAAAGTTAAGTTTCAGTCCGACCAACACTATAAGGAGAAACCGGATTTCTGTTTTGGCAGATAGTGATCTTGCATAAGGGACTAAGTGAGATATTAAATGAGTTCCATGTTCACTCAGCTAGCTAAGTAATAAAATGGGCAAATAATTATTTATATATTAAGGCGTACGAGGCGTTTTGTTCAAGATTATTGTATCCACGGAGGGGTAAAAAATGCGGCATTTCATATGCTACTTAAAAAATATAAAATGATTTTAGAAATTATATCTTTATAATGTAAAAAACTATTTCACCTTGCACTTTCTTATTAATTTTATCCCACTTTTTGCTCGCATAACAATTATTTTCTTTGGGTCAGTATCGACTCAACGTTGGTAACCCTAACATGTCATCTCCCTTGAAGCTTGGTCTGGTAAGGGTTGGAGGCCTACTCCGTTAGACAGTTCAGCGTGTCAGACCGAAGGGCCCAGGTAGAAAAGGAAAGGACAGGATCAGGACTGGTGGACGCAATGGGGAATTTTCTCAAATTACTGGAACTGGCAGTAAAATCTTCTTTTATACCTTTTCTGCCGCGTTATCGGGGTACTTGCCCTAGCTTCCACTGGAGAAGGAACGACGTGGTCGTTCATACTTCGCGGCCACGCGCATCGCGGCTAGGGTTTCTTATCGCCAGTTCACGTGTAGAATTGATGCACCGCTTGATTAGGCGATCTATCAAATTGAAATACATTTAATGTATAATAGAAATGTAATACAGGAGAAAGCGTTACAGAGATAAGTAAGCTAGATAAAATGACATTCATTGATAAGTAAAAACTGTCAAAGTAATCATTAGTTAACAACAATTAACAACTAGAAGAACTAAACACTACTAAAAACAATCAAAACTGGTGTCTGATTGCTACAGCACCATTCGCGTTGGTGGCAACTGCCAGACTGAGACGACGGACAGGACAAACCTTACATCGGAAGTGAAAATTCTTTTACTAATGATATATTTTGTTACCTTTGTCCTATGTACCTATTTTAAATGGTTTTCATTTATTTATAATGTATATTCTAGATTCATGTTTCCTGAAAGTATAGTATCTATCGACCCGCGTGCCGCATGTGGCCCGCGGACCACATGTTGGACAGCCCTGTCTTAGAGAAACTTCACCGACCAAGTCATCAGTGGCTTTGGCTAATTATTACAAATTGTTTGGATTCACAAGATGTAATACACATAAAGTCAAAAATGGTGGATGTTAAAGCCGAAATTTTATTTTAATATTGACACTCAAATGTATTCACATTGTTAGTGTATCCCAGCGTTCACTTACAGAGGCATTTTAAAAGTTTAATGAAATCTTTGTAATTTTATGTGTAGCTGAATATTCTGTAGTTACCTTCTATTTGTCACGCGAAATGGGAAAGTGGAAATTGTCCATCGAAGCGTTGAACAAAAATTTTCTTTGCCGGTCTGTTCCTTGCTCTATTATCTTTTCGTTCGTCACACTTGTCTAGTCAAAGTCGCTTGCTTGAAATGCCAATGTAACATCCTGAACCTCAATTATTCAGCTTTTCAGTGTTTACCACAACGATGTTTTTGCGAGAATTTCTAATTGTAATTATATCCAGGAATCCAGGTCTCTTACTCATTTTGCATTCATTACAGTAGTATTGTATTCAATATTTTACAAAAGAAGGGAGCGGTAGGTAATGTAATGCTTTAACTGAACTGAATACTGTGTTTGAAAGCGAAACGGCAACGAATAGTTTTAAAAATTAATAATTATGAATTGTGCAATCCAAAAATATATTTCAATGGCTTTAGGTAAATGTAGATTGTTTGACAAGGTTTTAATTAACATGAAAGAGTAATGAGAAAAATTTATTAATGGGTGTGGCAAAAATTAATTGAATTCTTGATTTGCACTTATGTATAAGAGAGATAATGTAGTCCATGACCTTTAGTGTTGAATAAATGCACAGCATAATTCCTAAAGTGTAATACCTTAGTTGGTACGTTACATAATCCACTAATCTCATTCTAATTATTTTGTCATTGCAAGTAATTAATGAACCAGTAGCCTTAGCAGTATCTGTGTGTTTCAAAAGTAAAAGCAGTTTTTGTGCCATTAACCGAAAAGATGGGACGCAGTTTTTATTGATTTTGTAATATATAGCAAAGCTTTGAGGCAAATTATTCAAATAAACACGAACTGACAGGTCGGGTCAATGCCAACACAGCTACATTGTAGCATCAATTTTCAAAACGTCAGCACATTACGTGATCTAGCAGGCAAATAAATGTTTGTTGTGATCGCCTAAAATCGAGAGTAAAATTGTGTCTTGGCAATATTTGCGCTATTAAATAGTAAAATTATTTCTTTAATGAACAGTGTATCATTAACCGAAAGGAATAAACATAACCGACTACTATTTTATTATATTTAGGGTGTACTCGAAGATGGCTTTCATGTAATTTAATTATATAAATATTGATAAGAAGAGTGTTGTACATTTTTTCTGTACCTGGCTTTGTTGTTTTGTAGTCAACATTTTCTTGTAATTTTAATTATGATTGTGCCGTATCTGATATCGAAGTTTATGTATACCCCATATTCTTGGAGATTCGTTCTTTGCGAAGGCCTCTCGTTACTTATCATAGAGTTTTGTATCATGTAAACGTGTATAGGGGATGTGTGTTGTTACTAATCTTCAGTCAACCAATCCATAGATAGAATGGTTTATTGTAACCAAACGATTACACTAGGTAAGGAATAATTTTTTGAAAAATCCTTTTCACCGCCGTGGTTCGAATCTGAATAGAAGTCTGGCGCTCTTATGATTCTTATGCATTTTATCAAAGTGTTCGCTTCAACTTCGTCGTCTTCCTGGTGTTTAGTCTGACTTGTTCTAATAACAAGGATAAAATAATAAATTAAATTACTATAGCACATTTTTTTTGTATCTCTCACAAAAAAAATAAACCATTCTTCTAAATAAGTTCTCTAAATTGCTTCATTAACGAGATACGAATATTTAAAAAAAAATATTGATATGAACCGTTAAACAGATCGAAAAAACAAAGGAAATGTACGCCGCCCGAAAGGCGCCAGAAGAACAAAGAATATTACATCTGCTTAACAAACCGCCGCGATCCTACGCACAAGTATTTTTCAAAACCCTAAAATCATAAAAATAAGTGCAATTACAACGAATTTCTAAAGTGCAGCAAGATTGCAACCATAAACTTTATTGGAACCGGCCGGCCAAGAAAGGTGACAGCAAGCGAAATACGCCTCACGAATGTTTGCCGATTGAATTTACTTAAATTAAGAAATTTTCACTAAAACGCTCTTAAAACAGAGTACGCCCAATCAAAATCCCACATAAGGATGCCTGCCGATAAGAGGAATAAGCCGCCACCTGATAAAACAACGCCCAAGCCTCTAGCGCACATACAGGCCGATTAAAAATAACTTTTTCATCAGCCAGCAAACATATTACCGCTCGTAATGCGGACGATGGTGGCAAGAAAACACTACAGAAATTTCGAAGTACACGGCGGCCCGGCTAAGATGCATTTTTCTAACGGTTAAATCAGGACAAAAAGCCGCGTACAGCCGGCTAAATATTACACATTAAATTATAATTAGCGGAAGGAAGCATCACAGGAAGGCGTGAATAGTCTCAAAATTCCTATAAAAATAGCGCGCAACCAATCGAAGCAAAATAAACTTATTAAAATACGCCATAAGAGTAATGCTTAATTAAGTTTTACGCCGAACACGGAATTAAAAATTCCAAGTTGAACTAATCTTTACCAAAACCTAGCAAATTGGGTGTCGTTAGAATCGACATTTCAACGACTATTGATTGCGACTCAAATCAAGTCGATAATTGATCACGCCGCTCAATTACACGCTATAATCCGAAATACATCAAAAACGGGCAAAACATCCCTTCTACTTCGACCAATGAGCTGCGAGATCGCGTTTGACAAAGGACTGGCTCCTTTAAATAGTCAGACGCTGGCAGTAGGAAATCAACTCAATCCAGGAGAGCCGAACCAGCATCAACTCAACCCCGGAGAGTCCAACCAACAAGAAGCCTCTTCAGGACCATCCAGCCTTCCAGCAGCATCAACTCAACCCCGGAGAGTCCAACCCACAAGAAGCCTCTTCAGGACCATCCAGCCTTCCAGCAGCATCAACTCAACCCAGGAGAGTCCACCAGGAACCATCAGCCTTCCAAAGATCAGTCTCTCCAGGACCTCCAGCCTTCCAGGACTCAATCCAGGAGAGTCCACCAGCAGCCACTTCAGCTCCAGGACTCAACTCCAGCCTTAGAAGCTTCTCCAGGACCTCCAGCCTTCTAGGACTCAACCCAGCTAGCAGCTCCAGCCTTCCAAGGATCTACCAGCCCCAGCCCTCTCCAGAGCCTATCACCTACGTGGACTTAGAGCCAATCCTCTGCATTGGACTCTGCTGCCTGCCGTCTTCGGAAAAGTTTGAGAACTCGAGCCACTTCCGCCAACCGCCGCCTCCGCCGAGGAGATCAGCACTGCCGCCGACGTTGCCGCCGCCGCTGCTCTCAGCCCGCCGCCCCGTCGCCAGTCGCCACCGCCGCCGCTGCAACCGCAGAAGGAAGCCGCCAGCCGCCGCCTCCACCAAAGGAGATCAGCACTGCCGCCGACGTTGCCGCCGCCGCTGCTCACAGCCCGCCGCCCCGTCGCCAGTCGCCACCGCCGCCGCTGCAACCGCCGAAGGAAGTCGCCAGCCGCCGCCTCCGCCAAAGGAGATCAGCACTGCCGCCGACGTTGCCGCCGCCGCTGCTCACAGCCCGCCGCCCCGTCGCCAGTCGCCACCGCCGCCGCTGCAACCGCCGAAGGAAGCCGCCAACCGCCGCCTCCGCCAAGGAGATCCGCACTGCCGCCGACGTTGCCTCCGCCGCTGCTCTCAGCCCGCCGCCCCGTCGCCAGTCGCCACCGCCGCCGCTGCAACCGCAGGAGGAAGCCGCCGGCACCGCCTCCGAAGGACCACACCAGCTTTGAACTGCGGATGCCAATCCGCCATTTTCTTTTCTTTTTCTGTACATATATGTTACCTAGTTATAAGCTTATTTGTATGTTAGTTAGTGTAAATATAATAAACTTTGTTCCAATCAAATCCAGTGTCTAGCTGAGGGTAACGCCCACCTTCCTCTTCCGAAACCGACGCCATTGAAGTAACCCTACCGCTGAGCTTAGACGTAGGCTTGTTAATATCTACAACTGTAAATAATAAGTGCATCATAGATCCCACTTTAAATACAAAAAGCGGCTCATATTACACTAGTCGAATATGAAATGTTATATTCCGCAGTGTATTTTTTTTTTAATTAGTGGGCTACATTGTCAATAAATGACATTAACGTCGACGTTAGCAGGTCAGGTTTTCCTTTAGTTTTGACACATACTGACGCAAACCTAATCCGCTAACCTCGAATTTGACACAGACGTACAGTGTCACCTACAATATACATAGTGTGTTGTAGGTAATATATTCTATTTGACGCGCATATAATGGCTGTATTACACTTGGATGATTACAACACTCGCCTTCGGCTTGTGTGTAAACTTCATCTTCGTGTAATATAGCCTATATTACATGCTTGTTAAAATAAAATACTATTATTTTTTTTAGGCATTTGTCAATAATTGAAACAGATAATAAATTTAGATTCGGTGCATTTAAACATCTAATCAAATACAATTATTCATTTGAATTTATTGAAAACGCAATGTTTTAGGTTCTTTAAAATACATCACTCAGATAATATAAAAGATTTCTTTTAATCATTACATTCATCTTGATGGAATCAGACATTATTAAATTTTCTCGATACTAGTATCCATTATTGCAAGGGTTTTTCGCTTATATAATGTAAATGCCGATTCGTCGTTAAACCAAAAATGTCTAATTATAATTTCATCATCGCTTGCCATTTCTATAATAATTTTCACAAACTTTTATACGTCTGCTGTTGTTCTCTTCAAACATTTCGTGTGTATCGTAACACCAGTATCCACTTTTTTCAAAACTCTTCCTACAGGTCTTTCTATGTTTTTCGCAAAGGTTTTTGTGGAATTTATTAAGTTTTCTGTGGCAGACGTTAAAATAATAGTTTCCTTTATGTTCGGTTTTTCTGCCAGGACAGCTGCTAAGACAAATGCAGCCATGTATTTAATTTTTTAAATCAATTTCTTTGAGAGCTGCTAGTGACGGGGGATTGCATTTTGGTTGAATGTAGAAACAATTAATATTTTTTTCGGATAATTGATAAATGTTCATTTTGACATTACGAACGTATGAGAATACGCAGTAGAAAATTTGGAATATAGATTATGTGACGTTTTACACCAAGCCTCTAGAAATCTCACTTTTCGACAAACTTTAAAGTTCGGAAAGACGCAATTTTTATAGAGAAAATGTATGACTTTATTATTAAAAAACACACATTTCACGTCACAATAGTTTAAAAAATGTTAATGTATCATCGTTGCTGCACCGACTATAATATATTAATATATTTCGAGTTACTAATACCAACCAAAACTTTTTTAGCATCTTGGGTATTTTATATTCTCGCATGATGCTGATACGATCCGGTTTTTTGATTAAACAAAGACCATGCACATAAATGTTTTCCAAAACGCTCCTCCGTGTCCATTATAGAAACGACGGTAATAATGCCTGCACAGGATTTTCGAAAATAGCAGTTCTTCCGGAGCAAATGGACAATAAAATAGCACCCTCGGAAACCGGCTATTAAATCAGGTTTCATCTGCGTCGAATAAAAAAAGCCGTTACAAAATAAAACACTTAAATTAAGGGCGAAAACATCTAAAGTATGTACCCCTAACCGAAAATATTCCTTGTAAAGAATTTTAAAAACGAAAAAATGCCAGCAAATGGCAGAAAGAAACAATCAAGACCAAACTCACAAAACCATCGAGGGCGAGTGGTTAGTAGAAAACCAAAACACCGAGCGCTTACAACGACAGAAAATGAACCAAACCCTCGTGAAAGTCAAACTCAAAATTTCTAAAATTCCTCAACCGTAATGTTTACAAAGCTCAGGCAAGCTAATAAAACAACCCGAAAACAGAACAGCGATAAAAACAAACCCACGACCAACCAATCGCGAGTCGGTGAAATATAAAGCAGCATTACTTTAATATACCGAGACCTAAGTTAATTACAAGCTGACGTTTCTTGAAACAAATCAACTCCATGTGAGGTGTTCTTACATGCGGAAAAATGTAAAGAAAACAACGGGAGCAACGCCGACGTCGAGACAAAAACAAAATGAGCGAACGCGGAAAAATAATAACAACGAAATACCACCCCGAGAAGCTAATAGCAATAAAATGAATAAACATATCAACACAAGCATCAGCGCATTCCGTAGGTGTTTGGTGTCAAAATGTTTGGCTTTAATCGAAAAACCAGTGCTGCCAATTAACCCCGCGACTCCACCACCTCGAAGAAAAAAGGATTGCTCAACCCCAGTCACGGACCGATGACCGTCGATAAGGCAATACATAAAGAAAGGCGGCCTTTAGATAGTAAAGTGATGGGAGCAGGAAATCATTCCAGATCGTCGAATC
This sequence comes from Agriotes lineatus, assembly GCA_940337035.1. NCBI lineage: Eukaryota > Metazoa > Arthropoda > Insecta > Coleoptera > Elateridae > Agriotes > Agriotes lineatus. The sequence goes on from OW679196.1 coordinate 66,827,077, forward strand.
AAATTCTGAGCCCACCCTCCGCCCGGAGGAGCTTACCGCACTCCACCCGGAGTGCAATCAGGAGGAATCCATTCAGCCTGAGGAAACCATACTCCACCTCAACCACCAGCCCTTGAGTAAGCTCAACATCGCCTCCTTGGAAGCAGGAGTCTACCAGCCGGACTATTCCAGCTTGAGGGGTTCATCAGCCGCTTACTCCCCCTCATCAAGTCGAACCAGAAGGAAACCACTCCACCCGGAGAGCCACTCCACCAGCACCACTTCACAGCACCACAGTCGGAGGGGCCCACCAACAGCAGCATATGCTAGCACGAACAGCACGCGCCGCCGCCTACGCTCCAGCCTGAGGAATCTTCACCGCCGTCGCCGCCTACTACTCCATTACAGCGGACCAACGCCTGGACGAGCCAACCCCGGCGTCGCGTTGGTCCAACAGGCGAGATCACCAGCGTCGACTTCTCGCTGCAGTTGCACCCTACAAGGACGAGTGGAAGTAGGTTCGGCAACTCCATGGCCGTGACCCTGTTGTATATTACTAGAACGCGTGGCCAGTCTACGCCTGGCCCTGCCAGCGTAAAGCAACGGTTAACAATAACAATGCTTGCTTAAGCTGGTAGCCAGCCTAATACAAATGCTTGCTGTTGACGGTCTCGCCACTTGTGCTTACGATCGGCATGTGCGCGCGCCAGAGCTTACGGTCCGACGGCCGGCATCAGCTCTTATAATATAAGATTTCTCGCGTTTTAAGTTCTAATGTTCTTAGTCTGTACAAGATAGATTTACAAATAAGTATTCAGCTAACCAACTCATTAGATGAGAGAAAGCCTCCAGTTTATTGAGTGCCGTCATTCGCCTTTGCCGCTGAGCTAAGTTGAAAGGTTGTTGTTAATCTTATGTTTTTCAAAGCCACTATTTTAATTAAAAGTGCAATTTTTAATAGTGGTTGGTCTGATTTGGACGAATCAGTATGTTTGCATTCATTTTCATGGTAAGCATAAACTTTAACCTCTAATATTATTTCTATAGTATTGACTCTAGTATCTAAACTAGGGAACATGATTATGAGGGAACAAGACAAATATAATTTAATCAGTTGCAAAACAGGGCAGGCAACACTATAAAAAACAGTAGTGACATTCAGTCGACGTTGACGTAATGTAAACGATCCTAGTACATGCACGTGATTAGCAACAAAAACGCTTTAAAGTTCCTGAAATGGCTGTCACTCCGTTTCAGCGACTAATTCTACTAGTTGTTAATACAATTTCATTGACAGCATACAGTAGGCATTACAATGACCGAATTTAGATACCTTATAAATGTATGCCACCGTCGTTTTGCCTTTTCTATACACTATACCCAGTTTCATAAAATGGAAGATTAGGTGGAACTTGAAGATAAAGCACAATATAGCCCATTAACAATTAAAGAAACAAGTATAATTGCATTCCGTGGTAGAAAAGTATATCCTGTCCTTTTTTTCCACGATATTTAAAAGTTATTGTTGCTATATAATGCGTTGCTCTTCTATCACATATTCATTATGGATAATCTTTGAATACCTTTGATATTTGCAGTTCGAGCATAAATAGAAATTTATTCTATTCTAAGTGGATATTTATTGTTGAAGCGATTCGTTTTCTTCCTGTTTTTACTTCAAATTACATAAGAAATTTATGTTGACCGACAGGTTTGTAGTTTTCCTATGGCCAATACTCTTTTTATTTTGTATTATTACACAACTAACTGAAACCCGCGGCATATGCCGCATTTAAAATGTACGACAAATGTAATAACTTTTGTTGCACTAAAGAAAGTTTTAAAAGCACGCTAGAGATTGGCAGTAAGGAAAAGTTCCAAAAAATATATTTTCAAATGGAAAGTTTCTGGAAAGGAAATGCTCGCCTCTGGAAGGCGTCCTAATTAATACGACGTTGTTGGAACGCAGTCAAAAAAAAATCAGGAAAGAATTAATACTCTTATGAGATTATAAGTGAGAATTATTTGTGCCACCGAAATAATTTTCAGCTGCTTGCAATCTGTGTTTCTTTTCGGGTTTAAGCCGTTGAGCGTCATAAAAATATAAATGCGGTAACTCAAGTCTCCAGGTACGCCGTTACTGTTATTGTTAAATAACTCGATTAATTATTATTTCTTTGTCATGTTAAACTGAAATTATTATTATTATCTCTATAATAGCAACCATAAGTAACTGTTTATAATGTTTATATGCTAGCGAGTTGTTCTTAAATCGCTAGTGAATTAATAGTAAAGTACATTTTTTTTCTATAATAATTTTCAAGGTCAACTCTAGGGGAAAAGTTGCATTCCTGCAGGGTCCCTAGCTTTAATAATGTTGGTATATAGATTTTCAGTTCTTTTCTTCCATTAAAAAAATGATTGTCATTTTGATAGATATGTCATAATAGTGGGTAAAACGAACAGCATAGTAAAATATTGCAAATCCTTTATCTAAAAGACGTGTCTGTCTGGGACGCTGTTTCAGCAGCCAAACCGTAAGAGATAGAGAAAAAAGTTATTAAAGTTATATGTTTGGAATGGTCATGTGAGGTCAGGAACCGAATTTCAGTCACGTGACACTTCCGGTTTTCGAGAAATCACGTGATTTCCGTCTGTCTGGGACGCTGTTTCAGCAGCCAAACCGTAAGAGTTAGAGAACAAAGTTATTAAAGTTATATGTTTGGAATGGTCATGTCAGGTCAGGAACCGAATTTCAGTCACGTGACACTTCCGGTTTTCGAGAAATCACGTGATTTCCGTCCGTCCGGGACGGTCTATTTTGTTTTATTAAATGAGACATTTGTCTCACTGGACTGCTAGTTTATTAATTATTAAACTTACAATATTTGAAAATAAACATAATGAACGTTTGCAAAATTAAAGAAATTTGTCAAGAGCTCAAATTAAGAAACTTTGACATTCAAAATTGACACATAATTTTAAAAAAGTGCTACCAACACGAGGTATAAAATTTCCTAGCGTTTTGATCACATATCTACCAACATTGTAACACTTTGACAGTTATTATAGAAAAAAAACGTACTTTAGATTGTTCTACAAGTTAAGAAAAGGGAGAGTTTTACAGCGAATGTAAAAGTTTTACGTGAGCATGGACGAATCACTTTTCCAATGTGTTGAACATGCAATTTTTCCGTGTAGTTGACAAAAATATCTTTTTCAATAATTTTGGTCAAAGTATGCGCAATTTTTACTGTACTGTAAAAATGAACTAAATGAATTAATAACAGATTCATCCATTTTCAAGTAAGCTTTATTCTATAATGTATAATGGTTAATTTGTACAGAGTTCGGCAACGAAGCAGGGGTGGAAGATATTTCTAAAACTATTAGAGTTACATGAATATTGTGTATATAAAAGTTGGAGGTACGAAAGTGGTGCACATTACTAAAATATTTTTGATTATACAGGGTGTCGCAAAAAAGTATGGCGAATCAAACTTACTTTCTTTAAATAGAATGCCCTATATTTGGGTAGCTTAAAAGTTTTGTATTGAAATACTCATCATTTTCATATCAAGTTGTATGGGTCTAACGTCAACTGTTTTGGAGATATTAACGATTTTATGCAAAAAAATGCTGAACTTCAGGCGACTGCTGTAAGCGACAGAAAACAATTGAATGAAGGAAAACGTTACCAAAAAATTATGATTTTTGTCAACTATCTTTCAAGTGTAAAATGGTGGATCTGGGTATTAATTTTATATAGGGTGCTCAATATTTGCAAATTTAATCATTTCGATTTTTTTCAAATGGAACGCCCTGTATATTTTTGTATTTTTGAAGAGCCCTTTTAATGAGCTTTCTTTTAATATCTTACTTCATACTTCTAAGTTCAACTGTTTTTCAGATATGTGTGTTTGAACATAAAAACAATTTAAACGCCTTAAGATGCTTTATTTCAAGGGATAAAAAACAAACGCCCTTAAAATAGTGATTTAAACGCATGATCTCTCTAAAAATAAAAGCTCAAAATCAGGTTTAGAAAATATAAATTCAGTCAGTGTTGATGCAGGAAATTATAAACACGAAAAAACGATAAATGCAGGAATAAATTAATTATTTTAAAGGCGTTTGTTTTTTATCCCTTGAAATAAAGCATCTTAAGGGGTTTAAATTGTTTTTTATGTTTAAACTCGCATATCTGAAAAACAGAACTTAAGAGGTATGAAGTAACATATCAAAAGAAAGTTCATTAAAAGAGCTCTTCAGAAATACAAAAATATACAGGGCGTTCCATTTGAAAAAAAATCGAAATTAAATTTGTATAACATTAATACCCAGATCCACCATTTTAAACTTGAAAGATAGTTTACAAAAATCCTAATTTTTTGGTAACGTTTTCCTTCATTCAATTGTTTTCTGTCGCTTACAGCAGTCGCCTGAAGTTCAGCATTTTTTTGCATAAAATCGTTAATATCTCCAAAACAGTTGACGTTAGACCCATACAACTTGATATGAAAATGAAGAGTATTTCAATACAAAACTTTTAAGCTACCTAAATATACGGCATTCTATTTAAAAAAAAAATAAGTTTGATCCGCCACACTTTTTTGAGACACTCTGTATAATCAAAACTATTTTAGTAATGTGCACCACCTTAGTACCTACAACTTTTATATACTCAATATTTATGCAACTCTCATAGTTTTAGAAATATCTTTCACCCCCGCTTCGTTGCCGAACCCTGTACAAATTAACCATTGTACATTATAGAATAGAGCTTACTTGAAAATGGATGAATCTGTTATTAATTCATTTAGTTCATTTTTAGGTGAAATCAATATGATTTTGAGCAGTTATGAAAAGTATCAAAAAGTCACTTTTTTTAATGTCACCAATGGCAATGTGAAAAAATAATACATTATAAGAAAAAGAAAAGCATAATTTTTACCAAGATGTGAGTTTGCAGCTCAAGGGCGATGCCGAGCACTACAAATAAACAGAGGGAAAAATGGTGTTCTGCCCTGCCGCGTATATACATTTTTTTCAACTGCCAGGATCAGAACCGTAAGAAACATATTTTTCGACGACTCACATCGAAAGTAGATTTTTCTCACTGTCATTTGACAACAGAAGATTGACATTTACCGCTGAGTGTGCGTTTTCATCACTCTGCTGCTCACCGAGCGTTTTGGGTTTCCATGTGAACAAAATAGGTAGCTACGTCCGAATGTTTCCTTGACAATGCCCGTCATTTGTCGAAATAATCGCGTCACATGTCTAATAGACTGCACGAGTAATGTTAACTTGATTGTCAATTAATATTTGCAATAAAATGAAATATGATATTTTCCATTAATAATATGCTCAGTCGTCGAAAAAATAGTATGTATGTTTCGAGCTAAAAGTGCGCTTGCCACTTTTGCATGATTGCTGGTTTCGGCTTTGCCTCAACCAGCAATATTCACGTGCAAGCGGCAAGAATGCACTTTCAGCTCTTAACATACAATATACTATTTCATTACTCTAAATCAAAATTATGCTGTAATACGGATTGGGCCATAATTATAACGGGTGTTCATAAACAGTCGTCATCCCAGTAGGTTTCGACTTCAGAAACGTATGTCTATTAAAATTGAGAATAAATGCGCTATGACAGTACTCAATGACGTTTCATTGTGTTGCACGAATTAATCAAAGATATAACATTTTGTTTTTCAAAGCAACTGGGATGACGACTGTTTATGAACACCCGATATATAACAGCAATGAGATAACATGAACAACAAAATAGAATGCTTGAGTAAGAGATGACCATACAAAAAAAAAATATTTTAGTAGGCATGTGTGGTTGACATCTGTCATAATTAAATGTGCGTCAGGCCTACTCCAATATTTGCTATTATGTTTATCTCTTTCTTACTCAAGCAATACGTGTTATTTTCTTGTGTTATCTTATTGCTGTTACAGTGAAATTCCCCTTCGCGGATACACGGTCACCTCCCTTGGACAGACAGTTTCTCATGGTCCCGACCGACTCTCATATAATTTGCATTGTGTTAACTCCCTCTTGGACGGCCATTCTCTTGAACGGACACGTTCAGTCGGTCTATATAATAATAAACACAGAAAGGAACATTAACACATAAAATAACTTTTCATATCAAAACTTGTACATTCAAAATAACTTAAACAAAAAAAAATTACAAGTACTTTCTTAATTCAGCAATTTTTGTCTGAATTATGTTAGACTCATACGTTGTATCGCGTTCTATTTTTTTTTTGTTTAGATTCTAGCATATATATTTCTTGCGTGGCTTTTCTCTTCAGCGATGCTTCTTCACTTTCCTGTTGCTCTTCTTTTCTTCTTTGTTCCAAAGCCAACTTATATTTGAAGCTAGAATTTTTTACATAGGATCTCATTTTGTCACTAATGACAACATTTAAAACATCACCCTTGCTGTGTACAGCATCATAAACAACACGCTGACAAGTAAGAGATTCCTCTTTTAAATTTTCTACTAATAAATGTTTATTAATGGAAAATCCAGCCTCTACATTAGCATTTCCATGGGACATAATCAAAATGAATTTAACAATGTTCCATAAATTTTCGAATTTATGTCCCACAAGCAAACGATGATAAAAGCAATCCAGTCTCTCAGCCTCTTTATACAAAGCGATTTCAGAAATCTTAGTTTTAATAAATGTCGCATATTCAATTTTTGATCGTTCTGCTGTAGTCGCTGTAATAAACTCATGATCATGTAATATTTCTAGTAATTTATCAAATTTTTCCATTAACCATGATACAGAATTAGTATTAATTGTTTTTGGATTAAGCGAAGTAACTGCATGTACCAACAGATACTTTATACATCTTTCTGTTATTTTTTTTACATTTGCCTTCACAAAATGCTGGCAATCTTTTAAAAATAATAATTTGTCTTTTTAATTTAACTTTTTGTTCTTTAAATACCTTCTTGTTTCAAATCCCACATCAACATCCTTCACGTTTTTCAGATTAGAAGCATTTTCCAAATTAATTTGTAGGATTTGCTGTATATTTAAATCTGATGTATCAACTTTTACAATTCGACACAATAAATTTCGGATTAATGCTTCCATATCGTCTTTTAAAAAAGATAACATTGGATTAGAAGTTTGATACTTCTTTAAAAATGGGTCTAATATAGAAGCAATCAAAGCAAAGAAAGCTAATTTTGGTTTTATAAATGAATCTTTACAACCTGACTTAACATTTGTTACTGAAATATTTACTGGCAGTTTAGTTTTAGAGTGTTCTATGTAAGTTTTTATGTGATCTAGAATTTCAATAGCTCTAGTTGCTGCAGAATGATTCTCAACCCATCGTGTTACACAAAATTTCTTGGAAAATGGTGGGATTCGGTCACGTTTTGAAAATTTGCCCTTCGCTTGGGAGAATCCTTAAATAGATAATAAATTCCTCTAAGGAATTCATTCATTTTCCAGCCAGCAGATTTGTGCCCAGTTTGCAATGCTCCATGTACTATATGAAGCCCACAAGAATCAATATCAAGTATCTTTTTTGTTGTTGACTTCATCCGATGTTCTTTTAATAAAGAAAAAAACTTCCAATCAACATTAGGGCCGCCCATGGAAATCTACAAGAATATTATTATTAACTTGTTTAATGTAACTAAATTATTTATAAAACTTATTACCTGTAAAATCCTATTTAAATGAAGGGATTCAACTTCCTCTAAAAAATATTTTAAATGTAGTATAATGGAAGACTTGATACTATTAATTTAATGAAACGGCAGTTTGCCGTATCTGAACATTTGCGTCCACGAAAACAGACAGTAAAGGCGGTATCTAACAAAACAAAAAAAGAAGGCGGCTTCTACACGCAGATACTGCTTTTCACTTTTGCATTTTGCATATGACGCCTTCTTGTGCTTTATAAGTAACAAAATTTCTGTAAATACCGCCTTTTTTCATCTGAAAATCATAGTTACAGTGCAGATATCGATTTGTTACTTACCTAAAATGATTGGAATTTTGTACCAATTCCAACGATACCAATAACTCAATTTCAATTTTTTTGTAGATACCGCCTTCATGCTTATGACGGCAGTATTGAGCTATACACATTTCTGCTGCCTTCAATGTATTTATCCCAACAGCGTTAGTTTTAATTTTCGATACTTCAAAGTGACGCTGCAGCACATAAGAAAAGAAGAAAATTAAGCGCTTCAATGCTTTATTATTAGTGTCGTGTCATACCTCGATCATAGCTGTAGAGTTGGATGTTGATGGTACAGATTCGAAACGTGCAGAAATATTCCTAGGAATAGCTGATGTAAGAATAGTAGGTACGGCATTCAACTTCAATGTTCTAATGCCATCAGCGTTAGTTTGAATTTGCGATACTTCAAAGTGACGCGGCAGAAAATGAAAGCTATAAGATTGTAGATACAATTTTATTCAAAAGTACTTACCTCACATAACCGTGAAGCATTAGTCGGAGCCCAATTCTTGCTTTTGCAAAATGTAGTCCAATAATGTCGTTGTTGCAAATTTTTGGGAAATCTGAACAACGCTATTCCCTTACCTTGCTTTGTACTACAATTATCTGATGCACAGTAGACCATTATCACAGAATTAATACTTGTAGCAACTGCTAGAAGACATTAGTTATTGTTTTGTGTAGTTGACTAATCAACACAAAGGAAACACGAGGTAAGAAATTTATAGGTTAGGTTATGTAGCGTAAGCATCGAAGACGCTTTCACACTATGCTAAAATGTACGGCTCTTTTGCTTGGGTGCTTGGCAGCATTCAACGACAAGATATGACTATCAAAGAAATTTGACTTCCGTTTGAATCTGGCTGCGTAATTTTAAAAAACACAAGAAATAGGCATAATAAATAATTGTTTTCGGTGTTAATATCGCTATTAAAAGTTAAGGGAAGTTTGTTTACAAAACCCGAAAATAGAAATTGGCGAATGCAACCGTGGTACTTTTAGTTGTGTAAACACGGCTTTTAGTTTTCTGCATTATTATAAGTGATTATCTAAAATATACAGTTTGAGAAATAAAAAATTATATAAAATAAAAATATTTATGGTGAAATGTTATGCAGATACTTAAATACAAATACTAAAATACATTTTGGTTGCACTTATTATGCAAAATTGAATTATTAAATAGTGCCAACTTACTGTATGCGGAGACCCTTCAAAAATTTTAAAGAATTACACTAAGGGAAAAGTGCTGCGTCATACCTTTTTGTCACGGATATTTATCACTTAAAGTAGATTGGTTTTCCGTACGTACTGTAGAGAAATTTACTGCATTCCTAAATAGAAAATCGTTTGGAAAATTTGTACTTTTCCCTATAACAACACCTTTCCGCATAGAAACGGCAAATTGTTTAGAAAAGTGGATTCTTCTGCATAGAAACAGTTTTTTGCATTGCAAAGCATAGTGTAATTTTTACATGCAGAAAATTTCGCTGGATTTTTGATATTTTATATAAAAATATTTAGGTATTTTCCTACAGTACGTGAAAGAATAGCATGTGCAACATGTGAGAAATGTGTTTCTTTCAACTTGTTATACAATCAACTATTATCGCACTTCATATATGTACCACATTTCTACATTCAAAATCGTTTAGTAATGTGGTATTTTACAACATCGCAACCACTAAAATATTGCAACATCGATTCGTTTAACGTATGGCAATACTGACGTGCATTGCTGGTGGCACTGCGACTCAATGCCACACGCATAACATCAAGTGGAGTTGCGTATTGTGCTTCAGTTCACAAAAACAAATTCTGCCCAGATTGGTTAGGTTTTGACAATTAATGGAAATTTTCTATAAGAATTTAATATTTCACATTTCTAAATGAAGCGCGATAAAATAGTATACAGACGCATTAGAAAAGTGATGTTTTACTGAACAAGTATGGCTGGTTTGAGTACCTCCCTCTTCCTGTTGTCGCTGTGTCACGTCTTGCTTCAGACTCATATGTCATGATCGGTCTAATTAGGCTTACATAAAGTTGTTTCTCTATGTATGTACCATATTGTATTGTTGACACTTCAACAGACATTGTTGGACTTTTCTGTTTCTAGTTGTACTTCTTCGTGTAGGATTCCTTGGCTAGTAAGTGTGATACTTAGATATGTAATAAGTGGAACATGCTCTATTGTCTGACCTTTGTTTAGGAGTTTACATATAATGAGTGTTTAGAAATTGTTGTGGATTGTGTATTTATGTAAAAAATTAACATATTCTATGCCTTTGCAGTCGTATTGAAGTGAAAGAGCAATCGTTGCAGGTATTCATTCTTGGCGAACTCACCGCATCGTTAGTACAACACAGAGGTCGAACCTCTGTACCACCTACTATCTACACTTTTCTATTATTGAGACCGTTGATGAGGATAGAATATCTAGGGGTTACTGCAGCAAAAGATAGATGCCTAAAGGCCCATAGCTTCTTCTTATCCTAGATCGACGTGCGTCGCGAAGAGCCACATATTGCGAGAGCTAGCTTTCGGATTTTTTTCTTGAATGGAGGGGAAAATTTTCTAAAGACACCCAGGTAGTCTGGGCTTATCGAATTCCACTGATTAGATGTTTCAGTAGCCTATCGACCAATATTCCTCCTTCAGCGCTGTACAGCGAGATGGTACCACTTTTCAGTATTGCCTCGTCTCGTCGTACCCCCTTTTCTACTTCTTGGTTTACTCGCAGTCGTTCATCGTTTCTTTCCTTTTTCTACTGAGGATTGTCAGTCTGTCTTGTCCTTTTTCCTCCTTGTTTACCTTTAGTATTGTTTCCATTGTATTTTCTATCGCCGCCTATTTATTCGCACTTTCCAAAATTTGTTGGGTAATATTATTGACTGTTAGATCTACAACGATATCCGCTGCACACGTCCGCCTCTTTGCTTCCCATCTTGAACACTCTGTAAACGTATGTTCCGTGGTGTCCCATAACCCACAGTCACGTTGCTTCATTCAGTGCAGATACGCATGGAAGTATCCATACCTCGTTAGGAGTTGGGTTAGGTAATACCTGTCTCCTGGCTCCATTCATTCTGCCATTTCCGGAGTCTCGATTTTACTTATTTTTGCATTCTCGTCTCTGTAGTAAGTTTGCTCCATTGCTAGAAGGTCAGTGGAAACAGTCCCGGCCATTCTGACTGCCATAATTCTTTGAACGCCTTCGAGTAGCCTCCCGTACTTGACCTGTTGGAGGCTTACGTTCCACATGGGAGGGGGGGTGGTTATTACTCTTCTTATATCGCCGCTGGGTCCATCTAGATTTTGCCTGAGGCGATACAGTACCGTCGAAACTTTTTAGGGGATGACTCAAATGCTCACCGCACCGAAATTGAGCTTTGGAACGGCACGACCGATTACTTGATGACAACCACAAAGAAATAGTAAAATGAGAAGAAAACCTGTAATATTAGAGCGTGGAGACAAAAAGACCAGGAAATAATAATAGAAATAGAAATAAACAAAATGGACATATGCGCTTTGTCAGAGACAAAAGGGAAATTTAGTAGTGAAGTCATACATCTTAGCATATAGCGGAGTTGATAAAGCAAAGAGAGTTAAAGAAGGTGTTAAATGTTAATATATTGCTATGATACATGATGAAGGAAATTAAAGCATATGAAAGAAATATTTAAAATGAACTAATAAAGTTGAACAGTTACAATAATTGAATCTTGATGGGTATAAAGTTTTGAACATAAATAATGAAAGTAAAAGATACAAAAATTCTTTTCATTGTGAATCATTTAATATTGTTATATTCATTGGAATGGATTAAACTTAATGGTTGTATTTAATATTTATAAAAATAAACCAAGGTAACATTGACAAATGTATTTGTTACGAAATTCTGTATATAGCATTATTTAGAGAAAAATAAGAAGTGTGCATTAAGAATTGTCTCTAATAGATATAAAAAGTTTGTTCAAAAAACAGTTACAAAAAACAACTCAAGAAAGCATGTATGTAATTTGGCTATAATAATTTTGGTATAATAAAAAATAGAATCTCTGCCTTAATTTGTCTAATTTTGGTGATAAATTAAATAAAGGCTGAAAACAAATCTACGAGGTAAAATAAAGTGAAATATTTAAAATGGAAAAGATTTTGTGACACCAAGTGTTAGAGGAGAAGCTACAGATACAGTTAATTGGATATAGAATATAGGACATTATACTAGTTGAGGGGATTTGGATTTATTCATACGTACAAGATATTAGAAGAGGTATTTTACAATTTATTATTTGATTTGGATATTTTGTGGAAGTTGCTTGAGACATCAGTTTATCTGTAAAAAGGGGAACAAAGTTACAATTGGAATTTATAAAAGGATAGAAACTTACCAGGACTTGGATCGTGTGACGGTGACATCCAGAAGGAGCCGTAGCATCCGGCAGGAACAGTGACATCCAGTAGTAACCAGGACATGATTTTGGAACCAAGGGAGTTGATTTGATCGGACGGAGCCAGAAGGAGGTAGATCGTGTGACGGTGACATCCAGGAGGAGCTAGGACTGGAATTAGGGATCTGAGCAGTTGGATTGACAGGTCAAGAGTAGTTGAAAGGAGTCACGGACCATCAAAGGGGTTGCTGTTGGCGAATTGGACATTGAGTGCTGCACTCTATCGATGACAGGATCCAGTAGTGATTGGTGTTTGCAGTAAAAGCATGAGCAGATATTAAGGTTTGTTAAGATAAGTTGAAAAAGAATTTTGAATAACTGTCAATTTTGAAAGTGATAACATAAAGTTTAGTTAGTACCTACATAGGTGATTTGAATAGTAGTAAATGTCAATGTGAGATGCAGTTGTCAATTTACCTGGTTTGATAAATTTTGAAAGTCAAGTTTGACGTTAAGTATCATTGATAGCAAACTAGATTTTGATGAACCCACCCTGAAAATAAGAGCTCTCGATTTAAAAGCAGTTATCATTTGATACTTAAGACATTACATGAATTAAGGCATAGTTTACCTGGTGAGCTATTGCAATATAAAAGATACAAGGATTGTAAAGAAAAGATCCAATACATTTTTAAAGAAATCATCCTAGTAAAGTTAAAAATCGTGGCAGGTTGCGTAAATGTAGTACCAAAATACGTACCTCAAAGTTGCATTCCAGTAATGGAAAGAGAATTATTCTATGAAGACTTACACGAACTTAGTGATTCCATATCATAGTACTACAAAATGTCAATGATCGTATCAGAAATTCCATAATACCGGAAACACAACAATATTGTAATAAAGAAGTCAGAAATGAAATCTGAGGCATCTGATGAAAAAAGTTTGCTCTAACAACGAACTGCATATTAATAATACCTTTTACCATCACAAAATACAGCATCTCAAAAGTAGTGGATCAAAACAATATCCTTTGAAGAAAACCTAGCGATTAAGTAGCTGTAACCGAAAACTACATGTGAGGTAGACCACTAGGGCTAATATTATGAAATCAAGCAAAATCGATGCTTATGTCCAAACGAACATAACACGAGAATGAGTTTACCATCTGTAAGGTAATGAAACGATATACAATATGAGAAACAATTATTTATTAAATGAGGGAAGTTAATTGTAAAACTTAGCTACGATAAGTTCTGCTCGTGTTCTAAAGTACTCGCGTGAACGGTCTATCGTTACTGCATATGCCTTCAAAGGAAAAAAGTTTGTTGGTAAACACATTTTTCATTTTTGTTGTACTTCAATACACCACAATGTTGAACTAAACGGAATCAGAGATGCACTTGATTAATGCTGACAAGTTCACCTTTGTGAACTAAAATGAAAATGAAAGTAAATATATTCAAAAGTCTGGAAATGTATTTTTTTGCCTGGCTCGGGTAGAAAGTTAATGTGTAGTTAATATTGCTACCAAGAATATGTAAGTAATAGAAGAAAAATATCCACAAATCCACAATATCCGTATAAACACATGATATCAATATTTTGCTGCAACTTACTAAGCATAACAGCTAATGTCTTTCTAAACAGCTAAATAAGAGACCTTCGAAGAAAAAATACATTTTAAGCAAGTTCGGGGTTGAATCATTAAATGGGGAGGAAGTTAGAGGTGGTCGGTAGCAATTTCAGCTCCTTTTGAACCGCAGCGAGTATGCTGACAACGATGGTCGAGCACAGGTGTTGCTCAGATATCGAATTAAACGGCTAAGCCGTATTAAATTACCATCTATAATGCCAGGCGCGAATTAGTTTATGTCAAAGTGACACGCGGCGCATTTGACTTTACGCCTTGAACCGCTTGCAGCGAAGGGAGCACGAAGGGAGCACTTGGCGAGGGTAAAGGACAGCCGTTCGCTGCAAAATCTGGGCGTAATAAAAACACAAATCGACTACTTTGAGCGTAAAATTGATACCAGTGAAGAACGACGTCAGAATTTTCAGATTACGGTTGGTTCCTGACGCACAATAAGAGCAACGCCGTGGACGTTATCGGCTTAGGTTAGATTACAAAGGGCCCGTTTATTCGGGCACCGAATCCTAGATGCAATTTTAAGATTAACGGACCCTTGTGCAGTTTCCCCTTTTCTCTATAGTTTTAAATCCGTCCTCTTTGTTCGTCCAGATCACCGGCCCTGCCGATAAACAGAAAATCCCAACCAAGAAACTTAGCTCGTGCGCGTTCAGCAGACAAATATTTGGTCGACCAGCCATTGTGAGGCTTCAACATTTCCAATTTGTTTCGCCAACAGGAAACAATGACCCTGTTAATCCGCACTAATAAACCCAGGTGTGTACAGAGAAAATTGTATTGCATCCCGCTGCATACGCTGACCAACGCTTCACAACGGAGAATGAAAATAATGATAGTGCCAAGCATGCAAGCACAGTTTTCCTAGAACATTCCAATCGATTTCCGGCTATTGATTAGCACGTGTATCTAACCTCAATAATAACGCTGACTTCAAAATGCACAAATTGAAAGCTTCGCTGAAGACAGGGCTTCCAAGGAAAACTACTATCCAGTGGCGTAACTACCGAGGGGGCAAAGGGGGCAGCGGCCCCCGGGCCCTGAACTTCAGGGGCCCAACGGGCCTCCTGAAGTTTAAAGCCCGGCAGGTCCAAACTCGGTCCCGTATAAAGTTTCAATGAGTTCGAGAAAAACACTCGCTATTGTTCACTTTGCTTTGATGTTTCTGTTTATGAATAAAAAAAAATTTGAAAAATGATAACCAAAAATGCTTTGGCAAGAATAGGACTTACACTTGGCAATTAAGGGGCCCGGTGAAGATCACGGCCCCCGGGCCCAAAATTTGAAGTTACGCCACTGCTACTATCGGCAGTAATTGTAGCGTTTATTTATTTGGTCGTTTGAAACCCAAAGGCAAATTTAGGATTATTGTAGCTGTAAATTCTATCGGTTTTCAGAAGCCCCCAGGCACTAAATTTCACCAAAATAAATTCTGACTGAAAAACTGGCGTTTTAGTCGTTAACTTTCCCACACATACTGATGCGAATACATCCGAAAGAGAGTCGTTTACTATTAAAATGTTTTATTTAGTTCAGTACATGATTTACGAATCCTAATGCATTCTTAACGCTACAGTTAAAATTGCGTGATAGCGAGAGCAGGTTAGTACTATATCATAATAGTTATTTATGTGTTAATTGCGATGCAAAGCGGAGAGCTTTTAATTTCTCGACAGTTGTAATCGTGATTATTTTATTTTGATTCTCAAAATGGAAAAATTTCAAAGGTTCAGTATTTTTGGTACATACTACTGCGTCATAGTTGTTGCTATACTACGCTGTGTGTGTTTATTATACTGCTTAGCTTCACTATAAACCCTCAGGCCGCGAAAGCCATGTTACGCCTGCTATTGATGGCCAATAAGCATGATTATGGTTTCAAATTGAAATATGGGATATGTTTGATTTTCTAAAATATTGTTCATTAGATCAGTTTATCAAATATAGTGTAAAATATAGCTCCACATGTGTAAAGTCTGCTTTCCCCAACTACAGTGTGTTTTCTATTTTTCTACTTTCTTGCCGGTTCTGAATTCAAAGTTGAATGACTGCAATTGTAAAAGTCAGATATAGTTTTTTCACACAATGTAACTAGTAATAGTAGTTATAGTAACAAATTTATTTGCCAAAAGTACAAATTACGAGTAGAAATTCTCTATTCCTCGTCGCAAAACCAAATAAAATTACTATTTTATCATAATGTTACATTATATTGACCTATTAACTCAACAAAAAAACACATGGTAAGTTTGTATTGTTAAGGTAAATTGCAACCATCCTAAAAATTAGAAAACAAAATAAACAGTTTAGAAACACGAAAACTTCTCCATGTGAACTTTTAATAAACAACATCACAACACACTACTATCCATTCACAAAACTCATAAACTGTCAAAACGCTGTCAAGTTGGTACCTCGTTTAAATTCTGTTTTGGAACTTCTGCTTGCTGATTTTGGCAGCACTGAAATGTTTAAAATTTAAAAACTTTTGTCACATTTTCTTGGAAAAAGACCATCCCCCAAATGCTTTAATTTTTGTGCGTACACTTAAATTGCAACGGAACAGAAACGAAAGAGGGTTATATCAGCGTACATACATCAAACAAGTAGAGACACTCATGCCAAATGTTGAAACCTGTCTAGAGCCCCTGGGACAGTACCTTAGGAGGGTATTTCTAAGTTCGACTATCAGATGGCAGCACAAAGTTCTACCACTCAGAGTCAGTATGAAAAAATTTTTTGGCTCCGCTTAATTGTTTTCTCCATTTATCTAATTATTTCTGGTCTAACCTGTATATTTTTATTTGAATTATAATCCATTGTATTTCGAATTATTTCAATTTATTAGTTCGTTCATTTCGTACCGATTCTGGAAAACCCAAAAGGTCCTGTTCGTGGTTTATTACGCTACGACGATTAATTTTTGAAGAACTGATGGTTTTCATTCAGGTACCTTGAGATTTTCTGCTTGCTATTCTTGTATTAATTATGTTCCTTTAGCTCTTAATCGACAGTTTTACCTGACTTAATTTTCAACACCGGCTAATGTCTTACCTAGCTTCTGCAATTTGGGAGTGGATCTGCTTCAATTACGGGCGCATCCAAGGTGCTTTTAACCACAGGGTATAGCAACCCCCGGCCAGCATTTGCCTGTCAGCAATTTATGGGCATTGGACGTTCGAGGTTAGTGTTACTTTTGTGGTGAATACCGCATTAAAAGCGGATGGTCTCCCTGCTTTCAAGCTGATTCGGACTGGCTATTCCGGGATTAATATTATATTAAATTATCTTCCATTCTTGAAATTTAAATTCGTACATTCCATAACTGTCAGTATTTAAAGTCTAAATTTATACTCTCGGTTATTACTAACGTGTAGAGTTTAGACGCATACGTTCAATCAGTTTTAATATTTGAAGTTTAAATGCGTATACGTAATTACAATTAATATTGAAAGCTACAATTTCTATGTGTAATCAAACCTTTATAAAAGGAGCATTCACGTTTTTTGCCTTCAATAGCCTCAACAGAAACGTTTTTTAAATGACAGCGATATGCATATCACTCGATTTATTTGTGGTTACAATTAATTTAATAACCTGAAAGGGGTTCTAGATCTTAGTGCGTGTCGCAACCTTCAATTAATTTGCACATTTCTATCATTATTACATTCTTTATGACCAAATTATTCTAACTATTTAATATTGAATTACCATTATAGACTGCAAGACTATTTAGCGTTAATAAATAAATGCTAGTCAATTGTAGTTATTTAATTATTCGAAACCATTTGGTTTCTGGCGCTGATTTGTTTTTGGTCTTTGAAGCATTTCCAGAGTGGTACAGTTGATAAGAATCTACGATCCAAGGCCGCCGAAATTGAGCTAGTTCGGCCTGCGCGGTAAGTTAAAATTTTTAGAGCTTCCGTGTAGCACATACTTTAAGCAGGATAATCTGCGATTTTTACTACCACTGATTATTGTATCTAATTAATCGCAGGTCAGCTTCTTTATTGTGACAAGTAGATATAGGAGAATACCGCCACGTCCGCCATGCTTATTCCGCTGTCACATGCGTCACTTTGAGGTTTGTAACACAATTCCGTCAATGTGACATTTATTGGTAATTCGAAATTTTACTTGAAATTGGCAAGACTGTAGTTTATGTCAACTTAGAGATTAGCAGGTTAGGTTTTGTTTGTTATTTATCACAGACTGACGCAAAACATAACCTGATAACCTCGAATTTGACACTCTTACAGTCTTACAGTCTAAAATTTTAGACACAACTCAATCAGTTACCGCTGGTGGGAACAAAAATGGCGGCGATGGCGGCATTTTTACGGATCAAAGAATAGCGGTACTCTTCTATATCTGCAGACTCTGCTACCAATCAGAGGCAGTTACTGGCTCTGCTGCCAATTACAGTGGCTTTATATGAGACAGTGGCGACAATGGAGTGTATTCTTTTTTATTGGTCGCTCGAATCGGCCGCGATTAAGAGGCAAAGTTTGTTGATTATTTTGTTTGTTTATACCAAATCGAGGTTAGCAGGTTAGGTTTTGCGTCAGTTTTTGTCAAATTCGAGGTTAGTAGGTTAGATTTCACGTCAGCTTGTGTCAAAACTGACGCAAAACCTAACCTGATAACCTCGAATTTGACATAGACTTACAGTGCCACTAACATATTATTTATACGTTGTGTAACCATGACCATTCAAAAACGTTCAATTTATTAAAGTTAGTAGGCCATTGGCCGCTATTTTGTGGCAAATTGTGCCTATTGCCGCCACTGTCTCTATCAAAGCACTGTACTGCCAATCATATGTGATAAAGTAGTGGCGCCATCTGTTAGTATTATCAGAAAGTACCCCCCCAGGAGCCGTTCAAGGTAATCCAAATCGGTATTTTGACATCAAAGGAACCCACAGTGAGTGTCTCTACTTGTTTCATGTATGTACGCTGGTTATACAGGGTATTTCAGAAAATAATACACTTTTAAAAACGCCATAACTTCTTTATTTTTAACTTATTTACATAGATATTTGTAACAATTAAAAAAGAAGCTTTGCAAATTAAATACGAAAAATTACATCGGTTAGATGTTGCCCCTGGCGGCGTATGCACTCTTCCAAACGTACCGTTGCATTTTCCATTAGTTTCTTGCCCCTCAACTTCGTGGAAGCGTAAGATCCAATGACGAAGCGTGGTTCCAGCAGGATGGAGCCACTAGTCATACGGTAGCTATTACTTTAGAAACCGCAAGAGAGCTATTTCCAGAAAGATTAACTTCTTAAAGAAGACACATTAACTATCCTCTAAGAATTCCTGACTTCACTCCGCTGGATTTTTTTAATGGGGTTATATCAAGGGCAGGGTGTATAAAGTAAAGTTCGGGCACTTCATTCCATGGAAGAACATGGTCTGAGAGCAGGGTGTATACTGTATAATAATCCACGTGGAAATTTACAACATTTTAAAGCCCATATTCCTAAAGAAATCATGCCGGTGGAACTTTGTCAACGCATAATGGCAAACGAAAGGCTGCGCTTGGAAGAGTGCATACGCCGTCAGGGGCAACATCTAACGGATGTAATTTTTCGTACTTTGCAAATATTCTCTTTTCAGTTGTTATAATTATCTATGTAAATAAGTTAATAATAAAAAAGTTATGGAATTTTCAAAAGTGAATTTCTTTCTGAGACACCATGTATTATTGGAAAGGGAAAAAGCTATAGTTGATTATTACAAGGAAAAACTAGAAGAAAATGGTTTAGACTTTTGACACATTTAACATAACCTTAACTTTAAGTATTACTAGAAATCAATAGATCCGAAGTACATTCCCAAAAGAACTGTAATTTCCAGTTACACTCAGCAAATATTTAAAAAATTTGACATTGACAGTTCATGAGTTTAGTGAATGGATAATAGTTGGTCAATCAAAATATTATATACTCTTTTTGAGAATAAATGTGGTTTCTCAATAGGAATAGTTTTACGTTAGTTTTGAATTTATTACAGCCTAAACTTCATAGTTTTGCAGGAATCTCATTAAAAAAGTGTTAAAGCTAAACCTTTTATGTACATTGTACAGTGATTCTTAGGTTATTACAGCCCCGAGTATTATAGTGATGGTTATCGTTTTTCAAGTGTCTTGCAGAATGAGTGAATTTCTAAAACCCAATGATAAATTAAAATTCCCGAGTTCAGTGGAACCTGTACAACCAGCAACCTTACTGTATTTTTTCTTAGGCGATTAAATCTAATTGACTTACCAGAATAACCCGATAGAATAACTCCCATAGCTTAGACTGGAATGGAACATTGCAAACTACACGGATCTTCGAGTTTTAAAGTTCACAGAGTATCTGAGCTTCTTCAAAAGGGTTTGCGGAAAGTTCGTTCCCCACATTTTGTACCCCACATTTTGTTCCCCGGATATTTCGTCTCTGCACATTTCGTACCCGGAAACTTCGTTCCCGAACGAGCTCAATTTGTCTCTTAGATTACAGAGTGTTGAAAAACGAGTGCAGTGATCGGACTTTAGTTAGAAAAATAAAAGATATTTTAAAAGACTTATAAGAACTATATACGGTATGTCTCCAGATTGAGCTTGCAAGAGGCAATTAAATTTTATTTTTAGTTTTACAGAAAAATGTTATGGGATTTAAAATTCTTGCTTGGTTTGTACAGAATTTTAAGAAAATTTTCAGTTTTTTTAAAACAAGTCCTTTACAGTTAAGTAAGAACTATTTGCTTTTCAGGTAAACTACCCTTTTTATTAATGATACGGCAAAATAATACTAAGAAAAGTTGTTCAGAATGAGAAATTAAGGCCCTATACAAAATATCAGGAAAATACTTATATTAAACCGCCATTTTTAATAAATAAAATTTATTTTGTTCTTATAAGTGTATTATAATAAACAATTAAAATATATTTCGTCTTCTAACTGTATTCCGATCGCTGCACCCGTTTTTCAACGCCCTGTGATCTAGGAGATAAATTGAGCTCGCTCGGGAACGAAGTTTCCGGGTACGAGATGTGGGGAGACGAAATACCATGGGAACGAAATGTGGGTTACGAAATGTGAGGAACGAAATGTGGGGAGCGAACTTTCCACATCCCTACCAAAACTAGCTAAAAAGCTATTACCACCTACCTTAGAATTACGGGCTTCACTCCTACATAAAAATGCACATGGTGTAGGGGGGTTCATAACAAGGTAAGCACAGTAAATCGGCATTTGGTTATCCCAATAGTTAACAGCAACAAATAATTTATTTACAAAAGCCAATAAGGTTAGAATGGGTCGGTACAATTGAAAAGAGTACCCTATTGTATAAAAGCATAAATGGTCACATAGTAACGGGATAAACTCATCAACAAAATTGAGTACCGAATATGGGCTAGGAAATATTATAAAGTTCGGAGGTAATGCAAATGCCCGAAAAGATATTTTGCTACTTAAAGCTGGTGTTGATCGCAAATACTATCCAGGCTCCTGAAGGACGCTCGCTGAAATACACACACAAAATTCAGCGGCAAAAAGAATTAAATAACAAAGCATCAGGAATTGCCAAAATAAATGATTGTTAATGCGTACAGCTTGTTAATCAAAGGCCTTCGTTGAACCGTATTTAAATACTTAAGCAAAAGCCCATTATCGGCAATTAACGCAAGCATGTACTTACGTTTTTTGAGAGGCACTATCTAGCGATACCAAGCGGTTTTTGGAAACAGCAAACACGAATGCCGAGATATTGAATGCAGCGTACATGAAGGCTGTGATTTAGGCAGATGCATAGCCGAGGCCGTATTCTAAGATGTAGCATACTCGAGGCCGTGGTCAGGAAGGTGTCGACACGTGGGCCGTGGTCCCTGAGGTTGCTGGCAATAAGGCCATGACGTTTGATACTGCCGGCATAAAGACCGGAGTCTCAGAAACAGGCCACAGTTGCTAACCGACCTGAACATGTAAGAGGACGCCGTAGTGCGATCGTCAATTGTTAACAAAACTCAAGCTTCCAAGCTTGCTGGATAAAACAATGCCACGGAGGTGGCTCCCAAGAATAATTTCGATCGGACCTGGCCGATTTTGACTGCGGCTAGCTATCGAAAAAAAGACCGCAACGAGAAATTTTTCGCAGGTGTCCTCTGCAAGGTGAACGTTCCTTGGGCGAAATTTAAAGCAAGCAACACCAAAATCAGATCAAAATCAAACTGCTCCGAGAAACTATGTAAATCGTAAAGTAAAATGGAATACGGCGTTACAGTTCATGTGTACAAAGGGCGCTACAAAATTACTTATCAAAAAAAGAAAACGTTTAATGAAATCTGTTATCTTCGTGGTTTACTTCTAAAGTTATAGGCAATTTAAGAGTTTTAAAACTGGCAACATTACAACGCAAAATACTGAAGAATTTGAATACATAAAAACAAACCCAAACTATCTAGATTGTTGTCATATTGAGAAAATAATCTTACTACTGTAGTTTCATATGAAAAATAATATTTTTAATGAAGCTAGAAGCTTAGATTGATGTTAGTAAAATAAAAAACCTACAATCTGGATAGTTATTTGTTCATGAATGCTATATTGGTAACAGAATAAATTATGACATATATCTGAATATGACATTTATTTGCTTCAAAATAAAATTCCAATTCGTTCAAATGGTTCTATTATTAGTAGATTTTAAACATCAAGTTTTATTATTTGCGCTAAAACATGTCCAGAAAAACTAGAAGCATCTATTGTATAACATTACGAAGAAATTCATACGAAGTGACAAACTTGTTACTTCACCTTAAAATTACAATTATAACCAAATTTTCTATTTGATAGCGTTTCCGATAGTAATTATCAAGGAGAATGCGACCATGGGGTCTTTTTAACATTTTAAACAGAGAATAGTGTGTTTTTCACACTTGCACTATTACGTCCTGTATAGTACTTAAGAGAGAATCACTAAGTGTCTCTACGTCAGTCTGCCAAGTAAGTCCATTATCAAAGGTAACCCCCAAGAGTTTGCAACCTATTTTAGCGAACTTTGCCTTACCTGATAACACCGAGAATTGGATTTTTGCTTCAGTTAGAAGAGACGTGTTGGTAAAAAAGCAACTTTTGACTATACTAAAATAACCCATTGTTCTACTATCTAATTAAAATGTCCGCATATAAAAAACACTGATCAGTGTTTAACATGTTTTTGGGTCATTCTGATAGCTAACCAAGAAAGATAGAGCCAAAAGCATTGTGAATTGGCGTCTAGCTCACTAATGTTTGGCAATGCCTGTGTTAAGAATTTCCTGTAATCCGTGATAATGACCACAAATAACTTCTTAGCGCAAACTGTCCTTTGTATAACATGTTGTAAAGTTGGAAGCAGGTAGCGATATTTTCAAGGAAACGTACAGCATTTTTAGGAATTAAGCTAAGTTCCGACCCAGCCAGACCAATCTTCCCTAAGCCAGAAAATATTCTTATCCTACTGAAAGGTTTTCCACTCCTCTTTCAGGCTTTATATCAGCAATTTTCCGGATTTTCCTGTAATTCTATGGTACAACCCCACTTTGCTTTAACAGTTTCCGTAGAACCTGGAAAAATTTTTTATACTGCTAAAAGGTATTCCATTCCACATCCAGATGTTATATCAAACATTTTCCGAATTGTTTTGTACTTTTTTGGTGCAACCAGATTTTTACGTTTCGCGAACAAACAAAAATATAAAATCACGCGCTTTCTCTTTAGTCATAATTTTTGCCTGGTTGTGGTGTCAGTAGCCGATTGTACACCAACAAACTGATCAATTCGGAAATTATTCAATCGAAAAGAAGTTTTCTGAAATGCTGACTATCTATACTATTGAATTAGATTAGATTGCGCTAAATATATTCAGAAACAGTAAGCCGTCTTTGTAACTGTCCTTAACATATCATCGGTCTTAAACCCTATTCCTCGTAGATTTCTTTTTAAATTCAGTAAAAACTAAAAACAAACGTGTATCACTTCCTTTCACTTAAATTACATTTCTCAGCTTCATCATATTACGGCCCGTTATTGTACTTTTGGTCAATGATCAATAAGCAAAATAACTTAAAAATCCCAAAAATCCCAATAACACCACTGCATTTTACCTTTTCAAATTGATATCATAGTGTGGAAGCCACGCTTGGCGAGAGGTTTGAGCTCGCTTTTTGCTTTATGTTTCTATACCAGTTATATTGCATAAAAAATAGCGAGAGCTATTTACACTTTTTATCAGAAAATATTCCTACGAACATGCAAAAACTTCCGTTATTATTTATAAAGATGGAGAAAGGAAATTGGTTCAGCTAATCTCATCTTGCAACACGCTAATAACAAGTGCCTACAGGTGGTTATTGCGTTTTTATTTTATGTCAATGACATTTGCTTGAGGTAACGATCAAGCTAGAATCACAGAAAAGAGCCTTATGGCACTTAAGCTTCATTTTCATCTAACTGTATTGTAATGTGCACATACCTCTACTATTTCTAGAGTTACATAGTCTACTTTACATTATTAATAAATTTTTGATCTGGTGGGCTTTATCGAAAAAAATCATTTGCAAGCTTAATTAGTTCCTGTTGTACGTTATACTGAATTTAAATTATTTGTATTTCTCAATCATATCAAAATCAATTTTCGAACAGTTACTTCTTCTTGTTGTACTGTAACCGTTTAACGATCGTTGGTTATCATACTGGCTATCATATTCACAATAAATATTTGGTTAACAGCAGCTTGGAATAATTCGTTTGTAGTCTTATCAAACCATTGTTTCAGAGTTTTCACCATGACGTTCTTCTTCGTCGAACAGTTATTACAGGTAAACAATATTCTCTCGGTTTGGAGCGGGTTCCGAACAGATCTAAAATACGTTAAAGTTGGAATTTTAACGGATAAACGTCAATTTTCTGCAACTCTCAAATGTGATAAGTCTAGTATACGTAAAGTAATAAAAGCCTGTATCCGTTGGAAATTATAACATTTCGCACATATTATGTGCAAGAAGGGGGGTGGCATGTTACACCACAACCTATTAAAATAAAAATTAATTCACAAACATCCCTAATGAAGTTATGGAACTAGTGAGAGAGAAAAGACGTGCAAGAGCTAGATGGAAACGAAGTCACAACATTGAAGACAAAAGAACGTATAACCAACTAAACAACAAATTAAGAAGCAGACTAACAGAAATCCGAAACGAAACTTTCCAAACTTACGTAACCGGCCTCTCTGCAGATGATCATTCAATTTGGAAGGCTACCAAAGGTCTTAAGCAACCAAAAGCTCACCTACCGCCTTTGAAAGACCAAGTAGGCAACTGGTCAAGATCGGAGAAGGAAAAAGCGGAGGCATTCGCTGAACATCTAGCAAGAGTATTTACTCCAAACTCTGGGGAAATCGATCAAGAAATTGAGCA
Organism: Agriotes lineatus; assembly: GCA_940337035.1. NCBI lineage: Eukaryota > Metazoa > Arthropoda > Insecta > Coleoptera > Elateridae > Agriotes > Agriotes lineatus. The sequence goes on from OW679196.1 coordinate 66,852,569, forward strand.
GAACCTACAGACTCCACTACAGATGTCTCCACCTATACGAAACTTTACCGTCAAAAAAATTATAAATAAAGTGAAATTACTAAACAATAGGAAATCACCAGGATATGATCTTATAACTGGCGTTGTGCTAAAACAACTGCCAGAAAAAGGACTTAAATTTATTCAAATTCTCTTTAACACTATACTCCGTATGACATATTGGCCGCTGCAATTAAAATTTGCCCAAATTATACTAATTCTTAAGCCTGGCAAGCCTGCTAACGAAATAAAATCCTACCGTCCCATCAGTCTGCTTCCCATAATTGCAAAGCTGCTGGAAAAATTACTCCTAAAAAGAATCAACGAACACTCTCTGCAAGACGAATGAGACCCCAATCATCAGTTTGGCTTTCGTCATCAACACTCCACAATACAGCAGTGTCATTGACTAACAAAAATAATCCGCACAGCACTCGAATCAAAAATCTATTGCACCTCAGTGTTCCTAGACGTGAGCCAGGCTTTCGACCGAGTGTGGCATCGAGGACTATTGGTCAAGTTAAAGAAGCTATTCCCTTACCAGTACTACCAAATATTCCAATCATATCTTTCTGACCGTTACTTCCAAACAAAGGTCAACAATGAAATCTCGAAAATGAAACCAATAAAAGCAGGAGTTCCCCAGGGCAGTGTCCTGGGTCCATTAATTTACTTAGTATTTACCTATGATTTCCCAACAACAGAGCAAACGGACACGGGAACATTCGCCGACGACACAGCGATTCTTGCCAGCAGTGATGATCCAGCGATAGCATCATCAAGACTACATATCCATTTAAATCTAATGGAAATATGGTTGAAGAAATGGAGAATTAAGGTCAACGAGGACAAATCGGTACAGGTCACCTTCACGATGAAAAGGTTAACCTGCCCACCAGTTACCCTAAACAATAAAGTAGTTCCTCAATCAAACGAAACCAAGTATCTGGGATTCAACCTATACAGACGTTTAACATGGAAGGTGCACGTAACCAAGAAACGACATCAAATAGACTTAAAAATTAAAAATATGTACTGGCTAATCGGCAGAAAGTCTACTCTGACAATAGAAAATAAGATACTATTATACAAAACTATAATTCGCTCCATATGGACGTATGGCTGCGAACTCTGGAGGTATGCAGGCAGGTCAACAATAGACATAATACAACGTTTTCAGTCTAAAACCCTGAGATACATGTCCGACGCCCCATGGTATGTATCAAACCAGACATTGCACACTGACTTGAAAATTCCATATGTCAGAGAGATTAATAAACAGAAAGCTACAAAACATCACCACACCATAGAACTTCACGCCAACACAACAGTCAACGCCTTAACTGCAGAACCTGAAGTACGAAGACTGAAGAGAAAGTGGCCAAAAGATCTACCGGAATAAATAAAGAACGATACCTTTGGGTGTCTATCCTAACGTCAATCTTACATACATACTATTAGCTCATAGGATGTGTACATTATATTCTGATTGCTAATAAAATTATTAAAAAAAATATATATTATGTGTTCCCATTGTAAGTGCACTTACCTATGTAACAATAAAGTTATAGTTATTTCCATGTAGACATAGCTTTGAAAGCCATGACCTACCGGAACAGCATAAAACGCCGCAAGTAGCAAAAGTAACGTCAGAATGGCTCGTATCTTTCATGGTCGCTTATTCTCCTTGGTTCGAATGCGCCAGTGTAAACACTTTGACTAGATTATTTCTTTCATTTCCATAATAATGCGTATCACTATGGTTTCTGTCAGTTTAATAATGACAAAAATTCAAACGTCAAAATTTGACCGAGGTTAAATATGTGTCAAAATTTAAATGGTTAGGTTCCTGGGTGAATGTGTAATTCTTAAATTAATTGAGTACGGATCTGTATCCCGTCTCCGCTCTACTGCGCACAAGCAAATACTCGAAATTAGGTCAAACGCTACTCCAAAACGGATTCCTCTGACAAGTTGCGATCAGTGAATTAAAACAATGTGAACATTCATCAAAGTTCCACCGGTAATTATTTAAATTCGGCTGCTTTCGCGGCATTAATTGTCATTTGTTTCCTAGCATTCGTCGAAGGGACTCGCGCCAATTTCCCAATTGTTTTTCACGGCGTCGATTTGAATTCTGCTTCCTGCTTAACCTCAAATTATGGATTCGGTTAATATTACGGGCTGCATTTACATTACAGCAAGGGAGATTACTTGGATTGTCTTGAGTATGACTCTTCTTATACATGCATAACTTTCGCGGGCCTGACGTAGCTAGTGTTAGGTTAAAACAGTACCTGCTTTCACCGATCTTGTATCGGGAGCTCGAAGGACACGCTGATGTAGTTTCTTGGGTTGCTATGGGCCGGATCCTGCTGCAACTTCTGGCACACGTACTCAAGGGGCTGCTCGATACTCTGGAAGCTTCCCCTCTGGGCTGTATCCGCTGCTCGCCTCCACGCAGAGATCGGACTCGGTCTGCCTCAGCTTCTAGGTTATGTACACTGGGCTCGGAGAACTTTTCAACTTTTTGTGTTGGAATTGGCTACAAACACTCCCACAAGACCACGAAAATGCACTTAATCAAATGGTATACTTTTTTTGTAGATATAATTTTATTTATTATATGAAAATTGATTTTAACTGGAGTACATTTTTACCATATCAATTTACAATTAATTTCTTTTGTTCTAATTAAAAATTCGCTATAAACATTTACAAGTTAAATATTAAATAAAAAACGGATATGAACCAAGTTCAAAATAATTACTTATAACACTAAATTTGCCTATAATTAAAACTATTTACAAAATTTTTATTCATAATATTATTGTCTACATTTATAATTAGTTAACCGTGTCTTTTCGCCACTGCACGCTTTTTAAATTGCTTTTAAATGTTCACACACGTCACTGCACTGATTAATTTTTATTAGAGTATTTCTTGCACCAAGGCGTCCTTTGAATTCCCTTTTCATCACAATTTTTGGTCCATCTGCTGTGTCCTTTTCTTGGCTCTTTTAACCCTGGCTTGCTGATTCTTACAATTTTCATTAAATGCCTTAATGTCTGCCTTCTTAGCTGCTCGTTGCAACTTTCATTAGCTTATCTAGCTTCTCATACCTTTCTTTTAACACAATAACAAATATTTTACTGTTTAACTTAACTTGAACTGTACGCTTCATCCCTTGCCTGTGCAATATATTTTGTAGTTAATAGTTCGGCTATTACTTTTGCACAAACGTCTCATTTTAAATTGATCTTACAGTCAACTTAGATCCCTGTGAGAATTGAGCTTTGCTTATTGCGTTCTTTATTTAATTATACTGCTATTAATGGCATCTCTTTACAAATGCCCTCATTCTATTAAATTCAAGTTCTAGCCTTGCAGTTATATAAAATACCTCACCCTGAGCTTTACTGAAATTTCCATTAATTTGGCAATGCTATTAGATTTGAGGTGTAGGGCTTAAGACCACTGTGTTAGGAAAATATAACCATTAAAAGAAATTGTACATCAGACTTGCCATGCTCAGGAGCGGTTTATCAATTAAGTAAAATCAAGTACCAATGACAATAGTAAAAAGCTAATAGATTTTGCAGCCAGTAGAAATATGATCATAAGTTCCACCTGTTTCCCTCATAAAGCTATTCATAAGGCGACTTGAGTCTCGCAAGATGGTGGAATAGCTAACCAAATAGATCGCGGCGCAATTGAAAGGAGATGCGCCAGAAGTATATTAGATGTAAGAACATATCGCGGAGCATGCTGCGGATCCGACCACTAACCGATATAGAGAAGATTTCAATGCCGGGTCAACAGATATAAACACGGTAAGCAGAAATCAGCTAAGGAATTTAATTTGGAAAAGCTAGAAGACCCAGAAATACTGCAACAGCTAAGAAGAAAACTTAAAGAAAGTATCCCAGAAACGGCGGAACAGCCGGTTGAAGAGAAGTGGGCCATACTAAAAACAAAAACTTTGGAGGCGGCGGGAGAGATATTAGGCCCCCAACCCAAGCCAAATTCACGAGAGTGGAATGATGAAGATTGCGCGAAAGCGATTGGGGTGAGAAACGCAGCACATAAAGTGTATATACAAAGGCCAACTAGGGCAAAGAGAGAACATTTTCAAGAACTAAGAAAAAAAGCTGATAAAACATGCATGCAGAAGAAATGGAAACACCTAAACCATCTACTGCTACGAATGGAAGAACCCCTTCAAGAAAACAAAACTAAAGATGCAGTCAGACAAATAAAAAACTTGAATGCAGGATTTAAACCTAGAAGCAACCTTTGCATGGATGCAAACGGGAACATAGTAAGTGACACAGCAACAATAAGTAAAGTATGGAAAAAATACTTCCAGCAGCTCTTAACATCAGAAGCAACAATATCCCAAGAACCTCAAGTAGCAGAAGCGACAGAAGCAGATGTAGACGACCCCGCTATAGAAACACCATTCATACAAGAAGTAGGACAAGCTATCCAAGCACAAAAGAACAAGAACCAATGGTTTGTGGACTTCCGCCAAGCGTGTGACAGTATGGTGAGGGAGAAGCTATACTTTATTATAAACTAATTCTAGCTTCCACCAAAATTAATAAGGTTAACGAAGGCCACGATGCATAACACCAAATCACAGATACGAATTCAGAATGAACTCACAGAAAGCATTGAAATAGAACAGGAACTTAAGCAAGGGTATGGGCTCGTCCCAGTTCTATTTAACCTAACGCTAGAATACGTCACAGGAAGCTCAACGTTGGTACAAGGGGTACAGTGATCAACAAATCTGTCCAGATAGTCGCATACGCAGATGACGTAAATGTAATGGCTAGATCCCATACATCAATGGCGGAGACATACATGCACCTACAGCAGGCAACAAAGGAAGTATGACAGAGCATCGACACAGAAAAAACAAAAATCTTGAATCAGGAAAGACGGAAGAGTAGGCTAGACCCCCAAATGATAATAAGCGGGGATACTATAGAACGGGTAGATAACTTTATATAGATAGGAGCCAACATCCCAAGCGACAACAGAGAGGAAAATTAAATCCAAAGAAGGATAAACTTAGCCAATAGAACATATTTTGCCTTACTTGCTGTAATAAAATCCAACAATGTACACAGAAAAACAAAAATACGGATTTACAAGACCATCATACGACCAGTCCTCTGGTATGGGAGCGAGGCTTGGACACTCTCGCAAAAAATGGAAAATCGCTTACACATATTTGAGAGGAAAGTTCTGAGAAGAATCCTGGAACCGGTAAGAGAAAACGACATATGGAAAAACAGATACAACCATGAAATCTACCAGATGATAGGAGAACACCCAATATCAAGGACAATAAGCCTGCGACCATTACAATGGGCAGAACATGTGCTTAGAATGCCAAACAGAAGAGCGCCAAACAAACTACTACATGGAAAAATCGAAAAGAAAAGACCGAAGGGAAGACCGAAGAAAAGATAGGAGCAAGCAGTCGAGGAAGACGCCAGAAATCTATTAAGAACAAACAACTGGCAGGGTACTTCGAGAAATAGAGAGGAATGGAGACGAAAAATAGAGGAGGCCAAGGCCCGACTTTGGGCTGTAGTGCCATAGGGGAGAGAGAAAATTAAATAACAAACTACTGCCTACCTGAGGGGCTGTTTTGTGTTTAGAGTACCGTCTTGTTCCGCAACGAAGAGGCAGAATTAAAAATTTCCTATATCAGAGTGAGGCTGAATTAAACCTTTAGAAAAACGTATCGAAGAAAATCGTTTGAGAGTGATACGACTTTGGCTCTTGTTATATAATTTTCTCAGTCCCACATGATGGTCAACAAAATTGTGATATATCTTTGGTCACAGCTCCAATTGAGGTGCCAAAATTATTTTATAACAAATATTATATGAATTTATACCCACTTGCTTATTAAGAAGAAGTACTATCAAGAATATTTTCTCAAACACTTACCTTTCTACTTATTGAATTATGTTCAATTGACATTTCTTACTAATGAAAATATGACATTTGAAGTTATGTCATGTTTTTTTATTTAAAAAATACCTCGGCTAGACAGTTATTAAGCAATGAGACTCTCTTTCTACTCAGCTGAATGGGTTAATATTAATCTTCTTATTGTTGAAGACTGAATTATTATAAATTATTTATCAAATTGACTTCTTTGGTCAATTACACTTTCTTGTACATTTAATTAAATCTTCTTATTCAGTTAGTTAGTAGACAGTACAATAAATCAAAATAAAGATGTCAAATTATTTCATCAAATGTTCTAACTTATTCCAACTTTGACGTTAAAATTAATTAAGATGTCCTAAACTAAAATATGTCAATTTCTAATTATAATTTCCGAAAACGTCGTGTACCAGAATCAATATATATATATATATATATATATATATATATATATATATATATATATATATGTATATATATATTGCTGTGATGGTTATACGGCTTTACTATATAATTAATATTTAAAATAAAATTTAGCTAGAGCCTCCCATCGCTAACATAAATTTCTTTTGGGTTCAGCAAATATTACAGATTTATGAAACGCTCACGGATAATTATTGTGAGTTACTTTATGTTTGACTTGAATTGATGCTCGTATGCCCCTACTTTTAGATAGAATCTAATTGTAAATTAAATGAATGTTGGCTAGCTCAGGTAAGCAGAGATCTTAACACAAGGTGTGGGTCCCCAATTACTTTCTTGAAAATTCTAGCGTACGCCCATGTACGTAGTTCAGATACCCGTTAAAATGCTACATCAGATCTAAATGAAATTACGTTTCTGAAAGTTCAATCAAGTGATTGTCGTTTTGGTTTTCAGTTAATTAAATACAACTCAATGAGTAAATCTCACAGGTAAATTTATCATTTCCCGCTTTCTAGTAGCGTCAGTAGCTATCTTTTGTTTCTTTCAGGCAACACCCGTTCCTTGATTGTTTTACGCCCAAGCCAAAGAAGGATCCTAACCTCACTTCTGCACTTGGATTTTTCAATTTCAATTTTTACAAGGAAATAATTCGCCTGGGCTCTGTTATACAGCGACGTTTAAGCAGTTTCTCAGCAGGTACACATTGGTATAATTTATATTGGCTTCACCACTAACCTGCGAAAGACTTTTTTGCATGCCCGTCCGAACCTCGGCCGCAGCAAGAATGTGCCCAGATCTTCTCTTGGAGTCGGATGCCGGATGTGCGGTGTTGATGTGGTCCTCGTAGGGCTCTCCTGCTATCGCTGGAACTGCAAAACCGGTCCGGGATGTCCTCAAATGCGTCGAGATGGTGCCTCGAAGTTCTGCCGCAGGATCGGAATCGGTGTCGATGTTGAAAATTAACTTTAGGCGTTGGATTTTCCTGCCTTCATTTGTGCGTGAACACGACCACGTAAATAGCACTCTGGTGAATTTTTAAGGCTGTAACTGTATGTAAAGGTACTAAATTTTAAATTAAAACACCAGCCACTTTTCAAGCTGTCACCAGCAAATTTTATTTCAATTGTCTCCTCCGAAAGTTATTAAAACAATTGCATATCAATATAAAACTAATCAAATCAAAATTTTCTAACAATTACACACCGTAAATCTAATCTTTTTGCTTATCTACTAAATTTGTCCATTACTTTTGTTAATTTTGTCTTTCACATCACTGTGTCCCGCACTTATTAACAATCCTTTTCCACTACGTTCTCACTGATCAGTTCTTCCTTTCGTGAACTTCCACAAGAAACACTTCAGAGTTCAACTAAAAGGCCATTTCATTTTTCCACTCCTGCATCAAATTAATGTTCGGAGTTTCAAATAATCTTGCATGTTAATTATTCATTTTCTTGCCTTTATTTGCCTTCAGATTTATTCCTGTGTGCTCGTTGCACTCTGTTTTGCCTTCTGCATTTTTATACCTTTTAAGAATATGCTCAAAGATAAGTTTATACAACGATTTCTGACTTGCAATTTACCTCGACAAGCATGTGACCATTCTTTTCATAATCGAATTGGCTTTTGCATTTTACCATCCCCTTTTAATATTCTAAACTAATTAAATATTGTGGTCCCATTCCTATTAGGTTTAGGACTCTGCCTTTCCTTTTATGTTACGAATTTAATACTTCTTACAGGCATTGCTTTGCCAATTTGATTGCTAATTCAAATTTGATTTTATTTTATTTGTTGCCATTAAATCCTATCTCCCATTCTGAGCTTTTATGACCTATTCATTAGTTTGCTGTGCTCGAGATGTGCGATTCAGGGCTTAAGTCCATCTCAATATATATATAATATATCAATATACCAATATATAATAAATATTCTAAATTACTCTCTAAATATAATTGACAAATATCTCCGCTAATTTTTCCGTACCAAACTTCTTATTTATTTCTTAATGATATATAAGAAATACACACTAACCTTCTTGAAGTATCGCTTGTACCTGAGTGTATTTTCTATAAGATCCTAACTGAATGGCATCCTGTAAACACCTTCTTTGGGTTGTTTACGACCAAAATAGCTCGTTGCAGCTCTATGACCCCTTAAGATCTGGATATATCGTAGCACAGCATGCCACAAACACAAAAGTTGCACCTTTTACTGGTTGAAACAAAAATTGCCGCTTCAAATAGCTTAAAACAGTCTTGAACTTCTAATCTGAATAATAGTAACCTTCAGTCAAATTTGATCGTAAAGAAGGTTGTTTTGCTATTACGTATCAAATATACAATTACTGCTTTCACAGTTAAAGGAAATATAGCCCTTTAACGTGATTATTTTAACGTAAATTCTTATTTTCAAGATACTTTTTCACTTCGTGTGAACAACCACACTTGTTGCCCATTACTACTCCCACCAGTTATCTACAAGCAACTGTTATCACATGATACCCATTACATATCTCGATATTATTACTGAATTAATTAAGCATCCATACAGCATGCTGCATTACACTCTTCAAGGTTACCAGCTTACTCGTGGGGGAGTAAAAGTTGTAACCATTTGACTAATGTTGAGTATTTAGGAAATATTGGGACTAAAGTTATAAACACAAATTATAGTTTGATTTCATTTGAATTAAGAATGAATTAGCTCATAACACTTAAATACATAAGCGCACATGTAGATCCAAACAGTGACTAGCCGACCAACTGAAACGTATCGATCAGATTATTTAAAAATTATAGAGAATGTATGAACCTCAACAACTTACTGAATGCATCGAAATTAAACGATATTCGTAACTATTGCATAAAATATTTGAGCATTTGTTGGCACAACCTCCATATACGCTTTATGAGTGCAATCTGTTGCAGTGAAATTTCCATGGTGCTTACAGGGGTGCAGGGCTCAGTCTTACTCCCAATAGGGAAAACGCCCATGGACTTTTGCAGTTTTAGTCGACGAACTTCGCTGCCTATAGTGTCTATAGTCGAGAGGGTGAGCATTTGTGTACAAATGAGAGGATTGCTAATCTATACCATACAAAAGAAAAGATGCTAGTGCTCTCACCAAAATAATAATATTCTCTACAGATTTTGGTAAATATAAAACAGAGAAAACTGTGTCTAAAGTAATTAAATTGGGTCGAGCACGTCTGATGAATGGTATTCTTTCAGAAGCATCGTTATGTCACACACAGCTTTAAAGCTCGCTTGATAATTGGGAACTTTATGTGGAATGCAAATCTAGAGTATACCTCAATTCCACTTATATTTATTACTAACACAAAGTCTCCATGAAACAAAAATGACTGAAGAATATAGCATTCTACATATTATTCTGGAATTAAATCCAAGTAAATCGTCAGTGGAAAAGAGATCTTACAATAAATAACAATACTACATCGCAGCGAGTTGAGCGTCTGGCAAAAGACAGGAAAAAGTGTTGCAATTTCATTGAAGCAGGTTGTATCTATAAATGATATAAACTTGTAAACGTAACTGTAACAAAGAACTAAATTGTCGGTATGGATAACAACAAGCAAGTGTGTATGATGTTGAAGAGGGAAGTGGCATCTGGAAAATGGAATTGAGATGATGTACATTTTTTGTATTTAGGACATTTCTATAATATGAGAGAACTTCCAAGACGTTAGGGGTACAATTTCTATAAAGAATTTCATTTATTGTCCTAGTTCATTATATGGAAAGAGCTTGTTGAGCCATCCCGTCGGATATTATTACATCTGGATGTTAAGTACGTGCTGTGTTCTACGTGCACCGGTTTATAGAACTCCAAGAGAGCAAATGTTATACTCGTATAATAATCCTTTTTCGCGGCACTGTAGTTAGAATATGTGCCTGTTTGCAATACTAAAGCTAAATTATATCTACATGAAAGAAAAGACAGTGGCGCTATTATAATTTCAGTACTTGTTCAAACTCAAACGTCTCACTTAAAATTAGTCTTATTGAAATGTTTTAAATACTGATATTTATTCCAAAATTCCATGCGACATTTTCGTTAATTTATTAATAAATGACAGAATTAACTAGCCACAACAAAGCCACCAAATAAATGTTTTCACTTAGAAGCTCGAGTAATATCGCCTTTAACTCGGACAGGTCTAAAAAATTAATTGAAGCCTGTGTAAGTAAAGACTTCAGCGCAACCACGTGATAGACGAATCAATCACTCGCCTTTATAGTAATCAAGGCAGGCATTGTATTTGTACCACTCAATGCCTTTGCCTTTGTAGCTCCCTTGCGTTCATTATTAGTCCATTGTATGGATCAATAAATTAATATATGATGCTGAAATTCCCTTATCTCTAGATAAAAATACTATAATTTAAAAAACTTTTTTATTAATTTTAAAAATAAATAACACTAAAAACATTTGGCTTATGTTCAGTGGAAGGGTTTAAATACTAACACTTTACGTTGTGCGTTCAAGAATTGCCACGTTATGAACATAAAAATTATTCCAGACATTGTGAATTTATAACGATCCATTAAAGTTGAAATAAGGAAAGCCGGACAAATTGTTCCTTACTTGTAGGCTATTTTTAAAATCACGAAATGCTATTAAGCCACTTTAGGGACCATTATTTAATTCAGGTTTTCTGCCGTTCGAATTAATTCGACTTATATGTCAATGTTGGCGTTTTGGACACATACTAACACCACCATGGGCTCTATTGTCACTGAAATATTAGGTTGTGCAAGTGGATATTTGCGGCACGCAAGTATGGTATAACGTAAATTATTTCTAATTATAGTCTGTCATATCAAAACTAACGATTTAAGTTCTTTTATTTCGGTGTAGATTCATTTGTAACCTTGAATATAGCATTTATGTTACATTCGAAAAAGTGTAATCTCTATTTTGTGCGAAGTTTAGAAATTTTCTACTACAAAAAAGTAATTTCCTAGAATACCGCAAAAGTGAAAACTTTTGTCTGCAACAAAAAGTATTTGCACTAATGAAGTATGTATAATATTGAATTGCTAATTTAACACAGAAGATTTATCTAAATTAATTGCTATCAGTGACTTTGCTTGTAATAGATGTTAATAATAGGAGATCGCCGGTTTCAGCCCTTGAGGCCCAGGAATTATAGCTTAGAAAGCGATCTTCTGTGAAATGCAGAGGATATGCCGGTCTCCTTCCTCAGCAACCAAGTAATTATGGCTTGGAAAGCACCCCTTGAGGTGATTGAGTAGCGATTGTTAAAACTAACACTGACTTTCTTAATTAAACTTTCTCTTTATATATCATTTCTTAATACTTATCTTACGGAAATATTAACAACAATTTGGTTAGCTTGCAATACTTGATGACTTAATTAAAAGTCAATACGTAACACAGCTTTACATTATTAGTAAACGTCCCTGTTCACTTAGCCGTTTTACAGGAAAGTTGGTGAATAGTGTTGTGTAATGACCAAGAATGCTAAGTTGATATTGTGGCACATTCTTTAGTTAATTGTACATATGGGTCAATGACTGGAACGTGGAAATTTTGATGTCATCACACAAATTAAAGGTAACAGTCAACAACAACAAAAGTTTTAAAAAGGTATATTTCTAGTTTAATATGCAATTAGTGGATTTCAATAAGAAAATTAGGAAAATGTATACATAAAAATATTTATATGTTAATTTATCATTCCCGTGGCATGTCCCTACTCTAACCTACGTACATTATTAGAGTATTACTTGAGCAAATACAGCAATTATAATAATTATTTTTACTCAGAGATAGTCTAAGGAATTAATTAATTTGCATTTTTGTTTCAAATTGGCCCATTTATATTTTATGAAAAATTAAACCTGAAATTATGTCTCCCAAAATTATAATCATTCCGGTGTTGGAAATATCTATTTAGTTTTTACGATAATAGATGACTCTGCTAGTACTAACGCTGCAGTTTTCTACGAATACCTTCGCAGCTGTAAACAAACGCCATATCATGAAAAACAGCTTCTTAATCCTACCGAATGCATGCGTATTGGCGCTTAAGTTAAATAAATTTAGTAAAATATTACAATGCAAAACTGTTCAAACTTGCTCTGTACTTATACAAATATAAATATAAAAATTTCAGCCAAAGAAGACCATATTTCCGATTCACCTTCTCCAGATGCTTTTTTCTTTTTCATATTGTTTTAGGTTTTATTTCCTTCTTTTTTATTATTGAAGATAATTTTTCTGATACATTTCCTATAATTTTGCTCTTTATCGGCTTTTCGGCTGAGCACTCTGTCTTTAAATTGACGTAGATCTTTGTAGAATTTTTCTTCTTAATATTTATCTGATTTTGATTTGTTATTTATTATAATGGAGTTGCCATTGCAATTCACTAGCGAGTGATTTTTTTCCACATCCCAGATTTATCTGAGTTTTCGGTGATCGACACGTATTTTTTATATTTATAATATATTTTCAATAGTGGCTTATTTAGTTCAACAATCTCTTTTTTTGTGTCTCCGAAAATCAAAGTTTTTGCCTTTGATTCAGTTTGTGTATTGAATCCGCTTTCTATTACTTCGGATGTTACCCATTCATTGAAACAGAATCACAACACAAATTAAAAGTTTTTCAGTGTGGCACCTTTATATAATAAGTCACTTCGAAGCAAAAAATGAGCATGTTTCATGCATTTGTTTTATTAATCCAAGTAGGGTTCACGAAAATAGAAATTCAAATTACAGTCAAAAATTCTCTCGCTGTGAATTTAAAGCAGGTGCAATTAATCCTGCGGTATTTATAGCACCTAGTTGTCAACCCCCAGCGTCGCCCGCGTTAGCAGCTCAACCATCTTATGTTAATGAGCCTGAAATGTGGTCAGCAGATTTTCAGCACGCTGTTTCACCTCGGTTTCACAATTTGCAAACCGCCTTGCTCAATCAGAGCGGAATGAGACACCAATTACAGGTTGAACAGCAGCGAGATAACTAATTGAATTAGAGATTGACTAATTCATTTATTGCGACATGTATTAGTGGCAGATAAATGAATTGATGTGAATGCTGCGTAGCTGCTTTGCCAATTATCTCGAATGATCGGCCGTAGCAGAGGGATACTAGGCATAAATATTCTGTTATCTCGACTAAAAGCGAAAATTCCGTGTTTGGCTTAACATTCTGCCAAATAATTAACATTGCATAACATTCGAAGGACGTTTATTAACCATCACCCATTGTTGAAGAGCAGGTTTCTGCGCCCTTTGGCATTATTTCTTAGGACTTACCCAATTCATTGTACTAACAACCGTTGTTTATGGCTTTGTAATTGCCTATAAAAATAATTAATGTAACTAAATAATGCTCATTAAGGGAAAGTGGGGTTGTACCTCTTCTACCTGAATATAAATTTTTCTAAACAATTCTAATAATGCCACGTATTTCAGGCTTTACACGCGAAGGCGTAAATTAAGCTCTGGATGTTGATTGTTTATCTACCAATTTCAGTGATTTATTGCTATGGTCGTATGTGCAAGTCATTTATGAGCTTTTTCCTATAATTTAATCCTTTCCAACTCACATACTTCAAATTTCAAGCAAAATAACAGGTTTCGGTTAATTTTGGCAGGTTGTACGAACGATTTGCAAATGTTATCCTTACTGGGAAATAGAAATTGACCCCAGGTATGGAAACTCTATACGCAGTAAAGGGCGTTAATCCAGTTCAGCATTTTACAGCTTTATCTTTCATAGCAGCACTAATTATGTATGTTTCTAATTCGGAGGGGTTCGCGGACTGAATCATTCCATTATGTGTCTACCTAGAAGTAATTCAGTTTAAAGCTATTCAGTCAGCTGAATGTTGCGTGCTGTGTTAGGTTTTGCAATTTCTATACAAGAATACTGCGCCTCTGGTCACGGTGATGCTTTCTGAGAATCGAAACTTTTTAGAAATTACTCGCATTATTGCGAAGAGGATACCACAAGTATAATGAATTCGACAAACAAATCCATGCGTCAGCTATACATGGGAAAACTGCAGAGCAAGAGACGTTATTTAGATTATATTCCAAGCCTTGTACTGAATTACACCGGGTGGGGCAGCACTTACGGAACCCCATTTATTTTTCTAATGAAAAGAATTATCAATAGCAATATTTTCACTAGTGTAAAACAACCGATGTGGATCGCAGATGATTGACTGACACTTTTTAATTCTACCTACCTGATTATTCAATATTTTTAAGAAAAAATTCCGACAAGTGTAGATAAAAATGTAGGTAATGGTATTTCTCGAAATATGTTTATGTGTATATACTGTATGGGGCTTCCGTGGTTACTTGAATTATTCTTGTTAACATAGAATTTCGGTTTAGGCCGCGCAGTATGTGTGGATAAACACCCAGTATTCTCTGATTTAATGTGCCTTGCATCTTGTGAACTCGAGCAAGAATACACTCGATGGCCATGCTCTTTGGTGTCTCGTGTTATCTGAGTACCTTGAGAACGAAGTGGCCTTGTTGCTGTTTGTGCACCCATATTTACCAGGGCACATTTAGAATTTGAGCACACCAAAGTACTTGCTAGAATTCCTCACTGCTTCCCGCGAGAGATACGTAAAGCCATAGAAATAGAGAACCATCTAAATAATATAAACAGGAAAGATAGTTTTAAGCTTGGTAAAGCATGGACTCGTATAATACACGATCTCTAGCAGTACAACCACTGTGTGTCATACGGCCACGCCATACGGATTACACTGCACTTGAACAACCAAACAGCATTATGTCGCCCCGAGCAGCTGGCACAGAGGCTTATAAATAGCTCCATACCGACCTTCAGTTCTTAGTGCGACTTTCACTCTGATGATGCAACTTGCAAGGTCTTGCAAAACACTATTGATACGTTTTTTTTATTTTCAAGCATTTAATCGGTACACAATAAATTAAACGAAGTTTTTTCGCCCACTAATCTACTGGTTGGAATTTCCTTTTTTAGAACAGCCTTCAAACATGGAAAAGTGATGCAGCTTCTTGGTACAGATCTCAACTTTTTTGGTCTTGAAAACATCGCGAAGCTATCGAAGGAACTATATTGTGAACTCTCTGGGTTGCTTCTACCTGTGGTAAATATGACAGTGGTATAATCATTCGTCGACCGCCATGAGGCGACTTTTGTACTATTATTGATGTTTTACTACAATTGTTCGAAATAATTGTCCACAAAACGAAATATGTTGTTGCTGGTGGCGATTCTAATGTTAATTTTAATTCCAGTAACTGGAAACTAGACATTTTATTAGATCTTTTACGAAGCTACGACTTATACAACTGTGTTACGTTTTCGACTATGGCTGGGAACTGCCTCGATAATGTATTTACAAATATTAATCTCGATTTTTTGTCAGAAAACCAGAAATCACTAGGCTTTCAGACCATCTTGGTGTATCTTTGCAATTGCAAACTACGGATTCAACTTCTCCTAAAACTACCACCAACCTTATCATCCATTCCACAACATAGTAAATTTATAATTTACAAATTGCTTGTGAAAATCAACTGGGACTTTATTAACCTTCAAACTTTGAATATAAATGACAAGTTTGATAATTCTCTCAATATATTGCTGAATGACTTTAAATTCGCTTTTCCTGAAAAAGTAGCAGCGATTAGGAACACCGCTATATAAGCAATCTATTTCTTTCCTTAGAATTAGAAACAATGTGGTCTACTATAACCTTTGCTTATGAACTGTGCAATAAGTGCCCAAGACCAGAGCTAGTTACGCTTCAAAAAGTGTATAGCATTAACACAACCTAAGATAAAGTCTAATGATGATATGCTAAAAAAATCTGACAAAGATCTGCTAAAGATTTTAACAACCAGTCAGTCAGTTGTAGGACACAGAGTCGCACAGTTTAAAACAATCCAATATAGGATTTAGGTTTATTAAGGTATCTTGTGCAACAGTTAAGACTGCTCTGGAATCTTTAAAGAACAACAAAAGCAAATATTTTTGCGGACTCAGCTTCTAATGGCCACTTTCTTACCAATACACAATAAACGAGATATATCCGATGTGAACAATTAACCACCCTTTATCACTACTTCCAATTTTTTCAACGATTCTTTAAAACATTTGGAAATTATGATATGGTTACGTACTTTGTTTTCATTAAGATAATAAATATTGAAAATGTAAAGCTGTAATTAATTTGGTGTAATTTTAAAAGTATAAAATAAACCCTATTTTAAAAGGAAAATATTTGGAAATCAAGAAGGATTGATATGAAGACTAAATTTGGGTGGTGAAATAGAAATAGAATTTAATTTAAGAAGATAAGATATAAAATGGAGGAAGATAGCAAGTATATGATGAAAAACTAAACTAAAAGCAGAATTAATCTACAGAGGAGAATAAATAGAGGAAAATACTAAGTTAAATTTATTGAAGATTTATATTTGACATTGTATATCAATTGATTTGGATTGCATAGAGCTGTTAGTACGAAAGGAAGGTTCTAAGGGAGAGACCGCTGGTTCTTGGTGCTGGTCAGTAGAGTAATTTGGAGCAGTGTTTTTGGATGCGGTGTTGGAGTTGAGTGACTACAACTGGGGTCTTTTTTGGGTCCATGCTGTGATGGAGCTTATGTTCCTGATTCTAGGAAGTTTTGACATATTGGCTGTCATTGTAGGCTTTCGCTGTGTTTGTTGACTGCAGCAGTTGTGGACGTTGACGGAGTAGAGCAAGGTGGTTAACATCAGGTACATTGATAAGTTCGAGTGAAAGGTGAGTGATTTTAGGTATTTGGTAAGCATTGAAAGAAGATAAAGTCTAAATAGGTGAATTCATTATTGAGGAATTACTTACTGTTTGATATTGTTATGTAGCGAATGTAACTATCTGGTATTTGTCATTGAATTTTCAAATTTGTTTGACATATTATTTGACTTGTAATAAAATTAAAATCAGAACATCAAATTTAAGAATAACCAATCTAGATAAAAGAAATCCACCCCTGATTTTCAGAAGCTAGCAAAAAGAATAACTATAATAAATATAAAAAACTCAACCCATTTTCAAATTCCGTCAGAGTTATCTGATCCTAATAACATTAACAATTTCTTTATAGATAGTATACCTAAATTAACTGTTGATGTAAATATAAAACAAAAGTATGCACATACTACTAATAATACCACATTTTCTTTTGTCCCAGTATCAATAGAGGAGGTGGCAAACTGCATTAGAGATATTAAAAGTAATGCGACGGGATCTGATGGCCTAAATATTAAAATGATAACATTGTGCTGTCCATTTATTCATAATTATTTAACGCATATCATTAATTGTTGTTTAACGGAGAATATTTTTCCGAACAGTTGGAAACACGCTGTTATAACTCCAATACCGAAAATTTGTAAACCAGTTGTATACTCAGACCTAAGACCAATCAGCATTTTACCTACCTTTTAAAAAATTCTTGAAAAAATTATGAGCAGCCAAATAATGAATTATCTAAATAAACATGAACTGCTTCCTGATGTACAATCGGGTTTTAGACCTTTCCACAGTTGTACCACTGCGTTGATGAATATAACAGATGACATAATTGAGGCAACGGATACTGCAAAATTAACAATTCTTGCACTCCTGGATTACAGTAAAGCGTTCGACTCCATTAATCACGAGTTATTATTTTCAATTCTCCACTCTATCGGCTTTTCTTCAAATGCGTTAGAATTATTTAAAAGTTATTTCAATGGACGGACTCAAAAAGTAAAAGTTGATGGCAACCTGTCCTTGTCACGGCTAATTTCACAAGGAGTGCCTCAAGGTTCGATTTTGGGTCCGCTATTATACACGTTATATACTTCAAAATTTTATCAATTCGTCAAATATAGTAAAATTCATATGTATGCTGACGATACGCAGGTTTATTATTCTTTTCAGCCCAAGTGCTTTGACCGGGCATTGGAGGAAATAACAATTGATTTGAATAACTTGTTTGGAATGTCAACCAAACATGCATTACAGCTGAATCCTTCTAAATCTTGTGTACTTCTTTTTGGTAGAAATTCTGATTGTGAGAGTGTAAAACCATTAATACAATTATCAACTAACGGGTCGAGCATATTGTTGAAAGACAGTGCTAAAAATTTAGGCATGGTCCTAGATAATAGTTTTAGATACAGAACTTATGTAAATAAATGTATCCAAAAAGCTTATCTGAATCTAAAGCTATTATATCCACACAGAAGGTATCTAAGTGAAGCACACAAAAAAATGTTGTGCGATGTTTTGGTACTTTCGCAATTTTCATATTGCTCAGAAATATATGCTCCATGTTTAGATTATGATTCTTCTATGCGAATACAAAGAGTTCAAAATTCTTGCTTAAGGTTTATTTATGGCATTCGAAAATTCGACCATATCTCACATAAATTAGTAGAAGCCAATTGGCTAAATATGGAGAACAGGCGTTTATTACACACAGCTTCCTTATATCACAAAATAATAATTTACAAAAAGCCGCCATACCTATATAACAACATAGAATTTCGAACTGATGTGCATAATCTAAATTTAAGATTCAAGGGTCTAATTACACCTCCGCAGCACAAATCTTCTCTCTTTGAACGATCGTTTCGGTATAATATTAGCAAAGTTTACAATAATTTACCAAATTTTTTGAAAAATACATCTTGTACAGCTTTCCGAAAACATTATCTCAAATATCTTTTATCGGAATAGCCTTAAGTGTGCCAAGACAAGTTTCTAATTAATGGCAGTTAGTTTCTTGTGTTCATATGAATCTGCTACCGTCAGGTTAATTTTTGAATTTAATTTAAGTCATTTATTGCTTTTATTTAGGGTTTAGGAATTACATTTTAAATTATATTTTCAATATCCTCAAGGTCCAGTTGAAAAACGGTATATCTGAACTGCGCCTTGTGATTTTCGATGTAAACTGTGTATTTAATTTTAAGTTTAATTTATGTTTATTGTAATATGTTTTATACATCGAAAATAAAGCCATTATTATTATTATTATTATTATTATTAATATTCAAAAAATATAAACAGGGTAATTTAAATTGATAAAAATATTATTTATAAACATATACTAATAAGTACCACAAGGTTAGAGCCGGAATCAGTTCAATATATACCTGACATGAAGCCGGTACAATTTCAGACAAATATATACAGGGTGCCCACCTTAAAAAATAAAATTGTGTTTATTGTTGCGTTAATTTTAAAATAGAAGTAAGTAATAATTTTCACATAGCCCAGGCTTTACACTTGCCGAAAATAGGACTCAACAGATACAGGATAATGTCACATAAGAGTCGGAACGTTTCAACAATAAGAGCGTTCCCTTAAATAGAGGCACGCCCCGCACTCGTTGTCGCAGTCGAAAAGTCGATGTGGTTACAATCTGCTTCGCAGATGCGCCGGAGTTCAAATCCCCCCAGCGGGCTACATTTTTTATTTGAAAATGTATTTAATGTATTAGAAACGATAAGATAATTTTATTCCTAACTTAATTTAATTTTTAAAATTATTTAGTGTCACAATGGCCACGATAGAAGTTCTGGGTAAAGCCTTTTACAGATTTTTATCAATGCTATCTTAATAGAATTCATAAATTTACAATGATTTCGTTTGTAAGACAAAGTACATTGCCACATATTTTGCAGTGAGAGATCACAAAGTAACGTAGATTGAAATCCTGGAGTAGATAGTGTTCATCGCCGAGGAGGATTTTTCTGGTTCAAGACCCCATTATATCATCGGCAGACAAACACAAGGTGGCGCCCTCGCCACCCACCACGAATCTGTACCCGTATATTTCCAGTTACATTTGTGTCAACTATCGCGAGTGAGTGTAATACCCACCTTTGCACTCAGCTACTAGACCCCTTTAACCTTTCCAACCCGAAACGGGGTGCAAAATGCCCCAACATTTGTTTTGTGGTAGCTTTTGTATTTTCAACGATAGCCAATTCTCCTGATTCGCCGTTTTAGAATTGTTATGTCATTGCTATAATAATTTTCTCTTTATTTTACTCGTTTCTACATGCAAGAAAGCTCTTGGGGTGTAGTTCGTGTAATAGTTAATGTTTTTAATTTTTACTTATAGTTAGCCTTTTAAAGTCATTAGGTCGCCATTTGCAGTTATAGCTGAGAGCTAATACCTGAATGCGTCAAGCTTGTGTTAGAAAAGTAAATTTGGTTGTTTTAATGTTATAGTTTAGAAGATTTTCTGCATTATTGTTGTAAAAATATGCCTAAAAGACAAAAGTTGAACTAAACTACCGAATCAGAACAGGCAACAGATTTGCTATGGTTCCATGATAGCGTTAGTATTACGGCTCACCAAATACCCGGAATGGAAAAAGAAAATGTATAGTCGGCAAAACCTTTACGCCAACTTAGAGAAGAACTCAAAACCTACAGTGGAGGAAAGGCTAAAGAATACGAATTTCGTACCCAGAAGAGTTATTGCAGCAACTAATTTATTAGTGTCACTGTCAAAAACATTCACGTTGCATATATTGTCCAAGGAGAACCGACAATGAATTGTAGGTGGATTCTGCGAGAAATGTAAATATTTCGTTTGCCCATGATATGGGCACTGGGCAGGAAACAAGAATTACAGTAAAAAATGGAATATCAAGAATGTATTCGTTTCGTTAAATGAATAATTCACAAACATTAAAACCACTCCAATAAACTTTAAGCACAATTCAAGGTGTAGAACATTTTGTACTCCAGTTCGGGTTGGGTAAAAAAGTTTCTGGTTCCAAAGGTTAAACCTTTTACATGTCGTAAACGGAAGAAAACCAAGTATGTTACCCTCTAGGCCAGGTATGGGCAACCTTTTCTTAGCTGAGGGCGTAATTTTGGGACTTAATCAGGTGGCGGGCCGTAGGTAAGAAATAAGTAGGTAGTAGTGAATAAAAAAGCGATAAAAATTCACACATTTATTTTGTTAATTATAATAGAATAAACAAACACATAAAAAGCAAATTAACAAAAAAGATAGAAAAATCAAATGAAAATTAATGAGAAACTTGAGTTGGAAGCTGAGAAACAAGACGATCAATATTGGGGTCAATATCACTAGTACACAGGCGCAAAGTGTTTTCTAAATTAACATCTGTAAGCCGAGTACGATGCTTATTTTTATTCATGTCCATGATTGAAAAAAGCTGCTTACATTTATACGTACTTCCGAATGTGCAAATTATTTTTCGTGCGAAAACTTTCAGCTGTGGATACTTTTTTTCGGAAAGGTATGTTCTGTAAAATTCGCTTAGTTCCACATCATCAAAATTTAGACTTCAAATATGAGTCTTCTTGAAGTTCGATCAACTCTATTTGTAGGTGAAGCGGAGCATCTTCCATATTACACTTACAAGGATTTGCAAAAACATTGAAAGTGCTATCCATATTCTTAAAATCGGTAAACCGATCAGTGAATTGCTGTGACAGCAGTTTCAGTTCTTCATCATAGCGACGGTATTTAATGTTTTCGTGAGTGAATAATTTTAAAAAATGAAAACAGTTTTTACTTCTTATTTGTGTTTCCCACAAGCAAATTTTGTTTTGAAAAGCTTTAAGATGACTGTGCAGCTGATTTACCAATTGCCCTTGTTTTTGAAGCTTCAAGTTCACGTCGTTTAAGTGTCCTGTGATGTCTACCAGGCATGCCAAGTCACAAAGCCATGTTGGATCACAAATTTGCACGTTTTCTCTTTCTTTTCCATAAAATCAGCTATTTCTTTTCTAAGGTCATAAAATCTTTTTAGCATTTTACCTTTGCTTAGCCACCTTACTTCGCAATAGTATGTCACATCATCATGTTCTGAAGAGAGTTCATCCAAAAATGCTTTAAACTGGCTATGGTTAAGACCGCGGGATCTAATGAAATTGATGGTATTTACTACCACATCCATAACGTTCTTCAATCAAATGGACTTAGAGCACAAGTTTTGTTGGTGAATAATGCAATGCAGAATCATTAAATCACATCCTTGCACATTCATAGTGGTTGCTCTTTCCTTCAGAATTCCGATAAAACCTTTTAGTGAACCGACCATTGAAGGTGCACCATCTGTGCACACTCCAACTAATTTACACCACTACAAACCATATTGCTCAAAAGTACTTTGAACCTCGGAAAAAATATCTTTTCCAGTAGTAGTCCTTGTAGCGGCCGTAAAGCAAGTAATTCCTCTGTCACTACCAATTCTTCATCAACACCTTGTATAAAAATAGCTAACTGGGCTGCGTCGGAAAAATCTGTATTCTCATCCAAAGCAATCGAAAATGATTGAAAACCAGCCAATCTCTCAGTCAATGTTTTTTTTATAATACTAGCCATCATATCTATACGTCGAACAACAGTACGTCGCGATAAGCTCACTTTCTCAAACTCTTTCTTCTTTTCTGGTCACAAAGTTCTGCAACATCTGCTAGGCACTCTTTAACAAACTGTCCCTCAGAAAATGACTTCGATGTTTTCGCTAGTTTGGAACTGACTATAAAACCAGCTTTAACAACACTGTCTAGAATTGATCTTTGTGGATGGAACATTTGTTGCTGTTTCTCAAAATTGGACATGAGTTTTTTAATTTTATTCTTTCTTAACTGGCCCGTAAGTAAATTATATTGAGAGAAATGCTTGCTGGAGTAATGCCGCTTCATATTGTCTTTTAAAACAGAAATTGTTTCATTGCACAACAAACACGTAGGTTTACCACTTTGCATAATAAAAAAGTATTCATCAGTCCATTTGTTTTGGAATTGACGACATTCTGTGTCCACTTTCCGCTTTTTTAAACCAGACATCTTGATAGATTTTTTTCTTAACAGCTGAATTTTCTTGAATATTTCCCACGTATTTTCTTATCAGTTGTTAGGAAGTAATTAGTTGACAGGCGCCCTGAGCGGTTTATATATTATCCGCAATAAGCAACTAGAATACTCTCGATCGTAAGCGAATATGCGATGCGAGCAGTCAGAGCCGACTGTTATGGATAACGTTATGAATAACGCTTCAAGGTCATCCGACGGCTTCCCGAATGTTTATCTTTATCTGTTCGTCTCTTTCTAACGACTATTTCTGACTTGATCTGTGGCGTTCCACTGCATAATGCTTAATAAAGTTTTTATTTTATATTTATTTTATTATTACTGTGGTTTGACAGTAATTACAAATTAACTGCGCGTTATTTGAAATTTCTGAATCTCTCGCGGGCCGGATTGAAGCTGGCGGAGGGCCGGATCCGGCCCGGGGGCCGTCGGTTGCCCATATGTGCTCTAGGCTGTAATGAGCATAATAGCAACAGGATTTAAAAGGGGAATAAAACTGTAGTAACACCAGAAGAAAATTACTGAAAGAAAGATGAACAGATTTTGTGCCATGTGAAGAATATACGAGGACAACGAAAATAACATAGAAACTTAAAAATCTCTAATATTATTGTAATGATTGCATTAACAGCAGGGGTTTAGCATTTAATCTTTATCTTAAATTTAAGTACAGTATGGACCGAAATCTACAGTACTGAATTAGAAAAAACGTATTGCTCAACTATAAACATTAAAAAAATTTACAAAAATTACAAAGTTAAGGTCTATTATAAAATGTTATTTTCGGAGACTGTATAACTTGCAGCATTACTTGTCCGTGATTTTCGTTTACTCGAACACTTCTCTTTCTTCATGTCTTGCATTTTCGATATATGTTAACATTGGCAGTAGTCTTAAACTTATTAACAACGTACAAAATTACACTATTCTATGGTTTAGGATTTGGCAACTTCTGCTCAATTTGAAATCTAACCCACTATTTCTACCAAACTCGTATGGGCGATTATATGCTTCAGATATGAAATTTTTTTCTTCGGTTGTAAGCATCTTGTTCACAAACAATGTTGTATAATCTGACAGCTAACAAGTTAATGTTTGTTTAAAATAAGTTTGCCGTTAATTTCGCTTTCATGGCAACTGAGATTAGAGTTACAATTTCGGTAGTGTATATTTACGGTCATAGTATATAAGGTTTGTTTGATGGGTTATTTGCCATTATCATATTGCAATGAATGCAATATAAGCTAATACTACAGTTATGATAGGAATTAGTAAAATTCGAGGATTGCGCTCGTGCTCGTGCTCGGAAGGTAGGCATGCAGACAGACAAATATTCAGACGGACAGACAAACAGACAGATAGCAAATATTATATCAAAATATACCATAAAATTGTCAAACAACAGTAGCTTTGACAAAATTTGAATTTGTTACCGTAATCAAATAGCATTAGCCTTGACATAAAATAAAACTCTAAAATTAGTAATGTAACATCAAGTGGACAACAACAAAGTTGGCGTGTCAAACACAAAGCCCAAGTAAAGAGATATAATAAATACCGATTTATACAATTTAACAAAGTGCTTCAAGTTAGTGCAGTATTGCGGATAGGCTGCAGGGGTTTGCAATAATTCCTAGTCAATCTGCAGCTGTTAAAAGTGTTGAGGTGTGGGCATCTGGTTTTAAGTGCTTTTTCTGGAAATTGGTTAGAGGTCCAAGGTAAGAAAATGAGTCCTAGCTGTCAGCCAAAATCAGAAATCTGGGCCAGAAGCAGAGAGCTACCTACTTGCATGGCATTGGGAAGCTTCAGGAAGCTTGCAACACAAATTAACCGCAAGAAAGAGGGCTCAGACATCAACAGAGTTGTGGGCTGATACAGGCCTAAGCATCGGTCGTAAAAAATTGGCGTTGTTTAATTACGTTAAATCACCTATGCCATGCATCAATAAGTTATTTCAGATATAATTGTTAAACATTAAGCCTGTTAAAATTTGCGACGCATTATAAATGTGAGGTTCACATTAAGAAATTTTCAATAATTTCAAATACCCCATATACATGTATATATAAAATTATTCCATTGGTTAAATAAACAGCTCAAGAACGAGTGTATTCTATGAAACTATAACAGTTTATGTAATTAAGCAGTATGTCACCCCATCTTAATTCAATACAACAAAAACTATTCTCGACAATGACGCAATGTCCGCCTGCACTAATACCAGCTAAATAAATCTCTGTCACCGAAAAGGGGTGACTTGGGAGTATACGCTCGCGACCGCTCAGCCGCAGATGGGAGTGGGTTCCAAAGAACAAATTACCTGATAGTGCAGGTTCCGTAAGGGCGCCACGCCGTTGTCCAGCTTCAGTTTTATTACTCCCAGATAAAACTTGTAGCGGCGAACCTAAATAGCTCAATAAAGAAAAACAAAGACTCGATGCAGCAATAAATAAAAGCCAGGTAACATTACTACATATATAATAACCACAGTGGTTCCATAATATTTGAAGGGGCCTGTAAAAATGGGTTAAGGACAAATATGCAATGCAGTTAAATAAAGTATATAGCTCGATTTAATATAAATACATAATAAAATGTAATTGTGATTTTGGCTTTAATTAGGATCCCAATTTTTAATTAAATAGTTAAATAAAGAAACATTAGTGAGTATGTAAATACGGGACATGTAAATAAGTCCTCAAACGTCGCGTTCTGGCACACGACAAGTGAACGGGCACCTTGCATTTGCTGCTCTATTATTAAGCGCGTTGTACACCTGGTGGACGTACCCTTTAGACAGATACGTGTAAATGCGGCGCTTCCAGAAACCAAATAGGCCTGTAAATGAGCCGAACGTGTGACAGTATTAACTACGTTCAAGTCACAATCGTATCATAAAGAAATATTTAAATATTAAAACACAATTGACAGTGTCAAAATAAGCAAGAATGGATTCGTCCATAAAGTCAAACTACGATTTACACTACAACCCATAAACTTTAAATGATTAAACACTGTTGAACATATCAACTCAAGCAAAATCTAATTTAGAATAAAATCTCTAAAATTGAATAATTAAAACTTAATGAGCCTGGCCGCGTCATTAGGATACTTATTAACAACATCGATTATAAATACCACTACATAGGTTAAATGAAATTTTACCTGCAACGAGTTGCAGTCGAATGCGCTCGACACTACAATTAAATGAATGACGGGGCATCACCCTCGTAGGTAAATTCCCAAATAAAGTCTTTGAACTATACCGCTCCTGGACGAGATGGGTAAT
Source organism: Agriotes lineatus (assembly GCA_940337035.1). NCBI lineage: Eukaryota > Metazoa > Arthropoda > Insecta > Coleoptera > Elateridae > Agriotes > Agriotes lineatus. Next base: position 66,879,185 of record OW679196.1, read on the forward strand.
TTCCAACATGGACCCAGACTTCAGCACGGTGAGAACCAGCTCGTGGCCTAATTTAACACCTCAAAGCAGAGCCAGCAATCCATCGACAAGTTGCACGTGCAATATGGAACATGGAAGATTGGCACGCACTCACCGGTAAACACGAATTCGGTGCTTCGAGAGCCGGGAGGCCGGGACTCTGAAGGTCGCACTTAAATCGAGCCTCGAAAATCTCCAACTCAAAAAAATCGTAAACTTGAGCATCCCACTTGAAAAATCGAACTAGTGAATTTGCATTCATGTCTCGAGATTTTGCACAGAACGAAGTAATTTTTACGAAGCCATCGAAAATGGACCGCAGCGGGCCCAGGTAGAGCGAATTCACTTGTTCGCAAAAATCGATAAACTACTCACTCTTCACGTCATAACAAACCAATAGCGATCACCCGGAAAATCCATGACATAAAAAAATAACGTTCGATATCGACATATTACAATGCACGCCAGGTACGCCACCTAAAGGTCAAGATGCTTGTAGAATTGTGAACTACTGACGCCGGTGAAGAACTAGGCTAATATGTACTTTGTATTGCCTAACATCAAGGCGCTAAGAGTTGCTAAAATTTAAATGTAGCAACTATATTATAAAATAATTTAAATATTCAAATGATAAATAGGCAATATGTAGCGTCTCAACGCATAAGACAGAGTAGTTAATATCAATTAATAATATTCAAAAACCCAGCTATCCGGCATATCATAGGAATATATTTTAAATTATGAGGTAAATTATTTCGAAGCGAAACCATTATATCGATTCTTGATTACATTCTAGATTATTTGAAATTAGAACGATTGTATTCTAGTCGGGAGAATGTAACGCTGGACATTTAATGCTCATTATGTTGTAGTTACTTTTTCTACCTTATAAACACGTTATCGGCATTTTCAGAATTTTCCGCTGGATGCATTTTTAAAGTCGCAATTCTACCACATTTGAACTCAAACCAGTCGTTCGTTAAATTCAGTTTACTCGTTTATTGCAGAGCAAACTTGTTTGCTAAGCTGTGTACTGTTGAAAAATTACATAAACCATTCATACACGTTAACGCAGCTTTTTCAAAAAGGTCATAATTAGACAACAACAATTGCAGATGCAATCGGATTATATTTAGAAGCGTGCATTTGCCATCCTTTACCTCACTGAAAAATGCCTGACTCTTCACAGTATAGTGCGTGGCTGCGACTCGAAAACTTACAGTTGTTGGATGTACTAGAAATATTATATATTGCCTACTATCTACATATTATACATCCATTACAACCTATTATACTAATAATAGGGCATATTCGATGTACCTACTGAATAGGATAAACAATACCTGTGCATGTAAGATAACCACAATACAGCACATTCGTTACGTATATCCCTGGTGCTTCATCAACATCATTGTTGTGTAAAAATATAAAAAAAACTCCTTGGTCGTATTCAATTACTGTTCCTTCAAAACTTCTATGTAGACTTAATTTAAAAAAATATCCAATAGTTAAAAAAGGAGGCAGAGCTTTCGGACGCTTCTTCATTTCGTGGTTAAGTAATACTGTAGTTACCCTTTATCCACTATTATTTTTAGATAATCAACTGATTATCTCACTTCTTAGTTCCATGTCGCCAATTTCAATCTAATTTCGGTGAAGTACCTACAAATTATATTATGCAAATTATAGAATCTTGGTTGCAGAAAACTTTCGTGGAACATGTTTGTGCCTGATACATTTGTACTATAATAAAATGTTTTCTAGGTCGTGTTAACCTACTCAATGATTTTTTATTTAAACAAAGTATATTATCAAACAGAGAAAGATACTTTAAATCAAAACTAATAATATTGTTTGTTTTCATAATAGTTATTTATACCGCCTGTATCTAAAGTGCCACTTTTTCGCACGTGAGAAAGTTTAAAGAATGAGCGGTAGACCACATATTTATGTAAAAAGGTATTACAAAATGTCAACATCATATCAAATTGAGAAACCGCTAAAAATCATTCTTGGAATGCTTACTAAATTTAATAGGTAGTTTTGACAGATGTGAGCAATAACGCTTTTATTACATGGTATGCAATAACAAAGTACTTTAGAAGCATAGAAAGTATCAAATAATAGCGTCCTTTAGGAGGTGCTAGTTAAAAAAGTATTTTAAAGCATGTTGCATTCGTCATTCAAAAACCGTGTCATTTTGCTCTCGGTCAGTCTGTTGAAATCACGCACCTTTATTAGACATTTGTAGATTCGCATGTACTCCACAAATTCACAGAAAAACACTACACCAGTTGTCATGATCACTAGCTTGTACTACGAGAGTGCCATAAACGGTTTACTGAAGATCATCCATTGTGTGTTTGGTAGCCTTTCACAAGTGGCATATTTTACACGACAATGCCCCTGTACATTCTGTGTTATCTGTGAAGTAGTTTTTGGCGGAAAAGTGTCACAGTGTTGTAACATCCAGCGGACGTCATGCTTTTCCTCTGCTCAACTTATCTCTAAATCAAGGCCCCATTGACGACGTGTAACACCTTTAACGGAATGTTATCACCGAACTGACCACACTTTATTGCAGCAAGTTTAAACCGGTTTTCCGAGATTTATATCATCGATGTCAACGGTGCGTAGAAGTGGAGGGAGATTACTTCGAAAGATGCTAGGAGCTCTTTTCCCTATAGATACATCATATTCTCTGTATTTTCTTGGTTCCCTTTCGCGGTTGTTCAACCTAGTACATTCTTATAGTTCTATCTCTCTCAGAGTTAATAATTTATTAGTTGTAATATTTATAAATATTGCTATGGAATCTGAAATTTTATCTACATGGAATAGGATAAGCTTTAACTGTACGTATATGTTTTAGGTTAATTGATTTCATAATGAAACATTTGAGGAAGCAACTAAACTTAAACTATTAATATATTTCGATCCGCTTGCAAGCTGACTGGCAACTCTGGAGATAGTATAACACAATGTTCAATGAGGAATAAAAAACAAAATTTCATAAAATTTCAAAGAAGAAGACGAATATAATCTTCATATTTTTCTTTGTCTATCCCCTTATACCCTAAGGTGTCTGGTCCTAGATCCATTTTTGCTATCTTCTCTGTATAGCACCATCCTCTTTACTTCTTCGATATTAACTTCTCTCTGCTGTACCATACTTTTGTTGTTGTCTATCCACTTTGTTTTGGGTCTCCCCTTTCCTTTCTTCCCTTCTCTTCTTGCTTTCATCATCCTCTTTGGGCGTCTCTTTTCTTCCAGTCGTACCTCATGTCCGCACCATTGCAGCTGTCTTTTTTGAATAGTTTCCACTATTAGCTCTACCTCTAGTTCTTCCCTTGTGGTTATATTTCTAACTGTATCTCTTCTAGCCCTGCCTGGCATTCGCCTTAGATATCTCATTTCTGCAGCCGTTATTTTTCTTTTGTGTTTGTTTTGCATTGGCCAGGTTTCCGCTCCATCTATCAGCGTTGATACGTATACTGGTTTGTACAAGTGCAGATTTGTTTCTCTTCCAAGTTATTTTATATTTATTAATGTGGTATTGATGTGATGGTCTATTCTTGTTGCTTTTGATGTTGTGTTTTTTTAATTTTTGTTCTATTGTCGCATCAGTGATTATCACGACGCCCCAGTACTCCTAGAGGTTTACTACCCCTAATCCATTCTGTCCACATCTGATGTTTATGTCTTCTTCATCGTCAGCTGTTTGTTTACTAATTTGCATTATTTTGCCTTCCTTTGCGTTTATTTCCATTCCTGCTCTTTGTATATTGCTGTTCCATTTGTTGATTGCAGCTTGCAATTTCCTAACGCATACACAAGACTTTGAGGCACTTCTTCCATTCTCCAGTGTCCCAATTTTGTGTTCAGTGCTCTCTCTTTACTTCCCTTCAGTATTTGGTCAATAAGTAAGTATGATAAATAGTAGGGGACTGAGAGAGTCCCCATGTTTAATTCCACTTTTCATATTGAAGTGTTTGGACTCCTTTCCCTTTATTCTCACTATTCCTGCTGTTCTGTTGTACAATGTTCTTGTACCTTTGATGAATTTATTCCATGGCTATAAACGCCAGGTAGAGAGATTTCCTTTATTCTAATTACTTTTCTGTTGCTGATCTGATAGTATATATGTGGTCTTGTGTTTGCCTATTATTCCTAATTGCCTCTTGTTCCTCCTGTTAGTCCTTCGCTACATAATGTCTGATCTTTGTTTCTATTATTTATTCCTGAGTATATTTTCTGTACGCACGATGATAAACAAATGGCTCGGTAATTGTCACACTTGTTCGTACTTTCTTTCTTGTACAATGGTACGATGATATTTTCCTCCCATCCTCTGGGTAGGTCTTCTCCACCCCAGGCTTGTTGACATATCCTTTGGATCCATTTCACCATTCTTCTTCTTCATCTTTCTCGGCCGATTTTCCTGTTTTCCTGATGAATATAATAATAGTTGAAAAAACCAATTAAGGGAAGAGTTGGCACAGTGTATGGTAAGCGAAGAACACATTATCTAAAGTACTGGAACACATTTTAATTAACGAACCATCCAAAAACGGAGTCCTTTCGACGTATGCATTTGTCTTCACTGTTATTATTACCGTAACTTTTACTTGTATTTTTACAGATTGACAATATTACTGATAGCATTTGGGAGTTGTTTGAAGCTGTATTCTCTGAACAAAGCGACGTGATACTTTTTGTTTTACAAAAATTATAGGTCACTGGAGGAGCCACTTTTCGATCACCCCATAGATGACGTTCGAAAGGAAGTTCCAAATTGTAAGGGCATAGCTTCACCAAGTTGATTTATTAGAGGCTAAATTTGTAAATAACATAAAGTTGATAATAAACAGACTTTCAATAGAAATAACAGATGTCAGAAATGAGTGTAGTTTCTTCAAATGCGATAACCGTATACTAACACTGCGCCGAACTAAACTATTTTTTGCGGAACCAACCTATCCTTATTTTTTTTCGGGTTTACTATCTGTGATCGGTAGTTCAATTTACCATATCCTTCTTGGTTGATATGACAACAACAAAATAACAGACCCCTGGAAAAATATATCGATCCTAGGACTGTTATAAAAAATACCATCTGGTAAATGGACCAATCAAGTTTGAACATTGTTGATTAATCAAATGTTGACGTCAAATATAATATTGTTACTTAAAAAACTATACTTACTTTGATTTTTAATAATCAACTATTGTCAATATTTTTCCTTTGAATGCTTAATATAAAATGCAATCTTCTAGTTGAATTTATTTCGCTGGTGGTTTCAATTTTCTTTGGAGAATCACCTTCTGAAATGTTTCGTTACTTGTTTCTACAGCAAATAACCACTTTTCATCAACTCGTGGTGATTCTTGTATCGAAAAGCAATTCAACAGTCTAAGCGATAAATTTCCGAAAATCAAAACCACTACTTAATAGATTATGTACGAAATGTACTTTGTTTTTAATTACCGAAAAACAATTGGGCACTTTATTTAGGTAAACAGTATTTGTTGTGTTCAATATATTTTTATTTTTATTAGTTGTTAGCACAAAAAATTTTATACGTTAAGTGCCTTATTAGAACAGACCTCAAAAAATAGTATAATTCAGCCCTTCGGGACTCGTATTTCTATTATTTTTTTTTTGTCTAACGTAATATACTAAACGAGGAATTGTTTTATTCAAACTGGGGGTCGCCATATAATTTACAAAACAGTAACACCAGGAAACGGCAAAACTTAAAAAAATATATACACTAATACCAGTTACTTTAAGATGATGGGTAATAGAATTAAACAGATTGATAATCTGTGCGCATATAAAAATGCTTTAAATTATACTTTCTGTTTTCACTTATCGCCGGTATCTATTGCTGCTATCAACCCTGCTGTGTTTCACGCTCTTAGTTTGTGATTTCTTGAATTTATAGATTTTTTTGTAACTTTCTGTCTACATTCTTCCAGTATATTCACAAAAAAACTTATCGTTTTGTTAATATCATTTTTATTTAATATATAATTGCAGCAAAATCAAGGAATTGTTTTTCGTTAAAATGGTCTACAATTTTTTGATAATTAATTCGATACGTTTTTTTATAATTTTCTTATACCAGAAAACAGTTGTGTACTGATCCGCCATGTTCGTTTGTAATAATGCCGCTTAAATTTGAGCCTTACTATTATTCTATTCTTTTATCGTTTTCCTTCAACAAATAGTTTCTGAGCATGACAGTCAAAATAGCCCCGTCAAAACAGCCTCGTCATAATTGCCCCGACAAAAAGGCTCACACACAAAATAGCCCAGTCCAAAATAGCCTCGACAAAATAGCCCTGCCAAAACATCTTTAGCGAAAATCACAATGATATTTGTAAACACAAGACGTGACCAAAGTTGCTTTGTTTATTTATATACACATTGTATATAACTAATACCGGCTGGTGACTTGAGCGACGCAGCCTTAGGATTTCAATGATAAATTTATAATATTCAGTTAGCTGCTTCCCTTATTTTTTAGATGATAGATACTATTGTTTAAAATTTTCCACTCTCCCTAACTGGAAAATGAAAGAAGTAGATTTTCAGCGTCTACAAAGTTATAAAAAAAATAGGCACATTTACTATTTTATTATAGTAATACATGTTGTTTACAGATGCAATCACATAAAACATCCATGTTATACAAAACTACATTTGGTTATGAAATGACAGCATAAAAAGATTAGCATATTAAGAGTAATACTACTAACAAAAATACATTTTTAATTTTTACCAATCTAAATTTCCAAATTATATGAGTCACTAAAGAGATAATCAATACCATTTAAATTATGATAATCTTGTACTACCATTTCTAATCTGCGATTAAGATGGGCAGAACAAAGCTATTTTGGTACGAAGCTATTTTGTCATGGAGCTATTTTGTCCGGGTTATTCTAACGGGGCTGTTTTGACGGGGCTATTTTGGGTAATTGGGTTTTTGAGTAATACTGCCAACACGTAGACAGAGAGGCAGACAGACAGACGGAATTGAGATAACATGTTTTTCGTCATCTAGGAACCCTGAAACGTGAAAATCTGAAGGTCCTTACATTTCTTGTTACTTAAATAGCTATTAATCAATGAGAATGTTATAAGAAAATACTAGGTGCATGACAAATCTATAATTTCAATTAAAGATCGAGGTTATTGAATACTTATACGACTACTATATACACCACTAATGCTACCTCAAAATTAATAACGGAATTGAAATCAGCACATCAAGAGGTCACTACACCCTGCGTTCCTCATTTGTCCGAACTACGTACATTAAGGAACACACCTTATCAAACTGCTTCATTTAAATTCAGTGTTAGCGTAGCGATCTTACCAATTTTTTGTAGAGTTAATAACCAGGTTTACCTTGTTCCACCATTGATTATGATTTGTACTATGAACACAGAATGTTGTATCAATTTAACTCAGTTGTTGACCAACTTTATGTGCCCCAAAGTGTTTTATCAAGTTAGCTATACTACAGTCTCTAATTGCACAGATTGGAGATTTTTTAACCCTCCTTTATGAAGCTGTTAAGTACTTAATTTTCCCTTAAGATGATTTAATTCAATAATTGAAGTCAAATGTACTAATCCTTTTTCTAATCTTTATGTGAATTTTCAGTTTTTTCAGGTAATTGTTGTATACTTCGCTAGATCTATTTAAAAAAAACTAGAATTATTTTTATTTGAACTCAGCTTTGTATTTATTATCATAACAATACTTCTAATTATGTTGTGGCTTACAATAGAGATAATCAGTCACATACAGAAGTATTTCTCTTATTAAACTTTATCACAACAAACTGATTTATTACTATGTTGAACTACCAATAAATGTATTGACTATGAAAATACTATAAATTAATTACTAGGCATGCTATCCAAGGACATTTTACAGAACTAATATTGAAGTCGCAACTATTGTTATCACGTTTTTTCATCGCTCTGTACAAACAAAGATATCGAAATTTGCTGCCGCGGTTGTTTGAAATGCGCGAGCTAAATGAGCACCAATTGATTGGTTAACGCAAAACAATACGAGCAGATAACCCAGTAACGTTTCAAATTGGACGCTCTAATTTCTTTTCGATGCCTTCAATTAAATGCGTATGCTTAATACGATGCGCTAGTATTTCAATTAAATGTCCATACTGTGCTCACATTGCTCACGCCTACATGAACAGTAGAAGCACAGGAATTTGCTATTGCGCCAGGCAATACTTATAAAACAGAGTAGTGAATCAAAGCCATCTAATACTTTTATTTTAGGTGTACATAGATGTTGCTAAATAATGATGAGGTGATGAAGACATAGAATTGGTTATTTTTTAAACTCAACACATCATTAAAAACAGTTAACTGAAAGAAAAATGGTATTCCTACATGTTCTATTAGTAGGAAACCTTTATTGGAATCAAACGAGTATTACAGAGATGACAATGCAATTGAAGAAAAGTGATCACGGTAATATAGGCAACCCATTGAACGCGAATGGTGGCTACTCGTGCGTTGCAAAACATGGAATTATGTTGCAGAAGATGGTTAGCTGCTTCTGTCTTTCCAGTCAAAATCCAACCCAGGGATGTTCTACCCAAAATAGGCGCACTTGGAAATCCCTTGATGACCTTTTGAAATGCAATTAGGTACATATTGTCACCTTCTATAAGAATTGTTGGATTTACGTTTTTCAGGGGCTTCAGGTGAACCTTCTTCAGTTGGGAGCAAATGACTGTCAATTCTTTTAGGTTGGTCTAGTGCCTTCCGACATTCAATGACTGAACTGTTTTGATCTCTGGCAGATCGAATGACTTCTTGTCTTGAATGTCAGAAATTGGAAGTTGAACAGTCAATGAGCTGTTATTTGTCCTGGCAGTTTCGTCAGACCATTGACAGACAGAGCCCCCTTCTTTCCTTGCAGTCCAAGTTGAGCAACATCAACGAGCGTGAACCCTAACCCTTCGTCAAGAAATGCATGCGTCTTGAGTTGTCCCTTAGGTCCTTTAAGTGTCACGGAAATTATTTTGGACAGAACCCTATTTGAAACAATTTAATAACTCTGATGAGCTTTAGCTGGAGTCTCATTCACATTGCAGTGGTCAGTGGCGTTTTCTATCATATCGGTCATGAAAGCAGCAAGAATCTGCTTTTTGTGCGGAAAGAGGGTGATGTCGGTATTTACAACCGTCCGTCACACAGCCCTTTTAGCTTGAATAATCCTTCACTCTATGGGATGAGAGAATGTAATAGAAGCACAGTTGTCGGTCACGAACTTTCACCGTTTGTCTGTATCAGGTTTCTTTAATTGGTAGCATGTTCCGATAAAATGCTTCTCTTTGTTACATAATAAACAAATTCCTGACTTACTTGAACTTTCCAAAGCGATTCCTATGTGCCAAGTAGATTATTTGTGTTGTTTGGAGGGTTTGTCAGCTTTGTTAAAGTTCTTGTCATAGTATCTTTTTTTTAATTTTGTCTGGTCCGATTTCTCGAAGGAGGACCTTGTCTCAACATTTTCTAATACCCTTGCAATGTCGCTGAGCCAAGTAGAGAAATTTCCAGAAGATTTTACTTGTTCGGAAGATGCATCTTCACTTTTCCCCAAGAACATGATTTAGCAGGTGTACTTTAATCTTTCATGTAACTAGGTTGTCAGGCAACATCCACAATGTAGTATGGTTTACTAAAGCTTTCCTGCAGGATCTTCATTGCTTCCAGAACATTGCTTGGTACCTGAAGCATGAACTGAACTGAGTCTCTGGCTTTCCCAGAGAGGCTGAAGCCGGAAGAAATCCCTTTCAATAAGCTTGCAGAAAGGGATGTTTATCTCAAATTCAGTTTAGAACTAGGTCAATTTTCGGAGTTTCCAGAGAACGATTGTCGAGCCACGAATCTTCCCCATGTCGTTGTTGTCTTGGCTATAGGAAACTAATTCGGGGTTCTGGTGGGCTGTCTGGAGAGCAGAGGTAAAAGCTTTGGTGAGGTCAGTCACCACTTTCTCTATTGGATCAGAGTCCGACTTAGTGGTTTTCTGTTCGCAGACCACTTTTGGAGTTGATATGAACCAAAGGTGTGATTTTTCCTAACCATTCATTCACTTTGGGTTTCTTAGGAAATGCTTCATCATTACTGAATCTTGGAAGGCCATCGTCTCTCAGATTTTGAAAGTCATTGTCACTTAAAGAATATTCTGCTTCTTCGATATTAGACAAGCTCAGGGCTTACCTTTTCTCAGCTATCCTCTTCAGTTGACAAAGATTGTTGTCGTCCAGTTCTTGCTGCATTTTTAACTCTTCTTGTCGTTGGTTTATTTTCAGTTCTCTCAGCTTCATCTGAACCTTTTTCCTTTCGACCTCGACTCCAGCGTCAGTCAGGGTCTTGTCCAGGTCAATTTCGGCCTCTAGTCTCCGTCAACGAATGGAACCGGCATGGGAAGACTTACTGCTGGATGAGCGATGAGTCTTCTTGTTCACATATCTTACGTCTTCCTATCTGGAAGAAGAGGGCTGATGGACTGAGGTTGGTCAGGTTGACCTGTCCGGTCAAGTCCGGAGACCAATTAAAGAATTGGCTTGTCTGGACAATTCTTCTGATGGGCTGTAGCGATGTGAAGGAAATCCAAAGTTTTCCCTCTGGCTTCGACGAATGTTTTTGTTAGACATTTCACTGTCGCTATCGACTGTCAATGGCGCTGGTTCAAATTTGAGTTGATAAGAACATGCAATTCACTTTGTCATAAGGATGAACAAACCGTCTTAGATAACTTAAGGACCTACGTTTATAAACTAATATCAATGGTGAACACAAGTGAATAGACATTCAAGATTAAATAGATAATGATGATGATTTTGAGTATGGGACTGCATAATTCGTTGCCATTTCTTAGCACACCTTCTCGTTAACTATATATTCCTTAAATACAAGGTCCGGCAGAATGAAGTATCTATTTTCAAAGTTAATTCATTTCATAATATATTGAGATCTAAATACAAATCAAGTAGCCATGCTTTCGCGATAAATGGAAATTTAAGACAGTAGTCAAAGTGTTTGCGAGCAATGTCAGTTTAGCTGTGAATATGGAGCATTGGTCAGATATTCAATGTTCAATGTTCAAATAAAAATCCCGTTGTAACCACCCAGCGTTTATTTCGTCGTCACTTTCATTTAAATCCACGAGATCCAGTTCCTAATCGAATAATAATTAAAAAGTGGGTACACAGGTTTCGCAGTACTGCCTCATGTGCCAAAGAAAAACCAAAAGGAAGAACTCGTTCTGTACGCAAACAAAACTTTCGTGCTAGGCTTCAAGAGTGCCAGCAGCTAGCAGCAGGTCATTAGACTGACGTAATATTTAAAAAATAAAATTTTCGTGTTTCCTTAAGAACCTTTTGTTTGATTTTTTAATAAACATTTAGCCATTAACAAAAAAAATCTTAATTTAAAATGGATACTTCATTCTGCCGGACCTTGTATTTTTAAAGGTTTCAACGTTACGAGACTATATTTGAAGATCCACCAGCTATACTTATACCCAAAATGCTGTTTCCATTGAAGGTTCGAATTAATAATTCTATTTTTTTAAATACAACCCACGAGGGCACTGATTAAAAATGTGTCAAGAATGTAGGTTAATTTATGTGTCAGTTCAATTAATGCCATATATTTGTTTAATGTTAATACAAAAAAAGAAAGCAACACGAAGTGACGTTTTACAACTATTTCTGCACTTATTTTCAATTGGAAACGTCTTTTTTGTTATAAATTTATGATATGCAAAAAGTAAATGACAAGTTAACACTGTCAAGCTGAACCTAACTCAAATGTAGTCCTTCTGTTAATCCCAGCTTCAAATCGATTAAAGAAATTGATGTTTGCGTTTCTAGTAGAGTTTTGTTTCATTCACTACCGCCATGAAAGATTAAATGAGTTACGAGGGTAGCACCCATAGTCTCTCGAAACTAATACATCAACTGCACCATGGAAATCTAACTTGCCATAAAACAAAAATGTATGTTGTTTTCTAATCTGCTGACTGTTCAAGTATAGTTTTGATAATTGCAGAGGGTATTATACAAGTACATTTTGAAATCAGTGTTGTGAATTGTGAAAACGAAAGAACATTTTAGAGCCATGATTTACTATTACCTCAGAAGTTTACTATTTCCGAAAGAAACCTTTGGACGACTTCATGATGCATTTGGTGATCAAACGCCTTCGCAGGGGACTATTTATAGCTAAAAATAGTTTTTGGTTGGAACACTCTGTTTTTAGATTACAGAAATGTATGTTTTTACCATCGTATATTTGGTTTCCTATGCATGGGTGCCGTTAATTTTAATTACATTTGATCTTTAGTAGCTCATTGGATGTATACGATTTTACCTATGGTGCTAGTGACGTGCTGTTGAATGTCCGCCAAGGCGGAATTATGTTTAGTTACCATTTGCAGTCTTAGAAGCCGCGTGGGCTGTTGGGTAAGCACCAGACTTGCGTTAAGCAAGTCCTCGGTTCGAATCCCGCGGGGGTCAGAATTTTTTCCTCCTTGGTGATTGGAATCGGACTCGGTGAGACCATTCACAGTTGGGCACCAAATTAACTGTGCTCTACTAAGAACTACAGACCTAAGAGATAGAGTAACAAGGTCAACATATCAACAATACACACACTTCATACAATGGTTGCTGCGCAAGCACCAAAGGCGCGATCCAACTCTGTATCCCGAATCCGGGGCAAGTTGATCATTGTACCGCCAGATGCCAGCGCATAAAGTACCAGCCTCGACACCGCAAGGTAAATAAGGTTACAGATAATACATACACATACATACCATTTGCAGTCATGTCTGCTGATTACGTTACATTTGCTATTGATGGCCAATCGCTTTGTCTTACTATTTGTTTGTTTTATTTCCCTCTAGTTTTGTGTTTGTGCAAAAATTATATATAGAAGAGCTAACATATACCCTCCCAATCGAGGCAAAATGTAAGGTTATCTCCAACATCAGATTTACTTAAGGCACAAATAATATGCTAGAGATTTGAGTGCAGCTGAACTATTGCATTCATTGTTTACATCTTCATAGCGTTTGGATTTTCGATAAGGCGATCTAGCCGCGATGCCCGGACGTATCGTAAACTCTACGCCATGCAATTCCTTCTCCAAGTCCCTCTAGAGATGGCCCGATAAAGAAGTGGCCGAAGAGTGTAATAGAAGAATTTACATCTATTTAACATAATTTACAGTCTTGAGACCCGAACCCGATTCTGATCACCTCCTGACCTGACCAGCGACGGTGAACTAGGCCCCGCCTTGATAGAGGATTGCTCTGCCTAAACAGCAAAGGTGGACTCGGCCCCATCTTGCTAAATAATTATTTTGCCTGCCTGGCAACTGGACTCGCCTCCATCTCGCCAAGTGTCCCGCTTAATTTACGCACCAACCATCCACCAGGTGCATATCGTCCTGACTGATTTATACACTCAGGGCACGGCTTACCTGAATACTAGGGCAAATCTCCAGGACGTCGGCATAGTCCAGGCACCTCGTCGCAGGCAAATAGGCTAACCTTCCGTGAGTACGGCCCGACCACTAACTTCCAACGGTTCGAGGATTGCCGGTTGCCTAGTTGTCAGAGGCGGAGTTTTGTAAAAATTTCCGTTTATATTATTTCGAGCGGTCTAAACTTATTCACAAAGCTAGTACCACGTTCAGCCGTGAACGTCACAGATACCATAAAACACTGTATTCCATTGAATTTGTCCGCCCGTAAAATATAAAAATCCAACGCCACCTTTGCGGGCTCAAATATAGTTTATTTCAGACCTATCGTTTGCAGCTCAAGTACATCGGAGCTACTATCATCCGCGCTTACCTTCTCCGTGCTTACTTCAAGTGCGTCCAGGGGAAGTAACCAAGAAGAGCTAAAGTGCCGTTTGGATAGCCGAGCATTTAGAGATATCGAACCGCTGATTACTCCGCCGAAGGAATGTTATATTTTGTAATAGTATATTGTACATAGTAGTTTTCCTTAATTAAGAATTAGTTTGTATATAGTTAAACACAATATATACTTTATTTCTATATCTGTTATTCTTGTCTTATACATTTGAGTGAACAGACCTAGGCATCTAAGTTTACCCGAGGTAACCAGTTTAAAACGAAATTTGGCAAAATCTAGTCAAATTTAAATAACCACCTTTCGCAGGGACTTGAAATTAGAATTGCAATTTTCTTAAAAAAATAATCTGCAGCTTTCCTAAGACAATTATCTAATTATACTGCTGTGTGAGTCGCCACCTTGTGGCTGTTATAGTAATTGAACATTTACCTGCAGAGCTATGAAATTCAAACTATACGAATTCTGTATTTTCCGCTTGAACCCGCAATGATTCGAGGAATATTTTGTATTTGCACTTCAAATGCAGTATGTGGTCAAATATTTCAAAACAATTAAAAGTGAGACCAAACATTCAGATGAGGATAATTTATCTGTAGCTAATCTGCGTAGAATGTACAGAAAAACATTTTAGTTTACCATCATTTTTAAACTCTTGTTGTTTATACCGATTTGAAGTCTTTTATTCTTGTTGATGTTAATTATCCTAATAAGAATAAATCACTTTGTTTTGGAATTCTTGCCAGGACTCTCTTAAATATTTTCTTTTATTGACCAATTAACAAAAATCCAAATAGGAACTATAGAACTATTAAACGAAAAATTTCAAGGATGAGGAACAATTATCGCATTGCCACTAAAAAGGAACTGTGCCTAATTTTAACACGGGAACTTATTGTTCAAAGTTATTGACTGAGCCATTATTGCAAATTTAATTACATCCTGTACAATTGAGCATTTCAGAAGTGTTAAACGTTTTGTTAAACATTTAAAAGTTTTGAAGTTGCGAACCGAAATAAAATTACCGCTCTTCTGAGGGCAAACCTCGAAGCGGTGTTAGTTGATTTAAGAAAACTTTTTTGACACCTGCTATCGAAATATTGAACACTGCGAAAGAAAAAGTTTGTTAAGTAGGCAACCTGTAAGCGCTTTAGCACAATAAATTTCGGTAATGTATTCGTGTATTTTCAGAATCGCTAAAATATGTTCCGGAACGGCTTAGTGTTCCGTAATTTCTATATTTATCATGTTCTTATTTCAGCTGGAATTGTTATCTTTTATGTAAAGGTTGCTCTCATACATTCTCTTCTAGTTTGTCCTATGTCAAGCAAATTCGTGGATTTATGATAGATGACAAAATAATAACTTCCCACTTACTTAGGTCTCCAAAGAAGCTCTTGTATACTTAGATCGCAACATAGTTTTGTGTAAACACTAAAACTCTACTTTGTATATTCATATATTATACAAATATGAAAGTAAACACATGTCAAGTCAGTTATGCTTTATATTTTTACAGTAGGCTAAATACACACGAAGTTATAATAATTGTCTAAATATGGTTAAGTGTAAACAAACCTTCAGAAAAATCTGTTTAGCTTGATCTCTATCTTAGAGAAGACGCATTAATATCAGTGATTATGATACACAAAACGCTATACAGGGTGTCCCAAAATTTGCCTGCCGAACTGTAATAGCGAATTCTAGAACCGGAAATATTAAAAAAAACTTTATATAACCATAGGCCGAAAAACCCTTGGTTTTCCAGATATAGGGTGTTACAAGTGTAGTGCTGAGGATCGTTTTTGTATAATATTTTCGAAACGTTCAAAGATAATTATGTGAAACTTTGTACACCTACTAAACTTCTTCTACTTAAAAAGATAAGGTTACTCTTGGCGATGTCAAATGTACATAGACGGGTAAAACTGGGAGGAGCTAAGAAAAATATTGCCCCAACTTTTTTGTGTGGGAGTTTTTATCAATTTTGATAACAAAAGTGGTAGCCTAAAGTTTTTGAAAACAAAAAGATACTCTTATCCCATGGGCCTATTGTGTCCCGTTTTCATGAAAAATCGGTCTTAAATAATTATGTTTTGTAGTATATGCGTGGGCGAAATACAATAATAATTGGTAGGCCATGGAAAATGTATATAGATTTTATTTTGTTTAATTTGACATTTGGTGATAAAAGTGTTGTATTGCTGCATTTTTACCTCATTATTACTTACTATTACGTTATTATAGCTTGTTTACGTTAAAATGGCACAACTGACAAACAGAGAACTTGCAGATATGCACTTCGTCTATGGCGTGTGCAATGGCAATTCCTGAGCTGCTGAACGGGAGTACCAGAGGCGATTTCCGAACAGATTAGTCCCTGGGTGACAAGTTTTCGCCGATATCCGATTATGGAAATTTTCAACGTGTTGGAGGACAGGGAAGACCTCTACTAGCAGTACATAATTTGGAAAATGTTCTGGGCTATTTTGAAAACGACCCTCAGATAAGCATTTAGAACCGTATCCCGAAATACGAACGTACCCCGTTCAACAGCAATAACATGGGATTGGGTACCTAATTAGGGGCCGGTTGCAGAAATCAATGTTAAGTCTGGTGTTAGCTAACGCGACGTCAAAGTGAACAAAAACTAATCAAATCTCAAATGCTTATGGTAACTAATACATTAGTAAACAAAATTTGATGCGATTTTGTTCACTTTGACGCGACGTTAGCTAATACCAGACTTAACATTGATTTCTGCAACCGGCCCTAGCAGTTTTATTTTAACAACCGTCAACCGGGGTGACTTGAATACAATATTTGGGTAATTAAAACTGTAACTTAATTACTATGCAAGTAATAAATTCAGAGGAAGCGGTAATGGTGCAGCACTACTTAGGGTAGTAAATTTCCTCTATCAAATGAATTTTTCACCCAACCCTTAAAAAAAATAAAATGTTAGTGTTTCGAGTCACCCCTATACGGGGTGGCTAGGAACACGTGTTTATTTTTGCTAAATTTTCGTTTCACTTCTCTCATGGGGCGTCTAGGAACAGTAAATATTCTTTTTATAACTTATTTACATATATTTTTTTGACTATTCAATTCACCCCCTTCAAGTTAACTATTCACCAATCATAATTTAGTATTTATGTCATTTGCCACCAATCAGCGTAAAATTGTCCGACAATTCCGCTAGCGGAGTTTTAATGACATTTTTTTTCTCTTCCTGTGACATTTATTTAACTTCCTGTAAAATTAATCAAATATGATAGAAATGTCAAATTTGACAAACAATTTATTTTACGTCAACAGATTTTTATTTTCAAAGAGGACGTGATAAAATTGATTAATTACTAAGAAATGTCAATTTTGTTAGTTGAATAGTCCAAATGCCTCTTGCAGCCGACGAATTGCACGAATTTTTGTCAAAGTGTTTATTCGTGTTTATTGCTTCAAAATTGGTCTCGTGCTGTCACACTCGACCAATTTATATTGAAGCAATAAACACTCATACACTTTGACAAAAATTTTCGGTAATTCGTCGACCGCTCGCGGTATTGTATATGAAAATTTACAAAAAAAGCTCATTTTACTAGAAAATACCATTCATTTAACCAGAGACAATACTTCTATTTATTGAAATCAAATTAAACTCAAGAGAATGGCTGCAATTTGTTTAATTAAGATAAATACAGCTTTCACAAACATAATTATTATTGAATTAAGAACAAAAACTTGAAATTATAACTTATAAGAAAAAGAGGATCATTGGAGAACTGGTAACCACCCCTGCGAAAGTGTGTTGGCTTTTTCAGAAGTTTTACTATTTGAATGAAATCTACTTCAGAAGAGTCTTCCACACTGGGAAAAACAAAAGCATTTTGTAATTTTCTGTTTTCCCTTAAACACGAAACTGTTAATATTCCAGTTTCCGACACCTTACTTATAATTCCAACATAAAATTTGTCAGGGGCATTTCCAAAAAAATTTTGGAAAATCGTCTATTTGTAAGTTCTTTAGTGAAATTGTTTCAGCATCATCTTCCTTACCGTCGTGTTCAGAATTTTCGGCCAGGTTTTGTAATTCAACTTAAATTTCTTGTCGTTCTTCACTCTTGTCCGATTTTTGTTTTTTCTTTTGCTGGCTCCCTGCTCCTGAAGTTTCCGCAATATCAAAATGATTAGTAACAACACTTTCCCCTGGAGCCACATTAATTTTTTTGCGTCTTGCTGTGATGGGAGCTTTCTTTCCAATTCTTGCTTCTTGTAAAATTTCCAAAAGGGACTCGCTTAAAAGTGCAGACGTATTGCTTAAATCGTCCTCATCAGGTAATTTGCAAAGCACCTTTTCTCGATTTAGTGGGTGCATACCACATGCTTCAAAACCTGATTTAATGTTTTTTTCGTTATTAGCTCCCACCTTCTGCAAGCTTGAATTTAACAAGCTAGGAAATAACTGTTTTGGTAAAACACCTTTACTTCGTTTTTTCCATTGAGTTAAGACACCTCGCCATGCAGTTTTAATTGGCTTAAAAACTGAGACGTCAAGAGGTTGAGTTAAAAGAGTACTGTTAGGGGCTAAAAGTATAAACTTGATATCGTTGGGCATACATTCTTCAATTACTCCTAGAGAAATATGGCTTGCCAGGTTATCTCCAATCATTGCTTTGGGGCCGTTGCATTTCCTAAAGTATGGTAAAATGATAGTTCTAAACCAATTTTCAAACAGCGACTCATCAAACCAACCAGATTTTGAACGGTTAAAACGAGAACCAGGTGGTCCATTTCTTGTCCACTCCTCCCACATATGCTCCGATCGATACACAATATAGGGTGGTAGCATTGGACCACTTGCTGCAACAGAAAGCATTACGGATGTAGCAGTTTTGCTAGAATCCATAACCCGTTCTGGGTGCTTGGTGCCTCGTCGAACCAAAACCTTGACGCGTCCGGGATCAACCACAAAATTTGTCTCATCATAATTGAGGAGATTTTGTGGGGGCATATCAATCAGCGTCTCACATAATTTGTCAAAATAATCATTTATCATTTTTATAGAAACAGCTGCTCTTGTACGTTTTATATTTGCTCCCAATCTTATTGTAATCGTATCTTGTTGTCGCTTAATAAAATATTCAACCCACTCTGAACTTGGCATGTTGTCTTTAAAAATTGCCACTTTTCTACCTTTCCGGTCAATAAATTTTTTTACTAACATACGAAGATCATATTTTTCAAGGGGAAACCGCCAGTCTGACATCAGTCCAACAACTTCAGCAATTTTTTTCTCATCTGCATTTGAAAGTGCCGTTTGTCCTCCGTGTTTTTTCAGATTTGGGAATTTTACATGTCGATATAAAGTGGATAACTTGTTACGTGTCAAAAGCATTTGATATTAATACTAGTGTTGAATGAGGAATCTAGTGAGAGTGACGCGATAAAAATTAATATCAGATTGGCTTTGTTCGTTGCTAGAGGAGATATAAAAACAAGGTTGGTTTTGTTTGAGAGAAAATTGGTATATCAGTTTTTAAAAAAAGGCAAGAGTTTTCGTGGGGTGTAAATGACAATCTCGCCATTTATTATGGTTTGGTGATAGTAAAGAATTGGGTTACTAGCCAGCCGTTCCTGTAAAGGAGATCATTAAGCAGATGTCATTTTTCCAATGAATATTTATATTCAAGCTGTGAAGCGATCTGGGAAACACGAATACAACGATTGCGAAGTTTATTGCCTGTGAACAGGGTATGTAGTTTAATGTGGAATTTGCCTTTTGTTACCTGGAAATTCGATTTATAGCAACAACTATTAGGCGGAAAACCTTGGAAAGCTAATCTACCGCAGTATTGGGGGTCGAGGTATAGCGAATGACAGCCGAGGTTGGAACCTGTCAAGCTGACATGTGATAGGAGTAACGGGACGTATTAAATGTCTGCGAGTATATCGGCACAAAGATAAGTGTTGTAGCTAGAATCTGATGATATTTTTGCATATAAAAACTGTGTAACCATTAGACTTACGAGCGGTTTAAGTTAAACTATTTGGGGTACCCTGCGTGAGGTAGTAATAGTAAAGATGCTAATTGTCTGATCGATGGTAGTAATGTTCGAGTATTAATAAAACCAGCTACAAGTATTGCTTTCTTTCATTTTGATAGGGAGTTCAATAATCGTATTGTTATTAGTTGATAGAAAGTGAAGTTACAAGTTTCTTGGCTTATATCAGTATATTTGAGTTTAACTTGTTGGCGCCATTTATAACATCATAAACTAGAATCCGCGACGTCTTCACTGATGCTAGAGACGGGCCTCAAATATACTTTTATAGTGATCGATTTTTAACTAAGAGATATAGCGATGACCTAAAGGTAGGTAAAGGAATTTATAGATAAATATAGCTAACAAGTTTGGCGCCCAACGTGGGGCTTTAATAAGATTTTTGAAGAGCTAACGGGTGGCTATAGTTTGGAACATATACCTTTAGGTCGTACTATAATAGAAAGGAGCAATACTGACAATAGTTATACATAACTTTCTGTACTCGTTTATGTGAGTGGAAAAATATTATCAGAACGTGACAAACCAAAGAATTACTTTGAGAATAATACATAAAACGGTATACTTGGCAAAATTTTGAGTAGTTTGTTTTGGCTAATCAGATTGAAATTAAACTTTAGGGTTTGTGTTTAATACGGGATTGTTTTGGATTAATGTGGATTGTTTATTTGTGGTTTTAGCAAGTATAGTACTCGTAGTAGTACTAAGCTTATGTAGGTAATACCTTGCAGTAGGTGAAATAAGAGAGATAGCCTTTGTCGATTTATTGATTGATTTGTGGAAGTAGTATCTTATTTGGATATTTTATAATTGGACATTTAATCCTGGATGGTTTTATTTTTATTTGATTGAGTGGGTGTGTTGCATGTTAGATTTAGGAGCTCTGTGTGTATGTTTATAAAGGCTGGTTTTATTTTCATTTGTATGAATGGTGAAGACATCACGCTATTCAGGTATCATGATGAATTATCTTTTAGAGTTTTTCATTGAATGATTGCGATTTTCATTGACGGAACCTCGAGGATATGCTGGCCAAATGTGCTTGAGTTTTTCTTCATTGAATGTTAGAGTCCTGGTGGTTTGATGTGCTTGATTTTTTTTAATTGAATGTATGTGTGAAAGGTTTAGTGTGTTTGAGATTTTCTTTGTGTCTTCTTCTTAGTTTGGCGATAACTCTGTTATGAGTGTGATGGTGATGTGTTTGGAGCAGTTTGCTTTTGCGGGATTTATAAGCCTCCTTCTAGTTAGGTTGGCGTGGTGTAGTTGATTGCTTCTTTTCCTTTTCTTTTTGGGTGTTGATTGTGATGTGGGTTCGGTGTTGGTGTGTCTGAGGGATTCGCTCTGCGGTTTTCTATTAATCCTTGATGATTTTTAGGTCTCTCAGTACATCTTCTTAGTTTGGGTTGGCATATAGTTCTTCGATTGGCTCTTTCATCTTCTTCTGGTCTGTTGGTAAGATAACGTGGCTTGGTGTTGGTGTGTTTGAGAGATTTTGCTTATGCAGATATCACGTCTCTCAAACCATCTTCCTAGTTTGGTTATGGTAGTTATTATTTGTTGGATCTTCAATTTTAGTTTCCTTTGTTTCTGATGAGGTTTGAGTACGCCCGTTGGGTAAGATAGGTTGTTGATTATGATTTCTGAATCGTCGATTAGCTCTTTAGTTATCGAGATTAGGTTTGTGGTGGTTCCTTCGGTGGCTGTTTTTGTGTCCCCGAATTGAGTGGTATCTATTTTTCCTGGGGGTGATTCTCATTCCTTGTTGTGTAACGATGTTAGACATGTTTGAGAAAACGGTTTGGTGATGTAATGGCGGCAGCATACCTTTGAATTGTGTGTACCATTATCCCTTAGCTTCAGAGATTGGTGAATTGTTAAGTGGACCTGATGAAGCTCCGTTGGTATGCGCATTTTTGGGTCTTGGGTACTGTTATGGGACGATTTCCCGGAGTCTTTGTGACTGGTTATTTGTCATTGGGTTGCTGGCTGTCTTGGTAAATTGGAACTTAATTCTTTTCTCAATACATTGTCCCTTCCTTCGACTAATGTAATTGGTTCTTCTTCTGTTATTTCTTCCGCTTTCGATCTTCTGGTGGTTTCTGTGTGTGGTGATAGACTTTGTTTCTTCGGGTTTTTTTTTGTGTGGTCGTTTTATGGTATGGAGCTCTAGCAGTGCATTGGTGTGTGGTTCTTTTGGTGTCGGTCAGCCTTCAGCTGGATCGTTAGTATGATTGTGGTTTTGTGTGAACTTGCGGTTGTGGAATATTCTCTCCTTTCTTTTGATTGGGTTTATATTTCATATAGGGTGGTTGGTTGGGCAATGTAGGGAAGGTCACTTTAGGGAGCATTTTTATCTTGCTTTCCCTCTTGTAAAGTATAGGGTGGTTGGTTGGGCATTGCAGGGAAGGTCACTGTAGGGAGCTATTTCATCTAGTTCTTCCTATAATAACACTGGAGTAGCTTGCAGATAGCTGTTGGGTTCATTGTGTGGTTTGACTTGCATTCGTGTCGAGTGAAGTTCATCTTTCGCTTTAGCGTAGGTTTGAGTTAGCTTGTTGGGTTTTGTTGGATACCTTTTTGGGATTTTGGTGGCGTAGCTGTTGTTGTATGGTTACCTTCAGCTATGTGTATTGTGTGAGTTTTTTTTCGGTATCCATTTCGCTTACGCGGATTTAGATCCACAAGTGAGTCTCGAATCCTTGTTTTGGTTTCGCTTTTGGTCATGCTTGGAGTTGGAGAACGGTTTCGTTTACTCATTTAGAGTATCGGCTTGTTCCGGATTTATGGGACCTGCCTCTGTCCCCGAGTTAATGTCCTTTAGTTTCCTTTTGAGCCGTTGTTGCCGAATGAAGTCTTTGGTATGATTTGCTGCTGTGATTGGTTATGCCAGCTGTTATTGAATTTCGTGTAAAGTATAGGGTGGTTGGAAGGGCACAGTAGGGTAGGTCACTCATTGGGGAACTTTTAATATCTTGTTCTTTCCCCATTTTAAGGTATAGGGTGGTTGGAAGGGCACAGTCGGGAAGGACACTATTTGGGAAACTTTAATATCTTGTTCTTTTCCCTCTTTTGGGTATAACGTATACGGAGTTCCCTGTTGGGAAATGTTAATGGATGGTTTTCTTTTTGGATTGTATTGGAAGAGCGTTACGTTATCCTGTTTTTCCTAAGGGGACATAAGGGTAACGAGATTAATCGTTAAAGAAGTACAACTTCTTCGTTTCTTTTAGGTATCCCTTGGGGTTTGGGGATATAGGGTGTTTCCCTACAATACAAAATTTTTAAGATGACCAGTCCTTCATTCTTCGCCTTCTTTTCTTCTTAAAGCTTTGTCTATATTTCTCTCTTGTAATGTAGTGAATGTCGATTTTGTTTTGAATGAAC
Source organism: Agriotes lineatus (assembly GCA_940337035.1). Classification (NCBI taxonomy): domain Eukaryota; kingdom Metazoa; phylum Arthropoda; class Insecta; order Coleoptera; family Elateridae; genus Agriotes; species Agriotes lineatus. Next base: position 66,902,596 of record OW679196.1, read on the forward strand.
TGTTTACTTAGATGAATGACAATTTGTTTTATTTTATTTCTCTTTGATCTGGTGCGGATGAAATCTCTGGTGATGAGTGATTGTTGGATGTAAGATGAAGATTGGTGGGGATTTTCTTCAGGCCGTTCGGGGCACTGAAGAATCCCTCCGTCGGAGCGTATGAGAGTTGTGGGGATGTTGGCTTCTGCCTCTCACTTTTCTGGTTTCTTTAACCCTCTGTCACTGGGGTTGCTTTCTCCCCAGGGTTGTCAAAAGAAAGATCCTGGTTATTCTTCGTTTTGGCTTAACTATTTTCGGTTTGACGGTACCTGAAACTGTGTGGAGGTGTGCTTCCGCCTCGGGGGGTTTATTGGAAGTTGTCAGGGGAGGTACGCTGTGGGGTTGATCTGGTCCTGGGTTCCTCCTGGGGTCATCACCGTCTCTACGGTGTAGTTGCTTGTTTGTGGTGTGGGTATTGGGTTTTTTTTTTAGATTAATTGTTAAAGACGTCTTATGCCAGACGGTTTACTGACTCTCTAGAGTATATGTATGTATCCTTTTAGGATAAAGTTTTTATTTAGTTAAAAATTTCGTTGAAATTTTTCCTTTCTGGTAAGGGGGGAGTTTGTTACGTGTCAAAAGCATTTGATATTAATACTAGTGTTGAATGAGGAATCTAGTGAGAGTGACGCGATAAAAATTAATATCAGATTGGCTTTGTTCGTTGCTAGAGGAGATATAAAAACAAGGTTGGTTTTGTTTGAGAGAAAATTGGTATATCAGTTTTTAAAAAAAGGCAAGAGTTTTCGTGGGGTGTAAATGACAATCTCGCCATTTATTATGGTTTGGTGATAGTAAAGAATTGGGTTACTAGCCAGCCGTTCCTGTAAAGGAGATCATTAAGCAGATGTCATTTTTCCAATGAATATTTATATTCAAGCTGTGAAGCGATCTGGGAAACACGAATACAACGATTGCGAAGTTTATTGCCTGTGAACAGGGTATGTAGTTTAATGTGGAATTTGCCTTTTGTTACCTGGAAATTCGATTTATAGCAACAACTATTAGGCGGAAAACCTTGGAAAGCTAATCTACCGCAGTATTGGGGGTCGAGGTATAGCGAATGACAGCCGAGGTTGGAACCTGTCAAGCTGACATGTGATAGGAGTAACGGGACGTATTAAATGTCTGCGAGTATATCGGCACAAAGATAAGTGTTGTAGCTAGAATCTGATGATATTTTTGCATATAAAAACTGTGTAACCATTAGACTTACGAGCGGTTTAAGTTAAACTATTTGGGGTACCCTGCGTGAGGTAGTAATAGTAAAGATGCTAATTGTCTGATCGATGGTAGTAATGTTCGAGTATTAATAAAACCAGCTACAAGTATTGCTTTCTTTCATTTTGATAGGGAGTTCAATAATCGTATTGTTATTAGTTAATAGAAAGTGAAGTTACAAGTTTCTTGGCTTATATCAGTATATTTGAGTTTAACTTGTTGGCGCCATTTATAACATCATAAACTAGAATCCGCGACGTCTTCACTGATGCTAGAGACGGGCCTCAAATATACTTTTATAGTGATCGATTTTTAACTAAGAGATATAGCGATGACCTAAAGGTAGGTAAAGGAATTTATAGATAAATATAGCTAACAAACTTTACTCCATACTTTGAGGAAGCTTTCCTATAGGATAGCTTTTTCATTCTGATGGCAGCAATTGCCTTCTGCAAATCCGCTTTATTAAAATTTGCGTAGGACCGGCTGCCCGGGTCCCGCAACTGCTACCTAAATAAAAAATCAGCTACAATATTTGTTAAATGGGAACCTGTTGAAATCTAACCTCAAATTTATGTTCTAGACATACGAGCCACCGAGAAAATAATATAGTGAGATTTTGATCTTAACAGTATTCTCTGGGCTATAGGAAATTTATGGACTTTGAAAAACTAACAAACTCTTACCTCTTCTACCCAAACTTTTCATAGCCATGGAAGTGTCTACGGACCCTACTAGTAACAACGGTATTTTTATTTTAGGTCAAATAAAAGGCGCTAGAAGGTAGCGGCAGTTTCAAAAAGTAAGTGTCAAAACGTTCCGAGTCAACCCGCGATTTCTAGTCGCCCCGTTTGACGGAACTTCTTTTATTTTATATTGGACGGATGTTGAAGTGCTCATCCATACCATTATCAAAGAGTTCAGGAAACCATACCTGCTGACCTTTTGCCTCGAATGCGATTCAGTCAGTAGATACTTAACAATGAAAATGGGTTGCCCAACATACGGTGGACGGACGGAGCCACGTTTACAAGAAACGGCTCATTTAACTTCCATAATATGCACAACTGGGCTGACGAAAACCCACGAGTGGTGCGTTGTTCTAATTTTCAGCATAGGTTTTCCGTGAATATGTGGGCAGGGACAGTTGGCGATAGACTAATTGGTTTCGTGGAAATGCCCAATAGGTTGTCTGCTGTTCAATATTTAAATTTTCTTCAAAATATGCTTGGAGAGCATTTAGAAGAGGTAAACCTAAATGTTCGAAGAAATATTATTTATCAACATGACGGAGCGCCAGCACATTACGACGGAAATGTTCAAGCCCGGTTAGACCAACATTTCCGAGAAAAGTGGATTGGACGAGGTGGTCCCATAGTCTGGCCGCCACGTTCGCCAGACCTTACTGTTATGGATTTTTATTTATGGGGAGCTGTGAAAAGTATAATTTACACGGCCGATGATATAGAAACGAGGGAGGATTGGCAACGTTTTCGAACACTTACTGCATTAATAATAGTATCTTTTTGTTTCGCTTTTGTATTTGTTATTTTTAGTGATTTCTTTGTTCAATTTTGTGACGATTTTCTCAGTTTGATCACATTTAATATGATTACTTTAAGTTCGTTAGTTTTGGTGTCATATGTTTTTATTCAGTTTCTGTTATGTATCGATTACGTTAAATTGTTGTCTTTTTTAATCAGTAACAGAATTATTTAAATTAAAAGACTACCAAGGTCTACCAATTATTATTAGATTGCGAATATGGATATATGAAACATCTAAATGTTTAGTCCTGATTTTACTTGATGTCGGGACACAATATGACCATGAGACAAGAGTATCTTTTTGTTGTCAAAAACTTCAGGCTGCTACATTTTGTTATCAAAATTGGTAAATACTACCACACAAAACAGTTGGAGCAATATTTTACTTAACTCCCCCCAGTTTTACCAGTCTATGGCATATTACAACGCCAAGTGTAACTTCATCTTTTTAAGTAAAAAAAGTTTAGTAGGTGTACAAAGTGTCAAATAATTATCTTTGAACGTTTCGAAAATATTAAACAAAAACGGTTCTCGGCACTACACTTTTAACACCCTGTATCTGAAAGACCAAGGGTTTTTCGGCCTATGGTTATATAAAGTTTTCTTAATATTTTCGGTTCTAGAATTTGCTATTAAAGTTTGACAGGCTAATCTTGGAACACTCTAAATAAAAACCTACAATGGCATTCCTTGATTCTATGTAGTCACATTATGGCAACTGAGAGTATTAAATATGTACTTATTATCACGTTAAACATGCATTAAACTTCAGTACGATATATCAGAATAAATGACGCGGCAACAGGTCAATTTAACTTTCACACAAAATCACAACTGGGGAATTTTATCACATCTATCAGCAGCGTCGCCAAAAGGCCCAAAATTATTCCAAACAAGGAACGACGCTGTAAAAGCATTAAACAAGAGATGTACACCATTACCGGCCGTGGTTAATGACGGCGTTTTGGGAATACTGAAGCCGCTGAAGTAATGCATGTGTCGGAAATAAAATAATTCTCTGCTTTTTATAGCCGACGCTTCCGTAGAGCGGAAAAGTTCAAGTGTGAAGTGTCCATCAGAGGAACTTGTTCGAAACTACGCGTGGGCGCAGACAGGAGAGAATTCAAATTTAAATTTAACATTTACTTCTCCCCATTTGCCATTCTGGATTGCGTAGATTTTAGATGTGGGGAATCTAGAGTCGTTCTCTTGGAACCTAGGGTGATATTAACGTACAAATATCAATATTCCACAACTACTTACGGCTGTTCTTTGGAAAATGCGGATTAATGAATTAAAATTCAAATTAAAACATGCTACACAAATGTTGGGTAGTGTTATCTACAAAAGATCTAATGGTAAGCCACATTATCTTCCATACGGAAAATAATTGCTTTCCTCCACTAAAAGCCCAAAAAACGAAATTTTAATTAAAATGTTTGCTATAATTATCGGTGTGGACGCCGAGGGTGGAAGTGGGAAGTACCTGAGGAAGTGTACTGCAGGGTCCATTAACATGCAAATTTGCCTGCAAAAGTTTTTAATATCATTTGAGGTAAAAGTTAAAACAAAGCAAGGGCAACGAAAGATGCTTTTAAAGGCGATAATTGAGAATTTGTAAATGTTTGCGCCCTTTATATAATTTGTCGCCACTTTAAACCACTTTGCTGTTTGATTAACACAAACGAACTGCCACTGGAAATATTGTTAAATGATTTTGGTTCCCTAACCTAATGGTCTTCCTTCGAAGGGTTTTTGCAAGTCAAACCGTTACACACAGATTTCCATTTAGTAAGATATTCAAAACATAAGTGGCGATGATCATTTTTAAAGATGGCATCGATTCAATGCGTTTAAAAGGTTTCCGAGAGAAAAAGTATGGCGGAAACTGGAACGACGTAAGCTACCGGTAGATTTAAGGAAAGGCTCAAGAGCATCTTTAGGCAAACAAGAAATTCTGTTTGAGTTGGAAACCTTAAAACAGAAGAGTCTAACACACAGAAAGGGGTCAAGCAGGAGGAAATTCTAAGCTTTCTACTATTTATATCAATCATGGATAAGATGACAAAAACAAGAGGAAACTGGATGTGTTTCTGTAAAGAGAATTTTTGACGGGGTTAGAATATGTAATAAAATTGGGTGCATTCCATTTAACATTTTGAATGTATTTGCTACATATAACACATTTGATGCCCAGTTGTTTTTTTTTGCTATGGCAGATAATAGAAAATTAAATTTAGAACCACTTTTCTTCTATAGCATTTTGTCACATCTCTAGCAATAGCCGAGATATCTGCTGTGACAGCTACAATTAAACAGACTGTATAGTTAACGCATGAGATTGGCTGCTACGAGCGCTATTGCATAACCGTAATTTTTATATAATTTTATCAGTTGTCAAAACTGGCAACTAAAGCTATTTTTGAGAGATGCCGAATAAGCATTTGGGAAGTTGCGCAAAGAAGTTTGTTGTTTCATTAATAACCTTATTATTAACTGGAGCGTGATAATAAAAGCTGCTGTATACTGTTGAATGCCTTCAGAAAAGTAATTTTCAATCTTCTTTATTAGCTATTGCAAATTTAAAATATTTTACTTCAGCGGGTTACGGCAACATTAATAATTAGTATTTCAACAGTAAGCTCTGCTCATGAAATCAAAATTTTCTCTCCACCTAAATACGGCCACATTCTAAACTTGTTACTATTGTTGATAACTTTACCAAGGTGACTATTCGAAATGCGATTTATGAAAAGAGTAAGCCCAAAATATTTTTAATATAAAATATTTAACCTTATATATTTTACATACTTGAATAATCTTTATTTTAGAGCAACATGTAAGCCTTTATAATGTATTAGAAAACTGAGTGGAGGAAATTTTTACGGACAGTCAAGCGTCTTTGCACACGGTGGAAAAAAATATAGGAATTAAATGGCAAAGGGATAATCCGCGAAGAGGTTTCATGAAATTGAATGACTTCTCATTAAAACGGATTAGATTGTTAGAGTTTTGTCTGCACATAAAACAAGAGGCATTTGTGTTTGCTATGAGACGTGGATATTCTAAAATACAACTATAGGTCGCTGTGCGCAACACATTGATTTGCGAACTGATAATACTGTGCCAACATACCGACAACACCGAACAGATGTGACGTCCTGAAAGTTTCTTTAGAAGAACTATAATATTTACTTGATAAAGAGCCAGAAGGTCTCAATATTCATTAGCGCATGACCTGCGAACTAGCTAAGTTGAGTGTGTGCTCGTGCTCAGCAAATTATTAGTGACCAACTTATAAAATAATAATGTAATTAAAAAATATAAACAAACATATATGCTGCATGTGCATCGTTTACAAGACCAAATCACCATTTTATGCAGTATGTCTATTTAATGGAGCTAACTGCAGGACTTGTCCTTCAGGATCGTAAAAGTGTCGCCAATGAACTACAAAGACACTAATAAAAAGTAGTGTGTAGCTGCGAGCTAAACTTAGTGGGTGTTTTGAGCTCAATGGCGATGCATGATAGAGCAAAACTTTTTAATGTCAAAAACTGATTTGTGTACTTCGCGATTGCAGCACAAATTGCTTCCGCTATTTTAGCCAAATTGTCAATCCTTTCATAAACACCTTCCAACGAGCTGTATTATCTCCAAAAAAACTATTTCTTATGGCCATAGCATGGAAGCACCCAGTTAATAGGAGTACAAAAGAATAATGGCGTCTTCTGTAACGTTGAAACGGTTCAGATATACAGTTGAACGCCCTAGGAGGAAGTGAAAAGATTTATTCAGTAAAGCGAAAGTATGTTCAAGCTTTTTGTCTTAACTCTAGGGCGATTGACTCAACGAAAGTAATAAACCCGATATCCGGGCCCGCTATCCTACTCAACGGACAATGGGCTATTGTAAGACAGAAGTGGTAGCTAAAGATCCAAATCCGAGACGGACATGCGAAAAAAAGCGAGCAAAGATACGTTTTCGCAAAGCACAAGAAGCCGGTAATAAAATACCGTTTTACCCTGAAATGCGGGTGCCCAGAACAACTGACAATAGGTATTGTCCTCAGAGAATGTCCCGAAATTCCTATGAGCAGGCGTTCTTTCTGGAATCTCTTCTTGCGTAAGGGAGTAGTATTTAAGACCAGACTTCCTGGGGTCTTAACATTGCGTCTCGCTACACCGACTTGTTTACTTCAACCAAGTCGGGGGCTTCTGGTCAGCTATCTTTAGCGTCAGATTTGAGCGTTCGTGTATATGATTCGCTATATTCATATTCTACATATCAACGTACTTGGTACTTGTTACATGTCTGTACGTATGTGTTAGTATTATTTTGTGTTCTCAAATAAATAAAATGTTATTGTTGTCTACATCGGCTATGCTTCATTAAACTACATGTAACCCCTTACTGAGCCACATAACGTTCCCAAGTGTGCTGGGCCGGTACCTGAAGATACGTCAAATGAATTTATTACCAAAATGTGTAACAGACTTAAGAATATTGAAATTTAACCCGCTTTCGATGGTAAGTGTGTTACGGTATGAAAAGGACTTTACGACACCCACCCAAGGTGAGCATCGCACCACGGAATCAGTCCTGAAAACATGACACACTTGCCCTGAGATCGGTTCGAAATAGGCTAATAGGCCACGGCTGGAACGCTCAGGGAGTCGGGCGTGAGTCACACGATACGTTCTGGGCAAGCGCGCTGTGGCATAATATATACAGGGTATGTCGAAATTATGAGGGCGCCACCAAGCCTGTCTTAACCCGGCTAACCGGGCCTGGACGGTTAGACGGGAGCGAAGCATGCAAAAATACTCCGCCAATAAGATTATTCAAGAGTTGCAAGGTCAAACAACAACTTCGGGATTGCCTTAAGCAAGGATTGTGATTAGGTGTCCATCCGACCACGACTACGCAGCTGTCCCACTCACCTGCACGCTCACAGCTTCCTCGTTCCGTCGTACAATAATTCGTACAATAAAGGGGCGTCTATCTGTAACAGAACATGCACAAACCGAAACAAACAATAGTTCCCTTAACTAACCAATCATATATTTCACTTCGAGTTACAATGGGGTAGCAGAATGCGTCGCCCTGTATCTAACCTTACTCTATAATTAAGGGCACCAGCTGGCACGCGCGCTCTAAGCTTAACGACAGATGTTGAACATTAGTGAACAGCAATAATAGGTACAAAGATACACATTGCCTTATGCAAGGGCAGCGACGATTTACATTAGCCTTCACGGCCTGAACTGTCTGCAGTCTGAATGAATACACTAGCGTAGTAATGAATAGGTACAAAGATACACATTGCCTTATGCAAGGGCAGCGACGATTTACATTAGCCTTCACGGCCTGAACTGTCTGCAGTCTGAATGAATACACTAGCGTAGTAATGAGTAGTAATGAGTAACACTCGCGTCCACAGCGGTAATCAGGTTAAAGGCACATACCTTAATGCGTGGGCGGCGAGGGAGCCTGGTACAGCTGAGTTGCGACGAGCTGCAATCGTAGGTGGTAGGTACCTTCGGTGTTACAACGGCGAAAGGGGGTGAATGCATAACCGCCTCAATGGCGACGGGAGACGCGTCAAGACGCGTACAACGGGACGACGAAAATGATGGGGGCCTCACTCGTTCTGCTGAACCAAATCCTCGTAGGTCGAGATGAAGGGGGCACGACCCCTCACTAATAGTAGCAGGAACTGGGCTCCAAAACACCCACGTTACGCCGAAGATCACTCGACAAATTTCGAATCACCACCACCACACACAAGCGCTCTCTGCCACGGGCTCTGGAAGACTGCCTTCAAGGCGAAAACGCCCGCAACATAACTGCTGAAGCAGCACCCGACGGGAAAACGACTGACGCCCCCGCCATAATGGCGGGAGCGCCGCACGAAGCACACACTATCCGACCACTTGCTTGATCGACGGCTCTCGGCCGAATCCCCGAGGGAAGCGTTGGCAAAAGGTCACCTTGGCCGTGTCCCCCACGTGACTAAACCACAGCGAATCGCAAGGCGATGAAATGAAACCAACCAATGCGGGCCACGCTGGTATCACGCCGCCACAGCGTGCTAAATGAAACAAACCAATGCGGGCCACGCTGGTATCACGCCGCCACAGCGTGCTATTCAGAATTCAGAAAAACGCCATCAGAGGAGAGCTCCAACCGACGACAAATACTGCTTTTGGGGCTAAATATGTGCGAAATCGTGATTCTGGAATTAGGCGATGGAGCCAAATAAAGAGCTAGAAGGGCTTAGCATACGGGCACGCTGCTCTAAGCTTAGGCGGCTATTTAAAATACCAAAATGACCTAAATAAAGGCGTGAAATGCAATTAAGCATCTGCGACAGCAAAATGACTTAACACTCCCCTTACTTGAAAGAGAGTTCCCCGAAGTCTCTTATAAAACAACGAGGCATTTTGCGACGACGTAACGAGAACTCAAACGAAAACGCAACAACGAAAAACGAACGAAACAAAACACAAAAAAAAACATTCGATACGATAGAGTGCACCCCCAAAGGGATTACGCACACTGGCCACCAGATAGGGTGCAAAGGTGGGAAGAGAGAAGAGGAAGAAGAAAGACTGGATACGCCAGTGGAAATACGAAAATTTGTGTCAAAATCGGGTAAAATAGGTCTTACACCTGTGGACACTTCCGACCAACCGTTCCAAAAGAACACAGGGAGGGGGGGGGGTATAGAAATGGAAGTCCAAAGTCCCACCCAAGGGTTACCTGAAGAGGGCACGCTGCGCGTCACGAGATCGGCGCATTGTGTGGGTCCCACAACTGGTATGAGTACCCAAGAGAAGAGGATGAACCACCAAAAAAAAAAGGGAAATGGTTGTGACAGAAACTGTCAAAAATAGTCATAATCAGTAATAGGAAAAACTCAGTCCACCGAAATCCTCAATCAATGCCGATGCCGGAGCCAAGTCGACTATTAAACCGCAAAGCGCGAGCTCGAAAGTGACTCCAACACCGAACACCAAAAGAAAATCCGGAAGAACCAAGCCTCCAAGGGTGTAGGCGTTCGATGACGCATGCCCAATAAATCCTTTTCAGAACTCCATGCGGCCCAAAGGGACTACCTTACGACGACAGGGTCCGCACGAAACAAAATGACCAGAAACACGCTCTCTTTATGTAATCCCACATAGGTGGTTGAAAATGGCGACGGCCAACGGTACGGTAAAAGAGCGCTAGGCCACGAAAACAACAGGGCATCACTACAAAAAAAAAAGTCAAAAATCTTTAAATACTTAAATACTTGAATACCAAAGAGGCCTCATGCAAACAGCATGCGCATTACTGCCACACAAAGCTCAGAAGCTTCAACGAAACTGTTCACAAAGAACACGATACTTGACAACATGACGTCATCAGACAAAAAGGGTACGGTAAAAGACAACAAAACGTCAACAAGTACGAAGCATTCCGACCAGCGGTAAAGACTCGTTAAGTGCTAACGGTAAGTGTACAAAACACTGCGATAACTGTTAGGGGTGTCCACGAAGAAGTCGGTAAACAAAGTTGGGCGGTACATGATAATAATGAAGATGAAATAAAAGTCCAACGAAAATAACTACGTCAAACCAACTAAGAAGATGGCCTGAGGGACGTAATAACCGCACGAGCGAATCTCCCCAAGCACACCAACAACAATCCACAACTGATCAACAAACCAAAACACGGTAATGAAGATGAAAATGAATTCCAACCTGCTCACCAAAAATCAACGCGGCACAACACCAAACGGTAGCAAAAAAAAAATTGTCGAAATCGGTAATCATCAACGTCAAAATCGATAAACCTCGCTAACGTGAACGTCAAAATCGATAAACGTCAGTTCGGTACAACAAAAGTGTCAACTTAGCCCAAGGCTAAACAATGTAAGCGACAGGGAATCGAAACTCCCAACTAAGCCTTCGAAAAGACTTAAAAAAAAACAAGGTCGGTACCTTCACTCAACAACATCTGGTACTAAATCCGACTAATACGGGATAAAATCTGCACTAAATGCAACAAAAGATCTCGGTAGTATGAACTGGCTAAGAAAAACAAGAAACGACGGTAAAAATGACGGAAAAGATACTCAAAATATGAAAAGACATGGAAAAATACAAAAAGAAAACTCAAAAAGGCGATAAACAACAAGAAAACATAAAACTACAAATAGAAAATAAGAAAAGACAAGAAAAAAACATATAGAAAACAAGAAAAGAAACGTAAAGACAAATGACAACTAAGAAAAAACATATACACGGTCAAGAAAACTAATGAAAATAAACTAAGAACAGGAAAAGACAAGAAAAGACATATAGAAAACAGAAGAAAACAGGAAAAGACAAATAGAGAACAAGAAAAGAAGCTCGGTAAAATATTCTACTAAGAAAAAAAAACGGTTTACCAGTCCATACCACTTCGAAATGACGAAAAAAAACATTTGTGACAACAATATAAATGACACAACAAAGCTACAATGCCTAAAATGCTCCAGAGGCGGGCGCCAAAAGGCGACCGACTTAACGGACTTAACGAGACAAAAGAAAAACAAAACAAGGCCAAGCAAAGCAAAGCCAGAAAGGCCTGAAAAGCCCCGCGTTGAGCGACAAAATTAGCCTGTTACGGTATGAAAAGGACTTTACGACACCCACCCAAGGTGAGCATCGCACCACGGAATCAGTCCTGAAAACATGACACACTTGCCCTGAGATCGGTTCGAAATAGGCTAATAGGCCACGGCTGGAACGCTCAGGGAGTCGGGCGTGAGTCACACGATACGTTCTGGGCAAGCGCGCTGTGGCATAATATATACAGGGTATGTCGAAATTATGAGGGCGCCACCAAGCCTGTCTTAACCCGGCTAACCGGGCCTGGACGGTTAGACGGGAGCGAAGCATGCAAAAATACTCCGCCAATAAGATTATTCAAGAGTTGCAAGGTCAAACAACAACTTCGGGATTGCCTTAAGCAAGGATTGTGATTAGGTGTCCATCCGACCACGACTACGCAGCTGTCCCACTCACCTGCACGCTCACAGCTTCCTCGTTCCGTCGTACAATAATTCGTACAATAAAGGGGCGTCTATCTGTAACAGAACATGCACAAACCGAAACAAACAATAGTTCCCTTAACTAACCAATCATATATTTCACTTCGAGTTACAATGGGGTAGCAGAATGCGTCGCCCTGTATCTAACCTTACTCTATAATTAAGGGCACCAGCTGGCACGCGCGCTCTAAGCTTAACGACAGATGTTGAACATTAGTGAACAGCAATAATAGGTACAAAGATACACATTGCCTTATGCAAGGGCAGCGACGATTTACATTAGCCTTCACGGCCTGAACTGTCTGCAGTCTGAATGAATACACTAGCGTAGTAATGAATAGGTACAAAGATACACATTGCCTTATGCAAGGGCAGCGACGATTTACATTAGCCTTCACGGCCTGAACTGTCTGCAGTCTGAATGAATACACTAGCGTAGTAATGAGTAGTAATGAGTAACACTCGCGTCCACAGCGGTAATCAGGTTAAAGGCACATACCTTAATGCGTGGGCGGCGAGGGAGCCTGGTACAGCTGAGTTGCGACGAGCTGCAATCGTAGGTGGTAGGTACCTTCGGTGTTACAACGGCGAAAGGGGGTGAATGCATAACCGCCTCAATGGCGACGGGAGACGCGTCAAGACGCGTACAACGGGACGACGAAAATGATGGGGGCCTCACTCGTTCTGCTGAACCAAATCCTCGTAGGTCGAGATGAAGGGGGCACGACCCCTCACTAATAGTAGCAGGAACTGGGCTCCAAAACACCCACGTTACGCCGAAGATCACTCGACAAATTTCGAATCACCACCACCACACACAAGCGCTCTCTGCCACGGGCTCTGGAAGACTGCCTTCAAGGCGAAAACGCCCGCAACATAACTGCTGAAGCAGCACCCGACGGGAAAACGACTGACGCCCCCGCCATAATGGCGGGAGCGCCGCACGAAGCACACACTATCCGACCACTTGCTTGATCGACGGCTCTCGGCCGAATCCCCGAGGGAAGCGTTGGCAAAAGGTCACCTTGGCCGTGTCCCCCACGTGACTAAACCACAGCGAATCGCAAGGCGATGAAATGAAACCAACCAATGCGGGCCACGCTGGTATCACGCCGCCACAGCGTGCTAAATGAAACAAACCAAGCGGGCCACGCTGGTATCACGCCGCCACAGCGTGCTATTCAGAATTCAGAAAAACGCCATCAGAGGAGAGCTCCAACCGACGACAAATACTGCTTTTGGGGCTAAATATGTGCGAAATCGTGATTCTGGAATTAGGCGATGGAGCCAAATAAAGAGCTAGAAGGGCTTAGCATACGGGCACGCTGCTCTAAGCTTAGGCGGCTATTTAAAATACCAAAATGACCTAAATAAAGGCGTGAAATGCAATTAAGCATCTGCGACAGCAAAATGACTTAACAAGTGCGACAAGAACCTTAAATTCATCAACGAAATTAAAAATATGATCAAAGGTAACAATTCTCTCTTTGCTACCATTGATAAATGTTTACTCGTTTTAGAAGAGTATTCGCGCCGAAATAATTTGTGGATTTACGGTATGGCAGAAAATTGCTGTGAAAATACTGATATTAAAATTAATTCAACATAATCACACAATATTATTAGAGATATCGACAGAGGGCATCCAGTTCAGTCAGTTATTTCTGGCAAACACAGGCTAGTGATAGGTACAATTTAGAAGTCTATTGTACTGCATGAAACCGTAAAGAAAATTGATAGATTTTTATACTCTTTATTATATTAATCTTAATTTTTGTTTATATTATTGTTCTATTTAAATAATATTTTGTATACCAAGGCACTAAACTTTAACGTTCTATCATGAATGTGCATTTTGTTGCTGAGGCCCGTAGGGACAAGGCAAATAAACCACATGAGGGATAAAAAGGTACTTCAGTGCCGAGACGTACATTATGTTATTTTTATCGAGGAATCGTGAAATTACAACATTTTAACCAACTTTTGTAGGTTGTGTTGACGTGGGTTGATGTTTACCTGTCGCCTCGCCACCAACAAAAAGTCGTAAAACAATGGGTTACTTCACTGTCGATTTCTCATATTTTAATTACAATTTCGGCGTTCTTCACTGCCGATTAAAAATGTATATATATTTTATTCTTCAATCTTAAATGTTGTTATCGACATAATTCGATAGTTCTGAGTAGGGATCGCCAGCCGTTTTTGTCGTTTGTTGTTTGGTATTGCAATGGTATGTCTAATTAGTGTTGTAATATGTTATTAATTTAATTTTTAAATAAGGATACCACGCAAATATTTTTCGTATTCGTGTTATCAAATCTTAAGTTGATTAAAAGTTACTTGTAAATTGATAGATAAAAATAAATAGTTGTATGCCCTTTATAATATTTTATTTATCTCTAATTAATCCAATAATACGCTAGCTCAAATCGATAAAGCACAGACTCATCTCGGTTGGGTCCACCCTGAATGCATAATTTATTAAAATTTTTAAATACGGATCTGTCTCCGCATACGCTTAACTGAGCACAATCGAAACTCAAATTGGGTCAAATATAAGCCAAGATGGACGCCGTTTGAAAGATCGCGTCAAATTGAATAAACAAAACAAATGAAATCGATCACAGTTCTATAGGTAAGTATTTAAATTAGTTGGTTTTCGCGGCATTAATCCTCATTGGTTTCTAGCATTTGTTTATGGGGCCCGCTTCTATCTCCCAATTGTTTATTTTGGCGTCGGTCTAAATCTCACCCACGGATAACCTCAAATAATGGAATTTGGTCTTTGTGGCATACTAGAATCACTCGTACGGCGATGGAACTGGCCTGGATTGCCTTGAGTTTTTCTCTTCTTATGCATGCATGAATTTCCCGGCGCTCAGTTAATTAGTTTTAGAATGAACAGTACCTGCACTAGTCGTTCTCAAATCGGAGGGTTCGTAGCTACTCTGACCTTGTTGCGGGGCTGCTATTGGTCGGATCCTGCTGTTGCGGCATAGGCACGTACCCCACAGGCTGCTGAGTGGCACTGATGTTTTCCCCAATGTGCTGGCTAGACTGGTCGACCTCCTCGTAGCGGTCGGAACTAAGGCTGCTTCGGATCGAGGTTAAGTCACACAACGTCGAAGACCTCAACAATTTTTGGTGGCGGATTTTGATAAAAATAATACCACATGGACACAAAAATTTGCTGAACACTCTGGTAAAGTTTCAGACATGTATTTTTATTTTTAATATCATAAATTTTTATTTTAATACAGAGCACAATTTCACACATCAAGCCATTAATTTATTCATTTGTCTTCTTTTGTTTGTTATAAACAAAAGCTAGTTAGTTTCAAATTGATTACGTATGTTAACATGGTTCAAAATACTGACTATAACAATAAATCCTACTTAAATCTAGGATTTTGTACACTAATATTACATCTAAAATAATTGTTTACATTTATACTAATTTTGCCTGTCTATTTGTCACTGCACGTCTTTTTAATTTGCGTTTAAATATTCACATCTCACTGCACTGATTAGAGTATTTAATTCGGGCATTTCCTGCACTGGCTTCCTTCGAATTCACTGTTTGATTTTCCACACACATTTTTAAGTTCATATGCTGTCTCCTTTTCTGAACTTTCTATACCCCTTTTTGATTCGTAGGGTTTCCTTCAAATGCTTTAATGCCTTCATTCTTATCCCCTCGTTGCATGTTCATAAGCTTATCTAACTTTCAATTACCTTTCTTATAAAACCCTGACTGGATTTCACTATTAAACTGTACCTGAATTCTACGCTTCATTCCCTTGCGTTTGCGATCCATCTTGTAATTATTAAATTTCATTCGGCTTTGCATTTACTTTAGCACAAACCTAATCAATTAACTGAACTTACATTCAACTTAGATCCCTGTTTAAATTGAGCTTTGCTTATTGCGTTCATTAATTAATTATTCTGCAATTACTGGCATCTAATTACAAATGTATTTATTCTGGCAAATTCAAGTTTTAGCTTTGCAGTTATATAAAATATCCCACTCTGAGCTTTCATGAAATGTCCATTAATTTGGCAATGCTAACAGAGTTGATTGGTAGGGCTTCAAACCATAGCAGTATATAGTTAATGACATTTTCTGAAAACTAATTTTTAAATCCATGTTATTAACTCTTAGTTGGTGAATAAGTATGTGAACCAAGCTATTGTTATTATAATTTAGTCTTTCGTTATTACCATGAAAATAGGGTATATCAATATTGCATTCTTTGTTACAAATGTCCACAAATTTTCTGATCATCTATTAACAAAATATTATAATATTGTAGCTATCAATGAAACTTGCCTGAAACCTAATTTTAGTTTAGATAATTATGAAATAACTGGCTATAAATTAATAAGAAGACATCGTAGAGCAGGTGGAGGAGGTAGACTGGCATTTTATGTCAAGGAAAATCTGGGACTTACAACAATTTTCAGTAGCTTTGATTTATAAGTTAAAAAGCGGCAGTAACGTAGAATTTTTTGATGAATTTGAACACCTATTTTCTAACACAGTAAAAGAATTTGCTAAAATCATTCGTTTAGAAGATTTTAAAATCAACGGGTTAAATAATGTTAGCAGTACAACAACAAAATTAATGTCTCTAACTTCTCTCATTACTTTCAAGATAGTATTTCTAAAGTAACATATATATAACATAAACAAATAATGAAAGTGATGGATAGGCATGCTCCCCTGAGGACAGTAGAGGTAAGAACACCACCGTGCTTGGATAACTGATGTTGTTAAGCAAATGATAAAACTTCGTAACCACGCACGTGTTAAGGCAAAAGAAACTAAGCTGCCTTCTGATTGGGGCTTTTATAAGACTTAAAAATTATTCCACCGCAGCTACAAGAAGGGAAAACAATGCTTAGATAGAATATGTATCGAAGAACACTCATTCGAAGACACTTTGGCAAACATTAAGCATATTTAATATAAGTAAAGAACTTGACATTTGTGTTGCAGATAATTTATCTGACGTAAATTCCATAAATAACTACTTAATTAATTCTACTAAATTTGATCTTCCCATTCCGAGTTATAAAACGAGATATAAATTTACAAATATTATTTTTTTCTTTTATACAAGTAACCGTTGATGAAATACTCAAAATAATTAACTAACTTAAGTCTAATGCATATGGGGTAGACGGCATTGATTTAGAAAATATAAAACTGTGTTCTCTTCATATAATATAGATTTGTCTTGTAAACGCTGTAATTCCTCAGGTATCGAAAGAAGCTTTGATAATCCCAGTATGTAAAACTAAAGAACCAAAATAATTTAATGACCTCCGTCCCATTAGTATTTTACCAACATTATCAAAAGTTCTTGAGAAAAGAATTGATATTCAAAATAGTTCGCATATGAATAACTGTAAATCGCTGAAGATACACAGGTTTTGTATTTTCTCCACCTGCTCATGATTATTTAATAAACAATTTAAACATGGATTTGGATTCTCTGTTAAATTTTTCAACTAAATTACGTCTTAAAATTGAATTAAATAAGCCATTCGTTAAATTTTTTTGGGAAAAATGTGATCTTACTCTTAATTATAACGTACAGGTGAATGGCGAACGGTTACCAGTCGTAATTGAAATTATAAATTTTGGTTTGGTGATCGATTTGGATTTACGGTTTAATATATATCAATAAATTGTTATAATGAACTTATTCACCTTTAAAAATGTTATATTCTAATAAAAACTTAGTTTGATAAGGACTTCAGTCTAATGTTGTCTAATGTACTTATGATGGATGCTGGAACAAGTAACAAAGTACAAGTCTTGCAAAGTTGCTGCGTTCGATTTGCTTTAAAGATAAAGATAAAGCATCAACATATTACTCCATTTTACAAAGAAATTAAACTTTTAAAAATTGATCAACAGCAACTTCATTAGGCGCTATTACTAGCACACTCCTCTTTTAAAATCGTGTCCTAGCTACGTATTTGTATCGACAGCTAATATTCAGACAAGATAAAGATGGTTTTAAATTTAAGGTGTTCAGGTTTAGACATTTCACAACACTCCACGTCCTTTTGCCAAAGATTCTTTGTTTATAATGCAGCAACTGCTTATGACGTCAGTTGTCGTAGGACCAATGCTTGCAGAGACCCAATCTGATGAGATAGTTTTTCATGTTCCTAGGGCTAGTCATTGTAATAATAAATTCATGGTACATATTATAAAAAGAGCATGATACCTGGCTGACTAAACTATAAATGAAGAGTTAAATGATTTTGGAGGTTTTCATTGATATTGTCATTAAGTAACAAACGACTTCCGGAATTGGACCGTGTCGTTATTGTGGTGGAAAAACTCAACGTTTCTGCCACTTTCGTAAGGGGCTTCATAAGGACAAAAAGCAGAAGAGCACAGTCACACAACGTGTAAACCACGCCAGAGGCGAAACTGCTCTAACGATACGTCTTAATTTGATCGGAGACGTTTCATGTAGCTGTTCTGTTAGATAACCTTCTATAATTTCCTTTTTGTAATTTCTAATCCTCTTTCGAACAGTTTTATTGAAATCTGTGTATTCAACACTGCTCCTCTATCCAGTCATTAGAAAAACTATCATTTTATGTAGAATTTCCTTTATTTCGTCCTAAATTTGCAATTTTCTATCTTCCTCTTTTTTACTACTTCTTCACTAGCTTTTGTGATCGATAATATTAGTACTTCGTTTATTTCATTTATATTCCTCTTAGACATTTCTTTTAGTTCGATCTTTTTACTTACTTGTTAATTATGGTATTCGCTCGTACTAGTTTGTAGTATCTCCCTATATTAAACTGCTTTAATACTGTTATGTCTGATACTATAGTTTTATTTGAAGACAGAACATAGTCAATAAAGTGTTTAGTACTTCCATTAAGGGTAATCTATGTCCACTGTCGGTTTCTCTTATTTTTAGAGAATGCGTTCATTATGACTAGGTTTTCTCATTCTAGCAAATTTAATAGCACGTCACATCTTTTGTTTATCTTTTTCTATCCGAAATTTCCTATTTTTACTTCGTTCTCTTCTCGTTTTTATCTAAGTTTAGCGTGTAAATCTCCTATTAAGCTAGTGCTTCTAAGTTTTTCATCTGTTAGTGCCGATTGATTTGGTAGTGTAGTTATTCAACTACTTTGTAGGCGTATACTGCTGTTGGTGGGTATAATTGAATAATCTTCAGATTGTAGTTATTGGTTATTTACATTATTATATATGGTACCCTTTCGGATTTTCCTGGGTAGCAAATGGTATTAGGTCCAATGTTCTTGAGTTAACGATGAAACCTAACTATCCGCTATAGATGTTTCCTGGGGTACTTTGTAGTATACAAAGTTTCCTGACTTTAGTTTTATGCATTCTTCACTCTTTCTTCTTATTTCACACACACCGAGTACATCGCCATATCATTTCCTATAGTTCTTCTTCCAGTTGTATTATCGTGTCATTGCTCGGCAGAGCTCTAAAACTATAGGCTGTAATGCTTAGCCCTGTTGTGTTTTTCTGTTTGGTTCGTTTTGTTTATTTTGAGGGCGTTTGGCCATAACTCGTCACGCTGGCCATATGCGGGTTGAAGAGTAGAAATAGAAAGTATAAATGAATAGAATAATATATGGGTAGCATTTAGGTTGGGACATGAATATCCACGGTAAATGGAGGTGTAAGAAAACCAGAATTCGCGTGGGCTGGATCGGTTTCCAGAAGTAGACATACTCTAGAAGCTGTTTCACAGGGGAGTACCCACCCGCTATCCTATTGAGACTACTATTGAACTAAAACAGCGTATCCTTTTTTTCTTTCAGCTTTTGCAATTTAAAGAAAGAAGTAATGAGTCACACTGCATGTCGGTCGTGGCATAAAAATTATTTTCAATATTAATTAATTAATTTATAGCACCTAGCTGAAGCTATGTATGAACTACTTTAGGACACAGGCTCTTATCCAAAGAATTTTCGATGATCATAAAAAAAGACTCGAAACGTAATTAAATCGTAATGTGTGGTACATTGTTGAATTCAGAACACAACGGGCTTCTGAAATTTGACATCAGAAAATAAGGTGCTTGATTAAAAATTGTAGTTTACGATGGTTGCTCGAAGAGGAATAGTCTCATAAAAAAATTGATAACGTAATCTTTAAGTTCATGAAAAATTGCTTAAGTATTGTCAGTTTCACTCCAAATTTAATATTAGTGCCAGAAAAAAATAGAACAGCTAATCAAAAGGTAACTCAAAAACGAAAAGGCGTATCAAGGATTTCTGGCGTGTTAATCCCTTAATTACGCAACTTCTTTCCTATTTAATCAAATGTGTATCTCTTACTTTAATGAGATTTCCATACTAGCCTACGTTATCTTGGACACACTGTATACAGCGAGTACCTTCAAAATAATAAAATTTTGTTTATTTTTGCTTTAACTGAGAAATTGTGAAAGAAGCAATTTGTACATACTTCAGGCTTTACCTTTGACGAAAATGTGACCTAACAGATACAGGGTAAGTTCTGTAAACTAGAAAAAGGAGTCAATGAGAAATGAGTTCGATTTAATGCAGCCGCGACGCAAAGACGTGAAGAGTGCTTCGTGACGCTTGTACGAAACGGTCGATGTACTTCCGGGGTATTGCCAAACGTAAAAACCGCTTTTGCAGCCGTAGCCGTTCGAATTCGGCCGCCGGTAATTTTTTTATTTGAAAATTGATGTAATTTGAATTACCAAGTGTTTTCACTTATTGTTTCAGTATTATTAGTAACATACAACTATCTTTACCCCAAGTTTCTAAAATTTTTAAAATTATTTGGTGCCACAGCTTTCACTTGCGAAGGAATTTCCGAGTAAAGCTCTTTACAAATGTTTTTAAAACAGTATTAAGGTTTTTAATTGGTTTTTTACTAATATATTATTAAATTGTTTCACATTTCGTTGTGACGACGATTTTTTTAATGCCAATGCTATCATGTTGTATTTACTGTGAAATTGACATAAGTGTACATAAGACTAATAAGTAGCCAACTACGATTTAAGTATTGGCGTATTGTACCGGGTGGATAAAGAACCTCTGTTTGAGGCCCCATAACTCATGTTATAGTAGAGATACAGGTTTGAGATTTTCAGAGGGAGAATGAGAAATTATGTACGCAACATTTAAATAATTTATTTCAGGAAACAACAAAACCATAACTTTTAAAAATTACATTGGAAAAAATCGTTTACAAGCTTACTTATTTAGCTAGTTAAAATCTAGGTATAGAAACTACTTCAGGTTATTTAAAACATGCTGCATTGTCCCTCCATTTTGCATATGCACTGTTTTTAACCTTTTCTTAAATTACAAAGTTGATTTTCTAGTTAAATCTAAAGATATTTCGTCGCAACATTCTTCTATATTTTCCCGCAATTCGACCAGTGTTTCAAATGATGTTCTACACTGGAAATAAACCCGTTCTTGAAGTGCGTCCCAGCTACAGTAATCCAATGGAGTTATATCAAGTGAATTTGGTGGCCATTCATCAGCTCCTACATTTAGTGTGTTCAAAACCGAACATAATATTCCGTGTAAAAAGGATTTTCCAAAACCCATCTTTATAAGATTCCTGTTCCGATATTTTTCAACAAACTTGTGTGAGACTTGGCATCCATATTTTGCTAGGTTTCTTCGACAATAATTGTCGATAATTATTATCCCGAGATCCACTTCATTAGCTGATTTAGCAGGGAAGCTGTATAGTGTCAAACTTGAAGAGGTTTTTTTTATCTCTTCAAGTATGACAGCCGAAAGGTTTTCTGGAAAATACAAAAATATTGAAAAAGGCTAAAAATGTCTAGATATCAATTAGTTGGAAAATCGTAGACAAAAACGTGGTTTTGATATGTTTACGGCGTTTTTTATTTGTTTCAGATTTTATTTAAGGCTTTGTCGTTGATACGTTCTATACTCTACAGAAAACAGCTTAGGACGTCAATTCGTAAATTTTACTCATAATTAGTATTCATGTAAAGGCGGCACCGAACCCGCTAGAACCTTTCTGAGATATCTGGAAGGTGCGAGAGAAGGTTCAATAATTTTCCAGCACGCATTCGAACAAGTTGAACAACTTCGGGCTGCAATAGAAATTAATGAACCTAAATGGCCAGAAAAGATGAATAACTTTGAGTAATGGTTGGGCCCCATAGCTTAGCTTTTAAAGGTAATATGGTGCAGTATTCAAACACGCTCCGCGTCAAGCTTTCTCCGATCTGAAAGGCCCTTTGAATTGTACCCTTTACATCGACGAGCACACGGTAGAACGTTGGCAGCTTAAAACGCCCGTCGTGTAAATGCCGACCTAACGTTAATTCAGCTATTCATCTAAGGCCATTTCGATGTAACATTAATAACCCTTCTTCAACGTTCGCTAGTGCTGCAGCTAAAGTAAACATGGGTAATGTACGTGTTCCGTATTTTAAAATTACCTCGCTCACGAAGTTTGGAGCAATTATTAATTTGGCTTTGCCATTATTCGGCGACAACATTAAGCACTTATATAGATACCTTCGGCGTTGCAAATAGTAGTATCGTCCCAAAGCAGGTTACTTTTTTAGCGAGTCATATGTAGGTAGATAATCCATTCGCAAATTTCCTTCTTCCCAGTAGGCTGTTATATGTTTTTATTAGGTTGGATGCATGAATAATGATAGAAATCAAACAGCGATATGAAAGAACTATGACATTTTGTACTACTTTATTGACATTGTTGCAATTTTAATGTCAAAATTCTGAATATTTTACGGAAGGAGTTTAACTGGCAACAATGCAATGCAAAAACCATAACCACAAACTGAACACAACATAACCCAATTGCCATGCCTACCAACAAAAATGTCACCCTAACATAGTCTGTTGGGAGGACGAAACATCATGAATGAATGATAGGTACGTGTGATGTGGGCTCGCATTTTCTTTTAATTCAAGAGTAATTCCCCAGTTTTAAACATATTAATGAATATCATTGTCATGATTAGGTAACGCACATTGCATTTAAGGAATGGTAAAGCGAAAAGTAATGTAATATTACTTACTTTGGTTATTATTGATGTCTTGAAATAGTTTTCTAAACTAGTAATTAGATGTATAAGCGGGATACGCTACCGCATGTATAAGACAAAAATTAACTGTTAGAAATAGATGATATGATGTGTCGTGTGGTTTAATATTTGGTTGTTGAGATGAACTCTGTAGGTACCAAATTTAATGAATGTGATTTAAAACATTGCTTAACAAGGCAAACCCTTTTTAAATAAATGCGTTTATTATACAATATCCTTTCAAATTCAAGACTTATAAATAGTACATTGCCTACATATAAACTTGACTTGTTCATAGTAAGTGGTGCATATTTTCTAAGTAACTATTTCACATCATGCAGCGCTTAATTAATACAACATATTAAAAATTGGCGGAAATTTACAAGATACATTACTTATCTAATAGAACAGGTTTAAATTAGCTGGGTACAGTAATTAACTAGCGGCAATGGATGCAAAAATTTGATAAGCTTTAAGCGATAGCCTAACTTTGCAGCCGGGCTAGATCAAACAGAAATAAGCAGCTGCAGCTCAAAGCGTAGGTAATAGGCGTTGATATACATGATGTTTTTCAGGTTTGCGTTGATGTGAAGAGTTGCTCTAGAGCATTTTTGCTAAATGCTTAATGACTGAATATCCCACCATGGGTAGAAATGAAATTTCATGGTACCACAACGCGACGGACACCGAAATTTAAAATTTGTAGGATGCGGCTTTATCATCATCATCATCATCATCATTCAGCTTATCGAAGTCTACTGCTGGACGTAAAGCTTCTACTGAGTTCGGTTTTCTGCTGTCTGCATCTAGTTGGTGTTAATGAGTTTTAAGCAGTCGATCCATCTTATGGGGGACGTCGTCTGTTCCTAAAAGCTTCCGATCTAGGCATTGATTCAAAAATTCTTCTGTTCCATCTTTCGTCGGTAGTTCTAGCTATATGTCCCGCCCAGTTTTATTTTAGTATAACTATTCTATCCACGTTCATCTGAGTATTTCTGTATTGGGTATGTGATCCCTGAGAGAGATTGCTAGCATCGATCGTTTCATCGCTAGTTCATCTTAAGTTGTTTAGTCTTTCTATGTTGATATTGAACCTCATGTTTTTCCAACCTGTAGTTTTGAATACTACTGAATGTTCCAAAGCTAGAGTGAACAACATTGAGTGTATTGCATTTCCTTGTCCACGTTCTAGCGTTATATATCTATAACCTACTCGTATTGGATTACGGGCTTCTAATATTTCTGTAACTTCCATCACATCAAACACCTTTCTGTTGTCAATGAAAGTCGACAGTAACGGTCTATTCTACTCGATACATTTTTTCAATAAAATGTTAAGGTTGATGAGTGACCACTTGTTTCATATCCAGCCTTCTTCATTGGTTGGCAAACGTCTAGTTTAGGAATTGGTCTCGTTGTAGAGTTTTCAGGGACATACCTTCTAAGACAATAATTTCGGGATGTCCCAGCTGGGTCGATTCTGTTTCTTCGGATTGTCTTGACTGAGACTTCTATTTTAGTTAAATATATCTCTTACTCATCTAGCAGCCAGTATTAACCAGTGTGTTAGAGTATCGACTAAGAACCCCTCAAGCAAAGTAAATATGGTTGGCCAATCATAGAAGGACCTCACCTCTCGGCGGCCTACTAATTCCCGACTAATTTTATATGTAGGTGTAGCAACATATAATGCCACAATTCTGTTCACGGAACAGAAAGCAGTAGAACTGGAAGTTTAACAGTTTAAATATATAAAATGGAGTTTGTGGGAGGTAACGGGGGTGGAAGCAATTGGAAAAAGTAAATAATTAATTTTAAAAACACCTAATGTGTTACTACAAGCGGGTTCATCCATAGACGACCACGGAATGGCATCTATATTACAGGCATATTTTTAAGAATAATATATATATTTATTCATTCCTAATATTTGGCCTCGTTTACCTTTCGGTGTCGAGGTCCATTAATACCGCGCAGAAACTACAACAGCGGTAGTGGATCGCATGTAATTTACATTATGCTTCACTGCATTCATATGCATAACCTACTCAACAACCATTAACCTAACTTAGGTGTTATGAAAAATTATTTCAAAATCTAAGCAGTTAATTTTTTTAAATATTGGATGGGTCGTTAGCAACCCGTTGGTTGGGCACAATCTGTTACATAATAGGTTTAAAAAGAGGGGATCTCTCTATAAGAGCTATACACAAATAAAACCACTCAATTAGCTATCACAAAAATTATAATGAAGTAAAACGTTATACCACTGCTGGAAATTTTAAAGATATGGGTTTTATTTACTTGCTACATAAACAGCAAAAATTCCGTTGAATTGGTTTTTTCACATTGCATTTGATACAGGATTATTATTTACGTCATTCCAATAGAATCGTCGTCTTGGTAAAAATGTACACCCCTGAATATAAATTATACCTATATAGGTATACAAAAGCTAAAGGTTCAGGGTCATTTTAATTCCCTCAACTGGGGGCGGGCTGCTGTAGAGACATTGCGTCCCTCTTCAGCCAAGAACGGAAATTATAGGATGGGTGAGAGAAAGGAGGGGTGGAGAATGGAATAGAGGCCAGGAAGGATGGAGAAAATCACCTAAAAACCTGAATCAGAGCAGACGTGCACGGGAATCGAACCCCCGATCTCCTGAATGCTACGAAAACGTGGTAACCGGTATACATTATATTTTCGTTTAAGTTTATTTATTTCCTTCTTGGTGCCGTATATAAGAAGCATATCAAATGTTTCTGGGTTGGTCAACAACACACAACAATGTATACAGTGGAGAATGGAATAGAAGCCAGGAAGGATGGAGAAAATCACCTAAAAACCTGAATCAGAGCAGACGTGCACGGGAATCGAACCCCCGATCTCCTGAATGCTACGAAAACGTGGTAACCGGTATACATTATATTTTCGTTTAAGTTTATTTATTTCCTTCTTGGTGCCGTATATAAGAAGCATATCAAATGTTTCTGGGTTGGTCAACAACACACAACAATGTATACAGTGGAGAATGGAATAGAGGCCAGGAAGGATGGAGAAAATCACCTAAAAACCTGAATCAGAGCAGACGTGCACGGGAATCGAACCCCCGATCTCCTGAATGCTACGAAAACGTGGTAACCGGTATACATTATATTTTCGTTTAAGTTTATTTATTTCCTTCTTGGTGCCGTATATAAGAAGCATATCAAATGTTTCTGGGTTGGTCAACAACACACAACAATGTATACATTTCCTCTCGCAACTCTATAAAGTTGTCAGTAAAACATATTCCAGCAGAAACGTTTTTTGTAAAACAGTTTCTATTTTTTCTCAGTTACGATTCAAGAAATACCATCTTGAAAACATAAAGATCCTTTTCATTGTTATTGTGATTTCTCTTTGCAACTGACGAAAATTCAAGCGGTCAGGGTAATTTACACTCTTCGTCATCACAAAATCATCTTTACTACATAAAACAAAAGGGTAGTTTACCTCAAAAGAAAATAGTTTTCACTTCACTATCAAAGCGACTTGTTTAAAAAAAAACTGAAATATTCTTAAAATTCTCTTCGAACCAAGCGGGGCTTAATGCTACAATCTTAAAATAAAATTCAAAAATTTTTAGTCCATCGCACCTCCTGTAACATCAGTCCTGGGACACACTGTATACCTGCTTTCCTTGATATGCAAATGCTTGCAGTAATCCTTTTATTAACTGTGACATCAAAAGCGCATTGATCAAGTTTTCGCTTGAGTTATTTAATATCAACCACAAAGTCTCAGTTTGATTAGCAAACTTTTATATACGTGTATATATCGCAATGTTAGTGGATACAGCTTAAATGAAGTACAAAGTTTCATGGAATGAATATGAATATTCCAATATAAATTGTTTCGAGTAAACCAACATAAATGTACATTTAAGTAATTATGGTAAAGAGTACACTAGAAGAACACATCACGCTATTTTTGTATATGAATTCAACTAGAAATCTAATTCCATTATGAATCTATATTTTTTCTTCAATAAAAGAACTGTTAAAACCTTTTAACCTCTTTTATACTTTTTTTTATGCGAGCTTTTATGTTAGACTATTATGAAACTTTCATTATTCCTTCACACGAATTGACTAAACTATATGCCCCTACCGCAAACTTAATATGAAACATATGTATGGCATACTTCAATCAGGAAATGTATTCGAAGGATTACAACTGGCGTGCAACTTATCGAAGCCTAAAACTTGTATAATAAAATTATTCGATTTATCAATACAAAATTTGCTTATTAATAAGTCCATTATAGGAAACTATTTGCATGTTTCAGGAGCGGACGTATTTTAGTTAAATCTAGTTATTTTTGTAATAACAAAGTGGTCTTCAGAATTGTAAGATAAATATTACAACGGCAGAGCGACGTATGTAAGAGAAAAACAGCTCAGCTCCGCGAACGCTTATACCAAGTGTTTCACGTAATGCCAGAACATAGGGAAATACTCTACTTGACTTTGTTGCTTGTTTAAGCTAGAAGTAGCTGTAATAAGTATTTTGCATTCTATTCACAAACAACAGTCCAGCCATGATCAAATTTGTTTATGCCAAAACAAGTAAACCTTAGGATACCTCTTGGAACAAGAATTCAGTTCCCGCAGAAAATTAATATTCGGGCTGGTATTTTCAAAAATAATATTATTGGACCGTTTAAAATAGTGGGTAATTTAAATTCCGATCCTTATTTAGGACTTTTAATCAGTCAGATTGGTTCTGCATGTTATTTTCTGTTAGTTATCAATTCAGGTATTTAACTAACTACAATGAATAATAATGTTAAACATTCTAATGAAGAGAGGGTAGTTATTATGAAAACATTTTACAGTGGCGTCAGTTTACGCATAGCTCGTGATTTATTCTTGTTTATAGTTATTTACGTGGCAAGCTTAGTAAATTAGCTATAATGTGAGAGCCGGATAATTTGCAGGGCGAGCGACATAAGAGCGCTCCCTGTTATCCGAGTCCCAATAAAGGCTAATTGCAAGCGACCCGCGTAGAACGTTTGATTTCCTGTGGCTGAAAATCGTAAAAATTAATATTAATAAAGAATGTGTGTATTAGAAAACAAGCTGCCTGTAAAGTCGCCAGGGCAACATTTTGGAGGCACCCTGCATGTACAGACTCATTTACCGAGTCAGTTTAGACGACAGTGACCGAGCTTTTAAGAAGTGATGAGAAAATAAAATTTAATAATCGACCTATTTCACCTTCATCATCAATTCACAGGTTTGTGATTTTTTTTAAATACAGTAAGTGAAGCTGCAGGTGATTCAAAAGGTAATTTTAATATTGCAGTTTAAACAAATACTCAATCGAGACATTACGATGACAGTAAATAGAATAGAAGATCCAACGATGAACTGGACGAAAGGGTTTTGGGGTTGATAAATGCTGATCAAACAACCAGCATAAGATGTATATGTAACGTATCGACAAGCTTAGTGCATAAGCTTCTGAAGAAGCATGGCTATCATCCCTACAAACCTCAGTGCCATCAAGGGATATACTTAGTGGATGAAGAAAGCAGGCGCATATCCTGTGATCTAATGCAGGGACGCTCAAACGAAGATAGGAACTTTCTTCGGTCAATTTGTTGTACGTGCACACTCAATAATGAACCGAATACGCACAACACTCCATACTGGGCTCAAGTAAATCCTCGGATACCTTTTGGCACAAGAATGCAGTTCCCGCAGAAAATTAATATTTGGGCTGGTATTTTCAACAATAATATTATTGGACCGTCTGAAATAGTTGGTAATTTAAATTCCGATTCTTATTTAGAACTTTTAATCAATCAGATTGGTCCTGCAAGAAGAGAAGTTGCACGTGACAACCAGGAGATTTGGTTTCAGCATGATATCTGTCCAGCGCATTATGGTTTGAATGTGAAGGAATATCTAAGTGATAACTTTCCTAATTGCTCGATTGGTGGCGGTGGTACTATCAACTGGCCACCAAGATCTCCTGATTTGGCATCATGCGACTTCTTTTTGTGGGATTATTTGAAAAATAAAATTTACAGAAGACGTCGCCCAAATATTTACTCTTTGCGGGAAGCAATAGTTGCGGAGTGTTGCTTGTAGTTAAAAAAAATTTCACAAACTCGTGAATTATTGATACAGATGGAATAGGTCGATTATTATATTTAACCGAGAATAAATCACGAACTGTGCGTAAACTGTAAAATCTTTTGATAATAAATACCCTCTCTTCATTAGAATATTCAATATTATTAAAGCATAGTAATTAGTTAAATACGTGAACTGATAACTAACAGAACATAACATTTATTTTGGCATAAACAAATTTGACCATGGCTGTAATGTGAAACAGCCGTTCAAACTTTGCAGCAGCACCTGGCTTTTCTTGAGGCTTATCGACGTGGTTTTACTCCTGGCCAGATTCTAATACGCCCGCTTGCTATGTGGTGAACAGCAACAGAAGGTCAATCTTAACTTAACAAGTCCCTCGCTTGCGTTAATACATTGAACTTCGACATATTCTGCAATTATGGAATTCTTTGCATCTTGTAATGTTTTGCGTCAATGCTAATGTATTCGTCAAGTAGCAGACTCTCTTAACGAATGATTATATTATTTGACTATTCATCTCGTGATGAATTTTATAGCAGATCTTTTGTCAAAAAGTTAATTAATTAAGCATTAAGACGAATGAAAGGAGAGTTGACGCATTTGAAGTGTGGACTGATAGACACATATTAAAAGTACCTGGACGGATAGGGTCACCAACGTAGAAGTACTCAATCGTTTGAACAAACACGTAGAAGTTATTAAACCATAAAAAGAAGAAAACTAAAATACCTTGCACACGTTATAATCATATGGAAAATATGCAGGAAAATATGTGCGAAAAGAGAAACGTAGATCGGAGACAATGCTCTTGGTTGAAGACCTCAGAGAGTAGGGGAGCGCGGTGAGGTTTTGGACAGTGGAGGGTTTGGACTTTAACATATTTAGAATTTCCCGCCTTCCTACAGGCTTAGGATTGATTCAGACAACATGTCCAAACCCTCCTAGCATGTTACTTTTATAAGCTTTATAGAATTTAGAGTGTGTAGTATTTTTTTAGGCACAACAAATAGGGAATTCCCACCAACTGTTATGAAGGCAGCAGTAGCAGAAGTTTTATCAGGAAATCTCAGCATGAGAAAAGCTGCTGCTGAACATAATGTAAAGAAATCAAATCTTTGCAATTATGTCAGAAAAGCCAAGTTGCTGGGTATTGAAAACGTACAATTTTCTCCAAATGTTGTTACTACCTAAATGGAAACTACTTTGAAAAATTATTTATTAACGTGTTCAGCAATGTTTCATGGCTTAACTCCAAAGACTACGAGGCGACTGGCATACGGATACGCAAAAAGAAATTTTGTAACTATTCCATCTTCATGGGAAACAAATAAAATGGCAGGTCGTGATTGGTTCACCGGATTTATGATGAAAAATACTGACATTTTACTGAGAACACTCGAAGCAACGAGTTTGGCCAGAATATCCAGTTTTAATAAAACAAATGTTTCAAATTTTCAAGACAAACTTCGGGACGTTATAACACGTTATGGTTTTACTGCCTCTGAAATATACAAACTGGATGAGACAGGAATTACCACGGTACAAAAAGTTCAGAAAGTAATTAGCAAAAAAGGGCAACATCAAGTAAGACAAGTAACTTCACGAGAGCGCGGTGAACTCATTACGCAAGTGGGCATCATAGGTGCAAATGGAACAGCATTGCCTCCTGTATGGGTGTTTCCAAGGCAACGGTTTGATGCAAGGTGTCCCAGATACTCTAGGTGCTCTAGGACTTGTGTACAAGTCAGGGTGGATGACATCGAAAAATATTTAAAAAGTTTTAGAGCATTTTGTACTGCATACACGATGTTCAAAGCAAAATCCAGTGTTGTTAATCATGGACAACCATGAATCCCATCTTTCTATTGAAGGTCTAGAATACAGTAAAGAAAATGGTATAGTAATCCTCACTTTACCCCCACATACATCAAACAAGCTGCAACCACTAGACAGAACTATTTTTGGCCCCTTCAAGACATTTTTTAATCAAGCGGCAGACGCATGGATGTTACGTCATCC
The DNA here is from genome assembly GCA_940337035.1 of Agriotes lineatus. NCBI lineage: Eukaryota > Metazoa > Arthropoda > Insecta > Coleoptera > Elateridae > Agriotes > Agriotes lineatus. Next base: position 66,933,758 of record OW679196.1, read on the forward strand.
TGGAGTTCCGTTAACTATATACGATCTTCCGGCACTTTGCTGCACTGCTTGGGATAGGGCTGCCACTCAGATTAATGTAAAATCAGGTTTTCGATGCACTGGAATTGTGCCCTTTGATAGAGATATATTTACTGAAGAAGATTTTCTATGTTCTTTTGTGACGGACAGGCCTGATCCAAGCATTGCCCAACTTGAGCAACCTTTAGGCCTACCCGGAACATCAAGCTCTGAATCATTCCAACTTGACAAGCCTTTACCTGGAACAGTAAACTCTGAATCGTCACAACTTTACCTGGAACATTAAAAGCAGATGATACCACGGCCAAACAAATATCTAGCACAACCATTATTTCCCCCGAAGTAATTAGACCTTATCCCAAAGCAGCCAAAAGAAAAATCAGTAACAGAGGAAGACCAACAATGAAATTGATAGTAGCAACAGACACGCCTGAAATGAAAGAAATAGCAAGCAAGAATTCTCGAAAACTGAAAATAGACAAAGATAAAGTAAAAATAGTTACAAAAAATAGTAGAAGAAAGCTCATCATCGGACGAAATCGAAGAACCCACATATAAGGACGATTCCTCCGAATTCGAAGTCGAGTTGAAAGATCCCGAAGAAAAAAGAGGTCTGTCAGTTGGTTCATTTATTATTGTAGAAGTTTACGGCAAAAAAATAGTAGTAGTACGAAATTGCGCAGCAAGAATTGAGAAGATTGAAGCCGATGGCTTTGAACTAAATTCCTTAAAAGACAAATTGCATCTAATCGTTTTATACTGTCCTCGGAAGAAAATACATTTATTAATAAAGATGTGGTATTAGAACTTCCTGAACCATTAACCGATACACGAACGCGATACTTAAATATGTTGTACTTCAATATGGAATTAACCGAATACAGTTTGTTTTAAATGTAACTACCTTGGATTTATTTGTTACCTAACGATTTCATATTAACTTTTAGTGAATTAAGTTAGTTATTTAAGTTATTTTTGAAGAAATTAAGTTTGTTTGAAACATAAGATTTATTTGTTAATGACTTCATATTGAATTTTAGTGATTTAAATTTGGTGTCTAAGTTATTTTCATAATAATGTATTTTGTCCAAAGGCTCCCACAATGGACAAAGGCAGCCTCTATGTAAATTAATTTTTTTGACGCAAATACAAATTTTAAAAAAATCATTACCTTAATTACATATGTATAAGGTACTAATATAAATAAAAAATTACAAACTGCAAATAATAACAAATAATATTTAAGAAAAAAATTATAATGTCAATTTTGTCCAATCCCTCCCCGCTTTCCCCTACAGTTGCAGTTTCGTCGAATTGTGTACAGCAGCAGTTAACACAGTTAGTATTGCCACGATAATAGCCGACCTTCGTTAGGAGATGCCACCTGAAGAAGAAATAGCATAAATAATCATGCCATATTATTAATTACTAAATATTGCAATGTCAAGATTAGACCTGAATTCAAGTTTTGGATGTGTCTCATGTGCCATAAATGTCATTATTATTTTATTTTTGTATCTTCTTGAGCAATTTAGAATTACTACGAAATTCAAAGTTGGGGTTTTCCCTTCATGTTATTGACCGATGAAATCGATGCAATTAAGCTCAATTATGCCTTTATGTGCAAGATGTTGAGCTAACAATTCTCTTTACTTCACGAATTGAAACCGATGACGACCTTAACTAATTACTAAGCATATTTCGGGTTATAGTAGAATACTCTGAACTAAGTACTTGAGGTCTGTAGGACTTTTCTGTTGATTATTAATATCATGAGAATGTTCTCGCATTTGTAGTTTTTTGGTCAAATTCAATCGGAACCCAAAATGTAATCTATAATAACAGCTGTCGAGGTTATGCATTTTTTCCGAGAAACTTGTTGGTAATGCCAATTGCTAATTTTTTTGTATTATTTACACTAAATATTCAGAAGTTTTAGTTATATACTTTTGTGACTTTTAAAGCGGCTCTATTTCACTATTGAGATGTTGCCTGTCTGGTCTGCCGTGCTCTGTATATGTACTATTACCGAGTACTCCTTGTTAAAATTATACTGCCGTTATTTATGCCTGCGAATGTTATGTGTGACCTTGCCGTGCTCTCTCTCTTTTCCAGGGAGAGTTCTAGTAGCAGCCTTCAACGTGTATCCTTTATTTGATTAGCAAACTGCTTGGGTTGCTTGCTGCATGGCGCGCATATTCTTTTACAGTTTTAATATTAGTCTCTCATTTAACCCACCACCAGCTCCGGCTGAGAAGTCAGCTGTTGTTGTTCCCTTTATCTGTCGGAGTAATGTAACACACTCTGATGATTCGAAGCGTTGGTCGATATGGGTCAACTAACAGCAAAAGGTAAATTTTTTGAGTATCCTTGTTTACAAGATACATAAAAACAGGAGCAACTAAAGAGCTTTGCCACAGCATGGCTATTCCTGCTTGAGTTCATAATATTCAAGGCGCATTAAGTAAAAAAAATATTGGGTGTTGATCTACGAAGACTACGCGGTCTAAGCCGAAATTAAATTTTAGTTACGTTAATTCGGGTAACTGCTAGAGCCCCAAAGAATAATATATAATTTTACAGTAATAAATTGTTTTAAAGTTTTAGTTGCTTTTAGAATTACTAATTTTAAATTCATTTAAAAATTGCAGAACTGATTGAATGCATTTGCAAGCAATGTGAACTTTTAAAAAGGTTCTACACTGTCGGTGTAGAGTTCTACCTCAAATACGCTTTAGCAGTAAAATCTGCAATCAACCAACTTATCAAACAGTTTGAATTCACAGGGAGCTTAAGGTATAACAAAAAGAAGGCCAGCAGAAAAATCAGTGCTAATGCAGGAATCCAAACTTGCAGATAAGATCACTGATTAGTGATCTGTCGGAGAATTGGCTTAGTACAACTACTTTAAGGGAAGATTATGTCTTATAGAACTAGCAGTCGTGAAAGAAAAATTTAATTCTAGAATGAATGGGGCTCTCAACTTAGGAAAGATAAAAACATCCACATTTAAATTATACATTTTAGAAAAGCCGATGTAGGAAGTTCACTTTTCATGTTTGATTATAATCTCATAACTACTGCAGTAAGTAGGTTTCTTGTCTCTATGGTTTTTCTACTCCCATGCATGAAATAGTAGCTTCACACATTGATCGCAGAACGTGAAGAGGGACTTTTAATAGCGATGCCTAAAATGCAATGCATTTTTTGTGGAGTTTATTTCACGCACTACGCCCATAAGAGCTCATATACGTTTTGGCACTGATAAAAATTTTAATGGATTGCTGTGCCACTGCCTCCTTTACTGGCCGTGCTGTGGTAAAGTTGGCTACTCTGTAGGTAATCCGCTATCACAATTATGTTAAAAAATATGAGCAGAACTATTTCGCCTATTTATTTGTGCATTATTACTTATATTGGAAGAGAGTTACATTATACAAATAAAATAAAATAAGGGTAAAAAATTTACAAGTACACATAAAAATACAATAATAGTAAATATTACATTTCTTCAAGTATCTTACTACTTAACCCTGCTTTTGAATTATTTGTTACATTTTGAAGATGCCCAGGTGATGCTATATACAAGACTGTAAATCTACTTATGACAGGTCATTAAAAGAAAATAACTATATGATGGAATTATAGAGAAGGAGGTCCATAGTAGGAGTACAACAACAAGTTAAACTGCTACAATCTACAAAAGTATTTTCTGGAATTGGGTGTTGTACTGAGTGTATTATTAAATAATTACATCATGTGAATTGGATAACGGGTGTTGCCTTTATTGCTAGTGGGCCTCATCGGGTTTCTAGTTAGAGTAAACATCTTGTGAACTGGATGAAAGGTTTTTCATTTACTGCTATTGTACTTCACCAAGTTTCTTATTGGAGTGGACGTCTTGTGAATTGGACCGCATCGAGATTCTTGTTACTGGGTTGTGGACAGGAGACATTGCAATTACTGGTAGTAGATCTTGTCAAGCTTGTTGGTGGAAGTAACGAGGATCCTGTCATATTTGGATGGAGGACGTTTGAAGTTACAGGTAGTTGATTGCATCTATACTTGGATTAATGCGAGGATGAAAAACTTCTGTAAGCGGATGGAATAAGCTTGTGTCAGTGAAGAGTCAGATTAAATTGCTTGGACAGGTGACAACTGCAGGTAAGAGCAAAAAATAAGGTATTAATAAAGTGAAGTGAAATAATGGAACTACTTACATTTTTCATGTTTATTGAATAATAGATATTGTAACAAATATGCTTTTGACTGATTTTCTACTTTCATAGTTATTTGACATTGACAATTATCCAACTCTCATAGAATTTTTTAAGTAAGCTTTCATTGAACAAAACTATTTTTCAAATTTCATAATACTTTTTATAATGTATGAAACAACCTGATTTAAGAGTAATTGTTCTGCTAGAGCTAGAAATATTTAATAACACCAATAATCAATAATTTATACAAAAGGGCATATAATTTACATAAATTCATCTAACATCGAAATTTTTTATAAGCTGGGAAATGAATGTCATACAGGGTTATAGCAATATATTGTTAAGGTTCTACGTTTCAGCGCCTATTTAAATATACACTGGCTACTCTATTTTAAATTGAATTACGCCTTTTAGATATTCAAAAGTTTCAAATTATAAAAATGATAATACTTAAGACTCTTTCATGGCTTTGGGTTAGAGACGGGCGCGTGAGTGAGTTTTCGCTCACGTTTACGCACGTTCACGCTCACGTTTACTCAAGTTCACGGCGTGACATGCCACTCACAACGTGACACGCAGCTTTTATTTCAAAATTTAAATTCAGATAGAACAGAGTGTTCAAATTTGAAATGAATGAAAAAACCCTAAACAGAACTAAAAATAGGTTTTGCACGTGACATAATTTACGTGATATGTTGCAATCAGAATACTTGACACAAAAAGAAAAAAATGGAAATTGACTACAATAACTTACGACAAGGGATTAATACTGATTTCTCGATAAATACATTTCTTGCAGCTGTCTTCAGAGACATTACCTTTAATACCAAAAGCTGTCATTGGAATTGACGTTTTCCTTATTGGTATGAGTATAGAAGGTATATGTTGCTATTCAACACTTTTAATTCCTAGAATTAAAAGTACTTTTACGTACAAGGATCAACATTTTCAGAGTTAAGGCGAGTATACAAAAAAAACAATACTTTTATTAGAATAATAAGTTCATCTACACATCTAGTCGAGTATACAAAACGAAACATTACTTTTCGAAAAATAGGTTCACCCGGGGCAACCTGCAGTTTTTTATTCGTTACTAAATATTTAACGTAAAATTAACGTGAAACGTGAATCACGTTTTGGAAATTTTCACTTACGTTCATGTCACGATTTTCAAATATTAGTCACGTTCACGACGGATATTTTCACGTCACGCGCCCATCCTTACTTTGGGTTCGATTATGTAGTTGCTTTGTTCTGTAAATTTGATTTCCAAATATTTTTCAACTGTGTATTGAAACTAACTGTCACCTATTATGTCAAACTAAACGTCAACAGCCTCCAAAACCAAACATGACAGATGCTTAATTCTAATTGTATAATATTAACTTTATATGATACGGTAAATACTTGTTTATAATTAATTGCACTTTTTAAATTGTCTTTTATTTGCTTTAGCGTTGATAAAACAAGATTACTACCCACCTTGTACTGCTCTTATACCACCTCCACTACAGCAATCCTTCTGAAGTCAACAGCTTGGACCCCTTCTTAGCCCTGCCGTAATGTCCTGCTTACGAACACTGATAGTCAAACCCTACTGACCAACAGCTGTCAACTCGCTAACTCCCGGCAGCTATCAGCACAAACTGCGCCTTACTCTGCTCGCGTTCCTGCCACCTTCCAGAATAGACCTCCTTCAAACAGCTCTCTGGCAAGTTAGCTGTCACAGATAAACTCCAACTGTCACACCTCTTCCGTAGCTCCAAGATTCATCAACCTCTGTCGTCAGTAGCCAACAGAATACCACAGATGTGGTCCTGTCTCTGCTATCCCCCTTGAATGGATCCTCTTGCCGCCAGAATGTATCCAAGAACTCAGTATTCAGCAACACTCAAACTAATGTAATTCCTTGTCAATTGTATTCTTCAAAATAAACTCTTTCAATCCAAATATTTAATTCTTCACTTCTTAATAACTCTTCTTGTATCTATTTAGCTTTACCATCTTCCAATTCTCTTCTGTAACTTAAATTTCATTTCTCATACTTATCTCTTGATATTTCACTTGTATCTTAACCCCGTAGATTTTATTAATTACCCTTTTTAACCTTTCCAAACTAATACATCAAAAATAGGGTAAAATTTGTATATTTTTTTATTAGACCAAAATTGTATATTACCTGTTTTATAAGTTGTATTATTGAAACAAAATACTTAACTACCCTCTATTTCGGTCTTAATGCCTTCTATATTATAATATTATTTGACCCTTACTTACTTTAAAATGATATTCTTATCAGGATCTGTCATGATACTACTTTCTATTTATCCTTTCTAGATTCAAAACACCTGCAAACGTTCAATAGTTATTATTTCCTTAAGAATTTGCTCTAATTTAGATTTATTCAATCAACCTTTTTCAAACATCCTCTACCTTTTGAATGGGTCAAAATAGATTGTCTTAATATAAAATGTCAAAATATATGGTCGCGCTGGTGGCTGAGTGGTAAGAGTGACAGACCCGTAATCACAAGTGACGATCAGTGGACCCGGGTTCAAATCTCGGGGTAGGCACTACTGTACGTTGAAAAAAACCTACAAAAGCACGCCTGATGACGGTAGTAGATCAAGCTTACTTGAAATGTCGTGTGAAAGACACTCAAACAGTGAAAAAGTCCGCTAAACACCTCAGGAGGCAACAACATGACATCAGAGGAAACAACTAGCAAATTACAAATTTAAAACGAAGTAAACCAAAAAACATGATCAGAAAGATAGAACAGAGCAGGCAATATCGGAACAATTAAACTCAATTCAAAACATAATGTCGCAGATGAAGCAAAACTGCAACAGCGCGAGACGAATAAAAAATTAGCTCAGTCACTAATCCACAGGGAAGAAATATTAACCATAGACACCACACGACGACAACTGGCGCATTGACCACAGAAAACCATTATAAAAAATAACTATACAAAGCACTACCTAGATTTTTGATCACCGGGGTAGTAGAAAACCCCTAATCAACAACGACAGAATACATTTAAAACTGTCAAAAAAGGAAACATGAAATGCCACAGTCAAAAAGCTGCACCCTGAAAGATAAGACCTTAAAACATGATGATAGAATAATCGAATTAGAACAGTCACTAAATAAAAGAAATTATTATGTATTAGAAATGGAGAGAGAAATGACATATAGTATTATGAAGCAGAGAAGAATGAGCAGTACAGCGTAGGCTTTTATATGAAAAACAGAATAAAGAAAATGAAGAATAATCCGAGGTTACTTGGATAGACTCCCAGCACTAAAATTAGAACACTTTTGAAAGCCATACCTAAAATATATGCCCCCGCAGATACAACTTTAGAAAAAAAGTAAAAACATGTTATAGCATCTTGGAACAATCAATAGAAGATACTATACAAGAAAAGAAGCAAATTAATAGTAATTATGGGCGACTTTAATATCAAGGTAGGAGCCTACAGAGAAGAGGTGGAAACGATACGGAGCAATTTAGAAAAAGCTCAATAATGATATAAAAATCACATTAACAAACTTCGCACAAAAACATAGATTATTTTTTATGAATACTTTCTTTAAAGAAGAGTAGATAAACATGGCCTTGGAGATTTCCGAACTGCACATATAATTGTGAAAAAGCATCCAATAAGTTTTATTAGATTATTTAATAAATGAAGTGTAGCTTACATGAAGAAAAAGTGTATTATTAAAATAAAAAATCTGTAAAAGGTTTTACTCAGTACTTCTGTCGCAAGTGGAAGTTGTGACAATAACAATTTTGAAAAATCAAAGGAACTGCGGGTAAAAATATCTTAACATTCCTAATAATACTGAAATAGTAAATTGACACTTGTCAATGTGAATTACAGCAATTGGCTAATAAAAAAAAACTTTTCAGATGATGGAATTCGAACTCAGCGTCTGCGAGAGCAATTGTAATCCCGTTCTGCCACGACGTACCGCCTCGCATTGGCCCTCTCGGCTAGATTATAGACGACGAGCTTATCGTTATCCATGTTTATCTCTTTTACAGATATATAGACAAAATTAAGAGAACTTTCCGCCTAGGAACCCTAAAATGTGAAGATCTAATGAAATATCAAACGGTGATTTTTTTGCGATTAAAAAACCTCATTTGTCTTTTAGACGAGGGAAGTACAAATATAAATAATAAACTAATATTAGAAAAAAAAAACTGAAGAACATAAACATCAAACATTATGGACTATTGGCTGTGTTCAATAATGAATATAACTGGATTTCATGCGACAACGAAAAAGACCCAGTAGGAGAACCATTACAGAGAACAAGTAGAAGGTCCTTCGCAGAAAACAGGTAAAAGGACAGATACAAAAAAAAAAAGAAAAGAAACTGTTTGGTTGCGCATTTGTGAAGACAAGGTGGGTAAACATCTTGGAGCAAGACGAGTAAGAGGTGTCGAAGTAGATAGCTCAAGGACATCCAATGAAATTCACAGAAACCTTCTAGATAAAGAATAGTTATTATCAGATAGCAGTATCATTAGGGATATCAGTTAAAGAGCGATGTGTAGTTATCTGAAATTAATACGAAGAATGATTGTTGTGTATATTAATGTGGGCTGTTTCATAAACTCAAAGTTCACCTTAATTGAAAGAGTATCGAAGTAAAATAATTCCAATATACATCCTATCTGAAAATAAGTAGAATCATGCTCTAATAAATGATGTTTGAACTAGATTTGTAAAAAGTAATTAATCATATCTAAATAATTATACAGGGTCCAAAAGTGTTTGAAAAAGGTATATGAATTATTTTGAGCTAGGTCCAAATGACAAATGAAATGCAATATTATTTAGGAGAAAATTTGATAAAACACAAGTGTGTAGTTTAATATGTTTATTTTGCAGGAGTAAAGCTATATTGTTGCAGTGTCTACTAACAAATAAGAAAAATGTAAAAGTACTAAACCACTTGGAGTTGAGTTTTGACTATAGACTAGTTTAAGTAACAGTAAGACAACCCATGCAATGCAGACATTCCAAAGAGTTGGAATAACAGTACAGGGTAAATTTTACCCCACGCGTGTCTATACGCCACTAATAAGGACGAGCGTCCTGACTGGTTAGAATGAAAATAGACAAGAATATTTTTTTTATGTGTTTGCCCTATATATATTTGAATAAGAGTATACAGAAAACCTGTTTCTCGTCAACTAGGGCCGTGAAATATAAAGATCTGAAGAAACAATTAAAGGTTATTTTTTACGAATACAGTACTTTGTCGGCCTTTTAGACGAGGGAAGTAAAAAGACAAGGTGGAAGCCTTTTAGGTAATAAAAATAGAAAGAAGCTGCAAAAGAGAGACAACTTCGTATTTTAGAGACCTGTTAATATATGCAAGTGCAAAATATATAAAATTCACCAGAAACAATAATAACTGGACCTATATCAGAACGATCCGTAAAATATAAAATAAAAAATCAGTAAAGCACTTTATTCAGGATTTCCTATTTCTCAGTTAAAGCAAAAATAAGCAAAACTCTGTATATACTTTATAATGCAGAATATCGACTTAATCCAACAAATAGTTTTTCAGCTATACCGCCAACGGACAGACAGACACACAGGCAGATAGACAGACAAACATACAGACAGACAAAATTCAAGAAACATATTTTCTCCATCTAGTGCAGTGATTCCCAAAGTGGGCGATATCGCCCCTTGGGGGGCGCTGGAACGATGCAGGGGGGCAATAGAAGCCTCGGGTGCATTTGGGGGGCGGTGAATAAAAATAAGGGGGCGGTGAAAGCTTAAAGAAGGAAGAGAAGATATGAAGATTTAGAAAAAGCCATTGGTGCATATTTCCTCTGTTGTGTAACATAGTGTAACATTATTTTCCAAATAAACACACAAAATGCAAGTTACAGATTTATTTATTTCATGAAGACTATTTACCATTATCAAATGTTCTTATTCTTCTTCATACCATTTATTACATTATTTATTCAGTCTGTTTATTCTCCGTTTCTTTAATTTTACTTTATCACACCTTTTAATACACCATCCAGAAAGTAAATACCATTATAATAAAGGGCTTTTATTATTCAAATTTGCTTTTACTCAAAATACAGGTTACAAATTCAGAAAAGATTTGTTTATTTTAAAAATATAATTTTCTCTATCAATAATAACTTATACAAAATTTCTATATGGTATATTTTATTATAACATTTCATAATTGACTTTTTCAGATAATCATTTGAGTTTGGTTTTCACTTTAGTTATTCCGATTGTCAGTTAATACCTACAAATTAAAATCTAAGCTCTGATGTTACCAAACAACTATTCCAACTAAATCAACTTATATGCTCTAACCTTTTTAATAAACTATTCGCAATTTAACAGTAACTGTATCTAATGTATCATTCATTAAACAATTCTCAAATATTTATCTTGTACTTTTAATGTATAAATCCTTCCTTGTACTTTTTAATTGCTAATTAATTTATTCTTTCAAAATAATTTGCTACCTAGAAATACTCTTATAGATAATTATCAGCCTAAAGAAGCTACCACTACAATACCTTTCTGTTTATTCGCTTAAAGAATGTAGATTTCCAGGGGGCGCCGAGTAATTTTTTTCTAAAAAGGGGGCGGTAGGCCAAATAAGTTTGGGAACCACTGATCTAGTGAGTCTGAAACCTGAAGATCTGAAGAAATCTAGGAAGATGATTTTTCACGATTACAATACTTTCTTTGTTTTTTAGAAGGGGGAATGAAAATGCAAAAAACTATCAGCCAAACTAAATATTTTTACAAAATGAAGAAAAGCTCGAAAGCAAAACAAACTCTAAACAAACTTGCCATAAGACAAATACGTAAAGACCTTCAAAGATATGGAGGAACCAAATAGAAAAAATAATCACAGAGATAGGCCTGATAAAAAACAAACTAAATAAGAAATCAGTTTAGATGACAAGAGCTTACAACTAAGAAGATACGCTACAATCTACTATAAAAAGTTAAAACTTTAGTGGTATATAACAGAAATTAGAAAGATACTGAAGTAACGGACAACGGCAGTATCAAAGAAAAGCAGACACAATTAAAGAAGCCAGAGAAAGTAGAAGAAATCATCCGGAAAAGGTAATAGATATTAACGTTATAAGTCTGATTATGAGCATCTTAACGAGACGAGTTTGATTGCCAGAACGAGCGGTGAGTCGAGTTCTGCGGCATTCAAATGAGTTACGCTAAGTGACATAAGCAAACGAGTATTGTTTAGTATTTTATCTGCATCTGTTAATTCTAGTTCAATTTATTCTGTGTTTTTCCAAAAAGGGTGCTGTAATATACATTACCGCACAGAGTACAGCAATAAAGCTCTGAACGACACTCAAATTAATTTGGTAATCAGTCTGTAACAACACCAATGAAGATAATAGATATTAACGATACAAGTTTGAGTATGAGTATGTTAACCAAACGAGTTTGATTGCCAAAACGAGGCGGTGAACCGAGATTTGCGCCAATCATACGAGTTTCGTTATGTGCCATAAGCAAACGTGTATTGTAGAATATTTTAGCTAAATCAATAAACTCTGGTTCGATGTATTACTTTACTTCCTTTTACGATAAAGGAAGTATTGGATTCACCCCAAAAATTCTAAATTGAGTTTTCAACAGATCTTCACGTTTTAGAGTCCCCTGAACCCAAAAAACATGCTTTTGTTCATTGGTCTGTCTGTCTGTGTGTCTGTGAACAGAATATCTCAAAAACTAAAAGAAATATGGCGTTGAAACTCCATATGTAAGTTTTGTGTACTATGTAGATCCGACAGCAAGCTTTTGAAGAAAATCGCGTAACCGGAAGTAGGTGTTTACTCTTGTAATTTTTCAGTTTTTTTTTTCGATTTTTTCAAAAACGGATCCAACGATTTTTTCAAACTTTACATTTTTATTACATTTTGAATGTACATTGATGTGAGATAGGTGATTTTCCAGTTTCATACTTCTACAATGGGTTTCTTTTGTTTTTCTTCGTCTATTTTTCTATTAACTCCTATTTTATATAGAACACTCGGTATATAATTACATTTTTGAATTCAGCTTAAAATTTTAGAGAAAAAGCTTTTGTAGAATTTTTAATTTTTGAAAATTTTTGACAAATGCTTAGAAATTTAAAATCAAATTTTTGGCTAACTATAAGATCAGTGTAAAAGGAAGTTGTGTCAGTGTATCACACCATATTTTTATTTATATAAAAAGAGTGCGGTAATATTCATTACGGCACTGAGTGCAGTAATATCTATCCACTACCGCACTGAGGGCGATAATATCCATTACCGCACTCAGTGCGGTAATGAAGCTCTTAATGATACTATAATTAATTTGGTTAAGAGACTATAACAACACCTATGAAGATAAAATAATTAACGAAATGGTTACCTAAAGTCGTAGTTAAACAAGTTATAATACATAACCAATACATTCTCTATATAACAAAATCCTAAAAACAGAGGAGAACTCCGTACAATGGAAAATCGTAACTAAATATTAATATATAAAAAAGGCAATAAGAATGACATTAAAGACTAGAGACCAATTAATCTAGAAAATAATTGTACAACTAGTGTAGACAAAAACCAATCAGTAAAACTAACCGGTTATAGGAGTCGCTTTTTGTCAGTGAACCACGTACACACATTAAAGCAAAGTTTACAGAAATACAAAAATTATAACTAAACAAATACATACCTTTAGTAGATTTGAATAGTTTGAAACATGCTAGCATAATAACGGCGCTTTAGAACAAAAAAATATCACTAAAAGATATTATAAATAAAATTAAGAGCAAATAAATGTGTAAGGCTACAACAAAGCTAGATCGAAAAGAAAACGGCTTCAAATTAAAGTAAGAATTAAAGTAAGAAGTGAAACAGGTAGATGCTTTACCTATTCAAGCAGAACTTAAAACTTTTTTTAGAAGATTAAACTAGAAAGGACGTCGGATCCAAATAGATGGAAAACAGTTGACGCATTTACGGTTTGTAGACGATACCGTATTACCAGCAGAAAGCAAAATATCTATAACTACAGTAAGAAGACATCTAGTATTCAAAAGTAAATAAGCTGAATTAAATCTAAGTTTACTAAAGACCAAGCTGCCAACTTAACGCAATGAACAAAATTTACAAATTAAAGGTATAGAACTAAAGTCGGAGAAAGAGAAAATTTACTTAGGTCAGATATTAACTTATGAAGGAAAATGAAAAAGAAATTAATACACAAGTGAGTATAGCATGGAAAAAATATGGACTAGAAAATAGCCAAGATAGAGGTAGTGGCAGAGACTGGATTGAAGAAATTACACAATTTTTTGGAAAAAACTGAAAACAGGCGGCATAAAGCTGCAAGCCATAGACGAAGGAGGTGGAGACCTTTGCACTTTGACAACATGAATTGACAGTTAATAAAGTTCATAACTACCTAGTCTTCTTCTTCTTCTTCATAGTATAGGACTTAGTCCTGGTATTTCCAATTTTGCTTCTTTGTTAGTCCTGGAATGCTGATGTCCAGCTTTCGTACCATTGTTTTGGGGTTCATCCTTGGGGTCTCTTTGTATTCCCCTTTTTCTCCCTTGCCATTTTTGCTAGTCTATTGTCGTGCATGCTATTTAAATGGTTATTCCAATTCCGCGGTTGTGTTCTCACCCATCTCACAACATCTTGGACTTTGCATGCTTCTCTGATGTTTTCGCTTCTTACTCTGTCTCGTAGGGTAACGCCTGCTATCTGCCTTAGGGTTTTCATTTCTATTGTTCGCATAATGCGTTTAAGATTGGTCTGACGCAGGTTTTATAGATCTGTACTTTACTTTTAACCGACATGTGCTTATTTGTCCACATCATGTCCCGTAGGTAGTCTGATGTCGCAGCCGCTTTCACTGCTTTATTGCGAACTTCCTCGTTTAGGTTTCTCATGCTAGATGTGTGCACCTAGGTAGTTAAAGGTCATAACTTGTTCAATTATATTATTATCAACGGCTAATTTACATCGAAGAGGTTCTTTCGAGATAGTTAATGATTTTGCTTTTTCTGTTCATACTCTCATGTTAAATTCTTCCGCTGCTGTTTTAAATCTAAACAACAGTCGTTGCAAGTCATTCTCATTTTCTGCCAGGAGCACGGCATCATCGGCATAGCACACTATTTTTATTTCTTTAATCCCCATCTTATATCCTCCGTTCGCTGTTTTTACCCTGTCAATGATTTTATCCATTATGATATTGAATAACGTGGGACTTAGGCTATCTCCTTGTCTAATTCCGGCCGAAATAGGTATTTCCTCTCTGAATTTATTGTTTGATTTTATAGTAGTTTTATTGTTTGTGTTTAGTGCTTTAATAACCTGTATTATGTTTGGGCTTATTTCTTTTTCCTCTAGAACGTGTAAGACGTCAGTTAACTGTATCCTGTCAAATGCTTGTGTTAGATCGACAAAGCACATGAATGCTGGTTTATCGAATTCAATGGTTTTTTCAATGATCTGTCGTAGAATAAAGCTTGCATTGACCGTTGATCGGTTTTTTCGAAAACCTTGTTGCTCCTCACTGACCCCAATCTACTACCTAGTCTGAGAATATACAAACGAACCCGTGAATTATATACCATATTTCTATGAGAAATTCGAACTGTTCACAAATGAGGCAGTGTCGTAGTGGCATCAGTTCATCACTTCCTTTATTATCTTTGTTAAACTTTCACTTCTTAGCAGAGTGACGTAATGTAATTGGTTTATAATGGAAAAAGCACATTTAATAGTTATTTATTGTATAAGTGTTTTAGATGTTGTTTTATTCACGCAAGAATGTTTAAAAGCGAGAAGGCAGTTCGAGCGTTTAATTTTCTTAAGTGGATAAAACGCAACTAAAACACGAATGCAATACAACGTTTTATCCAACAACTCAATAAATATCTAAAAAAACATACGTTTTGTATTGACAGCCATGAAAAGTCACAGTGACAATTTGGAAAGTATGTGTATGTATGTATAGGCTCCTTAACCCAATGAGAGTTATGGCCTCATCCTTTCTGGATGTTATGAAATCCATTTTCCGAGGTGGATTAGTCCTCATATCTTCCGGTCTTCATAACTTATAATACGGTCTGGCTTTCTCTGCTACTTGTCTCCATTCTTTTCTATTTTTACTCTTCTCTCTCCAATTTACTATTTCCATTAGTCTTAGATCTTCCAGGACACTATCCCACCACCTGTTTTTTTGTCTTCCTCTGTACCTTTTCCCTTCCGGTTTCCATTCTGTTATTTTTCTGATGACTCGACTGTCTTGACATCGCATAATGTGTCCGAACCATTTCAGTCCCTGTGCTTTCACGTATGTGACTATATCCTTTCCTTTTATTTCTGCTTGTAGTTCAAAGTTCATTTTTCTTCTAAGTGTATTGTTGTCTATCTTTACTGGTCCTAGTATATTTCTTAGTATTCTTCTTTCAAACTTTCTAAGCTCTTCTTCTTCTGCTGCTTTCAGGGCCCAGTTTTGCATTCCGTATGTTACTATTGGCCTTATTAGTGTCATGTAGATCCGTATTTTCGTTGCTTTTTGTAGCTGGTTACTATTTAAAAGAGCTTTATTGGCATAAAAGGCTTTGTTTCCTTTTTGTATTCTTTCTCTAAGTCGTTTATTTTCCTGTTCCGGTCTTGTGATCAGGTTTCCAAGATAATTAAATGTATTTACCCTTTCTAATGTGTACTGCTCTACCTGAATGTCCTGTCTTTGTGCTGGATTCTTGTCGAACTTCATATATTTTGTTTTGGCTTCGTTAATTTGGAGGCCATAGTATTTAGCTTCTTTATCGATGCTTTTGAGTTTCTCTTTCAGCTCTTTCTTTGTTCTACTAATTATCGTTACATCGTCGGCATAGGCAATAACTTGGGTTCCTTTGTTGATAATTGTCCCTTGTATTCCTACTTTCTGAACGATTTTCTCAATTATCATGTTGAAAAGTATTGGTGATAGTATATCCCCTTGTTTCACACCTGTATCTATTGTGATGAAGTCTGTTATTATTCCATTTATCATTACTGCTGCTTCGGTCTCTTCCATGGTCATTTTACTAATTTTACTAGTTTTTTGGGAATTCCTGATTCTTTTAGCTCCTGTATCATCTTTTGTCTATTGATAGAGTCGAATGCACTTCTGAAGTCTAGAAACGCTATGTGAAGTTCGATGTTATAGGCATATGCTTTTTCCATTATTTGTTCCATTATATGAAGTGCGTCTGTTGTGCCTCGTCCTGGTCTAAATCCCTGTTGGTAGTCTTGGATTATCTTTTCTGTATATGGTTGCAATCTGTTCTTTAGTACATGCGTAAAAACTTTGTATGACGTGTTGAGTAACGTGATTCCCCTGTAGCTGGCGCAGTTTTCCGGGTCACTTTTCTTATACAGCGGAGTTATTATCCCTCTTCTCCATTCTTTTGGAATTGTTTCCTTTTTCCATATATTACTTATCATCTTGTACATCTGGTGTGTTGTCGTTTCTCTTCCATATTTTAATAATTCATTTGGTATACCATCATTCCCGGGCGATTTGTTGTTTTTTAGCCTGTTTATTACTGCCTGTATCTCCTCTAAAGTTGATTCAGGTTCTTCTTCTCCTTCGATATCTCTGATTTGTGGCCGGTCTTCTCTTTCGATTTTTAGTTCGCGTAAGTGGTCTTCCCATATTTCTTTGATCTCTTTTTCTTCGTGTGTTGACTTGCCATCTTTGTTTTTAAATGCTCTTATTTTCATCTTTTGCTTGTTCTGATTACTTTTTATTTTTTGATAGAAATTCCTCAGATTACAGTTTTTGTTCTCATTTTTTATTTCATCAAGTTTCTCGTTCATCCAATGGTTTTTCTTCCTTTTGAATACATTTTTTGCTTTGTTCTATAATACCTGTACTGTCCATGTCTTCTTCCTTCCTGGTCCCCAGCCATGTTTTTCCAAATCTTATTTTTTATTTCAGTTATTTCTCGGCATTCTTGGTCATGCCATTCTTTGTTTTTGGTTTCGCCTTTTTTGTAGCCTATTGTTTTTCTTGCTGCCATTATAATACTGTTTTTAACTTTCTGCCATTTAGGCTCCACGTCTTCCCCCTCACCCTCTTGTTGTTCTTTGTTTTCTTCATACCTTTTTTGCAGTTCTTCATTTTGCAGTTTTTCCACATCCCATTTTCTTGTTATTTTTTATGCTGTTTTTTGCCCTCTTGTATCCCTTCTATCTTTCATAGTCATTACTACTAAATAGTGGTCCGTGTCTCCATTTGCTCCACGATAAGTTCTTGCATCATTTACATTTTTCAGATTTTTTTTGCGATTAAGATATGATCTATTTGATTTTCTATGGTACCGTTTGGGTGTCTCCAGGTTACTTTATGGGCCCTGGGGTGTTGAAATCTAGTGGTCGTTATTGTTAGGTTCATCGCTGCTGCTAGGCCGCACTTTCTGTGTCCATTGTCATTTGTAGACTTGTGTGCCGTGTGTTCCCCGCTTACATCCTTTAGGTATTTTTCTGTGCCTACTTGTGCATTGAAATCTCCTAATACGATTATATTATCCTGTGCCGTTATTCTTTCAATGACACTTTGCAGTTCTTCATAAAACCGTTCTTTTTCTTCTTCTTCGCTTGATTCCGTGGGTGCATATATTCCTACTAATGTCGTTTTCTTTTTAGTTTTTGCTTCGATTCTTAGCGTCGCTATTCTGCCAGTTACTGGTGTAAATTGTATTATTCTGTGCCTGGTGTCTTTGTTCACTATGAATCCACCTCCTTTTGTCCTTGCTTATTTTCTCTACTGTACAGCACGCTATATTTTTCTTTGGTTATTTCTCCATTTCCTGCCCATCTCAGTTCTTGTACTGCCGCCACCTCTATTTTATATTTTTGTAGTTCTTCTGCTATTGTGTTCATTTTACCCGTTTCTAGCATACTTTTAATATTCCATGTCGCAATTCTTATTTTTTTGGTTTTGGAATTCTTTTTTTGTTTATTTTTTGGTTTATTTTCCTTACTCGTTGTCCTATTCATAGCTTCTGTCGTCCTCTTTACATTCTGCTCATCTTCGTTTAGTTTTTTGGCTTTAGTTCTTTGCTCTCGTGGTCCCATACGTACAGTTTTCCTTCTACTTCTAGTTTTTGATATCCCACTTTGCTTCGATTTCCTTTTTCTCTTTCCTCTTTTGCCCTTTCTCTTATTGCCATCTGTATTTTTCGTTCTGTTAGCGTCATGTCCCTCTCGATAAAAATTCGTTTACCCTTACGTTTATGTTTATTTTCCATTATAATCTTTTGTGACTCCATTCGCTCACTTCTACGAGTATTGCTTGTTTTTCTTCCTCTCTACCCACACCGTATGCTTCCGTAATCTTTGGCATTATTCCCAGTGTGTCTCGCATAAAGTTATCTACTTCCCTCTTCGTTTCTTCTTTTCTTGTTTGTAGACCTTTTATGATGATGTTGTTTCGTTTCTTTGCTTTCTCTTGAATCTCATATTTTTCTTCTAGCAGTCCTATTCTTTTAATTAGTTGATTTTTTTCTCTTTCCCAATTTGTCTCTTTTCGTATCATTTCTTCCTTCAGCCTTCTTATTTCTTCATTGTTTTTCTTTAGTTCTTCTTTCATCTTCCCCATTTCTTCGTTGTTTTTCTTCAGCTCCTGGTTACTTTTACTTATCTCGCTTTTCAGGTCGGCGGACATGTTAATTATTAGTTGTTTTAGTTCGTCCATTTTTTCTTTTTCTTCCCCTGCTTCTACTGAGTTTTTTTCTTGGGTCTTGTTTACGTTGGGTTCCTTTCCTTTCTTGCTTTCTGCTTTATTATTCGGCGATCTGAGTATTATCTTGCTTTTTTGAAATACCTCGGCGTAGTCTTCTGGACTTGTTGGTTCGTTGTTAGTTGTTTCTCTTTTTTGTTTAAAAAACTCGTTGAGCTGCCCAGTACTGCTCGCCCTTTCGCGTTGTTGTATTTGCTTGTTTTTACTCATCTGATTATGTTGCTGTTGATTTGTTAGGTCTTCGGCCGCGTTTTATATTCTGTTTATAATTTTTCGTGATCGGGTCATGTTTTGAGTAATTTAATCGCTCTGTTATTGACCTTCCGCATCTGTGTTTATTTTTACGGCACGTTTGGAAAGTACCGAAAGATTAAATGTTATACGTTTGGTAGTAGGTACTGAAGTTTATTGTCAATCTATGTCAAATTCTAGAGGTTAATAGGTTAAGTTTTGTTTGTTATTTGACACAGATTGACGCAAAACTTAACCTACAAATTTCGAATTTGGCATAGCTTGACAGTGCTACCAACAATGCAGTAGTAAGTGAAATGTTTTTATCCCACTAGGTAAATAAAATAATTTCATTATCCCACTAGTGGATAAAGTGGTACTTTAGAGGGTTCATAAGTGTGGATAAAACTTCAAATATAAGGTAATTGTGGATAAAAGTATAAATAAATATGCGGTGAAAAACTAAGGAAGGTGAGGATGCAAGGGTTAATTTGCTTGTTCTGAAAAAATGTTTAATCACCGTGGTGTTGTAAGGCATCACATCATATAAGACAATGCCGTTGCCTGCTGTTATTCCCACGGCTTCATATTATTTTCTGAGCTTCCAATTCCCAGGTTGTTTCGTCAAGATCCTGAAAATGATAAATTTAGTTTGGCGGTTAACAGGGTGAAAGATGAACTTGAAAAGCAATAAAATTGGCTCCAGCGGATCAGGGAGGTGTGTAACAGATTGTAATGCGATGACGAGGAGCTGATAGATGCGTCCGATTTTTGTATACGTGCTTTAGAAAAGGGCAGCGCCGCTGACTTAGTGCCCTATTTCGAAGCTGCAACTGTGATCTGAGGTAATCTGACGTCAGAGGCGCGTATCGACGTCATTGGGATAGGTCGTCGCACGCGCCGCTCAGAGCACTCCCTCTCGACGCTTATGTGCTCACATCGGCACTTTGGAGGATTAAATCCACCAAAAGGCAAGAGTGTAAAAAAACAAGCACTCTTCTCCTCGACTTATTATCATGGACATGTGAAAAGCGCATCCAGCGCGAACTCGGTAGGTGCAAAACGGCCAAGGCCGCATTCCGAAGTCGAATTGTTTTGATGTAATGTCTTCTGCTGGGCAATTGATTCAAAATATTCATCTGTAATTAGGTGCGGGCCGCGTTAGACGCGAGAGGCGTCGCGACGCATGCCCGTCGCTGGGAGAGGCTCAAACAGTGTGCGGTTGTGGAGCGAGGCGGTAACATGCCCAGCGAGCTCCGAGTAGAAAGCGCCGCCGAGGACGACGACGAAGACGCCGGCCCCCAAAAGGGCCACCGCGGTGGCGCGATTCTCCAATAATATTCTAAACTAGCTAGTGTACAATAGCCTCATTCTTTGGTACTTTTCGTTTCCCATTAATCGCCGATACGGGCTGCTTCGGATTAAAACGGGTACTGTAAATAGTGTGACTAGGGACCAATCGAGTAACGTATTCTAATCGACGATTCTTCCATTTCTCACCGTCTTGGACGGCGATGGCTCTGACCAACGTGACAGCACGCGCGGCCGTCGCCGTCGAGGACCTCCTGCTGGCGCAGGAAAACGGCACCGTGAACGGCAGTTTTCCCAACGGCAGCGTCAGCTTACCGCACTACCCCAGCGGGTACACGCTGCCCCAGATCGTGCTGGCGTCTATCGTAGTCACCATACTCATGATCGTGGTAGTGGTAGGAAACATGCTCGTCATCATCGCGATCACGACGGAGAAGGCGCTCAAAAACATTCAGAACTGGTTCATCGCGTCGCTGGCCGTGGCGGACTTCTTCCTAGGGCTCGTCATCATGCCCTTTTCGCTGGCCAACGAGCTGATGGGCTACTGGATTTTCGGACATTGGTGGTGCGACGTGCACTCGGCGATGGACGTGCTGCTCAGCACCGCGTCCATCATGAACCTGTGCCTCATCTCGCTGGACAGATACTGGAGTATCACGCAAGCCGTCGAGTATCTGAAAAAACGAACTCCAGGTCGCGCTGTGATGATGATCACCACTGTGTGGGTTGTGTCGGCCCTTATCTGTATTCCACCGTTGCTGGGCTGGAAAGTGGAACGAGCGCCGGAAGAGCAATATCCCAAGTGCCAGGTAAGCTACCAATACTTTAAATTCCTCCAGCAGTCGTTTTAGTGCAGCTACCAAACCGTGTTTTTCTGCTGAAATTATTCGAATTGAAACTGTTTCCCTGGTTTGGTCTATGTGAAAAACACACACAGGATTACAATCCTTAATTCCATTTCCTTTAATCACTAACAAATTTTGAATTAGTGCGAACGGATCTTATGAAAAATGCAAACCTCAATACGTTAATAATGCCAAAAATTATGCTAATAGGTTCGCTGTAAAATTATATTATCTAAACGTATCCCATAAAAGTATGCTATTAAGGGTAAATCAATAGACAGCTAGGGTATCAAATAAGTTTGCAGTTCGAGCATTTTCAAACGCGTTTTGAACTCAGGTGCATTTGATGTTGTTTGCGATTCGAACGTGGAAGTCTCTGAGGCTCCACATAAGTTATGAACGAATTCCTTAGCCAGGAAACAATGTTCAAAATAGTGCTTAGTAGTCATTCAGAGCTGCTCCGACATTTCCCAGTTCTAAATTTGCTAAACGATAAATTCATGTACTCAGTCATCTAATAAATGATTAGTAACTGGGTTTTCCTAGTTTTAACACAACTTGTTACGGAAATTTAATATTTCACAATTTCGTAAAGTAATTCCAAGATATTCGGTTTTGTTATTCTCGCTGAGTTTTATATTTTAAGGCGCAAAGAACTAATTTAAAAAATTGTTGATTGTAATTTTCAAATTTAGAAATAAATTATTATAATTCTCCAGTCTAAGAACGAACCTCTTAACGAGTTTGCAAAGTAGTTATTGGTACCAGGGACGATGAAGTAGTGCATTTGCTTCCAAAATATTAGCAGATCCTCTGTATTTCAGCGAAGTGGCGATACCGGATTGTATATTTCTGATGTTTTTTTAATCTTTTTATTGATGTTTCACAGCAAAATAAACTCTATTATGTTGCTTTGAATCACAAAACTTAACCTTATTTTCTTATTTTAGAGCTATCAATTCCTAAAATTTTTGAACGGATTGCGAACTATCAGCAAAAGTCTTCTTGTGCCTTCTTTGACTTGCTAAGGTTGAGCAGAAACTTTAGCTATGGTTTTTAAACCGAAACACTCATGAACGCTGAATATTGCCCAAAAACGTTATTTTACAGTACCATTTCTCTTGCTTATGTGTCGCAAATTTGACGTTTTTACCTTATCTTCGTAGTTGGAGTTACTCGTATCTGATTTCTTTCTCAACCACACCTTAAAAATCATAGTTTCAGTAGACTGACTCATTATTAAAAGTACATTTTTCCAACTTCGAAGGTTTGTTAAAATGTGCATGTAGTATCCTTGTTTTATTTTATGTAGCTTGTTTTCGCATCAGCTTTATTTTAGACGAAAAACAGCACGCAGGTCTGTTCTATGCTTACAAATCCAGAGTCATGACCGCCGTTGTTCTTCCGTTGCTACAGAATCATATTTATTATTTAACATTACGTATATCTAAATGTTTCCAGATTGCTTTTGTTTAATATCTGTTGCCTAATTATTCTTAGATCAATATCAGCAAAAATCTTAGTCTTTGGCTCAGGACTTTTACTGTTGTTAGCTTAAGTAGTTAGAAAATACCCTATCAGTAGGTGCGACCAAAATTTTAAACTTTTTTAAAAAGGGATTTTCCTCCATCCGTACTTAAATTTGATAGTAAATAGATCTACGTTTTCTTTGATGTGGTATCCTTGCATTTCTTCCTCTCTTCCATCTTCCAATTGTTTTACAATAAGAGATTCTTGAAATTAAATAATTGTGTGGGTATGTAGTCCTCTAAAATGAATTCGTCCATGTTATAATAATTATATCCTCTATCTATTTTCGTTGAGTAATAGTCAATATTACCAAAGAAAAATATGTTGGACACCTTATTGCGATGCAAGTGAAGTCAAAACATTGATTTATCAACAAATCCAGTAGAAGAACAGACTATTACATATAATAAATATAAAAAATCTAGTTTTTACATTGAAAAACTTGCAATCCTGCCGATGATATTTGCCAAAACAACTGATTCGCGATGTATTTAATAATAAAATAACCATAGCGGTTTGTGATCTGAATTTTCCATTATTGTAAAGGACAAAATACACCCGCACGCTGTACTTGGAGGTCGAAGAAATGTATGTTTATGGAAAAATTCTAAGCTAATTCCTTTAATTACTTTCCGCACAGTGTTTGTTTCTGGACAAGAAATCTATTTTAAAAAATGATTTATCTTCGCTTAAGTTTGGCAAATCTTCTCTTCGACCAATCCGAAAACGCCTACGTCATTACTTACGAGAAATTTTGGTAACGCCAACCATTTAATTCCGTAGGGAAATATGTTTATCATTGTTGTTTACGGAATGCTAACAATTTCGTTTATTTACCAGTGTCTAAGTTCTTCTTCATTAAAAAAGAGGCCTGGAACATGGAATAATATCTCCATAATGTAGATGGTATTACGTTGAGATATTGCATAGAAATAAGTGAGAAAAACGTTTTCCGCCAAATTTTTCTTATCCCAATCTTCACACTTCTGATACTCTAATTCGTACCTTCTTTTTGTTTTTGGCGGTATAAGGTTCAAAATTGCCAAATTTGCTGCTGTATGCAATATCTGATAGATCCGGATCGTCGAATTTGTAGTTATTTTAAATAAAAACTGAGTTGAACAAACAGGAGGATAAAGTTCATAGACAAACTAGATTTCAGTAAAAACTAAATTTTACGTCTCTTATTACAAAACTGCTACAACGAAATACTAAGTCCTCTAACATATCTCCATGAGTTACCCAGCTTTATTTTATTTAAAAATGTAATTAGGGAATCTTCTTGTAACTAAATCCACTAGATTCAACAGCTTGTCTCTAATAATATTTTGCTCCATGTTGGTTGTACCGTGAGATAAAAAAAATGATTCTGAGCAGACCTTGATATGTGTTATACGTTTGGCAGTACTGAAATGTATTGTCAGTCTATGTCAAATTCGAGATTAAAAGGTTAGGTTTTGTTTGTTGTTTGACACAGACTGACGTAAAACTTAACCTGCAAATCTCGAATTTGACATAGACTGACAATACACTTCAGTACTGCCAAACGTATAACACATATCAAGGTCTGCTCAGAATCATTTTTTTTTATCTCACGGTACATTGTACAACCAACAGTGCGCGCCAAATATAGTGTGACACTTCAATCAGGTGTTTGCTCTGATCTTCCTTGTACAATTCCCACACTAATTGGAACGGTTTAATTCTATTTCATTGTCGTACTAACTCTATGTTCTTTAGAAGCTGCAACACCACAAGGTTTTGATGTTGATGTAGTATCTTCGCCTTATTTATTCTTAATTCTTCAACCGAAGCTATCTATAGATCCTTATGATTGCTGCTTGATCGCAATATGTATTTATTATTCGATTGGTATGCTTAATATACTTTGCTTCTATTTTACTGTGTTTGATTATTTCTTTCTTGGTATAATTATTGACCTTATATGTAGCAATATGTAAGTGGTTGTTGCTTCTTCGATAATTTTGCCTTCGGCTATGATGGTAGTGACATTAAAAAACACCGCGATAGAAGCTTCTTCGGCGGGCAGTGTGTTATTCAGGTAAATAGAAGACAAAAAGCTTTTCTAAGTGAAACACCTAACGTTTCAAATCCTATATTTACATTCAGAGTAAAGCATTAAGTCAGTTATCCTCAATTACAGAAAGTACTAGTGGGAGTTCCACAAGGAACTATTCTTGTACATACTCTTAAGATAATATCAAATGTTATCTACTGTAGTTTACGTTAGAAAGTTTTTATGCAAAGTAATGCTAGAAACAATCACCCTCGAGATTGATATACGTGTAGTATAACAATTTAAATTAGGCTAAACCCTTATTTGCAATTGTTGTCACCGTATGGCCGTATAATAACTAGTTAGTCAAGAGCACAATTGGATTTTTACTTAAATTTTGATTCTACGCATATCTGCAGCTTTTTTGCAAAGAGATTTGTGTTCTACTTGTGTTATCCTTGCATTGCATGTGTATGCCATTTATCTACTTTCGTTGAATAACGATACAGATTACTGATTAAAAATACGTTTAATAAAGAACATTATTACAATAAAAGTACTATAATGATATCACTAGATTTATTTGCTAAAAAACTAGTAGAAAAACAAATTGTTTATTATAAATATGAACCGTCAAGTTTTTACAATATAGTTTTGGCAACACAATTGATTTTAGAAGTAGAGTTTTCTATATTTACAATTTCATTTTCTCCAACTATTTGCTTTGCTGCTGTTGTTCTATTTTTTGTAGAACTTCCTATATAACCTTCAGCGATGCTCGTTGACTTTCAGCCTCCATGTTACTTGACTATTTGCATATCAGCACCTGCCGACATATTTTGAAAACAAGGGCTAGCATATTTTTCATGATTTAATAATCTAAGGCTGCGCAATTGTTTTTGGAATCCTGCCAAAGGTGTGAAGTACAACGGATTATTTCATATTTGTAAAAACACAAAAAAGATCGCGCATTATGCTAAATTGGGGAGAAGAAAACAGCTAATTCCTTTAATATTATCTTTCGTAATTTCCCTAACAATCTTTCATTTGACAAAGGAATTATTTTCTGTATCTCCAGCTCTGAAGTCCATCAGTTCCATCCGAGAAGCACCAAGAACACCAAGATTAACACAACCTACGGGGAATCTTGATAACGTCAACTATTGAGTTTCTATAATTTTTTGTAGGTTGTTAACTTTATCATTTAGTACTGGTGATCATCTGCAATAACTATAAATTTGTATGAATCTGTTTTGTAATTTTTTAACTTGTTAATCTTATCCTTCAGTTTGTAGTTGAAGGGATGCTCATAATTTCTATATGTATCGTTTCTATACGGCTAAATGCCGCCTTCTCCTCCTTAATCTCTGTCCAGGGCATCACCTTCCTCCAAACCCCTGGATTCCATTGCCTTCGTTTCAGGATTTTCTTGGTCTCTTTCTTTTACGTTTACCAGAGCTGTCCATCGGAACAATCTTTGAGGCTACCTATTCCCGTTCATAGTAGTACGTGTCCGAATCATAGGAGGGCTCCTCTTACTATTCTATCTACTATGGTTTATTCGACTTGCAGGCGTTTCATTTCTAGGTTGGTAACATCGTCTAATAGCGAGACACTAGCACTTCTTCTGAGGTAATCCATTTCCACTGTCACTAATTTCTTTCTGTTTGCGGAGTTTATTGTCCATATCTCTAGTCCATAGAATAATACTCATTCCACCAAGGATTCTGCAATGTTCTTCTTTCTTGACTTTGAAAAGTTTTATCCCACCAAACTAGACTAAAGCACTCTATCAGTCGTTTACTCATTTCAATTCGATATTTAATTTCGGGATAGCCCAAACCATCTTTAGTTATTGCGGCACCCAACTATTTAACTTGGTTGGCAGGAATTCTGTCTTCTTCACGTTCATCCTTAGACCCCATATGTCATAAGCTTGTAGTAGTTTGCGGAGCATAAACCCCAAGTTCGATGCGTCCTGGGCAATGGCCAATTGTTCGTCCTCAAATCTCAGGGTAAATAGAACGTCTTCACCAATGGGTATGCCCATGTCACGGCAGCTTCTTTCTAGTCGTCTAGTACACAGATGGGTAGCTTCGCCTATGGAGTGTCAGTTGTTGCGTATTGCTTTTGATGTTCGATGAGTAATGATTGATAATGGGACCCCCACTCATCTAGTGCAACTGTGGTAATTGTGATATATCTAAGTTATTATACAGGAAAAAGCGGTAAGTGACGTTGAATAATGTGTCCATAATATAGATGGTATGAAGGTCGAACATTGCGGAGGAGTAACCGAGAAAAGAGTTTCTATCAAATCTTCTTTCAGACCAATCTTCTGACACTTTAATTCGTATCTTTTGATGTTCACGGTGTAAGGGTCAATATGCACCATATGCTACTATTCGAATATCTAATAGCTTTTTTTAAATAATAACTCATTGGAACTAACAGAATATAAACTGCACTGACAAACTAGATTTTATTGAAACCGGATTTTGTCGTTTCTCATTAGAAAACTATAGTATCTAAACATAATACCTTTTGCGCATAAAAATGTTGACGAGTTGTGACAGCTCCTTTTCAGTGTGTAAAATGCTTTAGTATAATATCTCTATGAGACATTTTCTTTTTTTAGAGGTATAATTAGATGATGTGTAACTAGATCCATTATATCCGACAATTTGTCTCAAATAATAATTTGCTATTTGTTAGCTACACAACGAACGGTGCTCCGCAAAAAATACTTTGACACTTCAATCATGCTCTGATTTTTCTTGTACTATTCATTCAGGCTAATTCAAACAGATTAATTCTATTTCATTGCTTATTAACTATGTTGTCTAGAAATTGTAACATCGCGACGTTGATGTTGATGGAGTATATTTGCCTTATGTTTTCTCGCGAATCGAAGACCTTCTCAGCAACCTATGTTTAGATCTTAAATCCATTATTCGGTTGGTAAAATTAAGGAGCGTTGCATTGAGTTTAATTCGCCACTTCTTGGTCGAATTATGGATCTTATCTGTAGCAGCATGTCCTTGGATGTTTCTTCTTTATCAGATAGATTACGATATAGTAGCTCCTTCCATAGCCTGTATGTCGTTCGTCGTCATGCTGGCTGCATAGTCTCATGCTCCAAGGACTAGTCAAACAGTCTCTAGAGTTAAGTAATGTTCGCGGCGGTCGGTACTCGGATGGGTGTTCTATAGAGGTAGTAAAATCGCAGCCAGTGGTGCTTCGGAGAGCACGTTAAGCCGTCGGTCCTGGTTGCCATTTCGGTACCAGTC
Organism: Agriotes lineatus; assembly: GCA_940337035.1. Lineage (NCBI taxonomy): Eukaryota > Metazoa > Arthropoda > Insecta > Coleoptera > Elateridae > Agriotes > Agriotes lineatus. Next base: position 66,962,057 of record OW679196.1, read on the forward strand.
GTTAGGTTACGTGATAGGCACTAGGCTTCCTACCACAAGCCATACGACACGATACGATACGAGGTCATTCGTCTACAGAGAAGAGAAGAAAGCTCTCCTAAGCAATACAGCTAACGCTCAAAATCATCTATTTTTCTTTAGAACAAAGCACGACTAGTCTCAATTAAAAGAAATAACGACCAATGTTCAATAAGGGACTATCGTTGTACTTGTGTGCTTTACTAACTAAGAATTCTCATAATATGAAACGTTTTAACAATTGCAACTCGAACAATAAAATTGAGTTATATGCTGTACTTTACATCGAATAAGTTAATATGTAAAGGAATGCTGGAACGGTTGAGGTAGTTTTAATATAAAAGTATCTTAACTACCTACCTAACCCTCGTCTACTTCACCTGCACATTATTTGCAATTGTCGTCAGCTTGTTGCCGTATAATAACTAATCATTCAGGAGCACAATTGGCTTGCGGCAGTAGAGTCGCGTTGCACGTCATCCTTTACTAAGATATCGGTTCACTATAATATGCTTGTCGTTGTCTACCTTTTTATTAACATCGTCACTGCAGGAGTACGGAACTTTCCTCTTCGATAAGGTTTTTAAGCATTAAGACCCATCAGTTGCTAAAACCAGATTTTAGATTTGCAGTAGCTTCCAGGTAGTCTGTGAAAATTGAACCTACATTTCTGATCTAGAACCTGAAGCTCTAACACCAAGCTACTTCCGCTGCTATATACGATATATTTGTTAATCTGGCATGTTGTATAAGCACTTTCATTATTGGTTTCCGTGGCGTCTCGTAAGATATTAAAATCACATCGCACTATACGCCATGCTACTAGGAATCAAATTGACCGATTCTTTCATTTCCCAATGCCATGATATACAATCATGCCTGTGGTAATCGTAGGAAACTTCCTAAAGTTATAGACAATTACATAATGACGAAAATCAAAGACACTCAGTTCTTCACTTCTGTTGTGGGCTTTTTTATGCGGCTCGTCACCGTGACGATCACCACTGTTTGAGTTGTGTCGGCCCTTATCTGTATCGTTGTTGTGCTAGAATGTGGAACAAACGACATACGGACAATATCCTAAGTGTCAGGTGTACTAATCTGGATTCCAAGTATTAGTGAGTTTTCGTAGTAACTATTAATAGAGATCGCCGATTTCCAGGCTCGGAGACCAAGTAATAAGGGTTTGAAAACTCTACCCTTGAAGATATTGAAGGAGTACAATGCTAGAAGGTAATTCTGAGATATTCATTGAAACTTATTTCTTATATACAGTTATTTACAGTTCGATCACGCGTTTTAGAAACGGAGTTTGCTAAATAGTGTTATAAATATTTATGGGCGAGCGTCATTATGCTGGCCAGAAATGCTGACTTATTATTGTAGGACACTCTTGAATCAATGACCACATCAATTCCTTCAGAAATTTAAAATCCAGATTTAACTAATGTTATGTTTTATCTAGACGAGATTATTCAATGTTTACAATGTTAAACACCAGGTAAGCTACCAACGCTTCAATTGCCTCAAAGTGGTGCTAGTGTTTATTATAAGTCGTACATTTCTGCTGAAATTATTCGAAGGAATGTTGTTTACTGCCTTGCTGACCAATTCACGCTATATAGGTAACACGATTCCAATCTTTAATCACCTTTCTATCATTTATAACGTTGACATTAGTGGGAACCGATTAGATTACAAGTATAATTTCATCTCAATTATTTGTCGAATATGTTAATAAAGCAAAGAATTATTCTAATCGGAGCATTAACTTTAGACAATCATATTATCCGAACAACTCCTATCAAGAAATATGGTAAAAATAAAATAATTCAATATACAGCTTGGGTACCACATAAGTTTGGCAATCGATTAATTTCAAAAACGTTTTGAGTCAAGGTTACAGTAAAACACGGGACGTTTAAGGGAGAGTTCGACTCACGGCCAGGGTGTTGCGGTTTCACTAATTTGGGTTAGTTTAAGTTACGCCCGCAGCCTCTGAAGTACTGCGAAAGCGGTTCGAGGGAGGAACGGCAGTAATACAAAATAAAAAAAAATAGAATATTGTTTGCTTCGCAAAACACTGGTAGATAATCTATTACAATTATATACCGGGTGAGTTTTTTAAAGCGTTACAAGGCGATATCTCGAAAACCGTTTACAATATTTTTATTAAACTTTTGTCAGGTAATAAACTGCTCAAGTACAGGTCTAAAGAGTAGCTTCAGCACTGCGAAAACATTAAGTATTATAGTGCACCCAGAATGTGTAGTTCAAAACGTGACCACCGAACTTCTGTAGATGGCGCCAAGTGGACAAGCCGCCACTGTGCTACAATGCTTGGAAATTTTGCAAAGTGGAAAATCGCCACCTTTCGCCAAAACCAAATAGCGCATGAAGGTGCTCGGGACCTTAGCAACAACTTTTCCCCCTTTCAAAATTTCGATATCTGTCGCCGTTCGAAAGTTACAGGCGATCTAGACAGACAGACAGACAGACAGACGGACGGACGGACGGGCAAAACGTTCGCATAAGTACGCTGAAGCTACTAATAAGGAGATGAGGGGACATATTTAAACATCTTTCTGACATTTACCTCCTATCTGTGTTTTGATGGGTGGGGGGTAACTTTGGAATTTTAAATAGGACGATATACTTTTGTTTAGAAAATTCGAATCTACGGAACAAACTACGTATGTCTACTTTAGATTTTTTGATTAGCATTTGTTTACGGAATTATGATTTATTAGGTTATAAAATTCAAAAATTTTCGTTAAAATGTTAAAATTCTCAACTTACTTAAGTAGAACTAACGCATTTCTATGGAAACGAATTCTAATTTTGAAATAAGTGAACTTGATTTATTGGTAGAAATGTATTTATTTTTTAATTTCCATTAAAATTTAGTCAACATAATTCCGTAACCGAAAGAGCAAATCAAAAATTCTTTGTACATATATGTAGTTTTTTACGTAGCTTCGAATTTTCTAAACAAAAGTGCATCATTCTATTTAAAATTTCAAAGTTACAACCCCCCCTCGAAAAAAAAGGTAAATGTCGAAAATATGTTTTTATATGTCCCCCCATCTCCCAATTACCTCAGAAAAATTACATGAAAATATTCTAAACCGTTTTCGAGATATCGCCTTGTAACGCTTTAAAAAACTCACCTGGTATATATGTATGTACATATAAAAGCGAGTGAAGATGCCTGCGATCGGACTTGCTTCGGTCACGATCGTGTTTACTTTTCGCCCTTCACTTCATAATACTACGATAGGCCTGTGTGTTACGTAGCGTTGCTGGTCGAGTGACTAAGTCATCTGACTAGAAAACAAATGCCCTCTGAAAACGTAGATTTGATTCTAATCGACTGTAAATTTATTTCCATCTGGGTACCTATGTATGTATGAATGTTCCATCCATAGTGGCGAAAATCACGGAGGGATTTTCGCAAATAATCTATTAAGTGGTAGTTTTGCTTTCCGGATATTTATCGCTTGAACTGTCGAGTTGTACTTTGATACAAAAATAGTCACGAGTCAAAGAGGAGTGGTTGTTAGAGGTAACAAAAACCAGCGATACATTTCAGAAGGTAAACTTCCAAAAGAAATCAAAACCACCACGAAATAGATTTAGATAGAAAATAGCATTTTATATTAGGCATTCAAATTGAAAATAATCACAATAATTGATTGTTAAAAATCAAATTAACAATAATTGATTTTGTGGGTATTTGAATGTCTATACTTACCTCCGTTCAGGACGAATTTCCAGAAAGTGCATGATTTTCGAAAATCATGATTTTTCTGAAATCAAGACCTTTATTGGCGGATATATTAAAAATGCCGATATCTGATTGAACCAAATTTATAAAATGCAATTTTCATTCATAGGTCATTAAGTGGTGCTTTTGATATACGGATGCCAAAATCACCACGACTTGAAAACGAGTAATGATTCTTTGTAGCAAAAAAACAACGACCAGTAGAAAAACATCCAAAGGATTGCTGGAAATTAGCACGTTGCTAATGATTTTCGTGAAGTCAAGATTTGTTTGGCGGATAAGTCAAAAATACTTAAATCTGATTGGTTGACATTTATAAACTGCTTTGGAGAGACGGTGTCAGCTTTTAATTTCTTTGAGTTGTAGTATTAGATATCAGGAAGTCCAAATACCTAAAAAAAGGTCGAAAACAAGAAAAAAAAAATCGCAAAACCGGCTCGACAAACTTTGATCATTTTCACAAACCACATTTTTCTCTCACACATAGACCCCACCGACAGTATCTACCCAAACATTCCAGTGAGAAAGATATCTGGGGGGGGGGGCATATTCCGTTCCAGTACTTAGCTGATAGTTGCGCGAGGTCTACTTATCGTAGAAATACTAGTTTATATAAATCAAACACACTGTGTTATGGTTCTCTAAATACCAATAGGTATCCCTTATTTGTCTTACTGTAACAAGCTAGCAAGGGGTATCAGTTTAGTAAAGTTTTTTCCAACTAGAACTTGAAAACTGTTGTGATCACTTTTCGTTTCTTTGACATGTTTTGGTTAACCAGAAGCTTGGCCAATCCTGATGAAACTAAAGTATCCATCAGGGCTGAATGGAAACAAATTTATGAAGAAACCAACATCTACAGAATTACAGTTCTTCCATTACAGTTGACAAAATACTGTTTTATACTTTCGTATTTCCTATCTAACATAAAATGCAATTTCGTTTAAGCCTCTTTTATCAACGTGTCAAAGAAGCATTGTCGTTAACCAAATCGCAAGGTGTTTAACTCATTCCCATGGTGGTAGTCACGCGAATCTGAATAATTTTTAAATCGTTTTTTTCTAATCTATACAGTATACATGTTGCTATAGTAAACGCAACAACAAGATACCCGTTTATCAACACTGTCCATACCTTGGAGTATATGTTATTTAATATCTACAGACTTATGATAACTGTTGGCACGAAAAATTTCATGTTGTCTTTTTTGTATAACTGAATATTTAAGCAAATATTCAGTTACACAATATGTGCTTACGACATCTATCCGTTGCAACAGAATTATATGTATTATCATGCCTACTTTACATACATGCTGCTGATATCTAAATCCTTCCACATATATTTGCTTAAAGCTTTGTCTGGTGTAATGAGTGGGTGCAACTGAAAATGGACTGCCGTAATGTGTGACGCTTTCTGCTAAAGCTTACGGATTTTCTGGTCTAACATTTCGTTTTGTTTGATACCATATATTCAATTCATCCTAAACATGTGGGAGCATGCATGTTAAAATATTCAGGTACTGAGAAATATTGCTTTGCAGACTTGGTTTCATTCTTTAATACATAATATTCCAGTAAAAACAAACATTTTAAATTCTGTAATCAGTAATTTCCTCTTTTCTTCTCTTCTCGCTACAAAATCATTTTTGTTATATTTCTTAAGTATTGTTACTTAAATTTACTCTATACTTGTATCTTCTCTACCTTCTTGGTCCACCTAGGTTAACCTTACTCTAATTGAAATAGTTTTGCATTTTTAAACTTTACAACTGTAAAAATTTACTGGGAAAAAATGTTTTTAAAGTTTTCGATAAAGAAAACCTACCACAATAAAGTATCCTTGCAAAGTTTCTCATAATATTAAAACAGTAAGAAGTAACACTTAGTACTGTGAATGACACTAAATCGCAAATAAATCAACGTCGCAATCGGCAAATCAGACGCTTTAACCGCTCGTCTAAAGAACTCCACCTTTTGAAAAACTAATATTGCGTAGAATAATGCCAATCCTGGATAACCAAGAATGAATCCCTAAACATCAATTTGGCTTCCAAAGTCAGCACGGTACTATCGAACAGGTGCACAGAATAGTGGAAATATACAGAGACTTGGAGGGAAAACGATACTGTTCTGCGGTATTTTTGGACGCGCAGCAAGCATTTGACAGGGTTGGGCATCAAGGTTTATGCTACAAACGTACTTACCATACCAGGTATATGAACTATTGAGGTTCTACATATCAAATCGGCATTTCTTAATAAAATACAAAGATGAAACCACGGATATTCAACCCATCTTCTCAGGCGTTCCACAGGGTAGCGCACTAGGTCCCATACTATATTTATTATACACAGCCGACTTACCTACATCTCGTCTAACAATTTCAGCTACTTATGCAGACCATATGGCTATACTAGCCTCCCATGTAAATCCACAAGCTGCATCGGGATACTTCCAAGCTCATCTCAACAAGATTCAACACTGGATTAGGACATGGCAAATTAGAGTAAACGAATCCAAGTCCCATCATGCTACATTAACTATGAAAAGGGATAATTGTTCACCAGTAATTTTAAATGGACATCAAATCACCCACACAGAGTCGGTCAAATACCTTGGACTACATCTCGATAGAAGACTAACTTGGAAACCACACATATTTTCTGAACGTAAACAACTTGGACTACAACTTCGTAAACTATATTGGTTAATTGGAAGAAAATCAAAACTATCATTGGAAAATAAACTTCTAATCTATAAAATAGTTCTCAAACCAATATGGACTTACGGGATCTCCCTATGGGGAACCGCTTCTACATCAAACCTGGATATCTTAGAAAGATTCCAAAACAAAGTACTTCGAACGATCATCGACGCACCGTGGTATGTCCCCAATAAAGTAATTTCAGGTGACCTGAGTGTATCCACAGTGAAATGTGAAATCCAAAATTACAGCAAGCGATATAAAGACAGGCTAAGTGCTCACCCTAATGATACTATGTTACGGTATTAAAACAACTTTACGACACCCACCCAAGGTGAGCATCGCACCACGGAATCAGTCCTGGAAAACTGGCACACTTGCCCTGAGATTTGCTAGAAACAGGCTAAAGGGCCACGGCTGGAACGCTCATGGAGTCGGGCGTGAGTCACACGATACGTTCTGGGCAAGCGTGTTGAGGCATATATATAGGGTACGTCAAAATTATGAGGGCGCCACCAAGCCTGTCTTAGCTCGAATAACCGGGCCTGGGCGGTTAAACGGGAGCGAAGTATTCAAGATACTCCGTCGATAAGAATTCTCATGAGCTGCAAGCTCAAGTAACAATTTCGTACTGGAATGGTAATATTGGGACTCTTTGGCGGAGACTGCGCAATCACTGGACCTACCTGCACGCTCTGATCTCTCACGTCTCGCCGTACACCAATATTTACACTGTAAAAGGCGCTATCTGAAACAAAGCATGCACAGGTCGAATAGGAATAATACGTCCCTTAACTAAATATGCGTCTATTGATCGCTAATTACATCTGGGCAACAAATCGTGCCGCCAAGCTTATGTTACTGCTTACGTTAAGCACCAGCTGATGGACGCGCTATGCTAATGAACAACACGCTATGGGTGGCCGGCCGCAGTGGGCTCGACCCTTTACATATTAGAGTACAGTTTAGAAATACGCGCTCCGGCAAAAAGGGCGCGTTAGTGCGCGATAACAGACGCCGACCTGCGGTTAACACCTAGGAAGCGAAGCACAAAGCCATCGCAAACATAAACAAAGAAAAACTCGAACAGCTTAGGGCGCGCCAGGCCCAGCACGGCGAGGCGTTAATTCTATTTAGGTATTAATCGGTACAATATAGCGAAGCTCGCGCACCTAACGTTACTGAATTAAAAATTAGCACAAACGTAACACCAAATCAGAAGCGCAGAGTTCTTTAGCTATTTAGGCGATGAAACGCGAAACTCGCGCACATGAACTTACTAGCAGGCTACCAAAGTAGCGTCTTGCAGCATGGTGGTCTCAAACCGGCATTAAAAGCCGCGACAAGCAAGCAAGGGGCATGCATCCGCCCACATAAAGTTGAGCACAAAGCACCAACGCTCGCACAAGTGACAGTTACTATGTTTAAATGGTTGCAATTACAAATACCTTAGTCCGCAGATGGTCCATGAGAGTGGCGTGCAGTCAGTTGGTAGAAGGCCTCAGTCTGTGGCAGCTCAATCGCCAAAACACGGCATTAGGGGTAAACGGGCTGGAATCCGCCAAGATGGCGGCGTTAGGACGCTCTCCTGAGAGCACACTACAGCGGCAAAGAGGCCTACTTCGTCCTGCCTAGAAAGATCCTCGAAACAGCGAGTTGCAAAGGGAAAGCCCCCTTTCTCACCAACGCAGAACTGGCCCCAAGAAGCCCTTCACACACCTACGCCTTGACGTAAAGACGTGCCACTCACACAATCACACGCGACCTCTTAAAGGATGGCATATTCGACAACATACGCTGAAACAGCACGAGACGGTAAAAACAGGCTGGCGTCCCCGCAAATAGCGGGAACGCCGCGAAACGGCACACTCTGCGACTTCTTCGATCAAAGGCCTGACTTGAACTCCTCAAGCAAGCCGTGTTATGGCCCCTGCAGTAGCGTGAGCCAAACGGCCTTGCCACGTGACTCTCGGCAGCCAATGGCGATGCGCTCCACAAAACAAATTAATTCCGGTATCAAAGACAGCCAATGGCGAAGCGCCTCAACGGAGTGATTTCTAGAAGCTTCGGAATTCTTTCGAGCGATAACACCCGGCTGCCAAAGTAGCAGCAAAGGGGTGCTCCAACTGACGAGAAATACTGCGTTTGGGGTCAAATATGTGCAAAATCATTATTGTAGAATTAGACGATGGAGCCAAATAAGTAACTAAAAGGGTTTAGCATACGGGCACGCTGCCCTAAAGCCTAGGTGGCTACTTAAAATACCAAAATGACCTGACAACTATGCATCGATTAATGGACGATAACAATGAACCAAACAGACTAAAAAGGTTTAAACCATCGCAGCTACCAACACGGTTTCAACAGTAATTAAATTGCTTTGTCAAACAATGTAAACAGTACCTATATCATTATCATAAATTTCATAAAAATTACACATACAATATTGAGCTAATGTAAGAGGCGAGTTTGATGGAACTCTACCTCACACGCCTAAATGTAAACAGCAGTGTAACTGCATTTTACACATAATCCGTATAAAATACTTATTGCCTAATTATATAGGGCAGATTGTATAATACATGGAGTTACATTAAAAAAAACCTAAAATAATTGCTTGTGGTTGCGTTATAAAGGTCACGATAGGTCGATTATAGACGAAGAGTGCCCTATCGCTGACAATAAAAACGTGACACACGCAAGCAGGCAAAACAAGCCGTTTATATACTGTAAGAATTTTGTAAAAGGTTATTTTTTTATAGAATACGTTTTCAGTTCTTCTTTCTTTTCTTTTAAATTGTGGTATTGCACATCAAGAAGGCTATGACAAGATATGTACAAAATAAATAAAAAATAAAGTAATAAATAGCGGATATCATCTCAACGCTGTTCTTCCACTCAACTACACCACTCAGTTCCTTTTAATTTAAAGAGTTTCTATATTATTTTCCAAGAGAAGACTGTAGTACCGTAAAACGGGGTGAGATTGACCACTTTTAGCATTCTTTATTTAATAACTTTTCTGTTGTTGCACAAATAGAATTACAATGGCCGAATACGTATGAGTCTATAAGCCATATAACTTTTAACACTCTCAGAACACTACTTTTTTTATTTACAATAGAAAAAAAAAAAATAAAAACACCCCGGTCAATCTCACCCCTACCTTTGGGGTGAGATTGACCGCCTACCTAAAACTCTAGTAATTTTCTATATAATGCTTGTTGAGGTGAGAATGACCACAGTTTAGATATAATAAACTGCTTTCTAACTGAAAAAAAATATATAGAAACGATAACCATGTCAAAAAATGAAAAAATAAATTATTTAGACAACATAAGAAGTCACAATGGTTTTTATTCATTATAAACTAAGTAAATGCTCAGAAAAAATATAATGGTAACTAAGATACGTTTATTTACTGCATATAAGAGTCTATACTAGCACTGTTTGGAAAAATATGAAGCCCAAGTCGTTCGGTTCTGGGGGGTGGAAGTATTTTGACAACATAATTATTGTATTCAATGGTGTCTATACCTTCTACTGCAGACCACACAAACCTATCTCTAATAGCTAAATACTTGATAAATATAGAGTTCCTGTATATAGGTTACTAAGAGTTACGAAAGCAACGGGATACATTTTGATTGGTTTGGATCACTTTTTGCAAGGCATGTGTGCTAAAAGTGCATTTTCTACATATTTTGTAACATGTTACGACTGATAGTTTCACACATGCAAGTCTAAATCTTAACTAAATTGGCCGTATATTCCTAATAGTCGGTTATGGAGATCCTAAGAATGATCAATACTCTGAAAATTCTCCCATCAAAGGCAAGTTAGCAAAGTTGGTTCCCATAACCTCTTTGTTCGACATATGTCAAATATCTAATTTGGACCAAAAATGTATGTCAAATCATGCTGTTTGCCCAACTCTTAGAAAACTATATACAGGATCTCTAGATAAATACATGGTAAGGTTTCATCTGTGCGTGAGTAGTGCAACTTGACAGCGGTCAATCTCACCCCAAAAATTACAGAAATCTGCATCTTTGTCTAAATATTTATGTAAAAAGTAGTAGGCCATAAATATAAATATTGCGAGTTGACAACAGGCCTTAAAAGACAATGTTCTACTACAAAAAAAATAATAGACATGTCTACTTGATTTTGTTGGGTTTGTGGAGGTAGAAGTTTGTAGGTTATGTAATTTTCTAATAAATTGACATTTGACATTCGTTTTTTTCCTGAAGAATCCAATTTCTTTACTCAACAAGTAGTATTATGTTATTAATATACAGACATTTGACTAAAGATTGATTTTTTTTGTTTTCCTATCATGCATCACTGTTGATCTTGAAATGCAAAATAAACTTTTTGGAACTTTTCGGTCAATCTCACCCCGGCGGTCAATTTCACCCCGTTTTACGGTAACTGAAAATTTTACCCCCTACCTCTGAAAACATAGTTTCGTAAACGTGTCATTGGGATGCAACCTTTTTCTACGTGCATATTCCCATCGCATCAAACGTTTCAAGGATTGCAACTGGAATAATAAAAATTGAGCTCGCTATTGCAGCATGTTAGATGGGTCGATAAGCAAAATGATGCTAGAAACTAGAAAGAGTAGCTTTGAAGATTGACCTAGTTTTAATATAAACATGTGCCGCGCCGCCGCCTCATCAAAAATCAGATAAATTTGAATTTAGCTAAACTGTTTCTCGTACTAGTTTGTAACCCTCGTCTTCTCCCCTTCACATTATTTACAATTGTCGTCAGCTTGCGGCCGTATAATATCCAATCGCACAGGAGCACAATTTTGCTTGGCGTTACACGTTGCCCATTAGATTAATAAGATGAAATGCGATATTTTCTATGATTCTATCATTCTATCATTGAGTAGTGAATTAGTACAGTGTATATGCATTTTCTTTTAGAAGGAGTTTCCTTCAGTTTGCTGAATAAAGGAGGCTATGAAAGTGATTTTATAAGATGTGAGTTACATTTTTTCGTAGTCGTCTGCAATTCATGGTATACGTTTGGCAGTACTAAAGTGTATTGTTGGTGGCACTATCAGTCTATGTCAAATTCTAGGTTAGCAGGTTAGATTTTGCGTCAGTCTGTGTCAAATAACAAAGAAAATATACCGTGCTAACCTAAAATGTGACTGACAGTGCCGCCAACAGTTCACAACCAGAAACGACTAAGAAATTGTGGCATGCAAAGCAATAATAGTTTGTAAAGATATTAGTTTCATTTCATAAAAAATGTGTTTGAAGATATCCTGATTTATTACTGTGGAGGGTGACTATGCGAATGCGTCATTAGAACCACCCCCAAATATAATGATAACTTCGAAGGTTACTTGCTTGCTATCAGAAATATCCAGAAAATAGTATATAAACGTATAAATTGCTCACGGAATAGGTGAACAAAGTCGTATTGTACAAAAAGTATAGTGTGCTACTGGCACGGAATGTTCATTTTTGACGAGCATGAAATGTTTCAGTATGAGCTGAAGGTGATTGCTGTAATTCATAGGAGAGCACCATTACGTGCTCGTTGTACAATTTACTATTAATAAACCCGATTTTTTAAACGGGAGACAGGATCGGGTGTCATTCCGGAGCAACGGTATCTTAGCTCAGCAGGGCGTTATAAATCAAGTTGACGAGTAGATTCAATCGGTCCGCTGAAAAATCCTCTTTAATTTGCAGCAGCCTAACCTCAGTCGAGAGCCGAAGCTACCGAAGCTGCGCCCATAAATTACGTAGCTAACTCAATGCTCGCGAAAAAGCTCCGCGGATCGAAGCTTCGGATTCTCCTGTAAAAAGCTCCTCCATCGCTGCAGATGAGTCCGCTAATTCCGGCGATCGTGTGGCTGCTGAAATATGGTGGTTCCGGGGACACGGCGATCCCAATCACACTTTAAGTTTTTAGCTAGCCTTCAGCGTAGACAAAGAAAGATGGATCGGGCTGCAGCGGAGGTTGATGAATTAACCATAGCCGGGGGATGGCGAGCATCAGGTGTGATACACTCGCGCTCGTATTTTACAAACCCGCAACCTATTCAGCTGATGATGGATGGTGGCCGATACCCGCTCGATGCGACTACAGTTCGATTCTATGGAACATTGTATAGCGACAATTCGGCGTGCAAACTACAGCGGTCCCTTTCGCCGTATTCGTATTGATTGCCGAGTTAAAGCTTATTTGATTTGTTATATATACTGCTACATAACTTTTCTTTATGTAGTAGCTCCAACTTCTGCTGCCGTCAGGAGCAGATCAAATCCGAACGGGGCTTAAATATAAATTTCCTTGCATTCACATCTGGCCGAAGTAACGGAGCGTTAATCTTTTTATGCACATTTTAAACTTAGGAGCACCCATAACAGTGATGTATAAGTATATTGTTCCTCGGTATAGAAAGTGTTCCTGCCTTATCCACACCCTTTGTGAGAATGTAATTAGGTAAATCCATTAATCAGTTACATAAACACTAACTTACATGATTATAAATTTTAACTAGAAATCATTAATTGAAAACTTCAGACTGAAAACGGCATCAGTACCAATTTCTCTTTTGAGTAGAACACAACTTCATAACAGATATCTATCGTATTGTAGACTTTTGCGGTAACTGCAATCATTAACATTAAAATGTTGTCTTAGACCGCGTTGTCTTTATAGAACGCTCACACAAGGATTTTTATAATCATTATATGCACTGACAGCTTGTCAAGCCTCATAATTCATCCATGTTTTGGTTCCGTTTGTTTGGGCATCTTGTGACCTTTCGCTGTCTATGGATCCATACTAACTAAAGCTTTGCAAGACACATCAGCCTACATCATCAAAGTCAAACTTGCTTTAGATCGACCACAGCTTTTCAGACGTGTGGTTCCAATACTGGACATGTCACGTCATAGTACCCCTAACATCGCTCTTCTGATACAAGTTAGTGCTGGAGACAAAGGTAATCTCCTCGTTAAAGTTACATGCACGATTGTCATAACTGCCCATTTTTATGAGAGGGGGGGGGGTAGGAGAGTAGGGTATGGTACAACCTTGTTACGCAAGTTCTGCAGCTGTTTCATTACCTTAGTTCCCGTCGTGTTCTTTGATCCAAAAAGTTCGACGACGTTGATTTTAGAATTTTCCCAAAAATGACTTTTCAGCCTTTCAGCGTCAGCAAAGTCGTTCTGCGTCTTCATCTTTGTATGCTAAAGTTTCACTTTTCTTGAGAAACTGAGGTCTGGCTGTCTTTCCAGCGCTTTGAAGGTCGTGTTGCCAGTCTTAATGTTCTCGGTTTTTGGTTTCTTGCTATTTAAATTAGCATTCTGTTATTCGTGTGGTATGGTCTTTCCATTCTATGCAGCGCTGCCAAGACCATCTTATCAGATCCAGGGTATTGCAGATTTATCTAACATGGCCGTTTATAATTCGGTCTCTTAGAGCATTGCGTGTAATGTTACGGACTACCTTCATTTCAGTGGTTCGCAGTGAGCTGATCTGTTCTTGATCCTATAGCATATATCAGTATTGGGCGAACACATGTCTGACATATTTCTACCATCGCTTCAACTGTTATATATCTATTGCTCCATGCTACATCCCTTAGGAGTCCTGCTATAACTGCCGCCTTGTTTGTCTGAGTCTTTACTTCTTTTGTTAGATTTCCGTCACTTAGGGCCCGTTCGAAAGTGGAAGTATTGAAATGGTTTGATCTGTGTTGTAATATTATAATGAAGATAGTAAAATAAATTGCAATTGCCACTACCTGCAAATATTCCTTTATTTAGGTCAAATTTCGACTGACTAAAAATACTCACTGGGTTCGTTAATTATTTATAAAGTAAACAGTATTGTGCCCTTTATTATACTTCATCCATCACCAATTCAATCTTACAGAGGCTAGTTCGGTAGGAAAGATGACTCATATCTCAAAGCTGGGTTTCCTGATACGTTAATATTAAACTCGTGTGATACGCCACTGGAATAAATTTAACTCCAGCGCGCAGACGCAATTTTGGTCAAACTTCTAGCACAAATCAGTTTATTTTGGTTAGTGTTTCGTTTTCGTGATTTAAACTAATAAAAGGTGTTCTATGAGCGATTTATCAGGTAAATTTTGAATTATCGCGCTCTTAGCATCATTGATTCTGATTTGTTTGCAGGCAAAAGCCCTCCACTTCGTTGTTACAACATTAAATTGTTTTTTTGGAGCGTCGCTATGGGATCAACATAACCTCAAACTTGATTATGGCAATTACTGGATATTTAATTTTTGATGGATCCTAAACTCTGCCTGGTTCTCGTTCATGAAGGTTTGCTCTAGTAGTCATGCGAATTTCCGGTTGCTAACACCGTTGCTTTTAATAAAATTTTGTACCTTGTTGATGAAAGCTGCGGCAGCTTATTCGGACGGCAGCTCCTGGTAATATCTGCCGGATACGGGGTCCTGCGGTGCTGCTTGCGTTGTGGGGACCTCCTATACGCTGTGCTGATATGCTGCTGCTAAAATCTTGGGCTCAGGAATTCAAAATGTGCCCTGGCTGATGTTCGGGAACTGCGTTGGCTTCCCCGATGTCCTCGTGATGTGGCCAAGATGAAAAATTATTTTTGTGAGGGAAAATGTTCCCCACATTCTCAGAGGTGCACTGACAAATTCTTGGCACACTGGTGTACTTATTATCGATAAAATTAATGATTTACTAGGTAAAATATGTAAATTTCAGAGAGCACAAAAACTGGTTGTCCTTCAATAATTTTATTCAATTGTCTCTGGATACTGGTCGTTAATAACAATTGCCTATCTAAGTTATACAAAACGAAATTGACCAAATACAATACAATAATTTCTTACTCTAATATTTCTTATAACTAAAAATGTTTTTCAAAAATACTGTTTTCTTAATTATTGTCCTTTCAATTCGGTTTTAAATTGTCTCATAGCGCCACTCCACTTTGCTTTATCTAATTTGTCCTTATCACTCACGTAATTACACTGACTTGTTTGTTCAATCACCAATTTTGTTTCACATCCTGCTGTGTCCATTTCTTGTAATTTTCTTAACTGTTCGCTTTTCTCCAAATTTTCGAATATTGCGGTTCCATAATTATAATTGCCCTGTTCTGTTTGGTTTATGCTCGTTGCAAGGTATTATCATAATTCTGCTATAATTACCTTTATTTAAAGTGCTCATTAACATATTCTATTTAATTATTCTGACATCTACGCTTCAATTAACACACACATATTCTAAACCTTTCTGTGACAGTTCTAGTTATTTTGGTTCGGCTTTAACTCTGCACAAACCTCTTATTTTTGGCTAATTTAGAATTATCGACTCCTATCTATGAAAAACGAGCTCTGCCCTTTGCCTTCTTTACTCATATAAACTCATTACTGCCAGCATTTCTTTGCAAATGTAATTACGGATTGAAATTTACGTTCAATCTTGCAGTTGCATGAACTACCCCAACTCTGTGCTATCTGCGGGCTCAATATCATCTCAGTATATACCTAGAATAAGCTATCCGAGGAATAATTGTCATAGTTTTCTTTGTTACAACAATCATTTCTAGCGTATTTATTACCCGGCCAACTTTATTATTCAGTATTTAAATATCATGGCCTGTTCTACGCTTTCACTATTTACTGCTGGTTTACATTGTATGTGTATACTCTTTTGATACAACTAGAACTGTTTTTGACACTTAAACTTCGATATTACCGTGTTGTCTAGATATATAGAAGGTTTTAAGTAATTGTTGTAGATGATCTTCATTTACCAAGATAATCACATGATCGTCTGCAAAACGTACAACTTGTAATTTTCTTATTTCCTAACTGGTAACCATTACTCATTGTTTTAATATTTTCTTTAACTTTGTCTATCACTAAGTTAAATAATAGGTGGCACTCGAACTAAGCACCGACTAGCGGCAGGAAGTTTAGTCATTAAGAGGGTTTTATAATTTTCTACTGAACTGCGTCCAGTGCCTACCGGTAGTGAGATCAAAGACCGACATTCAGGTAACAATTTTTCATTATTGGTAAATGCACATAATAGGAATTTAGTGTGAATTAGACATTTATTTGGCTTAACATTCCTTCCAGCAGCAGAAATAGGGAATTGCTTCGTAGAAGAGTCTATGGGTAAAAAACCGGATGACTCGAGTTATTCAGTTTATTGTCTATTTAGTTGATAGTTTTTTTATAAAACTAGGCCTACTATGCCTTTTAAATTTTTCGCTTGAATTTTTTATCGCAGTAGGTTACTGGTACGCGGTAAAACATTTAAAAGTTATAAAAACAATTAAATGCTGTAATGATTGACCAATATTTCAAGTCGATCAGAATAGTAATTTGTACAACTACTTTTTCATGAATTTGCAGTTTGAAGGCGAAATTTTCATTCGCCGTGAATGAAACCAACACTTCGAATGTATTGCCCCCTAGTGCATTCCTAGGAGAAGCGTTTCCTATTGTGGCAAATGAAAAAAAAACCGTTTCAGAATCGACTAGCATAGCAATAAAGCAATAAATGAAGCCCAATCCCTTATTTTCCAATCTCCAGAATCAGTTAAACGGTGCTTAAACTGACAGAAAAAGTAGTTCCATTGGTTAATTAGGTATTAAATACCAGAAGCCAGTAACGATTTTACCGAGTAACTTACTGTAAAGTGCATTAAATAGAATACTTGTTTTTCCTCCTCATCTTAATGTACGCTAAGAGTCTGCTACTAACCACATAAAGTGTGGTTATAAGCCATATTCGGCCAGCCTAACCTGAATTAGAGAGGAACGTCCTTCTGCAGGAGCCATGATCACCAAAGCTGTTGTTATGGTGGCCGAAGAATGTACTATTTAACCAATGTCCGAGTGTGGTGCTTGAACCCTCTTCCTACCGACTGCAAGCGCAAACGCTTTAACAGCCGGCTATTCGCTCTCCGAATAGAACACAAACACTGATATTGGAAAAGTAGGTAACCATTACTTACTTAAACCTCCAAAATGCATAGCTCTGCTATGAATAAAAATAACTGAACCGGAAATTACAAAAAAATAATATTTATGAATAAACGAGCACATTGCAAAATATCTGGTTGTTCTACATATAGTGTGGAAATTAAGCAACGCATAAATTCGATAACTCTTATGTGCGTTTTCCGGAAAAAAAATCAAAGGGGTGTAGCGATTCAAATTGCAGCGCATATATTGAAGCTTTTTCCCGATTTCATAACTCTTGGTTTAAATGTTATGACGTAATCAATATTTTTTTAAATTACAACATATATTTTTCCTAATTTATTTGTATTTAACCTGTTATAAACGATATAAAATTTCAAAAAGGTTAGGTTAGAAACACAATGAAAAAATGTCCTAAGGTTCAGATACTAACGATAAATGAAATTAACAAAGTAATTTTAGCTATTTGGGTTTAATGCAAAAGCCTAAGTTCTGATAAATTTTTGACTTAGACAATAACTCCAGCAAAAAATTAATGTGCAATCACCGGTTTTGGTTTTATCTCTACTATTTGAAATTTGAGGTAAGTTTTTTTGTAATAATACTTATTTAATATTTAATACAGTTGAAAAAAAATTTAAACTTGCTACAAAATAAATAAAAACAATAGGTTGTAATTGATGGCGCCATAACTTTTAAAACGAATTATTTAAAAATCTGAAAATTACTTTAAAGTAAAAGTGGTAAATGTTCAAGGTAATTTCAATTCCCCAACTGGGGGCGGGCTGCTATAGAGACCTTGCGTCCCTGTTCAGCCAAGAACGTGAGTTACAGGATGGGCGAGAGAAAGGAGGAGTCCAGAATGGAAGAAAGGTCAGGAAAGGTGGAGAAATACTGCCCCAGCATTTGAGAAATTTGAGAAAGTACTCTGTTGACTCAAAAAAAAACACCTAAAACCTGAATCAGAGCAGACGGTAGCGGAAATCGAACCCATGACCTCCCGCCTGCTAAGTAGACATGCTAAAATTACTTTAATATACGCGTTGTAATTTTAACTACTACACCCTTTTGAAATAAGTAATAGTAACAGAAATTATACTTTAGATATAGTAATAACAATTTTATGTAAATACTTCTACATCGTATAAAAGGCTTCTTATATTTTTTTATTCATATTCGATGTTAATTTTATAGAATTCCACTCTGTCCTTGGCAATTATCTATTAACAACTTAGACGCATGGCACAGAAGT
Organism: Agriotes lineatus; assembly: GCA_940337035.1. Lineage (NCBI taxonomy): Eukaryota > Metazoa > Arthropoda > Insecta > Coleoptera > Elateridae > Agriotes > Agriotes lineatus. Next base: position 66,980,798 of record OW679196.1, read on the forward strand.
GTGGGCACGTTACACCATGTCAAACAGCAATTTAATGTAGATGTTTTAGTCGAAAACAAAAGAAATTATAACTACCATACTTTTAATCAGACACTGCACACAGATCCTCAAATACCATACAAATTACTTAATGTCAATAAACATCAGAAACGACACAAGCCAACCCCTTCTAGTGCAGCCAGCATGTCGGCGGCTAAACCGAAAGTGGCCCTCTGATCCCTAAATTCTGAGCTAAAATTAATTCATCAACACAATTACGAGGTAATGCCACTGGATGCTGTCGTTACGTAAACCATAAATTTAACCTATAAGACTTCGGCGCAATGTGTTAGTGCTGTGCGTGTTAATATCAATAAATGATAAAAGTGTGTTACTTAGCAGGTCAGTTATATTACTTGCGATGTATCACTATTTAGTAGTAAAATTGTATAGATTTTAATAAAATATGTTTGGTTTAAGGAAAGGGCATCGCTAACGTTCTGTCAAAAAGGTTATTGCAATCTAGAAATTGGGAAGAAATGAAAATACATTTCATCGTAAACGTCTGTATAAAAAACTGGTTACTTTAGTCAAGAACATTTCACCTCCATGAAATATGATTCTAATAAAAAACAATTGGAATTTATAATAAAAGAAAGAACATTAATTTCCACTAAGAATAGTATGATTTTGGCAGTACGGTTCTGGAAATATGGTTACTTAATTGGAAAAGTGTTTAGATAGTTAGAAGAAGGTTTCTGTTAGTAGCTTCAAGAAACAAAGTGCTCCTGTTTCTCCATTGTGATCTGGAGTTGCTTTAGGAAAAGTATAGTTAGCCAACTAAAACTAAAAAGTTTGTACTTTGGAGGAGATTATTGTAGCTTCTGAATTTTTTTAACAATATGCACTGTTTATTTATAGATATATACTTGAAAGTTAAAAAAAAATTAATATGTTTTAAGTATTCATTTAAAAATCAAAAATCGAGTGAGCCCAGGAAGAAGTAATTTAGAATAATAATATACAACAATACAATCAGACGTGTTCCCAGTTTAAAATGTTCTGTAAGATAAAAATTCTCATTATGAGGATACACAGAAATCCAGTTAATTCAAACTAATTTAATTCAATTAAAGGCATTGGGTTAATTAACATAATTCCTTTGGATGGCCAGCTTGGTCGCCAGATTTATATCTATAAAAGTTTCATGCATATAATTAATTATATAAAGTGTGTTGTGCTAAAGCTACATAATGCACTGAAAGTTATCACAACGAATTGAAACAGTTTGTAATGAAATGTAAACAAGCTCTTTGTATGTAGCAAGCTTGTTGCCAAGGAAATGTCAATGTTAAAGAGGTTAGTTAATATTTTGAGCAGTTAGTAATAATGCACTTTTGCTGGCTATAATAATATTCATTTTAGTTACTGTGCCCAACTGTTTAGCCATTATATGGGTATTGTAACTCGTTTATTTTTGACATAACACATAGGTAGATATAGTCTGTTTTTTGCTTTATGATTCAGGGCAGGATTTGCATTTGCAATTTTGTAACAGTGTAGGTAGTTGATTACAAAGAAAAAAATACTACTTATGTCAAAAACTATTACAACTGCAAGTATGTTAACTTATAAGCACTATTAAACTTAGTAGGAGGTAAAATTACCGAACCATTGACATTAAATAAGGTATTGCTTTATTTTAAGTACGTTTATTTAAACATGATTGTTATGTAACTGTACAGAAACGTCATACAATTTCGAGACATGGATCTTATATGTACTAATTAAAAATATATATAATAAAAAATTTGCTCATGATTTTTGTTTGTAGATCTTTGTTTTAGAAATTATTATTTATGCTAAACATATAACAAGCATTTCAAAATTAAGAGATAATAGTTACAAAATACTCTGGTAGAACCATTTTCAGAGATATAATTTACCAGAATTTAGATGGATACAATTCAGGTTAATCATCCACAGTCTGATTCAGAAGAGAAATACATCTCGTCTTGCGATTCTATATTACATTCTTACAGCCTAATAATAACAGGAGGTATATTTAACAATGTCCTTTGCCGAGACGCTTTGTATTAGTAGTTTACAGTGTTCAGTGTATTTTTCCATAGGCTTGCTGTACACAGTGATAGAGGTTTAAGCCATAAAGTAGCAATTATGTCCCTGTCATTATTGCCCGAGTCCAAAGGTAAGTCACATCCTGGTAAAAATCCTGATGTGCATCGATCATGCTCTTCCCTCCGCCTTTAGATGGACTAATTTTCAGGTCTGTATCGTGTGTCCAGCTACGCACACTGGTTCCATTGCGAAATATCCAAGTTTCATCCAAAAACACGAACATACATTTTTCACTAGAATTTCGAAATTGTAAATATTTCCTTAAAAAAGCAATCGGCCGAAATTACACTCTTCTCACACAACAATTTTCTTCCATTCACAATTTTGTATTTATATCCCATATTTTTTATTTGTTCCTCACTTGTAAACATCAATTTATCAAGTCACTGTATTAATCAAGAAAGTTTATTTTAGCAAGTTACTAACTTGTAAAATCTTTTTTGTAATACCTACTTGTTAAATATTTCTTTAAGGACTGTTTACTACTGCGTAAGCAACCTCTTTACGGCCCGGCCGTAAAAAGTGTCCGTAAAGACCACGGCCTGCTAAATTGTATGCCGAACGTCAAAGTGACGTTTGTCACATAAATCCAGCAGCAACCAAGCCTTCAACTCCACATAGAAGAAGGCGCAAAAGACTGCTATAACTCCTGAACATACGCTAAAATAACTTACTCATTCACAATCTTAACGTCTTTAGGAATATCTTCATCATTTTCTACAGATGTCATAAGTTACGAGCTGGTTACAACTTAAAACTGCTTATAGCCATACACAAAATTGGAAATAAATGACATTTATAAACAACAGTTGCAACGTTCTACGCACTCTCAATCATTCTAAAACGTCATTACACAAACCTAGCATTTTGATGAAAATAAATTAGAAAAATATAGATATGACCGAATTGTATGTAGGTATTACAAAAACTATTGTACAATACGCGTCCGTTAGGGCCTTTACTGCCTCGCCAGTATTATTCGACTCGCTCTTCGAGCTCGTCTCACAAATTCCCTGGCTCGGCAGTAAAGGCTATCCTAACGGACTTCTAGTGTAATAGTATATTACGTAACGAGAGTTGTAAAGAACATATTACGTACAAGTGGATGAATTACATACGAGCGACGAAGGAGCGAGTAATGTAAATCCACGCGTACGTAATCTCTTTACAACTCGAGTAATGTACTATACTTTTTCTACGAGCATACATCTTATAATTCACAATTTATTAGAATAGTCTTGAAACGAGTGCAATTTTTAAATAAAAAAAACGTGTAGTGGTGCACCTGATTTCACTAACACTTGACGTTTGAGACGTTTGACCACCGTTTGACAAAATAACAGATAACCACTAACATTCTTGTGAACAATAAAATAAGATTCAAAGATTTTATTGTTAATTGTATGTTGATCCAGAAAAAAACATGGACGGTGGTCGTTCGTTACGGATATTTGAAAGAACGTCATTTCGAAGTTTTCGGAAGTACCTAACATAACCTGCACGTTTAGCTGACTCCTCTGACTATGAAGGTAATTTGAATTATTTGAAGACAATCTTTTCTTTTAATTAATTAGCATTTATTTTAGGTACCCCTCAAACGAATTTGAGCGCAATAATGTTTGAAGTATGAACAAATATTATAATGTAGGTACCTACCTAATAATTTACAAAGATATGCCACTCGAATGCAGGAAATTACTTACCAGCGTTTAATTTGAGTATTACCTACAAAGAGGATTAGTTTTTCTGTACTGTTAACATTAAAATAAATAATACGTAGCAGGTTTTGGTCGATATTTTATTAACCGTTTAATACAACACATTATTTTTCAGTATAGTAATTATAATTGATTGTGAAATTATGGCACTTATACTGCTTTTTAAGCGCCACTCCATGAATTTGCGATAAACATCTTCGTACCGCGCTTTGGATTTCTCCGGGAGCAGACTGGCTGTGGTGTGTTCTGCTAGTTGCCTGATTTCTGGGGGCGTCCCTGCAATTTCTTCATAGCAGTCACTTTCACTCATTTTAATAATAAATAATTAAGCTTAATGCAACAAAATACCGCGTTATGAATTCAACAACGTCAAATGTCAAATTAATTTTTCTCGTGGTCTCAGGTTACGTGATAATTCAAAACTTTTTCATAACTCGTACGTAATATATATATATAACGTGCTAGTTCCTTTTTCCATTACGTGCATGTGTTCATAATGCCATAGTTACTGATCAAACAAGCGGTTGCGTTCTTGGCTTCTTACTATTATGGGAGTAGAAAAAATACTATACAGGTTAACTGTCAGTTTTACAATCGTGCTCATAGATAAATGATAGCGTGCAAAGCCAGAGTTGTCTTTCTTAGTATTTGTCATATTGATGTATTTAGTTGCTTGTCAGTTTGACATTTTAAATAAATGGTAAATTTCTAGTTATTTACAAGTGAGGAACAAATAAAATATTCAACAATACACGCAAGGTAAAAGGTTTTACTGGTTTAAGAAGGTGACTGGCTCGCCTGCGGCTCGCTTACCAAGCTAGTAATGTTAAATACTATTAATGTGTAGTATAATTTTTTAACGACTCCCAATATAATTTAGTTCCTCTCTTGCACATCGCAGTAAATTATCGAAAGTAAAAAAATTCAAAATTTTCTTCTTAATATCTTCCCGGAAACTATATTCCTCCAAAGTTAGAAATTTTCTTTATTCATATTGTCACAGTTGCATTGAAAATCAAGGATTATAATAAATTGCTAGACATGTTATATCTGTTTAATTCTTAATACTTACATCAAAAAGCGTTTCATAGTCGCTTGATTTTACTATTAATACTGCTTTTTCGTGGAATTTGATTAAGCCTTACCGAAGTGTCAACTTGACAATCCCGGAGACCTTGATTTTGACTTTAGGTATATTTTGTAACTAAAACGTTGTACACTGTTAAAACAATATAAATGCAAAACTTGCTCTGTATCATGAAACAAAAAATATCCTATATGTGTAACATCCCTACATTGGTCAAAAGTTTTTTAAATACAGTCCTGATGACAATTATTTTTTTTTTGCCTTGATATTAAAATTCATGCAACTGTGAAATTGGTGAAATAATAAAACCAAAAAGAGTGCACATACCCACTATCAATCTGTAACATTATGAAAATACAAAGATATTTGCATGGCACTTGTAATATATTAGGTTAAGTTCAACTTTGATCACCATTCTTTGAAATTCCCTTTATTGCGCATACAATTAATGCATGTCTATTAAACAACACTTTTCCTAATGCATGAAAAACTGCTAATGTTATACCGTTACCTAAAGTCAAGCAACCCAAGGAATTCAAGGATTTGCGTCCGATTAGTATACTGCCTACACTGTCAAAGGTCCTGGAAAAAATTATGTCATATCAAATTCGTCAACACTTGGTTGAGCATGATGTTCTTCCGGATATACAATCAGGACTAAAGACCGGGCTACAGTTACACCACGACTCTACTAAACATTACAGATAATATATTTTCTGCTATTGACAAAAATAATTGATTACTTCTTGTTTTGATCGATTATTCAAGGGCCTTTGACACAATATCGCATAATTTACTGCTGGCAATACTTAAATTTATTGGTTTTGGGTTGGACGCCATTAAAATTATTGAAAGTTATTTAACTCATCGCTCTCAGACCGTTATACTTAAGGAATCTAAATCCAACTCTTTGTCCATTACTAAAGGTGTACCACAGGGTTCAGTACTTGGTCCGCTATTGTTCATAATATACACATTTTACTTTAAAACATCTGTAAAACATTGTGAATATCATCTTTATGCCGATGATTCGCAATTATTGTATGAATTTTCTGCTGACAATGTGGCTGCTGCAAATGTTATTGTCAATGATAATATTAAAAGTCTTGTTGAGCTATCAGAAAAACACTGTCTAAAAATCAATGCTAATAAAAGTCCAGTTCTGCTGTTTGGGAGACCTACACAAAAAAATATTGTAAGAGAGAATATTGCTATTAAAATTAAAGATATATTACTGCCGCTTTCTGATCATGCAAGAAACCTAGGCATTATACTTGATACTGATCTTAGATTCAAGAAGCATGTATCGACAGCATTACAAAAATCTTACGTTAAACTCAAATTAATTTTTAATAATAGATATAGTTTAAACCGCAATGTTAAAATTATGCTTTGTGAATCGCTAGTGTTGTCACAATTTAATTATTGCGATTCTGTTTATGGACCATGTTTAGATGCTGTTAATAATAGGAGAATTCAGTGTATGCAAAATTCCTGTCTTCGACTGATTTTTGGTATACGTAAATATGAACATATTTCGCATAAATTAAAGGAGGTTAAATGGCTGAACATGAATAATCGTCGATTTCTGCATTCTGCATGTTTATTTCATAAGATAATTAGTACAAAGTCACCACCATATCTATACAACAAAATTAGATTTAGAACTGCTGTTCATAATCTTAATATCCGTAGAAAAGATCTAATAACACCACCTTACCATAAAACTAGCTTTTACGAACGATCTTTTTCCTACAATATTGCTAATATTTACAATTCTTTGCCTAATAAGCTAAAATCTTTGTCATCAACTTGCTTCAAAAGCCATCTCCACAACATCTTATTGGATAAGCAGCTGCAATAGTATTTTACTTGATTTAAATAATAATTCTGTATTTGCTATATGATATAACCGTACTTCTTACTACTAATCATATTTGTTTAACGGGTTAAGTGGTAGAACAGATGGTATTAGTTAATACCAATCTGAACTTCGCCCTTTTGGGTTTTTATAGAATTGCTCATACCAATGATATATTTTTTTTACATGTATATAGTTTCTTAAACCCAATAAAAGTCCATTATTATTATTATTATTATTAAATATAAAATACAATTGCTCTGTCAAGTTGCAGTTGTAATTTTCTTAATACGATTTTTTGTTACACTTACCCATTTTGACTAAAACAACTACAGTTTAATTAGTAATGTCTAATAAATAAGAAACCTAATATGTTAATTATTAACTTACACACATTGCTTTTAGTTATACAACATTGAAAATTAAAGTATAACAGCTTGAGTATTCATAAAAGGTTATTATTATTAAGGGCTGGTTTTGCACTTGTACTTTATAAATTTCCATGTACCCGCACAAACATGCTCATCATATTATAGCGGTAACGAGCTCCTATTAAATGGTCGCTCAAATCTATATCCACTGAACTTTTATGCTGTGAATCATCTAAGATCTAAGGAATGTTGTTTGCGATAAAGCAGTTAACACCTCAAAGGTAATTATAGTAACGGATGCAAACAGCTTGCAACGAGATCAAAAACAGAGCTGGACTATTTGAATGTAGAAGACGGTTATATTTAAGCCAAGCTGAATGCTAAGGAGAAAGGTTTAATTTTGAGCAACTGCTCTAAGGGTTTTAAATTGCATAGTCTCCTGCTGTTTTTCATAGAAATATTTCTTTGGTGCGACTAATTCCTAAATTTACTGCAAACTTTTTAGTTTGGTGTAACAACAATAGTATGAACTTTTTTCTTATGTTGGTATGTATTATTTTGATCTCCTACTTTTTGATATACTTTATTTGTTATTATATCTGTAATTAAATAAATAAATAGTGACCACAACACGGTTGAGTTTGATTTGCCTCCTCTGGGGTTAATTAAAAATTATGATTGTCTAATTATTTAAACTTTTGCGTCGGCTGGCTATTGAGTCTCCAATATTCGTCAGGGTTAGCTTGTTACGCATTATAAATTTTGCCATTGTATAGTAAATGCTCGATTTTAACAAATGACAGATTACCTCACATATTAACTCGAAACAAAGCTTGTTCAAAAACAAAGAAATCCAGCTTATTTTGGCCACAAATAAACTAACAATTAAACAATTCACCTCAGGTAAATAATAACAATGCAATTCAAATAATCATGTTGCTAACCTGGAATTTGTTTTTTTAAGTAAAAAGAGGCGCCAATTGGCATTTGTTTCTAGCTTGGTCGCCAAATCCACTTCCGGTTTCCGCAAAAAGGTGAAGCGAAGCTCGTAATTTCTTCCTGGAACGCTTTGAGCGGCTGATGCCTGTCTCTGGACAACCAATAAAGTCTTCCCCAGGTCGTGTACTTTGCTGTCCGCTTGTCTTAGCTTCCAGCCTTTATGGATGGGGCTCGAAAATTGACCTCGCACAGGCCCACGGTTGAACGTGACTCCAAGCTTATACCTGTCTTCTAGTGATATTTCAACTGCTGCTACCTTCTTGTACACCACAAACAAAGGCTCCTCTAGACGATGCACTTTGCTTTCTACTTTCCACAGCTTCAAAACTTGCCATAACTTAGCTGCGAAGACAATAAAAAATTGAGGCAGTTCCAGGTTCAATTTTCTATGGACACTATCAAATTAACACAGCTGCCTTGACACAATGGTGAACAATAAAGCTTAACAACTAGCAGAAATAATATCACAAAATTAATTAAAAGCTGGGCAGCAAAAACTTATACAAGCTCAAAGCTTTCGCTTGAGCTTCAGACATTTTATTAACACCTTTGGTCTTTGAGCAACATGTTTATACAATTAATGGTTTTAAGTTAAGTTTTTAAGTGTATCAGTGAATTCTTCGAACACGCACTTTTGTTACATTTTCTTACTTTAGTTAAAGTAATCGGACTTTCGGGTGTCATAATTCAAAATATTCTTACTTTAGTTTATGGGTCCACTTTTGTAAGGGGCTTTATCAGGAGGAAAAGCAAAAGAGCACGGTAACTCAACGTGTTAACCACGCAGAGGCGAAACTCTTTACAAGGGAAAGGATAGACGAGCACGGTAATTCAACGTAAACCATATCAGAGGCGAAACTCAGTCGAGTCCAATCCCGAAGTCGTTGTGTTAATGACATGGCCGTGAAGCCTTAATGACAATGCGGAATCGAATAAGATATTAGCACTTTCTTGTAGTCTTCTTTAATTCTTGGTTGCTTTTCAAATGCTCTTTGCATCATTGTACTTTCTCACAATGCTTAATAACCCTTTAGCTGCGTATCGATTGTTCAGATTATGATATGAATACCAAAACGCTGCATAAAACTTCTGTTACGCTTTGAAACGCCTTTGTAATTAAGTAAATTAATTATCGTGTCTTGACGTTACACAATTAATCTGTCAGACATCACAAATTAGCTACATTTGACATAGCCAGCACAAATATTGAAAATAGGCTAAACGCAACCTGACCATACTGTTCTTTTCAATTACTAACCTGTCTTAATCAATTACAGTTATTGCTAATCATGTCTTGCGTAATTATCAATGTTTGCTAGTGACTTATATTGTTGCAATAAATAAAATACAAATTCTGGGCCTATTTGAAACTTTCCTTAGTCTTCGTACGTTAGCAATGCAACCAGAATTGCTGTAAGCATTATGCCAGTACAGTATATAATAGACCTTAAAAATTAGATGTTGATTATTGGGAACTATCAGCTATGCATATAAAATTACAAAACAGCTTTAAGGGCAATTTATTGACGTTCATAGCTTGGAAACTCTGTAATTGTGAGGGTTTTATCACTGATACGACTTGTACAGTTCGGCAATGCTAAATTGTCGGAAATATATGTTCGTCTATTATTTAACACATTTCAAATTCATTCCACTACGTGTTTTATGATATATGCTACTACGACTAGTAAAAATACCTATAATCTCGAGAAATTTATCTCATTTCTTTCGTATGTGGAAAAATGTAACTGGTTTTTTCTTTCTTGATCTCTTCTTTTGATTTTGACCTTTCTTATAATAAGTTTTTGTAGCCAGTGGTATCTATCATGCTATACTGGGCATCTGAGCTGTATATCTTTCCTTTTTTACCATGTGTACACACTACTCTATGCTCGTGTCTACACAAATTTACAAGCAAGAGTAGCAGACTAACTGTGCTAACATTTATATTTAAAAAACCACCGCCTGTTCAACTTTTATTCACGAACATTGAAGTGCATCAAAGCCCAACGCCGGTGTTCTCCCAGGCTCCTTAACTCACATACGTATTTAATTGTGGACAACACCGCTTGAAGCTAATGGTTATAGCTTAAACTGCAATCATTTCCTATATCAAACTACCTCATAAAAATCCTGGAAACTGTGTGTATCGAATTGGGTTTGCCCTAGATTACGCGATCCGTTCAAGAACTCCTTGGAATGCTGCTGGCTTCTCGCTTTATCGGCCGAAGTCACTTAACAATCGTCTTGAAAATCCTGGACTGCTTATCAGTTCGTATACTTGTTCTGTATACAATTAAAAGAACACTTAAAGTGAAAATACTGCTTACTACACACAAGCCCTTATAGGCTTTTAGCCGCTTTTTATTTAGCTCTCCGGGCGATGATTTAACACTGAGACTTGCTACACACATCCGACTTGGGGTACAGCTCGCTGACTATTGCTTAAGTTGAAGTTCCCTCTAACACTGCTAAAGCTGGGTTTATCGCTGTAATTACGAAATCGAGTTTTCCACCATAACAAAGGCCCGCAATGGAGCACTTTTATTATGCAATGTTGCAATGACGAACGTGAAAAGTAGTTACATAGCATGCAAGCACAAACTGGATATATATCTTTATATACTATATAATTCTTCTGTACGTCCGTATGGGACTGAACTCCTATTAAACGTTTGGACCGATTTTGATGAATTTTTTTGTGTGTGTTTGAGTGGGTCCCTGGATGGTTTATATTTACAATACGATCCGGTAGGTGGCGCTGAGAAATCTTTAAAACAATTAAAAGAAATTTCGTCAAAAAATTTAAAATAAAAATTCTTAGAACCCGATTGCAGCGTCACCTACCGGGTGCAATTGTGAATCTGAACCATCCAGGGACTCACTTAAACACACACACAAAATTTCATCAAATCGGTATAGCCGTTTAGAAAGAGTTTAGTCACATGCACACGTACAGAAGAATTATATATATAAACATTCTACTGTAGGTGTATATGTCATTGAATTCCTTCTACACGGCTGGACCGATTTTGATGAAATTTTGCGTGTGTTTGAGTGGATCCCTGGTTTAGATTCACAATTGGACCCGGTAGGTGGTGCTGCAATCGGGTTTTAGGCATTTTTATTTTAAATTTGTTGACAAAATTTAATTTTTTTAAGATTTCTCTTTATCAGAATATATAACCCCAAAATTTCACCCCTATCACCCCCCCAATATTTTTTAAAATAAAAAAAATCGAAAATTCGAACATCGAAAAAACGTTTGCTCAACCCGCTAATAGCAGGCAAACCAACGTTCGGGCAGGACAACGTCTGTCGGGTTTGATAATGTAAATATGAAGATAAACAATTTAGGTGAGAGTGACCAGATACCCGTTTTAGTCCCACACCCTCATCCTCTGTTAAAGAGCAGTAGATTTTTCGTGACTGTTCAAACTTTTTGTTTTACCATGAATTTAGGACAAAGTGTAAAACGAACTGAAATCGTGTAAACACAAAGTTTTTTTGTTAAACGTTTATTATGCAATCTGTTAGTACAAACAATAGGCATATATTTTGAGTGGGACAATGTCATGAAAGAGATGTGTTCCAGTGATCATAAACTCTATATGTTAATATACAATTTAAGTATTTTCTGATGTAGAATTACGTATATATAAACATAACATAAAGTGCGCACAATTGGGCCACAAGAGCTGCGTAACGCGTGCCAATTTAGTGTTATAAACAGACTTTGCAGTTTTATCAAACGCACTAGATCATATTACGAAGTATGCAGCTAGCAATTTGACAAGGTGTGCAGTTTGCTAAGTGTAGTAGGTCAAGTGACAAACAATACGTACTATTACGCTATCTTAAATGCATACGATTGTAATTTTAATACTAGGTTAAAAAACACGGCCCGCATTAATCATATATAAACTCTGTATTATAATTTTCAAATCAATATACTTTTAGCAATGAGTAAACTCTGTATTATAATTTTCAAATCAATATACTTTTAGCAATGAGAGTGTATTCATTGATAACGATTGACATAGGCGAAAATTGTCTGTAAAGGGTTGGTTTGGCCTGGCCATCCCACGTTATCTCTTATAGCAACAACCACAAGCTCCATATCCTGTCAAGAAAATAACCTGGTTCTACATACTGAAAAATTCTAAGTTCCTTATTGGACTTGGCTTTTTTACAGTGACGTTATTTGATTTTAAGTGTTGAACAGTTATTGTTACAAACTATTTTCTTCTTGATGTAATTTATATTTACCCCCCCCCCGATAATTGCTGGCGCCCTATACTCGTAAAGGGTAATTGCACAATGTTTAAAAGTGGCTGCTTTTATTACTAACGTAGACATTTATATTTTATGATAAACTGAACAATTTCTAGTACGAGAGTTCTCCAGAGCAAAGTGTTCTTATTATTAACGCCCTTTTAAATCACGGCCTCTTTCACACCATACGGTCTTGCGGGAGGGTAGTTACGCCACTGACACCGAGACATTCAATTTAATAAATGCGAAAATTATGAGAAAATCTTGACAAACAAATTGCAAAAACGAGACAAAACACGTGCTAGGAATTATTACTGGCACAAATTTGCCCTACACAGGGGTGTTATCCTGACAAGGTTCTGCGACCGGCCACGTAAAAACATAATTACGGAGATAATCCAGAACGAAGATAATGGAATAATTTACAGGTTGCAACGCGGAACGAATTAATAGAGGGACATTTCCAGGCCGCCTTTGATTCCAATTTATGCACAGATGACTGCAGCAGAATAACTATGTAAATTTCATTTCCACGCTTCCGCGTGTTGATAGTAAACGAAAGATGACGGCGAGATCCGCCGGCGAGAAGCGGCGTATGTGAGCTGTCGAACTAATTTGGAAAACCGTAACTCAGAATTAGCAGTGTTTGTTAGGTCCGTTTAAGTTTTCCTGAGGGTCTGCTTATTTAATAAGACGGGAATGGTGCAGATTAACTACACGTGCTGCGGTGAGGGACGGCCGCGTTGGGTTTGATGTTCGGCGAATACATTTGTAGGAAAAGGACGATCACGCATGCTAAAGTTCACCAACTCGACCAGAGTGCCCTTCATTAAATATTCCGCATTCTTGCTCTAAGTCCCGCTAAATACGTCATTATTGTTCGCAGGCGATCTGTCGCCCGTTCGCACCCTCTTCATGTAATTAACTGTCGGAGGAATGCAAACCTACGTTCTATCAACTTTCAACCACACTCACAGTTCACTCATCCAAAAATGATATCCGACACTGACGTCCAATCACAAACAATCCGTTCAGTCGGGCGTAGAAAGCTCTCTCTATTCCATTTCTCATTCGCGGGCTGTATCTTATTGGAACACACAATTGCTTTACTGTTATTGTTTAGTTTCAAAACATTTAATTTCGTAATGTAAAATGCCTTCCCGAATCATTTCTACAATTAAACCAACACCGCCGAGATCAGCGCGATCCCTCAACAAATTTCCTGAACCCGAACTTCATAGAATCGACGCAAATTCGGCGACTAGCTCCGGAGCAAAGCCTCCTATGATTTCCGCAAAACAAAGCCGTGTATATGAATTCCATTTCGACTCAGGGCTACAATTTTGCCGGAGCGGCTCCAAGACTGAAGTTAAAAATGTTACAGACGATCGTTTCATAACAGGGTAGTTCAGCAAAACACAGCTGCAACAGCGGATCGAAGCCTTCTAAATCTACACTAAGAATTCGATTTGGCTTGCTGTTTTGCACACTGCGCTCTGCTCTTTTTATGCTGATAAGGGGCGAAGTAAATCTTTAAATTTCATAGGCTGAACTTTTTCAAGTTTTAAAAATGCTAATAGAATAGGCTTAGATCGGGCTAAAATTGAAAAATGGGAAAGTAATAGAGCTAATTTGAAGTTAAGAAGAAAATCATAAAATGGCAACCGGAAAATTGCTTTTCAAAGTAATTAATGGCAGTCGCTAAAGCAAGTCTGCGAACTTTGCAGCCTATAGGGCTCGATTTGTTCCGTCACACAAATGTGGAGCTAGATGTTCTGTTTGTTCTCATGGAAACTTTATTTAAAGGGACATGTGAAGATCAAACTTGCAAATGTTTAACTACCCTGTGGTCGACCAAGAAACTCCTCGACCATAGGAACTTTAAAGCGAACCGCTGAGTATTAAAAATAATTGGAATTCAAGACACAATATTATAGATTTCAGACTCTTATTCTATGCGTTTTCAGACAGCTTCATTGCATAAACTGTCCTATTACTCCAGTGTCTTCATTGCGAGTCGCACCTATCTGCATTCGCACAATTAAAACGTACAAAGGGACGCACAAATTAATTTATTGCCAGCTTTTAGGCGAAATTAGGGGACATCTTAAGTGTTTATTGCTCTCTAACTTTAAGTACGACTAGGCAGAGTAATGCCATTTAACTAACTAGTTAGCAGTTAAGGTCAGAACTGTTGGTAAGGAATTCGGGTTTGCTATTCAAATGAGTTTTGGAAAGTAGGTGTTGACTTTGCGATACTAAGTATTGCAGCAGGAGCGCGAAGGGAGGTTTCCAAGCTGGTCA
>OW679196.1:66995630-67156174 GCA_940337035.1 Agriotes lineatus
CCTGCGCACAAGCATTATGCTTAGGTGGGAGCCTTTTGATGTATTATTTATTATCTATACCTTTCTTTTATTATTTTTTTCATTTCTTTCATTTAGCTGGCATATCTGTCTTTTTTATTTTTCTGTATTATTGTTTCTGCGCTTACATTATCGACATTCCTGTATTTAATAATGTATTCTTTAATATTGTTTTCTTTTGGAATGTGATGATGTATTGTTATTACAGTGTATGTATGTTCTGATGTAATTTCATTCATTCTTTATAAAATAAATACAAATACAAATACAAATACAAATGTGAATAGTGGAATCTAATTAATTATTTTGAATATTGCATGCGAAACTACAAAATGAGCGTAACAATAGTAATTCAAATTTTTTGTAATATAAACTACAAAGTTTGCAAGTCGTTACGTCTTATAGAATTACGTAAATGGAAATTATATATTTCTTTATTTTTAACGTACATTTTTGTTCAGCCACTATATATTTGAATTTGGCGGCATCATTTTGCAAACTGAGATATCTTATAATTTTGTCTTTGTCTTTATAGTACATGCTCCTCTCCAGCTGTGAGAAATGACGTATGAGGCGTGAAAGAGTGGGTGTTTATAGATCAAACAAATGTGCTTGACGGGTGGTAACCCCAAGGCAAAGCATTAGTATGAATATAGTTTAGTATTCTTTTGTCATGTCGGTTTAAAGTCTTTTTCTTTGTCTTAAAGAAAAGACATTGTGCGTTTTCTATCTAATTGTACGCTGTTCGCAAAATACTCTCTTCTTGTTAAAAAACTGTCTTTGTAATCATCAAATGTAATTTGATTCAAAGCAGCTCTGGTAATTCCTTTAGCTTACTTTGTAATTCTAAATTCCTCCCTGTCAGCATCCACTATTGTTTTCAAAGCATAGGAATTAGCACGTAGACCAATAAATTTAGTAATTATTTTTCCATTCATTCCATCCTTTATTAGACCTGATACTTTTTTATTAACCTTCGGAAGGTTATATGGATTGTTCGATGGATAATCGACTGTATCAAATTAGTGAACATCTTCTCGTATAAAATCGTATACATTTGTAAGGGTAAAATGATATATGAGGCTATCCAGGTCTGTGTAAAGCAATTTGAATGATTACCTATTTTCTGTTAATATATTGCGAAGACAATGTTTGAATTCAGCGCTTTTTTGCATTTGTATCTCAGATTTTAGTACTTTCCCGGTTCATTTAAGCTTAAATTAAAAGTTTGGTTGTGTTTCCAAATCTTAATTCCATTCGTTTCGAATATTAGCGTTTCTCAGCTTATTTACGTTCGTCGGTATTTAATTTCAAAGTTAGCGTGTTCCAGTCTGGATGACGCAATGTACTCTTATCATATTTTTAATGAGTTATCGACGCCAGAGAGGCGATTGCTTGACTTACATGTATTCCCCTTCGTACGCGGAAATCTGCTTAATTGAGATTTCATCATCACGACACATTTCATATAACCCCATACGTTCGAGAGAGTGCGAAAATTAAATAACGCCTGCGAATTTTATTTGGTTTTGGGATTTCATCCCTTAGCAATTAATTCCTGCTACCGTCTTAAGAGGGTCGACAACCGTTTTGAATTCGCGCCTCTTAGCAGCCTCGCGCTGCTGGGGTGCCTTTTGGAGAAGTTGAATTTAATTGTGTGCTTTCATCAGCGGCATAGTTTTGTTTCGTGTGTGTTCGTGCCACCTGTTTAAATGTTCCGATATCTGAAATCCCGTCGATCAGAGATCGCAATTATCGATGTTCCGACTAAAAGTGACCTCCCGCATTCAGTGTTTGAGCTACACGTGTTAGGACGGTCGGTCTTAGGGATTTTGTTGAGCGTTGTGGGTGCCGTTGTAAGCCCGGTTATCGCAAAGTGGGCAGCTTCAATTCACGTCGTTGACGGATTATTTCGTAGAAATTTCAGAAGCAGGCATATTTTGCATAACGAAGTGCTGCCTCTTCTGTTTAGAACCCTTGCCATGTTTTCACGGATTTCGTATTACTCTCGATTGGGAATGATCTCAGGCCTCTTCCGTCGGCAGCATCTCGCTGTTATTGTGCAGTGTCTTCAAGCGTCTTCGGTCAGTTTGCTTGAGAAGCGACCACCTGCAGCTCCGTTGGAAATTGTATTAGTTTCACAGTGCCACAGTTTATAGTGTACGTAGTACTCCGTCGAAGTGTCGGATAATTTTGGGTAATATTGCTGTTATAGTAGCATTTACTGTTTGAACCATTGCAGCTGTGAATATGTCGAATCAGTTGATTACGGTCAGATTTTGTCTCTGCTTAACCTAACGTTATGGCAATAGAAGCATGTACCGCACTTGAACCACGTTTACCTGGTTACTATCAAGTACTATTTTTTATGAGTCAGTACTTTGATCATTTAATGTTGCTACCGTTTGCCAGTCGTTTTGTTTATTGGTTGTCAAGTTAATCGCATTTAACTAATTTAAGACGTTACGCAATATAACTTAACCCTTACTAACCCATTTCGGTACATTTATGTACTAAACCATTGTTCATTGACGTACTATTGTTAATATAGTTCATTTTCATTTAACTGGTGCTTTCTTTTGATACTTACGATATTTCCATGCAATTTTCTATGTATTTTCATTTGTGAAAAGAGTTTAAAAAGCTGCGCAAGAGTTTTCCCGCAAGGTAAGTTTAGAGCCGTTGTTCGTGACTCGTCAACCAAACACTGGCAGCATTAAAGTTAGAAGGTGCGTGCACCCATTTGCTTCCACTTTCATCTTGGGTTCACCTCTAAATTACTACTAGTAGGAATGTGGTGCGCATTAGCAAATAACATCTGCATTTTGTTTACCGGATCGTAGCCCTAATCTACGGTCGTAAAGAACCACCCCTTTCCCTTCTAAGGAAAAACATCAACTTTTGTTACAGCCCATCGTAAGAGGATTGGGGTAACGTATCTGTTTAATTTTACCGATTTTGTATGTAACAATTTGACGCCTCGTAATGTAGTTTTTATGTGGTAACAAACTGGGTTTTTTATTTTAAAGAGCATTTTATGCTATAACAAGCTTGCATAACAATGTGGTGTCATGTTTTTTGTTATAAAGTCGATGGTAGGCAATTTTTAAAAGATCCAAAATTGAAAAACCTACGTATATTAGCTTATTAAAAACTACTTCCAACCGATTTAATTCTACGAGTACTGAGTCTTGGCCTTTGTTTAAAATAGTAATGCTATGAAAATTTGGTTTTGGTATGTATGCATTGACCCCGTGCCTACCTTCCCATTTAGAAATTAATTTTATGGTTTTGAATTTTATAACATAAGTTTATAAAAAAAATTTCAAAATTAGTTTTGGCGGCTTGCCTTAATTTTACATTTAAATCTATGTACGGTTTAAATCAAGCTGCCTTCTGAAATTTTAATATTCTATAAATTTTTACAATTTTTAAACCTAAACTTACAGCTTACTGCAGATTACGGTAATGTATTGCGTAGTTTTATTTGTTTAATTTTGTAGTGATCAATTTTGAGTGATTCGAGGATGGTGGCGTATGATGGTCAGGACATCGCTGCAAATCTTTGTGAAATTCAAATAAGTGTTGAGGATATTCTAAATAAACTTCATAAATATATCGTGTTTCAGCATTTTCCAGAACATTTAAATGATCGATATTATAGATTTCTATATACTTTACGAATTTAAATTCTCCTTGCGGTATATACATTAGGTTCCAACCAACTTCAGCCCTTCGGAGGTGTCGATTTCTTGATCCATGGGGTCACCGGCGCTATTAATTATACCACATAAAATGGTCTCCAAGACGTGCTGCTCAAAATATGACAACAATATTGTATTATAATTTAAAAATGCGGCATGTGGGAGGCATCCGTCGCCGAGGCAAGCTTGAGAGAGTTAGTGCAGAGCGTAGAATTATTCTAATACGGTGTAAATCACTTATTTAATAAAGCTAGTGCAATACTTAAGATTTAATTAACAATATCTTTATTATTTGTTCACATATTCAGACATTGCAGCACCGTACATATTATTAATATCAAAATAAATATATAATTCGTAGCTCCAGCGTGGCTCTGATGGTTAGAGCATCGGACTGCGGCGCGGAAGTCTGGAGTTCAAATCCCAGATCGATGCCTAGCGGGCGGCCTACCCAGTCGCTTTAAATAATTGGGAACCTGCTTTCGAAAGAACAAGGGGTAATAATGCGGCTGTCTAATGCGTGGTGCTCACCACATCACCACGTGTAATAAATTTGACACGCGACAGCCGGGTGTGAGAGCGAGAATACGGAAGCTCTAACCTTCCGCCTTGCAGGCCAAGCTCCTTCATGGGATGTTAGTGCATCACCAATATTATTATTAAATATATAATTCAGTATCTGTTTCTACAAATTTTTTATGCTTATATTGATTATTAGCTTTAGCGTATTGATTCTAACACTGCGCTAAATCTCTTCTGATACTTTTCTTTATGAATAACAATTAATCTACATCTGACAGTAGTTCAAATTTAACTTTAGTAGTTTTTAACATTGCTTGAAATGAAAGTCCCGGTGCTGTGTAAAAATGCAAAGCATGTGATCCATACGTTTTCATACATTTTTTTCTAAATTTTTCAAACACATCAGCTAAGAGCAGAACGTCGACAGGAAGATACACGTCTGCATACTGACCTAGAGTTTGCACATTGAATGTGTTCCAATCACGCAGTGCATGTTCGTAGTTTTCATCAGAAATAACTGTTCCATGCAGCTGATTAAAAAATTGTTATCCAGAAAGAGTACATTCAATTTTGCAAAATTGTTTAAATAGTTGTAAGGACAGATGCCCTTACGTAGTAATAATTGAAGTTTTTCAAATACGTTTAAGATTAAAGTAATTATTTATTTAAGCGTATTCTAAAATTAATTGTGTTCATGAAATGTTGGTACAGTGATACGGTTACATCACATTACACAAGGTAAACATATTTGGAAAAACCAAAAATAGTTGTAACCTAACATAAAGACTGCAAAAGGATAATATGGGCTTATTTTACATCCATTTCAGACAACAAAATGCATAGAAACAAATTTATAACCATAAATAGTAAGTACTAACAGGCAGCAACTTAGAATGACAGAAAAGAGTTCAACCACCTCAATTTAGGAGAAAGGTTGCTCTTTGAGAATTCATACAATGAGTCGAATCTGCTTATTGACAAAAGTTGTACAGTAAAACACAATTAGAATTAACTTTCCGGTTAAAAGCCAAACCAGAATAGCTTCTGGACACTCGGCATAAACAACACACCAAACGGAAATTAAAAAGCTCTTCCCCAAATACAAATTGAATGCGATCTCAATCCGCTTAAAGTCGTGCGGTAATCGTAGAGTAAACTTCTTGAATGCTCGCGCTCAATGCCGAAATATGGTTACGAAAATAAGCTATCGGTTTTATCCGCTTAACCGATAACTTTTTTTTCTTTTTTCCTGATTGAAGAAGGGGGAAATCTTCAAAAGACTCTTAGGTAATTGTCTCTAAGGAGTGTCGGGATTAGTAAAACGGTTCAATCGCCTACCGATTAACCCCCCCCCCCCCTTCGCTTCGTATGTCTCAACGGAATCGCCTTTCAGCTTTGCTTCATTAGGACTTACTCCGTTCGTCTTTTAGTGTTGTTCCTGTTGTCTCGCCCTCTCTTCATCTTCTTTTGTTTTCATGATGGCCTTTACTGCGGTCTTTATTGTGGTCCACTTTTCTTCGCTATCGAGTATAATGTTTATTATGTTGCCCGTTGTCATTTCCTCTCCAATTCCACGTGTCGCTCTATTTCTTATTTCTTGCCATCTGTTGCATTCCAGTATGGTATATTGCGGAGTGTTCCGTTCCCCGCTGTACACGCAGCTCTCCGTGTTCGAGACTTTGATTCTGTAGAGGTACGCTTCCATGTCCAGTTAGAAATTGCGTTAAGTAGGTAGTAGCTAACTTCTCCGTGCTCACCCAGGATTTTACATCTACTATTAAGTTCCTTGTCCACTCTGCCGTTTGTCCTTGCTGTCTCCATTCTTCTTGCCATTTACGGAAAGTTTCCTCTCTCGTTTCTTTTTTCTGTTGCCTTCGATTTGCCCCGTTCGGCCACTAATAAGTGGATGGGGATCACTCCAGCTACTACCTGAATCGCTCTTGTAGACGCAGTTCGATAAGCGCTTGCGATTCTTATTGCTAACTTTCTCTGCACTCTTTTCAGCATTTTCCTGTATTTATTCATTAACGCAAAAGTGGACCACACTGAAGCCGCATATAGTATAATAAAACTCACAGCCGAGGCTATCTCTTTTCTCCGTCCCTCCCTTGCTTCTCTTATATTTGGCATTAATCGAGCAAGAGCTGCTGCGGCCCCCTCCGCCTTTTTAACTATCCTTTGTATTTGACACCCCATGTCAATATTTTTGCCGAAAACCAGGCCCAAGTACTTAAGACATTGTTGGCTTGTAATTTCAATGTTTCCCATATTTATTTGGGTGGTATTTAACAGTCTACCAAATTTACCCAATCTTTCCGTACAAAATAATACTTTTGTTTCCCAAAAATACTAAATGCTCACCAAAATTAATAAAATGCATAATCTTAGAGCGACAACCAAATATTGACATCATGCTAGTCTCTTATATTATTTGTTCCTAAAAATAACTTTCGTTGGCTAAAAATGCTAAATGTTCACCAAATTTTATGTCGCATTTAATTCTAACATGATACCCAGATATTTAATTTTCGTCAGTGTCTTATATTATTTAGCAGTTAAAAAAACTATTTGTTTAGCAGAAATACACAATGTTTACTATATTTTATAACACATTCAATTTCAAAAGTATACCCAGATTTATAATTCTTGCCTAAGCCTAAATATCACTTATAAGAAAAATGTATCATGTTTTATTAGGTCTTGTTTATAAATGGCGACATAGAAATAAGTCTGCAGAATTCTTATTCTAATTCCAAGTAAATTATTTAACAACAATGAAAAAACTTTATGTTTGCTATAGCCACACTTTAGAAAAACGAAAACAGTTAAAGTAATGTTTAAAACTCAGCTATTATTCGAAAAATGACGAAATAAATGAACAGTATTTTTCAAGTTTGCGTTTTAATATCTTTCTAACGCATAGGAATTTTTGCATGAAAATTTGGCCACAAGGGTTTTCAAAGGCGCGGATTAAGACTATGTTAAAAAATTTGGCCGAAAAAAATCGCTATTATTACTTTTTGAAAAAATATCCCTTTTTTTCGTCCTAAGACGGACGCCTATGGACCCATTCTTATGTGTCCTTGTGTCCTGGGTGACACTAAGGGTATATACATTCCTTGCAAATTTGAACAAAATTGGTTGGGTACTTTGTGTGATACATGATCGTCCCCATGAAAAGTGAAACACACTGTATATAAAAATCTAATACAAAATTCACAAAACAAAAATGAAAATGAAACTTATCAAGTTTTTTCGTACGGCAATACACTGGTTACACTCGCTGTAAAAGCTACCAAGCACAGTGTGCGGCTGGAAGCTGAGGCCTTCAAGAAGTTTGTCTGGAAGCGACAAGGAGAGATGCGCGAGCTTATTTCATTTTTGGAGTAACAGAATAATTATTTGACGCACAAGTAGTTTTTCGAGAAAGACTAAATATAAATGGATAACGCGAATATTTATTATGTACAGCACGGGTGCGTAACTTGAGCGTTCTAAATTTGGTGAACATTTAGTAAAATCGGTAGACATATAGAATTTAAAATGTAAGCAATAGTAAAACAGCACGCCACATAGCTATTTTAGTGGTGCTGTTCTCATTTTCTGAAGTATAATCATTTGGGTTGCATTAAGATTTTTTGATGTTCATTAAATTTTTTGGTGGACAGCACTAGGGATGTATGGTTTAATTTGGTGTACATTATATTTGATCCATATTTATTTCTACTTGTTTTAAGGTATTTTTTCCAGATAATACCACTATTTCGGTTTTTTGCGAGGCAAGTTAAAGGTCTTTCTTCTCCATCCACTGTTCAACCTTGAATATAGCCCACTCTATGTTCTCTTCAATTCCTGTCTTATTTTTTCCGCACACCACCAGCTCCAGATCGTCGGCGTAACACACGAGCGATGTTCCGTTAGGTAGTTCCTGCCTTAGTATTTCTTCATAGTACAGATTCCACAATGTTGGGCCGAGGACGGATCCCTGGGGGACTTCACTTTTCATGTCCAGACTGGAACTCTCTCCTACCTGTATCCTTCTGTTTAGGAGGTAACTGCATATTACGTTTACTAAGTAAGGAGCCACTTGTTTTTTTAATTCTTCTATTATTTCTTCCCATGGTACCGTATTGAATGCGTTCCGAACGTCTAATGTTACCAATACAGCATATTCGTTTTTGCGTTGTCTATTGGCCTCCATTGCTATATTTAGTACTTTTGCTATTGCGTCTACCGTGGATCTTCCTTATGTAAACCCATATTGCATTTCTACTAGTCCGCCATTTCTCTCTATTTCATCCAGAAGTCTTCTGTTTAGCAACTGTTCAAATAGCTTTCCCATAGTATTTAGGAGACAGAGAGGTCTGTACGTCTTTCTTTCTTCTGGTTGATTCGGCTTTTCGATTAGTATCAATTTGCCTACTTTCCATTCTGTTGGAAAGTTACCTTCCTTCAGCAGCGAATCCATAACCTTACAGCACAGTTCTGGTTTTCTCTCTGTATTGCCTTGACCACTTCTGGTGGTATTCGGTCCGGGCTCGCTGCTTTGCCCTGTTTCATTTTTTTTCCTGTTTCTCCCATTTCATCGTTTGTGCACGTAGGTATTTCATCGGGCTTTACTTGCATTGCTGGTCATACCTTTCTTCTGTGATTTAGAAATAATTCGTGTGCCACCTGCTGTTGTTCTTCATCTGTCATGGTAAGCGGTGTGCGTAGGCCCGGCACTCCAGTCACTATTTTATATCCTGTGCCCCATAAGTCTTTGTCTATATCTTCGCAGAGGGTGCACCATGCCTGCTTCTTGGCATTCTAGATAGCTTTTTTTAAGGGCTAGCTTTGTTTCTCTATAGTTTTGTCGTTTGTCTTTTTCAGATCCTCGTCCGCATTATCGTCTCTGTTGATTCTTGTTACTAGTCTTTTTGCTCTTAGGCAGGCACGTCGCAGCTCGTTAATTTCGTTATTCCACCAATATGCCGGCTGTCTCTTGGTATTTAAGTCTTTCTTTCGGAAGGTGTTATTGCATGCGCTTTCGATGGTGTTCATGAGTTTTTAACTGTGTGCTCATAGTTTTCTTTTTTATTTCTTCATCTATATTTCCTATGAGAGCTTCCATCATTTTCCTCTTGAAGATCCGGCCCTTCCTGACATCATGCTGTTGCCTGAGGCTTGTTAGCTCTTCTCCGAGTTCTATGTGTATGTTCTTATGGTCGCTTAGGTTTACTTCCTCCCCCACGTGCCATCCTTTGATGTTTCTTACTATACCTTCATAACACATAGTCTCATCGATATAAGAAGTGCTGTTGTTTCTTTTTAAAGTCGGCGTATTGCTCTGGTTTAATACGCAGAATTCATATTGGTCTATCCATTCGGTCAATACGGCACCTTCATGATCTTCTCTTGGGGATTCCCATCTGTATGCTTTCGCACTGAAGTCTCCCCCGATTATGATTTTCTTCTTCTCATCTCTGGTGTTTAGTCCCAGTTCAGTAAGGTATTGCTCAAACTGTTCTGCATTCACATTTGGAGATAGGTATAAGGAGCATATAGTTAATTCGTCTGTTTTAACCCATATGTATGTCACCCCCAGTTTTTGATATTTTAATCCTTTTATTTGGTATGTATACAGCTGCATCCTCATTTTTGTCCAAGATCCATCTTCTACAGCTTTTTGCCATATTTCAATTTGGTTCCGACACTAGGGCTAAGTCTATGTCTTTCATGGCACTGTTATGTCTAAACAGGTCCGTCGCTCTTTTGCTCCTGTTTAGATTTACTTGCATTATTTTCATTTTATCTGCTTGTTGGGGTCGCACCCATCGTCCTCAACTGTTGTACCATTTTATGATATACAGGGCATTTTATTTGTTACGGTCTTAAACGGTCTTTACGACACCGCACCGGCTCATACAACAACTAAACGGCCGGCGCGGTCGATATTTGACAAAATCGGTACAAAAGGTTCTCCTAGGCCGCTGCCCATGCCGCAACAAGATAATGCCGGCTAAGCATTTAGTAGAGCAAGGGCGGGTTCTTTACGAGATTATCTAAGGGCAACGGCCAGAGGGGCGGTAATTAACGATAAAAGTAAATAGTTCGCCACCAGGTCTGTTTCGGGGTATACTCGTGCAACCGGACCTGGACGGTTAGACGGGACGAGAAGTACACAGGGTGCTACGTCAGGAAGGTACTCGAGAAACTGTAGAACTCGAATGATAATTTCGGGATTCGTCGCCACTGCGGCGGCGTCGTCAGACCTACCTGTGTCGCTCCGACGCTCAAACTTCGTCGTACATCAATCTTTACACAGAAAACTTATCCTGAAAAGAGCATGCACAGATTCGCCACAATAATAAGGCCCTAGTTCAAATATTCGTCTATTGGTCTGACGTTAACAAAGGGGCAATTTACAGGGCTACCAAGGTTACACTATGCTTAAACTTATTGCCCCAGCTGGAGAGGCGCGTTATTACTAATACAACATACAGCAAGTGGTCACACAAAAATAGTTGCAATCTCTATGTCCGGAATAATCGCTGACTATTTTAATCCTTGCAGGCGATGTCTGATCGATTACACATAAAATTAGCAGGAAACAAGTGCTAGATTTGGTCACCTAAATATCGGGTAATTAACGGTAAATGAATACGGCCAAAATACAATGAATTAGCAAACACTGTGTGCAAGGTTTAGTCACATAAATAACAAGTAATTAGCGGCAAATGAGTGCGGCCAAAATATAATGAATTAGCACACACTGTGTGCGAGGTTTAGTCACATAAATAACAGTAATCTCTGAAACAGTAATTAACGGCAAAAGAGTGCGGCCATAATACAATGAATTAGCAAACACTGTGTGCAAGGTTTAGTCACATAAGTAACAAGTAATTAGCGGCAAATGAGTGTGGCCAAAATACAATGAATTAGCAAACACTGTGTGCAAGGTTTAGTCACATAAATAACAGCTGATTAGTTACAACTGCGATCAAAAGGCACTAATTTAGTTAGCACAATAGATTAGCCTGGTTTGGGGCCACCTAAATGACGGCTAATACGTTCTGTTGGCAGTGATTAACGCACTGTAAAACCAGCACACACACCATATAAGTTCAATCCACATAAATGACAGTTAATGCGTTAAAAATTGGTTACACAGATTCTCAACGATTTCTCGAGCGTCTGGGCGAGAGGTCGCCTAGCGACGCGCCTGCAAAGGCGACGAAAGTGCGACAGCGTGGGCGACACGTGCAAATGCGGGCAGGAATCCGCCTTGTAAAGGCGTCAACTGGAATGCGTCCCTCATGAGACCCAAACGACGTGAGGTCAAGAAATCCAAACGTCCTGCAGATGTATTCCCCGTTTTATCGGGATCAAAGGGTCAACCCTCACTCAGTGAAACAGACCTCGGCCATCGGAATGCCCAAACACCCACGTACCGACGGTACACGACACGGCGTGCTACACGCTTCTTGCGTCTCAACGAACGACTTTGTGGTAACTGCCGCAAGGCAAAAACAGTTCCAATGTTCACACAAACACCCCGCTGCAACAGCACAAACTGACGGCCGACGCCTCCGCGACAAGCGACTTGTTAGCTCGACGGCTCGGGGCTGAATAATCGAACCTCGACCTTTAGAAAAACGCCCGCCAAAAGAAGCGTCCCCAAGCGGACTCGGCGGCCAATGGGAAGGCGACATGTTCGCCGGTTTAAACCAGTTTTGCCTGCGCCTAGACGAGCACGTGCATTATAAAGGGTGGCCTGAAACGGTTAATTCGAGATAGCTGCGCTAATCTACATGGTGTTCGAATTTAAAATTGCTAGGATATGTGATGCGAAGTTAAAAGTGTTGGCAACGGATTTGAAGTATAAGTAGGCTGCCCTAATGGCTTGAATTGCGAATTAAACTACTAAAGACTACAAAATGGCTTAACACATTGTCTCGGATTTGTGGCCCTTTTCCTTGCATAGATAGCAGCCTGGTTCATTGTTACAGGTTTTAATTTTGTCTCCTGTTTCTCCACATTTGCGACAGAGCTCTTTCCCTTCTTTTTCTTTGCAGCTTTTAGCGGTGTGTCCAATTTTATGGCATCCATAGCATCTTGGAGGCATCATTACTTCCTTTACCCTCCATCTATTCCATCCTTCTCCAATTATCTTTTTTGCCAGTAGTTGTGTTGCCATATTTTGGTTTGTTGTTAGGAAGGCACACTTCATTCCCATTTTGTTAGCTTTGTCCGATATCTTCAAGGTGCTGGTACCTATCTCATTACCTGTCTCTTTGTTTAGGACCTCCCAGATTTCAGGTTCTGTTACCGCTTCGTCGATATCCAGTATTATTATTGTTGGTTTTCTTTCTTTTGTCATGATTTCCACCATGTTTTCCATTTTTCTGTCAGTAGTTCTTTGAACGCTTTCGTGGTGTCGTTCTTCTTCCCTTTGATTTTAAGTTGTATACTTCCATTTTCAGTTTTGCTTATGCTATCCACCAATACGCCTTTTGTATCCACCTGCCATTTCATATTTTCTATTATGTGAGCGTAAGAGGTGCCTGTTGTCGGCTTTAAGATGATTGTTTCCGTATTTTTACGGTTTGATAAATAAGGCGGACAACAACTTAAAATAATCCTGTGGTACAAACACGTCGCATGAAATAGCCTACGTTGGCTCATATTTAGCCAATCAACCTCTTTTAATTTGTATGAAATACGTTCGTATTTTCTGACACCAAAAATTAATCGCACACATGCAGTTTGTAAAGTTTGGATCTTTACAGAATCAACAAAGTACAAACAGGGACCATAAAGTACATCGCAATAGTTAAATTTTGACAATACGAGAGTTTCACACAAATTAACCTTTAACTTTTGGCTAAACAAACTATTTACATCTAATAATTTAAACATTGACGCAGAAATAGAATCTCCCAACTCTTCCGGTAAACTATCCTTATCTCTGAGGTCATTTACTTCTGAAGAGATTTGCAGAGGAATAAAATTTACTAACTCATACAAAGCCCCAGGAAATAATTGTATTAACCGTATAAGTATTAGAGACTTAATTTCCCACTAAGTGGTAATACGCACAAATAGTCATGGTCCCAAACCTGGAAAGGCTCCAATATAAACAAGTCCAGACCATATACCATGAAGACACGGTACGGTGCAGTATACAGCAATACAGTGTTCGGTGTTAGTAGTGCTCAGATAAAAATAAAACTGAATCAGGACGTTTCAATAATGCAGGTGTTGTAGTGGGTCGCTATGAGAACTGATAATCCCAAACCAGGTGGTACTAAATATCACAAGTGCGCGAAAGTGCAATATTGTACTTTTTATACTTTTATACAGTTAGTAACTACACTCTCCTTAAGACAGAGAAGATCTTTGCGGCAGACAAGATGTCTTCGCGCAAATCTTGTACTTTGCCGATTACCAAGAAATCACCTGGACTACAATGCAGTGGAGATGCAGTTGTTTTTTCCACGCTAAATGTGTTAGGGCCGGTTGCAGAAAGCAATGTTAAGTCCGGTGTTAGCTAACGTCGCATCAAAGTTAACAAAATCGCATCAAATTTTTTTTACTAATGTATTAGTTACCATAAGCATTTGAGATTTGATTCCTTTTTGTTCACTTTGACGTCGCGTTAGCTAACACCAGACTTAACATTGCTTTCTGCAACCGGCCCATAGTCTGTCAACTGAACAACTACGATTATTTAAAACGTCAGGTTCCTTCCGGGTCTGTTTTGGATGTCGAAAGGATAAACTAAATAGTTCCGCAATTATAACTGATGATTTGATATCAGATAACGAAAACGTACCGACTAATACAATGCTGTTTGCTAAGATGCTTTCTGATTTTCAATCGGAAAGTCCGTTGATTCCAAATTTGAATCTGTTTTAAAATCAGTGTAGTTTTGTTCCGATAAAATATCTGATTTTGAAAATGAATTAAGATATGTCAAAAAAAGCTTAACATCTGTAGCTGCTCTAACTGTCGAAAATAATTCTCTTAAATCTGAAGTAAACGTGTGACGTTAGCGCCGGCCGAAATCCGTGCTTTTACGCATTGGAATGCGTTCAAATTTGGTCCCGCTAAAATATCGTCACATTCAGCTAGAAAACCATCGCCAAAGCGCGAGAAACATGATAACACGGCTTAACCATCGTTCTGCGCCGACATCGAGCTAACGTCGTTTACGCAGTCCTACCCGAAGTCCAGGACTGATAAACAAGATTGGTATTGTATAAATAAAAAACGCACGCTGTAAGAGCAGCTTGCGTCCGCCGACAGTGACCAGCGTCTTGCTCTAAGTCCTCCCAGGCCTAGATCCTGAAACCGGTTCGAGGGACTTGATTCCTGCGACTAGAAATTCTTGTGAAACCTTCCTGAACTCGCTATAACAAAAATCGTTTGAGGCTTTGTGATTATCGACCTAAAACGACTTGTTATAAATCAATCTCGATTTCTGTTAAACTTTCCTGAACTCGCTGTAATAAAAATCGTTTGTGGCTTCGTGATTATCGACCTAGAACGATTTGTTACAAATTTGTCTCAACCCGTAGAAACGGCTTCTAGAATACAGACCTGTCTTTTCCCTGCAAATCCGGCGAAGTCATTATTTCCTTAAGATCGACGTGGCCTTTTGAGTAAAAACCTGTCGGCCTTAACGACTACTCTATTTCGAAACCTCTCTGGAGACGCTCCCCAAGATAGTCGCAAGAACCAATACGGAAACTTTTCATTTCTTTAGAAAATCTAAATCGTCTAGAAGGACGTTATTAGCAAAATTAAAACAACCGACCGGGCACTAACAGAAGGTCCCCGAGTCGGTTAAAACCAGTCGTATAAAACTTAAAAGAGCTTCACTCTTTATTCTAGCAACAACCTCAAAATCCTTATTGAGCCAAAACACGAAATTTATTCATAAAACCTAAAGGATGTTACGGTATAATCTTAATGAATCGACATTGCATGTATTCAACGTCAAAGAGCGGGTTGGGTTAGGGTTAGAAGGGTTTGCCGGTTTCCTAAAAGACACAGATCTAAAAAATGTCTCGAAGCAGATGCTCGGCTTCTGGGACCCTCAACTAGCTTAATCGGGAAGGCGTGGTTCGACAAACTTAACGAAACCGACAGGGGTTATCCTATTCTAATCCCTAACAATTCAATTCATAAATGGGGAAAATGCTCGGAGCGCCACTTGTTTTTAAACAGAGAATTGCTAACGCAGCGAAAACAAGAAATACCACGTAGCTATGAAGAAGTCCTCCAGGTTGCTTTACACCACTCCAGCGTCACTCGTCAGCTGCACCGACGCCGGATGCAAACGTAGGGTGGCCACAAAAATCGAAGTCACTTACCTTCGATGGCCACCGCTCTGGAAGCTAATAACAAAATACAAAACACCCCTGATCTTAAGGGCTTACGCGTTCTATCGCATGCTCTGGTCTTTACATGAAATTACACTAGGCTAAAGCCGTCTTTAGTTGAAGACTCAATAGGTTCACACATTTAAATCAAACCAATAATTAATTTAGCCAATAAAGAAATTTAATGATTTAAATTTTAGTACATCAAGCCAAAAGTCGGCTATCAAAAAGGTGACACCCTAGCTGAGGACAAAAGGGGATCCCACGCAAGAACTAAACTTAGTCTAAACAGAGTTACAAAGAATAAACAACTGAAATATTGGCAGGAGTAAAGCTTCCGCCTTCAATGATCAACTGACATAATTAAAATACAAAGACGTACGCAATGTTCGTAGCTCCGCACACTGCGCAATAAACAAATGATAATAACACACCCGGCACTGGATAAGCGTAACAGTAAACAATGTACAAATTTACCTTAGCCCAAGCATGGTAGTCTGTTGGAAGTCCAAGCCTCGGTGATGCTGCAAAGGACGCTGGGGTTGGTGATTGCTTCCTGCAGTGTAGAACAAGGTAGACCCAAGGGTTGTGTGGAAGCCGTGGCTCACGGCCCAAGAAGGGGTTAGAATTATTTAAGATGAATACAGCCGCTCCCCCCGGGAACGAAAAGATATTCGGATTTCGGCGCGACGTAACTGGATTTGCAAACAGCAGAAGTTTCCCACTCACTATGGGCACATTAAGTAGGCTTCATAGGGCGTCTTGTATTAAATGTGCAACAGGATGCAAAAGAACTCCTTTCCCGACTCTATTGTTGAGTTAAACAAACATTAAGACGCCGCCAAAAAAAAAATACGTCCGCCGAACACACAACGTCCCGCGGGAGGGCTCGTTGCTAAGATCACCTGTTAACTTCGAAGGTTTTAGCAACACTCTCGAATTTTAATTCGAGCGTGAAGAACGCGACCTCCGCACCCCCATCGTCGTCATGCAATCGTTTCTCTCTTACTACCGGTTAACGGGGATCTCCCCTTTCAAGATTGCATCATTTCTTACAGCATTGTGAAACAACAGAAATGCCACCGCGTAAGCTCAATTAAGCAAGCGGGGCCTCGAACATTCGAGAAAAGCCTTTTGTTAAGGCAGCGAATCCCAGGGTGTCAAATTACTACCAAAATTCCCCGACGGGCAAAGCATAAGTTATTGCATATCAAGAATAGCCTTGGAAAACCCTATTTCTTCGTTACATGGAACAAAGAGGAGAATTATTTAGAACGCGTTGGGCGCATATGCATTCCAGGAATTTTAAGCTGAAGGCGCCCGGGTTGCGAAATAGATAAGGCTGTCAGGCGTAGCACTCGACTGCTTACGAAGGTAATTTTCAGCAATCGCTTGCATCTCAGAGCCTATTTCGAATGAATTCCAATTTGCGACTTTAAATTACAGGGTCGGTTTTAAGGCAGGGCCGGCTCTGTGAAAGACAGTAACTCGACCAAGGTTTTTAAATCTAACAGGAAATGAAATACTATTACAAGGAGCTTCACTCGCCTCTCAGAAAGTTGGTAATTAATTTCATGTAACCCCTGCGAGTGCTTTTGCATCAAAGTAAATGTTTCGAATCCTGAAATTAACCACGTAAACCTATGTTGAGCTCAAGGTCAACACCGGCAAATGCGCCGAGTAATTTTGTTGTAAAAATTCAGAGCTTTACTCACCTAGAGGAATCCTGTTTTATAGACGTCCTGAGCCTGTCCGTAGTGCTTTAATTTACCAATCAAAATCTCCATTGTTTAATTAGCAAATTTTAAGGTTAACACCGTTTCCAGAGAAATTTGATACACTGCCATTTCACTTGCTGAAAGAGACTTTTTCGGCACTGCGGACTAGGTTGGGGCAAGTCAGGCCTTCGCCCCACGTCAATTTATAGTCACAGCCCCCGAAATGAACAAGATTACACCCGGATTTATATTTGGCAATTGTAAATAAAAGTAACCTCGAATTCTTGCGTTTACAGTCTTGGCCGCTAGAGGACGTTTGCGCCAACCACAACCCCGGTACGTGTACGATCTTGGTGACCTGCAACCCATTCAGCCCGAGAAGCAAAAGGGGTTGTCTGCCTGCCAGGCGTTCATCCCTCCAGAAAACACTTCAAGATCAATTTTTTTGTACCAGATACAGGAAATATTTTTATGATGTTACAATGTAAATAGTTATATCCAAGTAAATCCCTTTTATGTTATATGTACTTTTCTATATACTTGAGAGAATAAATTGGACCTTGGTATCTGAGCTGCCTAATAGTAAAAAAGTTCATTAACAGTGGTAATTATTCATAGCTCAAAAGTAAACAAATAATTAGTCAATGCAGGCTGTTACAAACGCACTTCATCTGAAAATACAAGACTTGAAGAAGCGAAACAGGCTAAATAATCTCGAGATTCAAAATCTTCCTGAAAAACAAAACGAAAATTTAATCGACATTGTCTGCACTATTGGTGATCAAATTGGATGCCCTATTACTTTCTCTGATATTGACGCAATACACAGAGTACCACAATTTGATAGAAATCGAGAAACTCCTCGTAATGTTATCGTCAGATTCCTCTCTCGTCAACTTAAAGCTACTCTACTTGCAGGTGTAAAAGTTAAACGCGGTATAACAGGCGCTGAATTGGGATACGAATCGATGATATCAAAAATCTACATTAACGAGCAAACTTTTATACAAGAAAGCTCGGGAGATGTCTCGTGAAAAAAGCTACGAATACGTGTGGGTCAGCGGATGCAAAATTTTTGTACATAAAAGCGATGCCTCCAGAATCATTCCCATCTTGTGCGAGGATGACATTAACAAGTTAGTGTAATTTAGTACAGCTTTTTAACTAGAAACTTACATCTGAATGGCTTTATCAGTTTACTACCAGAACGTCAGAGGCTTAAGAACCAAAACCACGGACGTTTTACTGAACTCGGCTTCATGCAGTAGTGACATTATTTGTTTAACAGAAACATTTTTAAATAACGCCATACATAGTTCGGAAATATTATTTTCTGGTTATGAGGTTTTTAGAAGAGATCGTGATACTGCTAAATCGAGTAAAACCGACGGTGGCGGTGTCTTAATAGCCGTAAAACAAACAATTAAGTGCCTAGTTAAATACGAGTGTGTATATTCCTCCTGGAATAGACCATAAAACTAGCCTTCAATGTTTTCTGGACAAATTGTCGCTTATTGTAAGCTCGATAGATGAGAATGACATTCTATTAATCTGTGAGGATTTTAACTTACGTAACATTAGCTGGGTTAGGAAAATAAATTCGATAAAACTGAATAATTTAACTACTTACGACACTGTTTCGAATATTTTTTGGATCATATATCTGAAAGTGGTATTATGCAATTTAACTGCATTAACAATATAAATGTAAGAGTATTAGATTTAATATTATCTAATTATGAAGATGTCGAGGTAATAGAATGTAGCAGCCCTCTTAGTATTATAGACCAGCATCATCCACCACTTGACATTAATCTAAGGTATCCTTCTAGTGAGCCACTTAAAGAAGCAGTGCAAGTCTTTTACGATTTCAGGAAGGCCGATTACAATGCCATAAACAGTAGACTTCTTTTAATAAACTGGTCGGAGAAATTGGGGTGTCAAAATGTGCATGACGTTGTCACAAAATTTTATGATTTGTTAAATAGTTTAATAGCAGAATATGTACCAAAATATACTAAAAGCAATCATAATTTTCCTAACTGGTTCTCGCAGGACCTAATCAAGCTGATAAAGGAAAAATTAAAAGCTCATCGTAGGTATAAAAAATATAAATCAGCTTTGGATTACAATAAATTCAGCTTGCTTAGGAAACGCGTAAAATCTGTAATTCGAGATTGCTACCGGCACTTTATTGAAAACACTGAAAGTAATATATGTGTCAATACAAAAAAGTAAAAGACAGAAAAAAATCCAACGGAATTCCTTCCAGTGTCAAATTGAACAATGAAATTGCAACTAGTGGTGAGGAGATATGTAACTTATTTTCTAATTTTTTCAGCTCAGTCTATACGGTTGACTATGGAGCTGGTGCAGTAACTAAAAGCAAGGCATCTGCAAATAGTTTCTCTTTGGCAGCATGTAATTTTAAAAAAGATAGAATAACATCATTACTTCAAGATCTTGCTATAAACAAAGGAAGTGGATCTGATAATATACCTAACATATTTATTAATAATTGTGCAATTTCTTTGTCAGATCCTTTGGAAATAATCTACAAGTCTATATCTGAAGGCATCTGTCCATGTGGAAAAACGCTCTAGTAACCCCTATAGTCAGGCAACAAAAATTTAGTCCACAACTAGACCATTTCAAAACTTTGTACTTTTAGTAAAATTTTAGAAAAGCTTCTTTACGAAGTTATTTTTAATACTTACAAAAAATTTATCATACCCCAACAAAATGGTTTCTTTTCGAATAGATCAGTAGTGTAAAATTTGTTTACTTATACTAATTTTATTTACAACACTATGGAAGAACGTTCTGAGGTACACTCCGTGTATACCGATTTCAGTAAAGCATTTGATAAGACCGACCACTCTTTATTGAAAAAAAATTAAATGACATCGGTATACACGGTGATTTACTTAGATGGATAACGTCTTATCTAAATAATAGAACCCAGTGTGTAGCTGTAAACGGTTTCACATCGACAGCAGCAAATATAACATCAGGAGTCCCACAACGATCGCATTTGGGGCATCTCTTCTTTATTCTTTATATAAATGACATTTCCAGTTGTTTCAAAAATTCCAATTTTATATTATATGCCGACGATCTAAAAATATATTAAAAAATAAGTAGCGTTAAGGATTGTCACAATTTACAATCAGACATTAATAACTTTGTAGCTTATTGCAATAGAAATCGTTTGACCTTAAATATTGACAAATGTTCGTATATAAAATTTACTAGAAATCGCAACAAAATTAATTACGCTTATCATATCGACAACGATCATATAAACGAAGTCTCCACTATTAAAGACCTAGGCGTAACGTTAAATAACAAACTTCTCTTCAATGTTGACATTGATATGATGACGCCTAAAGCTTATAAAATGCTGGGGTTTTTAATTAGTACTTGTAAATCTTTTAAGCACATTGTTTCATTGAGACTGTTGTAGTACTGTTCCATGGTCCGCAGTATATTAGAATTTGCATCGCCCGTGTGGAATCCTCAGTACAATATTTACTTAACTCGAATTGAAAGAATTCAGAACAGATTTATAAGATACATGAAGCATAAATTTGTCGATTTTTCTAACACATTTCAAACACTTGCCTCAAGAAAAAAATTGATAGATATGTGTACGCTCTTTAAACTCTTTAATAACAAAATTGACTGTCCTGAACTTTTATTTCCGTCTTAGAGTTCCACTGCAGACGACGAAGAGTACTGATGTTTCTACGGTACCGTTTTTGCACACTAAATCTTCATTTAATTCTTCAGTTCATAGGCTTTCTCTTAATTTCAATAATTACAATATTAATCCGCTATGCCCTGATTTGTTCAATTGCATACTGAATGAGTTCAAAAGAAAAATGTCGGTTTTAATCTAATTGAAATACTAACATGTAATTTGCAATTATACATTTCAAAATCTGTTTTTTTACTATTTTCTTGTACATAGTTTAAGATAATGTTCGTTATTTTTTTGCTGTATACTTTCATGTAATTTCGTGGTAGGTTGTCAAAGGGCAAGTGTGTGTAAATATGCTTACCTGTTACTTACCTGAATTGTGTAATAGTATATTACATACCGAGGTGGAAAGTGTTTCATTCCTGTCGAGAGATTAAGTAGTTAACCGCGACGCGTAGCGTCGAGGTGAACTTTATCTCGAGACAGGAATTACACTTTTCACCGTGGTATGTATACTATTTTATTCGCAACCACTTTATTCTAAACAATAATTGGAAAAATTATTATATTATGATACGACAGGTTGTGACGCGCATGAATGGATGAACGATATTCCCAGTGTCCCTACCTACACAGCGGTCGGGAATGGATTGCGCATGAATGGATCAACGAGATTTCCATTGTCCGTACCTACACAGCGGTCGGGAATGAATTCATTTCCAACCAGCGATCACTTTTTCGACCGGTTGGAAAGTTAAGTTGGGAATAGCTCATTTTCCAACTTTTTAAAAGTCAGTAGTGATCTTATTACATTTATGGTTGCGAATAAAATAAATAAGCTTATTGTCGTTGTTATCTAAAATATTACAACGACTTACTATACATACAGAATTGAAGAAACGATATCAACGAATGAACTAGTCCCCTTACATCAATTCAGCTTACGAGCAAGTCATTCTCCCATTCAGCAATACCATAGGATTAAAGAAAATCTGGAAGGAAAAATTGTGTGCTTTAGTGTTTTTAGATGTGCAGCAAGTCTTCGATAAGGTCTGACACCGCGGAGTAATGCATAAAATATAAAGAATACTACCACAGCAAATCCATCTCATATTAAAATCTTACTAAAATAAAAGGCACTTCCAAATCAAACTCGAAAATTCGTTGTCAAACTACAACCCTATTAAGTCCAGTGTTCCTCAAGGAAGCATTTCTAGACCTTTCTTATACTTCTTCTATACTACATATATTCCAACCACAGACAACACATTAATTGCTACTTTCGCTGATGACATTGCAATGATGTTATCAAACATCTAAACCTATTACAAACTTGGCTAGATCAATGGAGAATAACAGTAAACGGCGAAAAATTAAAACAAATATAATTTACCGTTTACTGAAGTAAAGTACCTAAGACTCCATCTAGACCAAAAACTAACTTAGAAGCCTACATAAAAGCTAAGCGACAACAACTCATATTACGGCATAAACGAGATTTTACAACAACACCGGACGGCACAGGTTGGTTTGCGTTGAGAGGTGTAACGCCCCGTTTCAATAGCGCGTTTTAGCAATTAGCATCTCCTTTCGGACGACCTTATAGTTAAATAATGTAGCAAAGGAATTCGGGTTTATCGCAAAAAGCGTCTGACTCTAGAGATAAGGCACCTGCAAGGCCTTTCTGATCAAAGCATGCTCGCTTGGATTTTCCTAATTAGGCTCGCTATAAAACAGTCGAGTTTCCCGATTATTGATTTTTCACGAAACGCTTTCACGGGATCTGAAATTCTAGGAGCAGACAAAGACCGCCCTTGTTTAAACAAACTAAAACCACCAGCGGCGTTGTTTTCTTTACGAGCTGCCGTAAACAGCTTTGGTAAGAATGCCCCTTCTAGTAAAATTTTGCATACTAATTTCGATATTTAGACCGGTCCCCATGCGGCGTCCTTAAAGTTATTCTACACTTGCTCAAAGAATAACATGGCCTTCCATTTTTCGCTTCTACGTGAACGCTGGCTAAAAATTCTAGAATGCCACGCCGCTTTCTTGCCACAGTTAACTGCTCTCTTTGATAGTGGCGTCCTTCTATAAAGTAAGCAGCCAAATCCCGCTTAGAAGTCCTATTTGTCAAAATGCAACATACCAGGATCTTCCCCCTCACGATCGCTGGACACAACATCGAATTATAAATGTAAGTTGTTACGGATAATTTATATGCTAGCTTTAGAAAAAATTAACCAGTTGTATTTTATTTTTAAGCATGTCGTTACAATTAATAGGTGGTTTCGCTAGCAACACTTCTAATTAACTGAATTCTGCTATTCGCATTTATTGTTCCCAAATCCTCAATACATCTTGCCTGGCTAGGGAGGCAGCTTTATGTGCTTTTGTTATCAACAAATTTCTAGCTTAACATTACAACTGCAGTGTTGTTATCTTATGGGAACACTCCAATTTTTCAAGATTTTTTGTGGAGTTTTGATAACCTGAATTGTTGGACAGGTGATTGGTTTCTCACGTTCTTTTTCATTAAACATTCGTGCATGCAAGTTGGGTGTCCCACGGCGTAGTGCTCCACAAAGCCACTTGGTTTGTCTTACTCCTTTGGTTATATGGAGAACCTGAAGAACAAATGCCTTTTTGACGTTTGAAATTATTGGTTTTGTTCATATTTTTACGTCTAACGCCTCATCGGAATTATTTGGGGCTAGCTTTGCCGTTCGCACGCCCACATCTGGCTACCCTTCAACATCAGGTTAGTTTACGATAGCTCCTGTGTCCTTATCGAGGGGCTCACCTAGAATTTGTACGCTTTTTAGCCAATTTTCGATTGGATTTTACAATATCAACCTGGATTTTGCAGTTTGAATTGGAAATCGCCCTGCGCCACACTCCTTGGAAGCGCTAGAAGCAGCGCCCGCCTGCAATCTGTTTGCTGTACTCTGTCGGCAGGGCGAGGTCCTTTGCGTTACTCGATCCGTTGCTGGAAGCTGGCGGCCTCTGAACTCCGTGCCCTTGACGCTCCAGGTGGATTCCGGACGAGCTGATTTCTCTAGTTCGGTTCTGGCCATCCGAGTCTGTGTGAATCGCACGAAATGGTTAATTTGGGGGTGTACATGTACTAGCAATAAGGAATTTTATGCAATTTGTCTCGCCTTATGTATTTTTAGTTTAGGTTTTGTAGCAGCTGCATTAAGTGCGCTAGCTATTTCTTAGCCTGATATTTTAGAGATCTTGTTGTGGCATTAAAAGCTACGTTTAAATTTACTTACCCTTGGCCTGCAAAGCGTTTCGCTACGCCCACGTCAAATGTATCGAATGTTGCTTTTGGATTGGGCACCCTGTAACGTAATATAAAATTCAGATATTCTATTAAGCCTTCTTAGGACGTTTAAACGTACCTAGGTTACGGCCTAGCGGTGTTTAACAACGGAAGCTGCTGCTAGATATTTGTTTAGACCAGTTCCCTAAAAATTCAGCTGTTGAGGTTAGTTTTATTAATGTCATCGCGTACTGGAAAACGCTTACAGCTAAAGAACCGCTCGCGGACTCGTAGCGATCGCTATTGAAGTATTCGTGAAGTAATGTTGCAATCTTTAAATAACGTTGTTAGGAGCGTATTCAAGCCGTTGTTTGAACAATCATAATAAGCATGATGAGTTTATCATATAAATCTCCTCGACTCTGTATGTCCATACATTCGTAAGGTGTTTTGCCCTCCTAAATTTTGAATATCATCATAAGGTCAGTTCGAGCTAACAATCGGGGTTAAAGTTAGCTAATCGCTTGCATCGCTCTGTACTGCAGTACTTCACAAGGTGCGTGCTATTTTGTGTTCCCATTGGGTTTTGTTAGTTATTTGCGGGCCGTAATTATTCCGACGGTGTCGCCGTGTGCGGACCTCCGCATCACGGGGTTTCCCACTAATTAATTTTATCCTCTATTGGGCAATTTTAAAATTTAGAACTAGTTGTTGCTTAAATAAATATTGTTACGAGTTATTGGTTTTGGCTATTATTTGATTTGCGTGATTTATCTCATACCTTGGGGAGGTCCGACCCAAGGATATGTTGATGTCGAGGACCTGGCGCCCTCTCCCCCAGTTTTTTTCAGCTTAACTGGAACTCCGTCCCTTCCCGACCAGTTAGCCAAATTAGGCCGATATTTACCAGCCGGCAAAATACCAAGTCTAACTTTCGCCACCAGGTAAGGCCGACCCATAATCCTTCGTCACAAAATACATTTATTTTTCAGCCTTTTATCGCCAAAGACAGCTGCCACAAATATAATCAATTTTTGCTAAGGCCTTAGAAAATCATATTAAAGCGTGTTTAATTACTCCTTTTAATCAATCAATTAATAACGCTAAAGAGCGAGTGATTAATTATTTCCAAACTGCTGAAATACGTATGTACCCAAAACTCACTCCCGCTGCGTTTCTTGGACGTTCTACTCACATTTCAAATGCGATACACAGGTGTCGATCCTGAGTTGTAACCCGGGCTATTAATTGGCATATTTTGTGATTAACATACTTGGAAGTTGATTCCTATTTATTTATTTGTTAGGCAATTGTTCTACAAATCTAAGATGCTGTCACTTTAGCCTTCATGGCTTATATATATATATATATAATTCATACATTTTGCATTTTGCATATAAATCCCTAGTCGAAAATGAGCCGTTTTGGCCCTGGAGCAATTTTTGTCCATAAACGTAATTTTATCTTGTCGATAGAAAAAGACTTCGATATTTAGTTAATTTTTATTAAAGATACCGCAAAAATTATAAATTTATAAAAATGGTTCAAAATGGCGACCCTTAACCTCGTTACATAAATGTGCCATTCGATTCATGGAATCGCGCACCCGCTGTAACATATGCGGATCTTTCTGCACGAAAAGATAGGCTGCCAACACTCTCTCTAACAGTTCCTCTTGTGTGGCTACAGGGGTTTCATAAATAAAGGACTTGATGTAAAAAAAATTAACTAAATATTGAAGTCTTTTTCTGTCAACAAGATAATATTCCGTTTTTGGACAAAAATTGCTCCAGACCAAAATGGCTCATTTTCGACTAGAGATTTATATGTAGAAAACTTTTACCGCAATGTCTTCTATAACCTTTCCAAGTTTGGCAACACTTTTTTGAAACACCCTGTATAGTGAAACCACATCGATGCGACACAAATCAATGTAAAATTTTAAACTTGAGTAAACAAAAAAATATCAAATAGCGAGAAGGGAGCTCGACTCAAAATAGTAAACCTCAAGTGTATAAATCAAAACATCAAATCTCGTGTGTCGAAAATAAAACATAGGTCACATATACTATACCGTGTCCGGAAAATTCACCGCCAGCAATTCATCGCCGGCAGTTCATCGCCAACAATTTGCCACCTCAGCAGTTTACCGCCTCAGCAATTCACCGCCAGCAATTCACGGCCGAAAAATTTAATACTTGAAAAAATCCTGTTAGCGTGTGTTATGCGATATTCCACGTAAGTAATCGAAAATATTCATATCCGGTTTATAATATGTACCTACTACTCTTTGCAACCGTTGAGCAGTGTCACGGTATTTTTTCTTAGACCTTGGAGGTTCTTCTCCACTTAAACACTGCTCTATGCGTAGTTCGTCTAAACTTTATTCTCTTTTAATGGCTGCAATGAATTTGCAAATATCAAGTTTTAGCACATCATCCAAATATTGTATAAAAATGTATAAAAATAAAGAAAGGGAGACTAGTAAGCCGACCTCCACGTGGTGTCTCTTGGGTAACGCTAACAGGCTTTTTTCAAGTATTAAATTTTTCGGCAATGAATTGCTGGCGGAGAATTATTGGCGGTGAACTGCTGTGGCGGTGAATTGCTGGCGATGAACTGAGGGCGATGAATTGCTTACGGTGAATTGCTGGCGGTAAATTTTCCTAAATCCCATACTATACCATGTGTATACGCTGTGCTGACTTAGCAACAAAGGAAATTCCATGTTCATTTTTTAATGGCAAAGTATTTGGCTTCCCTATTATTCATAGAGCCAAAGTGTAAATACAAAAGTTTTAGGGGACAATTTAATCTACTTAATTCAATTATTATCTTACTTTGAAAGTTTCCTACAAAGCAGAAAAGTGGAAAAAATAAAACCAAACTTTAATAAAGAAAATAAGAGTTGCCATAGAAATTGAACATCGGTGCTGTGTTGTTTTATTTGACAAACATTTCTTAAGGTTCAAGCACAGAATAAACACTCAACGGACTCAGAAGCGGCACTCGCGGCGACACCGAGTAGTCGATTTTAGCTATGGCTGCCATATTAAAAGAGAGTAGATGAAGAATAATATGTTGGTGGCACTATAAGTCTATGTCAAATTCGAGGTTAGCAGGTTAGGCTTTGCGTCAGTTTTGTGTCAAAATTGACGCAAAATCTAACAACGTTTGACAAACATTTCTTAAGGTTCAAGCACAGAATAAACACTCAACGGACTCAGAAGCGGCACTCGCGGCGACACCGAGTAGTCGATTTTAGCTATGGCTGCCATATTAAAAGAGAGTAGATGAAGAATAATATGTTGGTGGCACTATAAGTCTATGTCAAATTCGAGGTTAGCAGGTTAGGCTTTGCGTCAGTTTTGTGTCAAAATTGACGCAAAATCTAACAACGTAACTTATTTAATGAAAAATTACGGGTACAATATATTGTGTATAAACTCGTTCTTATGAGCAAATATGACATATTTTTAGAAATTAGCAAATTAACGTAATACTACTGCAACAAAATCTAAATTTTAAGTGAC
Organism: Agriotes lineatus; assembly: GCA_940337035.1. Lineage (NCBI taxonomy): Eukaryota > Metazoa > Arthropoda > Insecta > Coleoptera > Elateridae > Agriotes > Agriotes lineatus. The sequence goes on from OW679196.1 coordinate 67,023,463, forward strand.
GTTTGTCGGCTAAGTCAGCACACCAGATATACTCAATTTCCATAAAAGCTCCTTTTTTATTAAGGTTTGATTGTATATTTTCCACTTTTTGTATGAAAACTTCCAAGATAAAATAATAATTCAATTAGCCCCTAAAACTTTTATATTTACACTTTTGCTCTAGGATTAATATTTTAACATCAAAAATGTAACATGTAATTTTCTATGTTGGGTAGTAAGCATATACACATGGTGATAAGTTTTTATCGGACTTCTTCAACTGTCTCGAGTATTATCACACAACGTTTCGGGAGTTTCTTATCTACTCCCGTCCTCAGGTGAATGAACTCGTGCTTAGTCCTGAGAAGAACTAATTTTTTGTACGTTTTTTATCACGTACAGTAGTGCCTACGCCGGGGTTTGAACCTGGGACCACTGATCGCTCGAATTATAAGTCTGACAGTCTTACTACTAGGCCACCAGCGCGGTGGTGGTTTGCTTATTTAACCCACATGGTAGCTCTTATAATAATAAAGTTGGCAATGGTACGCTCTTATTTTGGAACAGGCTATATATAGCCCCGCAGTAGTAAAACACAAGACAACATGCAATAATCTCTGAAAGTTTTTCAGTAAAATAACTTACATTGTCGTAGTTAATTTTTAAATTAATTCGTTAATTGTTGAAAGCGGAGGTAGATTTGTCTTCAGAAACGTTTATGTTCTAACATTCGTAGTATTATAGTGTGGCGAAATGCCCAAAAAATAGCATGGCAACATACAACAGTTGCTAATTAAGTAAACGTCTCTTAATTTAAGCACGCCACTGGGGATATTCACATTTCAACAAACTCTTTAGTACGATACTGCAGAGGGGTACCTTGTCAACTGCGGAAAATTGACTATCTAGGGCTGGGAGAATATTGTTAGGAATTGATGCCACCCAAATTCAGCTTTGGACTATTGCTGTAGATCTACAGTGCATCTGGGCTCTTTTGCTTCACAGACTTAAGCCAGGTGTAAACGAGTGATTGTAAGCCACCATCCGCGATGACAATTTTTGTTTAGCTCCATTAAAATTTATTAATTAAACCAAAATTTAAAATCCGTTGAAACGGAGAAAAGCGCATATGAGTAATTTTAATTTAAGAGAAAATCGGCGAGATTCAATTTCGAAACTTTTGTACTTAAACAACTGACAAACAGCTGCGACAATCGACACAAGATAAACGCCTCTTCCCCAACAGTGGTCGACGACGACCCGGGGCACGAGTTTTTTGCTCACAACCTTCGTTTGCTTTCATTGATAGCCGGGGCGCAAGTTTCAAGCCCGGCACTGTATCAATCCTCGGCAGCTAATTCAAAGTTGCCGCCCAGAGGCACACGTTTTTACTCTTTGGGTTCTTGGCAACAAGTAACGATTCCACCCCCTCTGCCCCACGCGTGGGTTTCCCTTCTTAAAATTGACGTTCGTGTATTTTCAACTCTTTCTAGTTACACAATGCCTTGTTGTTCTTGCAGAATGTTTTTTTTAATGAGCAGACGCTTCCACAATCTTCAGGAAAATGCTGGTACAGCAAATTTTACGAACGGCGAGCATTCGGACAGGGACGAGATATTATAATACGCATTTGTCACGTGTCGCAACTGGAATTCTCTAAATGCGTTATGACTTATGAGACGACGCCGAGTCTGAAATCCGTTTGCTCAAAACTGGGCTTGCCCGGTTTGCCAACTATTTTTATAACCCACTGTGCTTTGTTGCGCTTGCAAAATGGAAAATTCTAAATTGACACGGCTTTTACGAACTCCTCAAATAAAAATGCTGGCACAGCAAATTCCAAGCAACACGCGCGTCCGGTCACCGAAATCAGCGACGAGAAATCAAACCACAGGGATTTTTACTCAACATGCTCCTACAGTTAAAATTTTTCAAATGCGTTATATAGCGACGCCGTGGACAGATTAACCAGCGGCACAAAACTCGGTACACTCGAGGTTAGAAAAAATCAATAAGACGTGACACAATTGCCCGTTTAAAAATCTGTCAATGCGGCATGTAGCACGCTAGAATTGCCAAATTTTTTGGTGGTACACAAAAACGTAATAGCCCAAAATGCTCGAAGGCAAAAGCGCTTACACTTGAAAAATGAATTTAACACTCAACTTAAAAGCAAAAAATATGTACTGCTCCAACAAGCTACCACTATATAAAATTTTCTTCAAGCCTGTCTGGACGTACGGGATCTAACTGTGGTGTTGTAGTAAGCCCTTTAATACCAAAATCTTGCAAAACTTTTCCATTGAAGACTCTAACTAATGCCGAATGGTTCATCAGCAACAAGGCACTACATGCTAATTTCAGAGTTCCATTCATCAGCGAATTGATCAAAGCCTCAGCGAGAAATAGTCAAGCCTACACCTCACATAACAACAGTCAATTAACAGCTGATCTCTATAACAGTTAATTAGTAAACAGAATATTGAAAAGACAATGACCCCAAGATCTCATTGAGCGAATCCTGAAGATTTATCAGTGGATAGTACACAACTCAAATCATGCAACTGTACCATACTATTTATTTATTACTCTGTAAGAAATTTGAATAGATTGTAAATTTATAATTATCAAAAATTACCTTGTAAGGAAAAGATTTTAATCTTTACGCCAAATACTTCATGTAGTGTGCGGAACGTAGCTGGAAGAGAAATAGATACGTATTTTTCTATACGTGCTTGGATTGAAGGGTATAACGTTCAGTGATAATTTGGTAAAGCTTACTGAACACAACTGTAAAAAAATCTGTAAAGGGATTTACACGAAACATCTCTAGCGCGAATTACATCAATTTGCAAATTAAAAAAATTGCAGTTGCTGATATTCGAACTCGGATCCCAAAGCTCGCTTTCATGCGTTCAGATGTTTATTTTTCCTAAGGGTAAAACCTAATCTATGTGCAAATTATGACTTTTATCCATTCTTGCGTTAAAGCAATAATAGACAATATTTAAATAAATATTTTTTATATGTTGTATATATTTAACCGAAAGTATATTCGGTTACGTGCCAGATAAACATCTAATCCGCATTAAAATCGTCATCCGCAAACAAATAATTTTTTAGATATTCCGCCAAACACGGACAGACAGACAGACATAATTGAGGAAACATGTTTTTGCTCATGTAGAACCTCTGAAATGTGAATATCTAAAGAAACGTGTTTTTTTCACGATTATAATATTTTCTTCGTGTTTCAGACCAGGAAAGTAAAAATTGAAGGCTCAGCCAATCAAAAGTGACTATGATCTGTTTTTAAAGTGTTATCGCCGCTATATGAAAAGCCTTTATGTGGTTCTAGTCTATTTTGGAGTCAGTATTATAAAAAACTAAGTACGATACTCTTCCATTATACTGATGTCTGTCTCTGTTATACCGGGTGTTTCTTAAGTAAAGTTAAGGGCCCCTCAGTCCAAAATGTAGGAATATGGCCTAAGTCAGGGCGAGTCAGGGTCGCCGAAATATCTCTTTCCGAAACCCGGTCAATTTGGCACACGGTTAACTGCGTACTGGGTGATGTGATTAGCATCACGCCTTCGAGTTGCCTTCAAGTTGCCACCGTAGCCTGGAGCTCCCAAACCGCTCGGCCACGCTTACGTGTAGAAAATTGACTGGTCTGCTTCTTAGCTTATTCTAAGACAAAAAGCTCTTATCAACGTGGATCCGCGAGATCTTCGTTTTCGAAATACAGGGTGTTGAATTTGAGATACAAAACACGTACATTTTGTTTATTTTTGAAAAATATTGGAAAATTAATTACAAACTTGGTTTGTGTACATGCGGGACCAAGAATTTTTTTTGTGACCTTAAAAAATCTTTTAATTCGCCAGTAGTGTGCGTATGAGTCCTTTTTCCACGATTAAAAAAGAAAGAAGAGACGCCATGTAGATGCCACTACTTTTTAAAAATTCTATAAGGTTTTTAAATTTCTTGATTATAGCTCTACAATAAATGATTCTTGGTTTTTTTTTGTTAAAATGCGCTTTCTTTTGTAAGAATTAGAAAAATTAAACCAGTTGCTGCCAATTTTTTGTTTTGTTTATTAAAAGATCACAATTAATTCAAATTAAGAAAAAACAAAGATTTCAGGAAACAAGTGAATCAAAGAAACTGTTGGAATTGACCACCTTTCAACATGATGTACGTCACAACTTTTCGTCTTATTGGATTACGTGCCCGCTCAAACATACCTGGTATAGTAAACAGAAAAGGTTGGCAGCACCTGGTTTCATTTTTATTTTTTTTTCAAAAAACAGCACATTTTTACAAAAAGTGCAAAATGCATTTATTTAGAGTTTTAATCGAGAAATTCAAAAACCCTTTTCAAAACTGAAAAAAGTCAGTGGCATCCACTTGGCGTCTTTTTTTTCTTATTGGTTTACCGACACTCAAAATTTTTCTTGGCGCCACGTTTGTAATTAATATTCCGTTTGCCAAAAATTTACGATTTTTTGCTCTCAAATTCAACACACTATATTTCGAAAACGAAAAACTTGAGGACCTATGTTGATAGGAACTTTTTGTCTTGGAATTGGCCAAGAAACATGCCGGTCAATTAGGAAACACCCTGTATATTTTATTTCTCAAAAATGAACTACTTGTATTTATTCATTGTAATTAAAAAAATCTAATCTCTTCCAAAAGCAAAGCGAATATTTATATCGGAAAATCGGCCATACACCGGTCCTTCGCTCATGCTCGTGTAAGTACACCTCCCCTGCTATCAGCTTGAAGGGGTGGTCTTCCACTACTCAATTAAACCGCATTTGAATTGGAACGGGGTTGGTGCAGCCGTACACGCATCGGAAAGGTGCAAAAGGCTTATCGTTGCACATGCTCTCAGCCCCGTTGCCCGTTGCAGTTGTTATCAGGAAACTTGTAAAATTACAGATTAGTTTGTCGGTGGCAGAGCTGCCGGAACAGTCGGAACCCAAACAACGAATCCTTCATATTTTTTTAAAATCTGAAACGGTGGAACGATTTTCCGTTTAAATTTGTGACTTGTGCATCTCAACTAATAGTCTCGCAGACATTTTTTTATAGAATGTCCAGACTGAAAATTAATTTGTAGTTATAACACCTATCTAATTACTTTCGGGTGCGTAACCCTTTCGCCTAAATATAGACGTTTTCAATAGAGAACACCCACGCTGCGTGCAACAGGTTAATATAAATCGATCTTGCAAGAGCCCAAGTTCAAGGTAATCGCCGTGATTTGAAGGTAACGATAAACTGTCTTATGTAACCGAAGAAGATCGACCTGGAACACCGAAGACTTTGCATGCTACTTGTTTTGAAAATTTGTAAAACATCGAGTTTTAACTAAACCATAATTGCTCGCGCTTCTGCTTAATGTTTTATAGAAAAACAAATATTTTCATATAGCTTAAAAATTAAATAAATACTTGCATGCCTGTTGCATTTTGCAATGTATACTGAAGAAAGAAGAGACAACACTGCAAAACTAGAAGAAGGCTTCAAGAAGATTAATTACATATTTCATTCTTCTTTTTAATATGTTCATGATCTGTAATAATTTTCTATCAATTATATTAGATACCTAGTTGAATTTTAAAATTATCCATTTTTAACGGCCAAATTATAAGGATAAGTTTTGCAGTAATAATGTTTCTACTCATCGGCCTAAAATTAAACGCGACCACTTACTATCAAGCCAAATTTTCATATTACCTACAAAATTTTACACTAGTTACATTTTTATCGAACATATTACATATGTCATTAAAAATGTTTAATTATGACTCAGTGTTAACATGTTACCGAGTAAATTAGAAAATGGTATTACTCTTGAGGTAACTCAACTGATAGCATTTAATGCAAAATGACTTTTAAGTTGTCATATAACCTCTTGGGGTTGCTAATTATAATATTTTCTAAGTGTACTCATCGCCCACATACTAAATAATTAACAAATATTATTCACGTATAAGTTGAAACGGGAATAGAAAATAAAAGTTACAAATAATTTCTAACACCTAGTTTGAATTTTGCTGCCCCGTACTGAAAGAATACAAATAAATAAATAAATATATCAATAAATAAAATACTTTGCCGGATCTTAGACTAATGCTTCATTTTTTGGCTTAATCTAACCACAAATCTATATTATGATAACACTACTTGTACCTAGCATTGGTAAAATTATTTAAATTGAGAAATAATTAATTCTCTTCATGTACAATCAAATTCGACTTTTTATAACACTATTTTATAGGTTTGCATGTTTACTTACTAAATTATTTTTTCATTCTGAGGCTAATCATTTTAGATGTATTTTATGTATTGCTAAAACTGACGTATATGATAATATGTAGTAAAATTGTTCTCATAAATTATTTTTTTTATTACAAATAGTTTTATTGACTAAAAGAAGTTCTTTCTATTTAATAAATATTTTCATTATTAACCAACTCAAGACATTTTGCGGTTTTACGAAATCACCAATTTAATATTTAAAATTGATAACTTATTTTTTTTTTTAATTTTTCTTTGAGAATAAATATTCAATAAATATAATTCCAGTTAAAAGTATTATTACTACTGTACAGGGTGAGCAAATTTCGATGTTTTTTATGGGCAATCTCAATAATTATAGGATATATGGACAAATCCACCATTCATCCTCGATCTCTTTTTTTTCAGAAAAGCTTAATGATAAAAACCAAAATTGGTTATCGTCATTTCCTTTCGAGTTATAAACGCAAATTCGATTTTTTACTTTTCGTTCCATGTTTATATCCCGCTTATTTATTGAAATGGAGAAACGTAGTTTCTACGTTTTCAAGATATTTTTTATAAGAATGCAGATTCGTTGTCAATTAATTTTTTTTTATTCGAACTATACCATAAGGTTGTATTTTTTATTTGGAACTTATAGCTGGAAGTGGCATCTTGTGAAAGAGGATTTTTTTCCATTCCTGTTATATATATCGTGGGGAGTCGATTTCTTAACTGCAGTTAAAATATACTTCAACAAAGTATCTGTCACTGCGTTGTTATAATACCGACCGTTTGATTGACAATTAATCACGTTTGATTGTTGCTTATAATAAAGTTGGACACATGGAAAATTGTTTTATTATCCATTTATCAGAACATTTTAATCTTGATAAAAGTCCCTTCACCTTCTCAAACTGAAAATGCACACCAAAATTGAAATATTGCATTTCGTACAAGGGGGAGGTTTGAAAATATGAAAATGATTCAAGAAAGTACCTATCTATCCTAATTTTTCAAAATACATACACAAAAATGTTGTTTGGACATTTTTGTTAAAACATTACAATAAAAATTATAATTGCTTTGCATTGTTATTGAAGTTCGGATCCTTTATACTTTTTTGAAAATACCTGTGTTTTTTACTTTTGAACACAAAAAAATGAGATTATATAAATCTACGTAAAAATTTCAAAAAGGATCCCTACCTTCTTTTGATATTTTGAAAAACAAATGCTCTGTGACATTAAATAGAGATGTTATTTTTTTATTTTTCAACTCTAGGTAGGAAATCAAAAGAGATATTCAAATTATGTTTTCACCATCGTGTTGTCCTCGAGTTGATCCCATAATGTTTAAGCCATTTACCTTTAATACTAATAGTAACGGAGATTTCCATTTAATCTTATCGCAAATGGAACACCCTGTACATGACCGAAAACATTTAATCGATATATTAATATTTTAAAATATTTTTGTTTCAAATTCGCGCCTTCCTTGACGAAAAAAAAATATATTTTCGATTTTATATTCTAAATAAAGCAACATTTGAAATAGTCAATTGTCCAGCGGAATATCTCTCAAAAATTGCATATTTTATCTCATTTAACCAATTCGCCATCTCTTTTCCTTGGCTTTGCCTGCATTTTATTATTTTGTGCTGTATAATATGATTTTTTTCGACAGCCGTCAAAGAAAGGGGACATTAGCGTATCGCTATCAATGCGCAAAGTTTGCCATTTTTTAACTTTTTAAAAAATGGAATATTTATTTACGTTACGACGACGTGAAAAAAGGCATCTCGCGCACTAGAGCGCCAAAAATTTTCGAGCACTACGGCGCCTAACAATATTGATATTCTTGTTTGATGGTTGTAGAAAAAACATTGTATGGTCAGCGCGAAATGTTTTAGAGCATTCGAATGACTTCGAAGTAAAATTCTCACGCTCTAAAATTATTAATTTCGTGCTCTTAATACAAAAATTGTCATTTCTACTTACTGTGTCGGCTTTTGCGCCCTAGTTTTAGGAAACAAAACTGCCAATTTTCAACCAGCGGGAGGCAACTTTTATTACTCCCGGCGGGAGCCAATAGTTTTACCTCCCGGATTTCTGTTTATGTCACCAAAGCTTCACAACGTTATGTTGATTTGGAAATTAGACAAAATCTCACTACAGAAATCTAGAACCACTATAATGATTTCCTAAAGCAAAATTTTTGAAATTTCGCGCTAAAGAACATGCTTTCAAAGAAAAAATCATGTAAATATCATTGGAGCAAAGGTTCATATCCTCCCTTGTGTGTTTAATGCCCGACGCGTAGCGTTCACACTCGGGAGGAAATGAATACCTTTGCTCTCTAGATATATAAAATTATAAATAGCTATTTTTATTACAAACCTCTAGAAATACGAGAAGAAACAGATTCTTAAAAATCTGTGCAACAGATGTTTTTTTAACAAATATCTAATAAGCTAAAGCAATATCATAAGCGTAATAAAAATATCTACTAAATTCAAACTAAGTACCTACCTACAACTAATTAGATATATGCTCTTTGGTACCTACATATTTTGCCTTAAGTTTAGCGCCCAATTCATGAAGATCTTGTAAACGATAAGAGCTTTTGAAGTGTTATTATGATTCACCTTTAAACACTTTTAGTTTCTATTTCATGTTTACTACAAGATCTAAAAACTAAAATAGTTAGTTTATGTTTTTTCTGTATACATTGTGAATAATATAAGATTATACATTGACAATTTTATTTTAGCATTAATCAATTGATCCATGCTAGTAACAATTGTGGGTTTTGCAATTACAATGAAATAATTCAGTTTCAATTAGTTTTTATAGTCACTGTGTTGTTATTTTTGTATAAACGCCATGGCAACATTAAGTAAATGTCCTATGTCTAATTTTGCATAATTCAACCATGTACAGTCTTACGTTATTCGCACTGTATATCGATCACTATAAAATACAAAATAACGCGATTTCAATTTTTCCAGTCTTTTGCTAAAATAAAAACATTTTAGCATTTGAATGTCGATCATATCAGCATTGGGAATGTTGCAATTTCTTCAAATTTAACATCAAAGCTTGTACCTATATAATCTTCCCATGCTTGGGGCATTTATCTTATGTAAAAATTGCTGATCGATTGTGGAATTAAGCAAAAACTATTTATTTTAATAACCAAAGATATTTCCGTTAAAGTACAAAAGCAGTTAAATAAACCCTATCAGTTCATGCTCTCTTTGGTAGCTAGACAAAGCGCAGCTTCATTTTTATGCAACAAAGCTTATAAATTGCCTTTAGTGATTAGTAAGAGAAATAGCTCTAAATATTTTCCAGCAGTGAAATATCAAGTTTAAAACAATATGACTTTCTAGCAGATTATTAAGAACTAGACAAATATCGGCAGATTGTGTTGCCTGAAACATGGTATGTTTTAGACAAAGTAAATGCTGAATCTACTGTGATTACTACTACTACTTGTACCATACTGTACTTGTACCAAAGAGCGTTTTAATAATATAATTATGCGCTTTGCTTGTACCATTGTCTAATTATATTAGACAATGCTTGTACGGTGTTGGGTCACCAAACTTGGAGCTCTTTACTAATTGGTACTGCAACACAACGTACACATACCTACTCAAAATTATTTATCTAAATGACACACTGGTCAAAGTTACTGCACCTTTATGCCGTTAAAACAATTAATTGACAGTTAATTCTGACAGCTGTAAGTTTAAAAACAATGCAATTTAAATGATGTTACAAATATAGAAAAAATCGAAATATTTTTGTTTGTGATACTGTACGGTTATTGTATTTTTAACTGAACTAAACAAACACATGAAAAGTAATTCATAACAGCGTTAAAGACCGTTATAGACCACGTGATCTTTGAAAAACAAAGTTAAGGATCACGGGATATTTAAATTATGTTTAATCAATTATTCTGACAATGTATAAACTTGTATTACAAAAAATCTTGAACGACACACGGCCGATATGCAAATAACGGACTTGGTTTATTGTAAACCTCGGCTATCGTCTCGAATTACAAAATTTAACCACGTCCGTTATTTGCTATATAATTATCGGTCTAATGACGTTAATAACTATGGCATATGGTAAATGCCGTAGAAAACACGTTCTGTCAGTTTTATTAAATGAGTACAAAAATTTCAGTAACAATAATTCTGATTTATGTCTTTTATGGAGAAATACTGCTTATCTCTGCGGCCATGGTATGGGTACGTTGGGTTGCAGTCTCAAGAAAGGTGATCCAAGTTTCCTGGCCTACCATGTATATCCAAGCAGTCTGTAAGAGTGTTGCAAACGTACCAAAATCACTATATGGTTTTAAATCATTTTTGATTTGATAAATAGATGTAAGTACATATATGTGTACACATATCCAATATTTATAAGGTTATGTAAAATATCTGCAACACAGCCTAAACTATAAAGTTTTAGTAGTTGGAATTTATTGCAACTCAATAAATTACATTTAGTTAAATAATTTAACTGAATGAATACGACAAAAACTATGGCAATTTCTTCACAATAGTTTTATCTAATTTATTCTTGAAACTAAGTTTAAGTACATGAGGCAAATTTACACATCTAACTTCAAAAAATACTAATTGTATAAGTATAAGAATTATAAGAATTATATAATATGGGAACCTAGGGGCCGGTTGCAGAAAGCAATGTTAAGTCTGGCATTAGCTAACGCGACGTCAAAGTGAACAAAAACGAATCAAATCTCAAATCTTTATGCTAACTAATACATTAGTAAACAAAATTTGATGCGATTTTGTTCACTTTGACGCGACGTTAGCTAACACCAGACTTAGGGCCGGTTGCAGAAAGCAATGTTAAAAGTCTGGTGTTAGCCAACATCGCGTCAAAGTGAACAAAATCGCATCAAATTTTGTTTACTAATGTATTAGTTACCATAAGCATTTGAGATTTGATTCGTTTTTGTTCACTTTGACGCGACGTTAGCTAACACCAGACTTAACATTGCTTTCTGCAACCGGCCCTAAGTTTAACTAATTTTTAAAGGTACTAGTATATTTACACGATAAATTCTTAAAGATCATGGTAAACGATCAATAATAATAATTAATTAACATAGAACTGCTATTACTAAGATAAAGACTGACTGACAAAATCGACTGTCTTCAAACTTTCTTGGCTGCGTACCCCTAAGATTGAAACAACTATTACTGCATACCCCTGATAAACACTGTGTTTTATTACGTTTTTTTAATTTTTAGGCATAATGAACTAAATTGTGGTTGCTTCTACAGATCCCTAACTTACCTTTTTGCATTATATCCATCTTTGCATACACGCTTTATATATGATCCGTCCAAAATGCAAATTTTCCGAAATTAGCAACCAACGAAGGCTGGATTTGATTTCAAATTCTTTTCAACATTTTCAAAAACCTCCAATATCGCAATATGGCAAAAATTTTACAATTTTGTAGAGTAAAAACAAATATTCCTGTAATCTTTTGGTTTTCCAAAAAGTGTGTTAGATTCTTGAATAAAAATTGTTCAAAAAATGAAATCCATATTAAAAATTAAGGTTATTATGTAAAAGAAATGTGACAATAATTTGATTTCAAAATATTCTCCACCATCTCTAACATTTTGCAAATACGAAACTATGGTGTAAAGAATTTTGAAAAAGAAGCATTTATTACAAAATATTGTTCAAAGTTAAAATGACATTTGTTAAAAACTAAAAATACAATGTAAGCAACTAAATCCAATCACAATGCTATAAACAAGATCTTGAAATCAAAATTAATTAAAGTTAATTATTTTACTATTGGGGATACAACTGCTAATGATTTTTTTGTACAATTTTTGAAAATGAAGTCAACAGTAAAAACACAAGGTCACCTAATACTTTTTATAAAACAAAAAAAAATAGGAAAGTGTTTGTTTTCATCCCATAATTTTAAAATTTTGGTTTATGTAATTTTTTGTTTTGACCATGTTTCGATCACTATTGCTCCTAAAAATACCTGTAATTATTTTGCAACGAAAGTTCGTATCTAGAGGCGCTTAAAGATGCTAAAAAGATTTTGAAATAATATTCAGCATACCTTGATCGCTAGAGTAAGTTTCGGTAAATTTACAGTTTTAAGAAATCATATTATGTTGGTATGCATAGGTGGAAATAATCCAAATAGGTAGTTTAAGTTCCTTTAGAGTCCGCATGAACGCTAAAAAACCACCAAAAATTGAATCATTATGCTTAGAAATATATAATATATTTAGGTGTCCTTATTTCAAGTGAAACATACTGTATATGGGTACCTTAAATATGCCTTTTGTCCAACCGTGCTGAAACATTGTTTTTTTTGCGGACGGTACTACGGCTGCAAAATTCGTTTTTGCGGTCGTTACTATTTCTCGGCTGTTGTTTTAGTAACGCCCGCGAAAACGAATTTCGCGGCGGCAAACTTATCGGCACGGTTGTACAAGAATATGCATCGCGATTGCACAAAAAATATTTTGTATGCTACGTTTCCGAAATGTCAAACATTCCTCGGTACGCCAAACAGTCATTCGCGGCCTAAGTATACAAATATGAAATAACTATTGTTGACAGGTTTAAATTTCTTAGCATATAGCTACAAAGCTCTGTTGTGCACCTTCTAAAAGTACGTGATAGTGATAGTCTCGCGGCTATCAATTCGTTGTACATTTAGTGTTCATGATAGTGTAATTTAATGCAGGCAAATATTTGTGAATCTGTAATTGATTTTTTTATTTTTTCTGTCACTTGTTGTACGTACTTAAGTATTGACTCGCATACCCTACCCTACTTTGGAGACCACTGTTCTAGATGATCATTGCTTTTTTCAAGTCATATGGAATTTTAAGTTTTCCACTAAAGTTTATATAGGTATTTAGGTAACCGTTTGTATATTTTAAAACTACTTACATTATTAAATAAGAGAAAGCTATTATAATACAATAGTATAATATTAAATTTTAATATTACACTTTTCTATTCTAGTAACTCTCTTTCATAGAAGTCATATCCATGGAATTAAATAAAGCGTTCAATCATTTCGTAATTTATTTCCAACATTATTTAAAATATGTTATTGCATTGCTAAGTTATAAATTCTAAAAAGTTAAATTTAAAAAAATCTAGTAGTTGTACTGTACCTATATTATATATTTCATAATAATTGATATTAAGTATATAGAAGATAATGATTATTAAGAAATTCAATAGTATTCAATTTGCTGTATATAATATCTAATATCTAAGGAAGCGGAATTCCAGAGCGCCAGGATGAAGCTCCCGCAGCAATACCGGATCAAGTCGTATCATCGAAAATCAAGAAAGAAGCGCCTGACAGTTACGCAACCCAACATACGAGCGCGCATTTTATTTTCTACTTCAGCAAATGATTAATTATTATGTAATAACTCGGTAGAAATAAACAAAAAGTGCATATTACGAGCAAGGCGCAGCACGTCCGAACTTTGCGAGCGTTTTCCAGGCGCTCAGTCAATGGCAAAATCGCTTTTGGAAAAATTACGACCAATTTTTTTCGGTTGCCGAACTTGGAAAACAAAAATAACAGAATCTGACAGATTGGCATGGCAGTTGAGAAGGCTAAATTTTGGGTGGCGTTTGTGATGGCAAAAACTTGGCAAGAGGTGAGTATTATCGTAGTTTTTCGGAAATCGGGGGCTGCAGCTTGCTATTAGCGGATCGGGCTGCGGTTTCTGCCTCGAAAGTGCGATAGCCGTCCATCTTGCGTGTTGTGAAGAATTGTAAACGAATTTAATCGAGAAGAAATCATGGCATAGCAAAGCCATAATGGCGGTAAAAGATGACGAATGTACAGTTTTATATCGGTTAATTAATAATTTCCATCGATGGGTCCGTTTACCTACTACGTGGTGCAATATCTCTTTGTTTTCATCGCTAAATAGATTATTTTGAGAGGAATCGCGCTTTTATCGGTTGTTAGTCGAGTGCAGTGCAGAACCTAAAATAAGTACTTTTAAGGGCATGCTTACGAAAGTAAGCCCATTCCATTTTGTTCTTTTTTGCCCTCCATGACCAACGAGCCCTTCGGTAAGTGCAGAAGCTAAATTAGCGCAGTAATCGTTATAAAACGACCCGAAACGTTTTAAACATTTTACCCCAAGGCTAAAAAGCAATTATGCACAATTAAATAACTGTATTTTACAGCTTAACACAGTTTTCAGGTCATTCTTGTAGCAGTACCGAAATATTTGTGATAATTAAGATTTACCACGGCGAACGTGTCCCCATAGCCCTCAGACAACCGCCAGAACGACGCTCATTGCTTTTTATTCCCCAGGTACTGAAAAAGTAACGCTAGAAATAAAATGGATCAACAATTTTGCCTTCGTTGGAACAACCACCCGCACAATTTGACCGACGTGTTGACCAGCCTGCTGAAGCGCGAAGCCCTCTGTGACGTGACGTTAGCGTGCGACGGCGAAACGTTCAAGGCGCACCAAACAATCCTGTCCGCGTGTAGTCCGTACTTCGAAACGATATTCCTGCAGAACACGCATCCGCACCCTATCATATTCCTAAAAGATGTCAATTATAACGAGATGAGGGCGCTCCTCGACTTCATGTACAAGGGGGAGGTGAACGTCTCGCAAAACCTCCTGCCAATGTTCCTAAAGACGGCCGAGGCCTTGCAGATTAGGGGCTTGACCGATAACAACTCCCTAAACAACAAAGAAGAAGTAATGGAAGTGCCAAAACGGGTCATGGAACGGGAATCTCCACCCAGCGAGAAGAGAAAACGGAAATCCTCAAGCAACTGTGATATTGACCGATATAACGATACTCAGGTAAGAAATTTTAACGCATTTACAAATTTTAGTTCTAATTTGCTCCTGAGATGTAACATTGTGGTTATTATTTTACTGTTTCCGTTTTGCAATAGGTAAAACAGAAATGAAAATGTTATTTTTAACCTGAACAAGATAATCAAACACGTCTCATGTACATTTGCTTTTAAAACTTTCGCGTACACATTCAAAATCAAGTAACGATTTTGCAAAATTTTAGCTGTATGAACGGGTAATTTTGAGATTAGGTTAAAGATGACTTTGACACCTCTTCTTTACTCGTAGAACAGTGCTTTTAGGTAGGCCATAATGAGTAGCAACCCTTCTTATGGACCACCCCTCTTCTAATTTGGAAAGCATCAAAACTTTGTCTTGTTCTGTCAGTCGAGGCATTTTGACTTTTCAAAAGTTTAAATGTCGGAGTTGATTAATTACAATCCTGATTTAATACAGCAAAAAATAGGTGTGCGCAAAAGTTTGAAAGCAAGTGTACTTTTCAATTTAATAGGATAAAAATATTTGTTAATGCGGTGTCTTCTTGAACATATAGTCGTTCATACAGTTTTTAACTGTTGATTTTTTTTCGAAGAATTTATTTTCCTGTTTATGTTATTATAGAGACATGCACTTTGTGTGTGCCTCTGTGTAAGGACAGATCTAGAAAGCAGCAAAAATTATTCTGTTACTGCAGAAAAGTAACTGAACAACATAGTATACAGTGTGGTTGTGAAACTTATTTTACCAACATTAGCTACATCAAAAATAGGGAAGATTTTGCAAATACAATTTTTTCTTAAAAGGGTCAAATTAAAAAGTTGCTGACCTATAAAGTTGAATAAATTTTTTAAAATATGATTTATAATAATTGTACATAAAAAGGTTCTCTTGGCAATTTTAGCACAAGATTTAAACTCAAAAATGTCTTCCAGGATGGTGTTGATATTGTACAATGTGTCATGTTCAGGGACTTAAATTCAAATGGTGTAATAGTTAGGGTTTTGTAAAAAACTAAATAAGGATTTCGGTTTTGTCCTACTTCTGTAGCAATTTAAACTTTTCGGTTGTAATTAAAATGTTTATTGCTAAAATTATTTATTTGAAAACATTCCATGGCCATTTGCTTAACTTTTATTAATGTACTTATCTCCTACTTATTTTAATTTTGGCCGTTTGCCAAAAGGGTAATTTTTAATTTAAGTAAAAAAGTTGTACTTTAATTATTTTCATTTGTAAATTTTAGAAACCAAAACTGTAATGCTTGGAATATTTTGCTTGTCTTTTCCTTAGCCTCACAAATTGTATTTGCTGGTACTATTAACTGATCTTCTAGAATATTATCTTTGACGTTGATGCTGAGGCGAAACAAAATAAATTTTAAACAGGAAAAGAGCATTTACATGCTCACTTGGATTGGTGGTAAGGATAAAACTATAGTTGACAGCGTATAGAATTCCGGTTGAATTAATTTTACAGATTACCAAACTCGTAAAGTATTAATTTTTCGAGTAAAATAATTTCACCAGACTGAAGAAGTCACAGTAGTAGAATGACATTTGGAAAAAGATCTGAGTGTTGACTGAATCTTTTTTTGGGCTTTTAATAATTCATCGACTTTGTCTCCATCTGCAGCTTGGTCAATTGATACGCTTTTTCGCAGTATAAATTATCCAGCATGATGTGTTGTACAGTCGTGTTCAAAAATGTGTTGTACAGAGATAATTGGCTGTTGTAAGTCGTTCTTAAAAATGTATTGTACAGAAATAGGTAGTTGGCTGTTTGTATCTTTTGTCAATGGTAGTTAAATTTCAGTACTGTCAAAGTGACAACTAACTAATTATGGTTATTTTAGATTGTTATTCTTTATAATGAAAATTAATTACTTTAGATCTTTAGTGTGTTATTTTTTCTACCATTAAAAGTTTATTGGTGATAGTGTTTCTACTCAACAAAGGCTCACACTGTATCATTAATTACATAGACCTAGATCTAACCTTTCAAAATATTTGTATGTACAACACTTTTTTGAACTTTGTGAAATTAAGTCACAATCATACAGCACAAATTCTGTACAACACTTTAATGAACACGACTGTACCTTAGATCTGGATATACTCCTCCTGGGAAAACGTTAACAGCAAACAGTTTTTCTTCTTGGTTATTCATGTTAAGTGCCAGAATTCTTAAAAATTCACCTTTAATTTTGGTGGTTTCTAATTTACATGAAAAGCATGCCCTTTAAAAACAAATCTCCCATAGTTAATTGTTCAACTTATTGTTACAGGAAATTAGCGTCTTGAAGCTACTATTAAAATTTTGTTTACACTTTCACAGTCAAATAAATAATTTAAAAAAATAATTAAGGTTTCGGTTAGGCTTCTGTTTCTAAAGAAATTGATCATTTTCGATTTCAGTTAGGGTTTTCTTAAGTAACCGTTACGGTTTCAATTTTAACAGTTAATTTCTGTTACGGTTTAGTTTCTGGTCATGTTATTTTAAAAAAGCTGCAAAACTATGTTGAGCTAAAAATGTCAAGAGAATTTTTTTACCTAACTTTTTTTCTTGATACAACACGGGTTGTTATATATATATTTTTTTAAATTAAAAATATTTCTTAAACTCCGCTAAGTACATCACTGATCAAATTAAAGCTTTCTTATTACTATCAAGTTATGACTTTAGTAAACTAATTTATCCTGTAAAAATTAAAAATATTTCTTGGATGGGTTTGAATATAATCTCTGAAATTTGCCACACTACAAAATAATAGTACTTTGTAAACGAAGACATTAAAGTTTAATTTTTTATCACGAATGTGGATTTAGTTGCGGTAGCCTATAGGGCCAAGGCAAATAGTGATAGGGATAGAAACAAACTGCAGTGCCGAGGTGTACATTCTATTTTATTTTTAAATCGAGAAATCGCCTAATTACAACATTTTAACCAACTTGTGTAGGTTATGTTGACGTTTACCTGTCATCCTGCTACCTACAAAAAATCGTAAAACAATGGATTACTTCATTGTCGATTTTTTGTACTTTAGTGACGATTTCAATGCTCTTCACTGCCGATTTAAAAACAAATTAGAACATATAAAAAAAATTAATTCCACTTTATAATTTAGACCTGTTGGTAAAAATATATTTGAAAAATCGTCACTATTTTTTATGTAGTTAATGTTAGTAAAATATGTCTCCAACTTTTATGACCACCTTGTATAGCATGCTTTTTTAAATTGTTTGATTTTGTTTCCAAAGGCAATTATAACTGAAATGCTAATTAGTGTGGTACAAAACACTATTTCCCATAAACATTCTAATATAAAAATTTGAAAATGTTACCACAAAGTTAATAACAGTTCCAAATCCAAAAATACTAATTCTAATTGGAAGTTTTTATACGATCATTGGTGCAATAAGCAAGTCCCAAAAAATGTTTTTATTAAGAACTTTTTGTTGGCTTTTCTGTGTTAACATAGTAATTTACGATACAAGTGCATATAGCTACTCTTTAGTCACGAGTGGGGTAGAGTGAAAACGTGAGTGAGCGAGCGTTTTAAGCCCCGCGCATGTGTATCGTACAATATTTTGTCTACGATAGAATCTAGAAAACACGGTAAATATAAAAAAAAATTAAATATAAATTAGGATTACCAGCAACCGATTGTAATTTTGCTTGTTTTAAATTATTTAAAACACTTTGCTACTGACAATGTGTCTAATGAAATCTTTTAAACACGTTACTAGTGACGACGTAAACTAATGAAAACATGTTATTAAACAGTCGTTTTACCAACTTAAAACTGCCAACTAAAAGGCCATTTTACACACTGCCGTAGATAAAAATTATTGGTTAAGTAAAATGAAAACTTTGATTTCAGAATTTTTGCTTTGAAAGAAACTTGCCCCTTTCATTTTCTCATCAAACTTCTACCAGTGTTACATGAGAACTCTGTGATAATACTTTGTAACATTAAAAGTGCGGTATTGATGCTTTAAATTTTAATAAAAGCTTCAACAAACTATTTTTTGACAACCCTGTTTCACCTCATTTGCTTTCGTAGGCGTCATCGCAAAGTAATTACAAAGCCAGCCCAACCCTACCAAAGCTGAACCCAATTTCGCCAGCCGATAGGGACCTGAACGCGGAAGACATGCGAGGGTCTTCCCCACATATCAAACAGGAGCATGACGGTAGCCCGCACATCGACTCGTATCACTCCATGTCCGAGGCATTACAGACTGTAAGTATACTCCTATCACTGCTAATGATATTTTTAGATCTCTGTAATTGCTTGAGAGAAGGTATATGTGTGTGTGTAGCTAACGCGCTCTAATACTTGGAAAAATAAGCCACTTTGTGATTTTGTAATTTCAGCTATTACTGTACACGTAGCATAGCAAACTTTAATGTGTGATGTAAAGTATGTAATTTTCTATTCACTTAAGGTAAACAAATTGAAACAAGGGTTATACTTAGTTACAAATTTATAGATTTTAGACTTTTAGTAAAGGCTCATCGCAAGTCATTCTTAATTAATAATTATCAGGTGGCAATTATTATGAATCAATTAGTAATTGTCTTAAAGAAATTAATGAAACTACTACACTTCATTTTGATGTTTGTTACCAGTGACAAGTTCAGTTCAAATTAATTTATTCCAGCGTGCACTTTCATGTGTTTTATGTCGCATAGTTGTGTAAATTCGTAGTTATATTGATTTAAGGCCAAATTGTATGTAAACTTAGGCAAAGGTATAAATCATTTAAAAATAGAACAAAAGTTTCTTACATAAGTAAACAAGAAAAAAAAGTTTTGTTGTCATATTCAAGTATTTATTTTCTCCAGAGGACATGAAATTTTCGAAAGAGTTCAAAGCTTTTTTGACATACTTTAAATAGGGATGCGCTGAAGCGGGGTTTTTTCTGTTTCGGCCGAATACCGAATATTCAGAATTTCGCTGAAGCACGAAGCTTTGGCGAAATCATACCTAAAAATGAACGTCTTGAATAACACTAATACATACTTTTTTTTATTATAGTAAAATAAAATAAAAATAATTTATTTGAATCAACTGTTTATTTAGCAAATACCTTTTAGACAGACATGCCAACGACCATATATCAAATATTTGTAAAAAACAAGAACTATATCAACACAAAAATAAAGTTTTTTTTCTTTCTGCACAAATTTTTCATTATCACACAACACAATATTTCTAAATACCACTTATTTAAATCTATTTTGAATAAATTTAGTCTAAACCAGGGTTTAAACTCTGACTTGCTTCAGCTCGAAATGTGAAATGAAATAAATATTGTAACCGCGACAAGAATTTTCTTGTTTGCATGCTTCGGCCGAAACGGCTCTGCTGGAGCCGAATAACTGAAAAATAGGCGGAATACCGAAGCCGAATCGATGCTTTGGCGCATCCCTAATTTTAAAAACTGACGCATCTTCAAATTAAATATTATATTAGTTACTAACATGTACCATGTAGTCCAGATTGTTTATAATTTTATAATTTTGTCCATGACATTATATTGAAATCCGAGGGCCTAATAGATCATTGCAATGGCATGCAGTTTTTCATCTACTTTAACAGTAATCGGCCTCTTAAGTATGGTGTATTAAAGATATTGGTTTTAGTATTTAGTTTGTTCATCCATCTATGCACATTGCTTAGATTGATGTCAGATGGTTGAATACTTCAAGCTTTTCATTAATTCCTAGAACTATTATACTACCTATATTGTAGCTATTATACAGTAACTTCTGGACAGTTTAATTATTATTGACATATCGTTGTCGTCAGCCTTGTTGCAAATATTTTCTCTTCTGGAAGTCGAGGAGATTTAGGTATTATGATTAAGGTCAGCCATTGTTGAATTTTGATACTACTGTTTATGTAACTTTATTATTCTGGGAACTGCATAAAAACACCAACAATAAATGCGGCTCCTGCAAAAAAGTCCTTAATTCATACTTGTAACATAAATAGTTATTATGGCATGTTAAAGCAAGTTCAAAACATTTTTCTCTTGTACATAGTGGTTTTCGTTATTAAGCAAATTTTATGTGTTCAAATTACCAATCATCTAACTTGCTTTTTGGATTAAAAACCAGTTAATTTACAGAAGTTATGTTTATATTGGAGCTTGCTTTTTACAGATTACTGTAAAAAAAATATAGTTAAACTAAAATGTTTAGTGAGTAATGAACATTTCTACCTAAGAATCTTAAAAAATCTGAAATGCAACTGGAATGAAAAACAAAACTAAAAATGTAATTGTCATTTATCTTAAAACAGCTGAATTCGTCACTTCCAGTTCTTGTACAGTAGGACGTTGCTATTGAACATCATGGATACAGTTATTGCATTGAAAGTCAGCCTCATTTTTAGCATACAGTTACCTACAGTTTGTGTTGTTTAATCTACAGTTGTAGTTATTTACAGTTAACATATTTGGAGAACTTAATTTTTTTGCTGAGTTTCTAGCAAGAGAGAAACTTGTAAATGTAACGCCTCCATTGAACACTTTGAAGAACAAAATTATTGCATTTATATGAACTTGTGTTTGTTATTTATCCACGATTCCTGTGCAAAGCAATGAAGAAACTTGTCCTTCATCAACAAATACTTTAATTTATTATACACACAAGTGCATAATTGATATGAGTGAATCCCTATATTTATGAAATTCATTATTATGACATCGGATATAGCGACATATCGATTATAAGGGCGAAAATTTAAGATACCTGCCAGAGCCCATATTAATTACATTGTGGACGTAGTGCTTAGCACGACATCGAACATTGCGACTGAACTGATATAGAGACTGAAATTTGTTACAATTTATCATACATAACGACGAGTGACCGAAAAATTCCAGAAAGCTACCAGGGAATTATTGAATTTTGTAGATACTGTAAAGAAGCGTGATGGTGTGTTATTTCTGTTTAGTATATATACTTGTTAATTAATCCTCGAACTGGAAGTACAACAAATTATCATGTCAAAGCGGTAAGCTTTTACCATTGAGGAAAAGCTGCAACTGTTTGTTCTCAAGCAATGATGATAATATATCAAAATCACTTATTTTATGGCCTGAAAACACGTTGGAAAAGCATAATTTCGAGTGTGATTGGAGAAAAACTTTTTCTTTATAGCGTGTTTGTTTATAGTTATAGTTTTCGGGATTTACGAGCTAAATTTCAAGTCTCGGGACTAGTCCCGAAGATCACGAAAATGGTCGCGAAAGGGAAATAGTGTTTAGGTGAAATTTCCGAATGCAAATTCCAAGGAAAAGCAAATGTTTTAAGTTAAATAAGTTATTTCTGTGCCGATAATGAGCTGCGTTGGGGCTCGTCTATAACTTAATTACTTTCTTTTGGTACGTCTGTCGCTCTTCATCTTTTGTTTTTGCGTGAACTGCAAAGTACTTGTGTAGTTCTTTCGTTGAGCCTCGTCTGGTTATGGTCATTTTATTGGGACAAACTTGACATTTCGCCAATTGTTTATCTTTCGATATATAAAAGTGTTGCCATATCAACTTCAAATTGTTTTTTTTATGTGGAATGAAGGTAGGTTGCGAATCGGAATTCATTGTAATTCTAACACTTTAGCATACAAATAACGAACACCTTTAAAACTTAAAAATATAAATTATTCAGCTTCTTCACACATAATTTTAAGTCTACAAATTAGTTGCCTTACTGTTACCGCGTATGCACACGATGTCGCGTAAAATATATCTAAATTTAACAAAAGAAACAAACACATACATAAATAAAAGAACACTTGCAAATGTGGCTGATACAACACACAGGTTAATTCTAACCTACTGAAATCACTACCTCTCCTGTCTGCGCAAAACGCAAATAATCCAGAATGTGCATGAGGCATGAGTAATACACCGGATGCCAGTGAATACCCGTCCTAATTTTCTGATATCGAGTATACGCAAGCATGTTGACAGGTCCCGGAACTGGATCCCGGGACTGGAAACCCTAGTTTATAGTACCTACAGATGTAATAACCGAATTCTTCCGGTCTTTTGGTCGTCGTTATAAACTATAACTACTGTACATAGTGCTGCAAAAATATAGTATATTTTAAAAATTGAATTATTATTGCTTTTAGATCGACTTTGTATACATTTGCAAAGTTTTTATGACAAAGTAATTTTTTTTATTTATGTGTTGACAAAATGTTGTTGGAGTTACTAAGGTTTGAACGTAGATTTTCTGGTTCAGAACTAAAAAGCGCAAAGAATTATCTCACTTTATTCATTCAAGTTTCCATTACTAGCGTAGAACGTAAATTCTTGGTATGTGAAATATATTTTCTAAAGCATTTCAGATATTAGAAATGTCGTTTTGCATTTTACGGTTTAATTTTAGATATTGGGAATAACATTCTAAATTTAAAATATTAACTTTTTTGCACCTTTTGTATCTTTGGCTCGAGTATCCTAATTATTCTATTATTTATAGTGTCTTCAGTGTTTGAGGTAGAATACATTTTCTTATTGGGATTCCATTAATGCCACATGTCCTGTTATTACCTCCTTTTGCATGCTTCCATTGTCACACCGCAAAGTTAAAATTCAATAACATTATCAATTTTGGTGTTTTCAATTAATCTATTGTTATCAGATAGGTGGGTAAGACGGATGCTGTGGTGTTGGTATAATCTCTTTTACCGTAGGTAAATTGCTAGAGTTAGCAGACAACTCCTGGTGCTTGTAGATCACAATGAATGTCATCGTTGCAAACCTCCTGTAGTGCATTATTAACAATGCTGTGTACAACCCCATAGCAGCATGTAAGTTCTGTACATGATTTTTCCACTTTGGTTTAACATTAAAATTATTTCGAAATAATTCTTTGCTAACACATGGATTTCATTTAACTTAATGCACCATTTATTGGTGCAGTTGCAGATATCATTCGTGATCACGGGCATCTATTTGTTACCATTTGTTAACAGTGAAGGTTGCAGTCATAGCTTCCTGGTATGTTACTAGTGCCATATAGGTACAGGATTGGTCCTAGGGCATTTCCTTTGCACCAGAATAAACTTCTTTTTAACTTGAAGTATTTTACTTTGCAATTCGAGGTGAGCAGGTTAGGTGTTGCTTGAGTCTATGTCAAAACTGATAAAAAACCTAACCTGACAACCTCGAATTTGGCATTCTTTTGTTGCCTGGTAATCCTTTTTGTTACAATACACATTATCTCATTTCTTTAACTTGTTTTATTTTATTTTGGAACCATAATCTGGTTTATTGGCCCTCGATAGAGGGCGTAAAATGGCTTTTATAGCCCTAGGACTTATAAAGTTGCTAAGCAGTATAACAAGCACCAACACTGTAGTATAGCAACACTAACAATCTGCATAGAAACCATAGCACACCAGAAATGCACAGCACCAGCATAACGACGACTCAGTAGTCTGTAGCCAAAATACTGAATCCTTGAATTTTGTCCTTTTTGAGGACTAAAATGAAATAAAACGTTGCTCTCGGGAAATTTAAAGCTCTCCGCTTCGCGTCGAGCTTTAAACATTCCCTCATCCTATAATTTGTTGATTACGCCCTTAATACATAAATAACTATTATAGTTTACTACTCCAGTGCTTTTACCTTTTCACTTACACTTAAAACAGTGCCAAGTCTTTTCTACCGACCCAATAGTCCTCGTTGCGTCCTCTAGCTGATATGGCATCTTCTACATCTCTTTTCCAAGTTAATCTGGGCCTACCTCACTTTCTTTTGTGTGTTGGTACCCATTCCCATAGCTTTTTGGGCCACCGGTTGTCTTGCATTCGTCAAAGATGCCCATATCATTTCAGCCATTTTCTTTCCATAATTTCAATGATATGATCATTTATGTCCATTGATCTTCAAACTTCTTCATTTGGGACATGATTCAATTTGAATAAAGCGCAGATGCTTCTCCAGAAGTCCATCTGTGTGGCTTTTATCCTTGTTAGGTTCTGCTTGGTAATTTCCCAAACCTCAGCACCATAAGTAGCCACACTTGCCACCATTATTGGGTATATAAGTTTTTCAGTATTTTTTTTAAGCCCTCGACTCCATATAATCAGATGAAGTTGTCGAGTTACTGCCTTGGTTTGGTTCATTCTTCTTTTAATTTCTGCGCTACAGCTTCCAGAGCTTGTGATACTTGTTGCTAAATACATATAGCTTTCTAAATGTTTTATGTTTCCATCAATTTGCAGGTCTTGTTCATCTTCTCTAATGACCATATATTGCGTTTTTCCAGTATTTATTTGGAGTCCCCACTTCGTGTTTCAACTTATGCCAGCAGTGGCATGTGTTTTTCAAATTGGAACAATCTTTATTTTTTGGTTCTAGGAATATTTCTAGTACTTGGACAAGTTAATAATAATTTATGTATTTAGTGCTTAAAGAGAGCTATTTTGGTATGAGGATGCGAGCAACCGAATACCAAAATGGCTCTTTACAATCGAAATACATACAAATTTTTTTCTATGGTCCTAAATAAATGACAAAATTGTTAAATAATTGAAATGTCTTTATAACAGGCAACTAGAAATACATCACTGACACTGTGTACCACACTATGCACTTGTACTGTATAAATAAGTATAATTTTAGTAGAACACGAGACGTTTTAGGAAAATAAATAAATATCTTATCTTCAGATTCCATCTTCAACTTCACAAAAACTCACAAACTCAATAAAAATGTTGCGTGATGATGGACGCGCCGTGATGCAATTGTCAATAATTTTAGCTAGTTCCAGAAAAATGACGAACTACAATAATAATCAGGTTAGCCATGGCGATGCGTAAAGTAAAATGAAGTGACGCGATGATTTCATTAAGACATTGTTTACGTGGTTGCGATGTTAAAATGGTTACTAGGGAAAAAATTTGTGAATCGCCAACTTTTTGCATTGACAGTGAGCTTTTAATAGTCAGTTTTAGAGGTGACCGTAGAAAAAGTAATTTTTTCTACAGCACATGTTAAAGTGTGCTTTTATCAACTCAAAACAAAAGGTCAAGTTTTACTTTAACAGCAAGGGTAGATAAAGTAGCACTTTAACATCAAGGATAGATAATAGTATATTATTATATGAGCGATTATGACAGCCATTATTCACGAAGATGACATTTGCGCCACAAGCCGAAGGCGCGTGGCGCAAGTCATCTGAGTGAATAATGGCCATAATCGCGAATATAATACGATATTTTATCTACTCCTATGCAATAGGAGCCTTGTGTTCATATTTCAGAATTATGACATTTGTGACAGCTGTTAACTTCAAAAGTCATTTAATAATAAGAATGAATTTTGTGATTGGCTACAACCTATTGAATAATGAAAATAGAATTTTCTGATTGGTTGCAATTTGCAAACTATTGAATAATGAAAATAGAATTTTATGATTGGCCGCAAACCGTGAATTATGAATCATAATTCATGGCCATTGTGCAGTAGGAGTAGATAAAGTAATTTAATTTTCTAACTTCTGTTTAAATTAAATATGATAGTTTCGTATTATCGTAGCAACCCAGTCTAGCTACTGACATTTTGAAATATGAGTGACTGTCCTTATTTTCTTTTGAAATTGTTAAAGTTCTTGCTATAGAAAAAAATATTGTATCATACACGACGATAAAGTTATTTCTATCCACTCTTGAATCATTAACGTCTCGACGTTAAACGATTCACTCGTGGATAAAATTTAACTTTATTGTCTTGTATAATAAATTACTATTATTGACACTTGCATGCTTCTGACGTAGGTCAACAACAAGTTGCTCTACTCTTAGTGAGGTATTCGGTTAAATCCTTTTTTCTAAATCCATATCAATTTTTCCATTTAAACTGGGTGCTACTTATTTTTTTATTCAATGTTCTGTAAATCCTTTTATAAACAATCTTAAAAAATATTTGTAATGCAGTACTTATTAATAGTGACGGTGATTCCACAAGAGTTGTGGAACCAGCAATGATTCATTAATAGTTATTTATACCATATGTGTATGCTACTGCACAACATAGGAAATGCCATGTTAAATTTTTAATGGTAAAATACTTTGCTCCCCTATTATTCCTAAAGCCAAAGTGTTAATGCAAAAGTTTTATGGATTGTTTTAGTCTGTCCAATTCAATTATTATCTTACTTTGAAAATTTTTCCACAAAACAGAAAGGTGAAAAATATGCAATCAAACCTTAATTTAAAAAAAAAATAATAGGAGCTGCCATGGAAACAGAGCGTCGCTGGTGTGCTGTTTTCACTTATAATACCATGACTAAGAATGGTATTCGAGGGAAAATTCAACGAATATAACTGCAAAAATTCATTTTGAGAGCAAATTTTTACGTAAAATTTGGATTGCTGTGAGTTCGTTTCCATAGGAGCAACCAAAACGAAAAATTATAATAACTGATATCATATTGAAAATGACAAACAATTATGTCGCCAGGATCACTAGTGGTTATGTCGAAAAATTATGCCGTTTGGAACCACTAGTGGTTATGTCGATATAATTCTTTTTTATTGGCTGAAAACAGAACAGCGCTGCATTGTCATTGGTCTATTTGAATTATCTGACAGATGTGATGAATTGTCACTTAAAATTTAGATTTTGTTGCTTGAAAAAAGTGATTGTATTTTCAACATATTTTCTCATAAGGATTTTATATATCATATATTGCACCACTATTACAATAATTATTCTTTCGTATAACTTTATTTTTAAGCAATGTTTGTTGGCTAGACCAATACATGGACGATGCGTAATTTCCATGGTAGCTCCTATTTTTTTATTGAACTTGGATTGCATATTTTCCACTTTTCTGCCTTGTAGGAAAACTTTGAAAGCAAGATAATTGAATTCCTATATTGTGCAGTCAGCGTATACATATGGTATGTCACTGGAATAAAGGTATTCATTTATTCTCGCCTGTGAAGCTTAATTAAAGATACAAGGAAGGAAATAAACCTTTGCTCCAGTCATATTTAAGGGTGATTACTATTAAATGGTCAACTGAAGTTTATTAAGTAGCACCTTGCTGTAAATAACGTTTAGAATATCTCAACAAATTTAAAATGTATTCACCTTTGCATTTGTTGTGACTGTCTATGTTTTATTATTTTGTTATTTAGTTGTCAAGGTGTCATTTAAAGAAAAGCGTTTGCGAGTTAATTTTGCATAAATTTAAAGAAAATAGAGGAAGGTGGAACTATTGATAGAAAGCCGCATGTTGTATGACCCACCGGAGTTTGTAACAGAAAATTGGAAACAAATCTGTAGGCTGTATGATAATCTGTCAGTTTAATCTCGAGATTAGTACAAGTCAACCATCTGTCCACAAAATCAAAAAGAGATAAAATTGTGTGATTGGACATTCTAGATTGTTGTACATGTTGCTGAAACAAAATAATTCTTGTCTTATTACCGACGATTAAACCTATGTAAAAGTCGATTTCAAGTCTATACCAGGAAACCATTATTACTCATTTCGTAACAAGCCTAGATGAATCTGAAAATGTAATTTGGTTAGACAAATTTGGCAAAAAGTACCTTGTATGGCAGGCAATATGTCAGTGTGGCATGAGAAGTAACCCATTTGTGAGTACTGACACAATTAATACCGATGTTTATATTTTGGAATGTTTGGAAAAAAGGTTACTACCATTTATAAACAAACACACATCACCAACATTGTTTTGGCCCGATTTGGCGAGTTGCCACTATTCATCGCGCACAATGGATTGGTATGCCTTAAATTCTGTCGATGTGGTACCTAAACATATAAATTCATCAAACTGTCCTGAACTCCGCCCCATCGAAAAATATTGTGCTAATATCAGAACTAAATAGGGTTCTTGAACTCCTTACAAAACCTCACTCATTGTTTGTACAGACTTTAAAAACGCTTGGTTTCACCATTGTAACTTCCACACTACTGACAAAAGCTAATTGAAATTTCACACACGGCAACTAGATGAAGTAGTGATTTTTCAAAGCATGTTGCTGATTTTGTTAGTTCTTTTGTTTTGGAGATATTGACTTGGACGCATTACTTATAAAAAATTATGTCACCAATATTAATTGATTTATTATTGTTCTTTACTAGATCACAATCATTACCCATTGTTTTTGTGATCGTGTGATAATTATACGTCTTAATGACAACCAAAAACCTTTTGATGGGCATCTTAGTAAATGGTTGTTTTTATGTTTATGAAGTAAGAGTAGATTATTTTTACGCTTTTTAATTCTCTTTCGGGTAATAACCTAAAAACTTCAAGGCCCTATAATTTGTTACTGGAGGTACTTTGTACTAAGCTATATTAGGTTTCATCGATTTATTATAACCTAAGGAACCAATTACTAATGGGTGTCCCATTCTTTAGGGGCACCCTGTATATGCATGCCGGAATTTCATCAGTACTTGTAGATTTCTTGGGTTTAAGATATTTAATGCTATAATAACATAGTTTTCTGTTGATTTTTGAGGCTTTCACGGCCATTGTCATTAAGTAACAAACGACTTCTGGGATTGGACCTTGTCATGATTGAGATCGAAGAACTCTTCGATCTCAATTATGACACGGTCCACTCCCGGAAGTCGTTTGTTACTTAGTTTTCTGTTGTATTGGCAAAACAAAAACTCCCTCATGTTAGATTTATACTGTTACACTGTTCTAATGAAACAAAACCAATTCAAAACTGAATTGAGTGCCGTGGTAACTCTGCGTCAGTAAGTGCATAGTGACTTTCCATTAATCCTGATTAGGTAATGCACGACCACTTGTTGCGATGAAAATCTGCATGGCAGAGAAGCTGGAGTGCAGATTTTCTAAGGCAACAAGCAGAAGTGCATCCGTGGTCAGGATTATCGAAGCAAAGGAACTATGCACAAAATATATTTTGCGTGACTATTGCATAAATCCAATCCATTACAAATGGTGCAACAGTAATAAATTATTATAATTGTGTTATGATTCGCAGCACGAAAAAGAATGTTGCATTTGGCTAGTTCAGTACAAAACTGGTACGTGCATTAATTTGATTATACCACTTTCTCTAACATCAACCAATGAAAAACAACAAAATGCATAGTTACTAGGGATGTCGGCGGGTACCCGGGCCTACCCGGGTAATAGTCAACCCGGGTATATTTTCTGGACCGGGTACCCGACTAGTAAATTATGTAATGTCCAGAAAGTCAGCCCTTTTCGGAGAAGATGATAAAAACAATAGGAATAAGCTCTGGAAAAGCAACAATGCAGTAATAATAAGAATCAACCCATCCCATACCACATAATGTTGATTCTTGTTTCATATAAGGCAATAAATCCGCTTCACGGAAATATTCAACCAGTCAATACTACCATTAAATCGCGTCAGTATGGGTTGAAGTAACATAAACATCCTCTGTGTGATGTTGATGCTGCTACCAATTTCGGATAAAAAGTCACGTACTTGAATTTGATAGCACTTGGAAGTCTGAAAATATTTACGACGACAGACGACTTGCAGTTAGAATTAGCGAATAGCGAGTACGTACTATTTCAAATTAGTTCGGTTTAAAAGTCGCGGCGTTAAAATGCGTAGAGCATAGAGCTTGAACATTGTATGAAACTACAAACAAATAAAAAAACAAAGTCATCAAAAAATCGCCTGTGTGGAAATATTTTCATTCGCCAGAAAATAATAAGGCAAAATGTAAAATATTCGGGTACGGGGGTACTGTTTTCGGGTACCCGGGTTTGATTTTAGACCGGGTACGACATCCCTAATAGTTACGCATGCACTAACTTTTGATAATTCATATTCTTATTTGGGTATTTCGGCACTCTGCAAATTAAAAATATTAAATAACGAAAATATTAATAACTGACAGCAGGTAACCTGATGTTTGTGAAGGTGTGTTATTATCACCTATTAATCAGGAAGGTATGTGATTATCAGTTGCTATGTACATTATCAAAAGTTAGTACAAGCGTAACTATGCATTTTGCCGTTTTTCATTGGTTAATGTTAATGGGAGTGGTATAATCATAACAACCACATTAACTGTACTTTTAATATTTAAAATACACTATACAAACGTTGTTTATTGACTCATGATATAATCTAGCCAAATGCAACTCGTGCCTTCTTGATTATCAAATCATTTTTGTTTCCACTCGATATATTGTTATATATCTCATGTAAACAGAAATGATTATTTTTGATAATCAAAAACCCAGTAGTTGCATTATATATGCACTCATCGCTTAATCGTTCTGGGATTGGTTTAAAATTTAAAATATGAGTTTTCTGATAGATGCTATTGTCATTTGACAGTTGTATGCAATAGTCTGTTTAATGAAGCGCATAATTTAAGTTATAAATTATAACAATTCCTTAATTATTTGCAGTTTAAATGCAACTGTGCTTGGAAGTGGTAAATTTTTTTGTAGAGAGTTGAGCATGGCTTTTAATTTGTCTCTATAGTGTAGGAAAGTCCAGGCTGTCAAAATTCCTATTTTTTAAATATCGAATTTGTAATTCTGTGCACATACAAGAAATTATGCGGAACAGCATAAACGAACCTGTTCTTTACGCATCTGTTATTTCTTATTCCTGCAGATCAAGTGTTTAAACACATGCTATTGTTGCAACTATTGTAATTTAAAAACTTGAATGAAAGATGCAACGGTGGCTTATTTTTCCATGTTTATTAGTGACACAAAAATTAGTATATTTTATCGGGGGATATATATTTTTTTTAATAATCGTAATTTAAAGTGCCATTTATAACCACAGTTCAGAGTGTAGTGTTGGTGATGATCAAAGTTACAGTGACTAATTAGTGCGGTACTAAAGTTTAAACTCTCCCCCACCAAGGAAGGAAGGGATTGTAATATCACCCTTAAAATTTTAAAGTCTATCCACGGTAGCGTATGATGTGACAATAGAAGAGCAAAAGGTTTTCGTTTGGATAACAAAACAATTACATATTCATAAACAAAGTTGTTACATCACATGCAAATCTGTTAACAGACGTAATTTGTGGAGACATTCACTCACACGTATCCTTTCCTTCTCTGTTAACAGAATATCGGGTGGGGGAGAGACATATCGCATGATGCAAAGCCCACACAATCCATTTTGTGCCAATATTTGGACACTCCCAGTCTTGACCTGTCTCGCATGCAGCAAGAGCAAATGCCCCCACAAGACCGCCATCCAATCTCACAAGACCGCCATCCAATCTCACAAGACCAACAGCCAGTCCCGTTCGAAAGCAGAGCTTTCGGTAGCCCGACGGACAAGCAGCTCAGTGCGAGTGAGCTAGACGTGCGTACTGACAGTAATCCCTACGAACTAGAAAACCAAAGGCCAAGCTTAGCTTCTATATCGTCAATGTTTTCAAGGGTGCCTCTGCCCATACCGCCTGAAATAAACAAGCCCACAACGAGCATGCAGTCGCAAGAGTGCTCTGTAATCCAAAACGCCATATCCCACAGGTCCAACGCCCGCACAAGTGTTTCCAAGGTGAACATGGGGCGAAAAGGAAGTCGCTTTCGGCCTAGCTGGCTGGAGTCCTACATGTGGCTGCAGTACGACGAGCAGGAGAACATAATGTTTTGTAAGTTCTGCCGCAAGTGGAGCGCAGACGTGCCAGACATACGTACCTCGTTTGCTGTTGGCAGCACCAACTTTAGGTTAGAAATTGTCAATCACCATGACAAGTGTAAAGCACATAGGCTGTGTGTGGCGAAGGAAGTTGAGGCTGAGACTCGCAGCAGATGTTTTGCCAGTAAAGATTTGTTGAGTGTGCACCATCAGTGAGTAAGAATGAGAAATCGAACTAGTCATAGTGTTTTAGTTTTGTTGGTTTTTGTATAGTTTTTGGCAGAGCTGTATCAGGTGGATGTTTTATAGGAGCTGTTAAGATGGTTATACGGCGACGTTGAATATATTAAAAATATGTGGAAACCCTTTTCAAATATTTTCTGAAACATGAAATTAAACATTGTATAAAATTGACAACAAAAATTCCCTTGTTTAACTTGACCTTGACTCGAAGAATAGGAGTTATATTAGAGTACACACTTGGCTCAATTATTAAGCTGAAATAAAAACAAATTGCAGGTAGTATTTGTGGCAATTTTTTTATTTTATAAAACTACATCTATAGTAATAAAGTTAGGGAATGTTTGGCTGGGACAATTTCTAGTAGAATTAAATCACTTCACAGAAATGCCAATTAATATACAGGTTGTTGCAAAAATGGCAGTTTAACTCCATATTATGTTATTAAGGGAAACTTACTATAGCCCTAAAGTTGACACCACTTAAAAACTTCAAATTTGAAAGTTTGACACAACTTGTTGAAAACCCTTAACACAAATATTTAACAACCACTAAATACATATTTTGACAGCTAAGCTGTTCTTCAATAGCCTTGATGAGAGAGACTAACCCGACAAAGTTGGACCAAAGAGTCTCTCTTCAAGGCTACTGAAGCTGACAGCTTAGTTGTCGAAATACGTATTTAGCAGTGTTGTTAAATATTTGTGTGGTTAAGGGTTTTCAACAAATTGTGTCTGATTTAAACCAGAGGCTCTATCAGTATTAGTTCAAAGTTGGAAGCAAATAGTCAGTGATGTTTTCAATTACAATTCATTTTTCAAGTTTCAAGCAAATATAAACAGTAATAATATTAGAAAAACGGTTACGCCACCGGGAAGGGAAAGATATGCTGTAGCAGTGTTGAATCGGGGGGGATTTTCCCTCTAGTAGTATACGCAGAATTCCCTACCAGGAACATTCCCACATCATATTCGTGTTTTTACTTCCTTTTACAATAAAGGAAGTATTGGATTCACCCCAAAAATTCGAAATTGAGTTTTCAACAGACCTTCACGTTTCATAGTCCCCTGAACCCAAAAAACATTTTTTTTCATTGGTCTGTCTGTGTGTGTGTCTGTGAACAGAATATCTCAAAAACGAAAAGAGGTATGGCGTTGAAACTTCATATATAAGTTTTGTGTACTATGTATATGAGACAGCAAGCTTTTGAAAAAAATCGCATAACCGGAAGTAGGTGTTTACTCTTGTGATTTTTCAGTTTTTTTCGATTTTTTCAAAAACGGCTCTAACGATTTTTTTTAAACTTTACATTTTTATTACATTTTGAATGTGTATTGATGTGAGATAGGTGATTTTCCAGTTGAATACTTCTAAAATGGGTTTCTTTTGTTTTTTTGTCTATTTTTTTTATTAACTCTTATTTTAAATAGAACACCCGGTATATTATTACATTTTTGAATTCAACTTAAAATTCTAGAGAAAATCGTACGACACTCATTAATGACCAATAGAAAAATTAGTTCACGAGCCGTAACCAAGACAATAAAAAAATTTCTTGGAAATTTTTTGTAGGTAGACCAGCCTAACTGTGAGGGTTTGTGGCGTTACGATTTTCTTACCGAATCTGCATTCGAGCATTAATTCATATCCGGAAATTATTTTCGTGCATTCCAACAACGTTCTAATTTGCTCTCGCGTCCCGCTCGGGCAAATTAATACGACGTTGTTGGACCGCACTCAAAAAAATTTCCGGAAAGAATTAATGCTCTTATGAGATTATATGTGAAAATTTGTCTCTTCAACTAACGCTCTATTTTGAACCGTTTTTGCAGAATTTGTAATTTTTGAAAATTTTTGACAAATGCTTAAAACATTTTAATTAAAATTTTTGGCTAATTATAAGATCACTGTAAAAGGAAGTTGTGTGCTTGTATCACACCAGATTTTTTTAATATGTAGAAGAATGGGTAGATTATGCGGAAATAAGTATTTCCATTCAGTTCTGCTTTGTTTCTGTATATTAAGTAATCACTATGGATCTTTGTATTTTAATTATTATTTTAAACCCATAAGTTTCATCCCCCGCAGTGTAAACGACCTGAATTCAACACATTCAACACAGTAGCAATATACTACTTTGTTTTTTATGTAAATTTAGTCACAATATTTTTGACAAGTACCATTTTATACCCTATAACATGTATTGAAGAAATTTTTACATTTTGACATTGGCAGTTGCATTAGTTCAGTGAACAGTAATAGAAATTATTTCAATTAAGTGATATATTCATGGGAACAATGCAGTTTTATCTATTTGTAATTAAACAGTGTTG
Organism: Agriotes lineatus; assembly: GCA_940337035.1. Lineage (NCBI taxonomy): Eukaryota > Metazoa > Arthropoda > Insecta > Coleoptera > Elateridae > Agriotes > Agriotes lineatus. The sequence goes on from OW679196.1 coordinate 67,058,844, forward strand.
CCAATTCAGCTAGTTTCAAGTTAATAATAGTTGTTTTATTTTTCACTTACCTATTACTTATTATTTATATATATCTGTTATGCGAGGTATATAAAGTAGTCAATAACGCCCTTGGGCTTTTCAATTTATTTAGGTATTCAAAGGGAAACGTAAAACGTATGCACCACGAGCATTACTAGATGTTTATACCCCTCGGACGTAAACATCTTCATAATGCCCTTGGTACATAAATTTGTACATATGTAGGTACTAATGGCATTATGAAAATGTCGATGCTCATTCGAGGATGAGAAGCTTACAAACTCGAAGGTTTGTAAGTCGCCCGAAGATACAAATATCTAGTAATGTCTGTGGCCTGCTCACTATTCATGTGTATGCATTGATGCATCGACGGACATGATAATGCCATGGTTGTTATAGACTTGTTTATATTTTGTTAAGACATAAAAGAATGTATTTATTATTTTTTTCTTGCTCACGAAGTGCCGCTTAATAACATAACATGGAATGTCTGCCATTTTTGCAACACAACAAAATTTTAAAATGCATCTTTACTGTTTATATCTTTTCAAATTAGGATCTTTTCTTTTTCTCATATTTTTGGTATACACGGTGACTTCTAAGTATGTTCATATGATTCTTTGAATTATTTTGTCAAGAAAAGGTTAAGTATTTGAACCTTGGTTCTAAATGGCTTCTGAAATACAGCGTGTTCAAATTTTCAAGTCAAGGTTTTCAGGTGCAATAATAAACCTCGACCTCGGGCATAGCTAGCATTTTTGGGTCTTGATGTTTCGTGCCACTTGCTAAAAATGCTTGTTTTATGCCCTTGATGCATAAATTAGGGTTTGACATATCTACAGGGTGTTATGGAAATGAGCGCAAATATTTTAACTCGTAATAGAACTCGCTAAATTGACCAACTTTTTCATTTATCTTTTTTCGAAAACTCCATCAAAACTGAGTTAAAATTCAAAACAGTTTTACTTGAAAAATGTGGAATAGTTTAATTTAATGGCACAAAACACAAAAAACATTTCTTTGATATGCAAACCAACAAAAACTGCATAGGTACTGATAAAACTTAACAGCTGGTTACTAACGTACCTTATTACTTGAAAAGGGTAAGTTATTGATCATACGTTTTTGGGCAATAAGAACTCTGCAGTTTTAGTGTAGTAATGTCGATCACCTTTAATTTACATTTGCTTGCTAATGGGCTCGTCAAGTATAGGGGGTATAAATGATTGAAAAAATATGCCATTAAAAGTAAATGATGAATAGAAAAGTTGTTCAGTTTGGTGAGTGTATCGCTGGTTAAAATTATTGCATGGACTTCCATAACAACCTCTATATGTTCATCTATAGCTACATAACATACAGGTCTGACAGCGAGCGGTGGTAGAATGTATTTCTAAAAGTACAAGAGTTATATAAATTTGATTGTATAAAAATTGTAGGTACAAAGGTGGTGCATATTAGTAAAATACTTCTAACAGCTTTACTTGAAATGCTAATAATTTTAATATAAAGTTACCTGTTTTGGAGATATTAACGATTTTATGCAAAACAATCCTACATTTCAGGCGGCTGCTGTGAGTAACAAATAGATATCTATGCATCAAGGGAGATACATGTTTTTTTCCCTGAGGTTGACATTGTTACAGACCGAGGGTCTTTGGCCCGAGGTCTGTAAGTTAATCGAAGGTAAAAAGCATTAATATCTCCAGTGGTGCATACAATATTTTATTTACTAGCATATTAGTAAAAATAGTATGAAATTTCAAAATGTCATAAGTATCATATCTAAAATAAGAATAGGTAAGTAACACAAACAATTGTCTGAGTGTATGGTTGCGAAGACGTTTATAGTTGCATGGTTGCCATGAGATTGAGCGAGAAATAATTTGAAAAAACTCTAAGGAGTTATGAGTAGCTTTTCATATTTTGTATTTATGATGAAAATGAACAATATTATGTTGCTAGTAAATAAACAATAAGTGAAAAAGCATTTGTATTTTGGGAATTACCTTTTGAGTGCAAAATAGTGGCTCTGGGCATTAATGGTGTATAGAATGGTAAAAATTTAGAAATTTAATCTCGGATTTTTTTAGATTATGTTTTTGAAAAACCCTTTCAGTAAACTTTCTTCTGATACCTCATTCCATACCCCAAATTCAACTGTTTTTCAGATTTAATTTATTCCTGCATTTCTCTTTCATTCTTTCTCTTATTTTTAGCACTGGCTGGTTTAATTTTACCAAGTTATCCCTACTTGTTATTTCTTGTGTCAACAATGGCTAGATTTTAATTTTCTTAATCTGTTTTTTTGTTGTACTTAAAGAGTTAAAAGTGTTTAAATTATCGTTTTAACAGCGTTTGTTTGTTATCCCTTGAAATAAAGCATCTTAAGGGACTTAAATTGTTTTTATATCTTAAAAACCGTTGAATTTATGGATATGAAATAGGATATTAAAAAAAATCCTTAAAACGGATTTTTATAAATGCAAAATATACGGGATAATTTATTTTAAAAAAATCAGAAATTATTAAATTGACAAATTTTGACCATCGTCTATAGTATTAATACCCAGAGCCACTATTTATCACTCAAAATGTAAGTCATAGAAATCCTAATTTTTGGTAATGCCATTCAATTGTTTTCTGTTACAGTAGACACTTGATAATCAACATTTTTTTGCATAAAATTGAAAATATTTCCAAACCAGTGAACGTTAGACCCATACAACTTTATATTAAAACTAGCTGGCCCGGCAAACGTTGTTTTGCCCAAAAATAATTTGTCTCTGACACCCCGTTTAACCACTATAGAGTTTTAATTTTATATCATGTTCATCGTCTTGGACTTAAAAATATATGCTACTTTCTAGCTGTACCCGCGACTTCGTAAGCGCGAGGTTCGTTATTTCTGTATTAAATAATGACTAATTAGTTTCTGTCATCCCAGCCCGTCTTATCCCATCCCATCCCCGTCCCCGTCCCGTCTCCTCCTCTACCATCCCATCCCATCCCTTCCCGTCCCGTCTCGTCCCATTCCTTCCCGTCCCGTCCAGTTCAGTCCCGCCCCGCCCCGTCCCTTCCTGTCCCTTCCCGTCTCGTCCAGTCCCGTCCCGTCCCGTCCCTTCCCGTTCGTCCAGTCCCGTCCCGTCTCGTCCCTTCCCGTCCCGTCCCGTTCCGTCCCCTCCCGGCAAACGTTGTTCTGTTCAAAAATAATTTGTCTCTGAAACCCCGTTTAACCACTATAAAGTTTTAATTTTAATCGTCTTGGACTTAAAAATAAATGCCGTTTTCGCAAATCAACGTCCTAAAAAACCTCAATAACGACACCCATATCGATTTTTAGGCTTATTTACCCCATTTCACCTCTTAAGGGGTAGCGAACCCGACAGACGTTGTCCTGCCCGAACATTGATTTGCCTGCTATTAGCGTGTTCAGCAAACGTTTTTCCGATATTCGAATTTTCGATTTCTTTCATTTTAAAAACATGCTAATAGCTACAACTATTTTCATTATCCGTAGCGCGCTGGTCATCATTGCGGTTGGCACGTAAAGTAGATACCCGCGCAGCTGATTGTCTTCGACGACCTACGTTAGCTCGTCGTGCCTTTGGCATTGTAACGGACACTATAAAACGACACCGAATTGTTTTCACAATCACTTGTACACAAACCAAATTTGAATGTCTGACTGACTGACTGACTGACTGCGACGACCCTGCATTCGCTTCGCCCCCTGTGGGTGCAGGTAGCGGCTGGGCCTCCCAGGTCAAAACTGTCCTTCCGAGAATTGTCGGCACAAACAGCACAATAGCTCTGATGCGGATTATGACATGATTTTATTTTCTGGCTTTCCCTTTGGATTTTTCCGGATTTTCTTTTTTGCTAAACCACCTCGGGAGTAAGACGAACACAACAAAAGAAAAATCATCCAAATCGGTCAAGTCGTTCTCGAGTTTTTGCGTTACTAACAGACGGCGATTCATTTTTATATATAAGATGAATATTTCAACGGATAACTTTTAAGCTTTTAAGTATAATTGGTTTGCCTCACTTTTTTAAGCCAATCTGTGTACGCAAATGTTATGCAACTCATACTTTTAGAAATATCTTCCACTCCAGCATCATTGCGGGGCCTTGTATAAGTTTTAACAATTATTTCATATGTTTGATTACAACTGATCTGATTATTAATCTATTAAAACAATTTTAAATAAATTTTGAAATCTACTAACAAAAAATGCTCATTTTTTATCCTAGTCTTGTACTATTTGCACCTTATCATTTAAATGGCACATAAAATAAATATTAATTGATGTTACGACCTATAGAAAGAAGCCAACTTTTAAAAGCAAACGATAGCAACTTCATATTTTATAAAAATGTTTACCGTTATTAGAGACAATTATTGTTAACTGATTTCTGTTAACGTTGAAAATTAATGTTATTAATTTTGTGCATATTCCATACAGCTCTGCTAATTTTTAAAAAAATGTATATATATTTTGTTATTGGTTGTTTGAATAACAACGCTAGGAGTGAGCATATCGTATTTCCAAGGAGCTTGTTTGTGAAACAAACACTTCCTAACTCTGGAGTTGTGACTTAGACTTGTGATCGTAAAGAAATATTTTAGCATGGCTAAAATTTGTTACCTATCAAAGAGAAAGTACCTAATGTCATAGAGTGCTCTTTAATTATGAACTGTTGAAGGAAACGTTGAAGGAAACTTAATTAGAGTCATATAATGGCTAGTTAAAGGAAAGTATATTTAAAAAAGTTTACTATAAAATTAGGACGTTAAGGCTAGTGTGGCATGTAAAGTTATTTCCTTAAAATAAAATTTTATTATACTGTATGTCGTGTAAAATTACTGTTCATTATTTTTGTTAAATGTTAACTAAGAGCTTTGTTACCTGTATATTTTAACATTGTTATATAGTGAATTTACATTTAGACGTATTAAATGTATATTTTAATCGCCAAATATACCTATTATGCTTTGTTAATTGAGTTTTTGTCTTCATCGAATATCTTAAGAACAGGTAGAAATGTAGGCACAGTAGAGCTTTGTCGACTCCAAAAGACCGTTAGAGCGTGCCTAAGCTTAGAAGACACTTTTGGATAATGAAAATGGCGCCACTGTTTATAGTGTTTATACTTTCAACTGCTACAGTACGTTCAGATTTTTTTTATTGAATTTATATTGACAGGACTGTCACTCAACATACGACCTATGAATAATTTGAAAAAATTGTGATATTATTAACGTCCATGGATGGATGAGTGTACTATACTCTATTTTTTAATGCCGCATACGTAATTATGCAACCCAGTATTCAATTATCTTAGTCATCTTAATACTATTTGTTTTAATTTAATTTTATGAATCAAGGATCCTAACGTAGATTTAGCTTGACAGTGTCAAATTGTCATTTCATATTTGTACCTCATATATTTATTAGATAAGAAATGTCTTCAAGCGAATATAGGTGTCAAAATAGTCATAAAATATAACTTTGTTGTTTTTTTATGTTATAATCAACATTAAACAAATATATGACATTAATCGAACTGTCACATAAAATAACCTAACTTCATGGCACATATTTTGTCATGACTTCTTGGATTACATTCATTAAAAATAAAATTTTGAAATCTAGATTACATCTGAAAACGGTGTTTTGGGTTGCATAACTTGGTCCCGGCATTAAAAAATTGAGTATAGTTGTGACATAATTGCGGTAATATGAACTGGGGAAATTCACATTTATTGCTTAAACTTGACACACTTTTTTCTTTGAATGTACATTTTTGTGGATATTTTCAAATTTCTCTTCAAGAATTTTCCAAGTGCCTTTTAAGCTTGGGCGAACTGTAAATTAAGTCAATTATAACTAATGTTAGTCAGAAAAAAATTGTATTCAATATCGTTTAGATACAAAAAAATATTCGAAGTGAAGGAGTTCCTATTTTTGTTCAATTGTTAAAGCGTATCGTTGGTTTTTATTACAAAATTCTTTTGTATTAGAAATGTTATGCCTTTTAATTTTAAAATTTGCTTTACTTCACGCTCTCACAATGTACTTACAGAAACGGTTCATTTGTAAAAAAGAGAAAGCTTAATACATAAAACTGATACGAAGAAGCGTTCATGTTTAGTCTGTAAAAATGCAAATGTGACCGACTAAAATTGTGTGTAATGAATGTCACAGAATAATAAGAATTATGACAGTGCACAGAATTGTTGATTAAACAAATTTGAATCTCCTAGGATTCGGTTACTTGTAGGAAAGAATAATATCCGAAAATATATTATAACGGAGTCAACTAAAACCATATATTTTTGTATTGCATTTCCTATATTTTCCAGAGAGACTTCCAAAACAGTCAGTTACATATGATTTACTATAATCGAGTCAATAATAATAGGCGAAGTCGACTGTAAAAACAATTTTTAAAGTAAATTACAAGCAAATTAATTTTATAGTTATTTGTATATCAAGTCATGAAAGGTATTTTTTACTAGACAAAGGAGCATTTGTATGAGGCTGTAAGGTCGAGTACTTTTCAGCTCCTGAGTCCAGTAGAATAACTTCCATGACATGGTATGTATAAAATTTTACCTGAAATCGTCAATAAAGTCAAACTAAAGCATAAAACCAATGTATAACGTTGAAATTTTGAAAATTGTTTAAATAAAAAACTAGTGATCAGGTCTGTTAAAGAATATTGGGTTTCTAGAAAGTTAACTATTACACGACTAGTACAGTAATATAATAGAAGTCAGGTATAGCTATTTATGTATCAAGTACGCGAAATATAATTTTAGGGAACGACTCGTAATTAAAGACGAGGCGACGAAGGAGTCTTTGATGAGAGAAGTACCCTAAAACTATTTTGCCTACGAGTTGCATACAAGATTTTTTGGCACGAGTTCTCTAGATCACCAAATTGATTTAAAAATTGGTTTTTAAATACCGGGATGTCAAAAATAATCTTGGTCAAGGGTGGTCATGATTTTAAAATAATATGTTTGAGCTAGTTGGTTACACTGTAAGTCTATATCTAATTCGAGGTTAGCAGGTTAGGTTTTGCATCAGTCTGTGTCAAAACTGGTGCAAAACCTTAATCTTGAATTTAACATAGTATTGTTTTGCATTGCATTGTTAATAAAAAGAATTCTCTCAAGTATTGTCATAGCAACTTTAGAGAACTAGGTCTCTAAAGATCAATTTTGCGGCGTGTTTTGAGTTCGCAAAATATGTAGTTATTTTAGAGAACGAATGAAAAAAAAATATATTACTGTACTAGTAGTGTAATGGTTAACTTTCAAGACTCATAGATTCATACACCATCATTCCCTGTTTTACTTTTATTGAAAATCAATCATGCTGACTATTTAAAAAGCCTGCAATAACCAAAGCAGGTTTGGCTTACTATTGTCAACGACATTAACAAATCTCTCACATGAACGTTGCATAAGTTTGGTATATACGTGCTAATCTCAGTTTGGACCTTAGGGTGGAAGTTTGAGCGTTCATCCTGAGGATCTCAATCTGGGCAGCGGGCAGAGTATGACGGAACATTCAGAGACGGATAGCATACCTCCGATGACGATTCAGCAACAGGAAATGGCAGATACTATAGATGGTGAGTTCGTCCCTGATTGATATTCCACTAACATAAGCTTGCATGCCCTTTTTTCTTTATTGCATTAACCTATTGTTAGATTTCTCATAAGGTGGAATTTTATGTGATATGTTTGTATAGTTGGTGCTGAATTGTATTTTTCAACAATTAAGTCTTGGTAATTCGCAGTTTATGTGGTGTATAAAGGAAAAACATTGTATATTTGTAAAATATATATAAATTAATACCAACAGTATAAAATATGTAGGGTATGGGTATATACGTATATGATTTGTGAAATTTGTAAAATATACACAAGAATTGAAGGTACATTTTGTTCTATTCGTTTACTAATTTATCCAAAATTTATTTAAACTAAATGTACTGCTTTTTTACCTTATTTGTTTATTTAATCAACTCGTGAACTTCATGATCACGTGATTATACAAGAATTTGTCGCTCTTCTGAATTTTCAACTCATCTTTTAGGGGGAAGCACACTTTATCTTTGTAATAGTAATTATAATTAAACCCAATAGTAAAAATAACAGTATGGAAATAGCTGTATGGTTTTAGATGTTTAAAGTTGGATCAATAATCAATAAAGTCATTAATTTTTGGGCTTATTGTGATCAAAGTATATGTAACGTGTAGTGTGAAATTTACTGAACGAGGCATTAGCCAAGTCCGGCAACCACAGGACTTCGGGAATTCATCACTTCTACTAATTACTCAATATACTATATTTTATATGCCCAATATTTTCAAGTAAATTGATTTCATTTTTAAAAAATGTTAACAAATTTTGTGTTTTTGAATATTAACTTTGGGAATAAGAAGTAGTGTTGCAAAATTAAAAAAAATAGCAAAAATACATACATGCACAGAATATATAAATGACATTAGGTACGTATTTAGTAGTCGGTATAATTTTTCCATAATTTTTTGTGTGTCGTATAAGGCTAGATTTAAAAAATAATAATGGTTCGAAACACAAAATTAATAAATATCTGATTTATTTGCAATTATAAACTTTTTTTAAGTTAGTTTGCAATGTTGCTTTTTTAACCAATTGATATTTGTACAACTAGATAAAGCTTTGTCAAATAAGATTCCACCTTGAGAGGAATTAAATATTTTGTTCATTCGTAGTGATTTCTTTCATTAGGTCTTAAATACTGTATTATTTTATTTTACAATTTAAGGAATAATTGTAGATAGTATTTGTAAGAGCGTCACCTGCTTCCTTTAATAATTTTTGTAGTTTTTCAAATGACAATGTGCTTGACTAGCATGACATCAATGGCTTCAATTTGTAAATTTACTTATTTCGTTTCCGATACTCATCCAAACATAAGTTTCTTTTGCTTTGATTGTTTATGATGTACATTTCCAAAACATGTATGCTGTCTTTTAGGCTTCTGTTTATTTGATCCATTATTTCATAGATGGCAATCTGAAATAAATGAAGCGTTCGGTAATGTTGCCAGCATAAGTGCTTGCATGAAAGTGATAGTGGAAGTGTTTGTGTTTGTTACTGACGCACCACGTGAGTATAATGTTACTTTTATAAAATACTAGTTTAAAGCATTTCTATGTGCTATAATGAGTTAAATAAACACTGTTTAAAAGTCAGCTGCCTTTTGAACTTTGCTGTTTCTGCGTGCTTTGTATAGTATCGCTTACTTAGAGTGTTTTACAGCTGTGGCAGATAAAAGCAGTAACACGCTCTCTGTTGTTGCAATAATGCCTGATGGGCAGAAGAAGACTATTACGCTGCAGGATATTCTTTACCTAAAAGAGCTGCCGATTAAAATTGTTCAATGTGCCAGTTTAGCTAGCAGTAAGGACACAAAAACAAAAAGTTTTAAAGATGTAGATACACATATAAGCCAGTCTGACTTGACTTCACAACAAACCAGTCAGTCTAATTCGGTTGTGGTGCTAGAAGAGGATATTGAGACTCTGGATTTGGATGCCTATGAGCTGAACGTATCTGACTCCCACAAATTTATAGATGATTCTTTTGATGTAAACTTTGAACCTATGATAACTGCTAGAAGAACACTTGCAAGTGAGGAAATGTCTACTTTGTACGTTCCTCCCGATGGTTTTGATAAAAGTGCTGAGAAATGCGAACAGGTAGATCGTACAGATGATGATGACCATATGGATGATTCTGATGACACAACAATGGAGTTAATTTTGGTCGATCATGAAGTGAATTTGCAAGAGCAGAGCACAAGTCCACAGAGGTCGACTCGCAGCGAAAAAATTAAGATACTAAGGGTTGACACTATTAATCCACCTTTGAATATTTCGCAAGATCATACTTGTTTGCAGTTGAATCAGTTGGGTACATCGTCGGATATGTCAACTTCTAAAGGTAATTGTAACTGTTTGATTGATTTATTTCAATTCTTTCCTTTTCAGTGGTAGTTTTACATTAAATTAATTAATTTGCTGGAACAAAAAAATATCTTAATTTTGGACTTCATATTCATGACTAGAAATGGCAAGAAATGTGGCTGAATTTGATGGTATAGAAATTTTATCTTGAAATATACAGGGTTAATATAAATTTTTGTGTTATTATTGTGGTTTTGTTAGAATAATTTCAAATTTTTATAACGAAAGCAGAACACTTATAGAACGAAAATATCAAATTTGTGGATTTAATTTCATATTCTGTTAATTTACAACTTTCAAGAGATCAAAAATCTTGTCAAATTCACTTTGGCTTGGTATTTAAATAAAATTCCATCTTTTATATATTAGTTAAATGTTTATAACGGCTATGCCAACATTAAGATATGACATTTTTATTAGTAAGTATACACCAATTTTTACTAGAGTTCTATATATTAAATATTATAGAGTAACTCGTATTTTCACTAGAGTGCCTGCATAAGATAAGAGTGGAGACATAGTGACAGCGAGAAAATTTTGTGCAGGGTTAGTTGAACAAAATTGGGCAAATAGACATGCGCAGAACAACGTGTGAATTTGTTAACATAAACAAACTTGAGATAACTGTAATAAATAAGATTCTTATATTCATCCATTAATTGAAATTAATTAGGTAGTTTTATTTAATTTAATGTCGTATCTAGATATTTTTTAAATAAAAACGTTACTGCGCATATCCCGTTTACCCCAAATTCATTCCAACCGATCAAAAAACGTCAAATGTGTGGCTCCACTCGCAATATACAAACATGATCATTTTTGCTGCACTCTATCAACATCCTTTTCCTTTTGTGGAATTACTAAGGTGCACTGGGTGTGTGTAGATTTAAAAAAATGAAGCAGTTTAGCAAACTTGGCTCAGTAATGTAGTGATGGGTTTTTTAATTAAAAATGTTGAATCACTGAAAAGGCTGGTAGATAAAAAACTAAAAGTTTATCGATTACAATAATTTGTAATGTAAAATATTTGAAACTATAATTGTATGTACTTGTTTAACCAGTTTTATTAATATTACTTTTTCAATTTTAGTTCAACCTCAATCGTACACAACAGAGGATAATAGTGACATCACTGCAATGTTAAATACTGGAAGCGTTCTTCAATTTGAAGGATTTTCTGATACATGCATCTGGGATGATGATCCCGTAACTATAATTGGAGCCGATTTGGCAAGTGATACAACAGAAACTAGCGATAGCAGTATATGTATACCATCCATTTCACAACAGAGAGCTCTTAATGTAACAGCAACGTGTGATATATCGCATAAAGATACTGTTGCTGAAAATGGGTCGAACACGACTTGTGATATCTATGAAAAAGTTGATTCTCCTCGTGGTAAAAAGCGCCCATCATATGATACTGCTTCCCTAAAGCAAAATGCAGCAATGGAACAACATATCTTATCTCCACAAAAAAAGGGCAAAATAGACACTGTGGGACTAGAATCACATTCTCCGAGACCAAAAACCCCACCTAGACCAGATCCTCCACCTAGACTAGATCCCCCACTTCTTAGGTCAAAAACCTCATCTCGCAAATTAAATTCTGCTGGTACTGTAGTATTAAATTTGTCTCAAACATTAAATTCAAAGTCTTCAGCTAAATTAAAGCCTCGCATTTTGAAATCAAAAGCTGTGCTCCATGCCCCAGACAGCCATGCAATCTCAAAAACTTTAGTCTTGAGATCAGAAAATCCAGACATAAAGTCAAATGTGACCAGCTTGAGAACTTTTATTTCAGACACAAGTGCAGTTTCAAGACCAGCTACTTCCACTCGAAAATCAACTTCAGCTTCCTTACAATCAAAAACTTTATCTTCTGGATCAAAGTGTTCAGTGCTAAGATCAGAAAGCCCTTCCAAGTCGGCTATTCCAGTTCCAAGATCACAAACCCCTTCCCCTTCCAAGCCAGATGCTCCAGTTGTAAAATCAAAAACCCCCTTAAAGTCAGATACTCCAGTTCTAAGGTTAAGAACTCCATCTGCCAGACTGAATACTTCGGTTCAAAGATCTATAACGCCATCCTCTAAACCAGATACTCCCATTTTAAGGTCAAGAACTCCATCTTCTATATCAGCCACTCCAGTTTTAATGTCAAGAACTCCATCTTCTATATTAGCCACTTCAATTTCAACTCGATCTTCAAGATCAAATGCTGCAGTTACAAGTTCAAGACCTTCCAGGTCGGATATCCCCATTCTAAGGTCAAGAACGCCATCTACGAGACGGGATACTCTTCTTTCAAGAACAAGGACACCAGTTACTCCTGTCCCAAATTCAAAAATTCCATCTTCTACTTCAGTTTTAAGATCAAAAACTCTGAAAGCAGAAGCTTCAAAATCTTGTCGAGAAAAATGTAACGCTCGTGGAAGGGGATTGAAAACTCCTGCAAAGAAGTCTAAGACTTCTATGGACGGGCTAGAAACTCCTGTAGGCGAGTTGAAGGCTGTTTCACAAAAATCTGATATTCTCAAAGCTATTACACAACCTCAAAATGCAAAATATCAGTTGGGAACGAAATCAACAGCGTCTGAAGTTAAACTGCCCAAGCCAAAAACTCAAAGAATAAAAACAAAGTGTTGGAGATCTTCCATAACCACAACAAAGTTAATTACAGAAACGCCTGTCTCGCATTCAGAAAAAACTGTAGATAAACTTAAGACTTCTGCATCAAGTCCAGATATATCACTACAAAGATTTGAAGGCCTCCCTCCTAAACAAGGGACTTCAAGTCGAAGACTTGAAATTTCTTTTACCGACTCTGGATTTTCTCAATCAGTACCTGATGTATGTTCTTCAATAGTGTCAAAATCAATTTCATCTAATTCTGAAGCGTTGACTACTTCAAAAGAACCCACAGCTTTCACCACAAATCGTAGTATATCTCCCACAGTTTCAAAGAGTGTAGAGGAAGATAGTCCTTATCAGCTGAACACGTTGAGTGCCACTGTTCATTCTGAAAATAGCAGCAGCTCCAGTAAGGCAGAGCATTCAAGCAGTTGGTTGAAAAAAGATGGGCAAGCAAGTGTAAAATGCCCATTCTGCTTGGAACGGTTTTTCGATGTAAAAAGACACATCAAAACACATGAAAAACAAAAGTTTGTGTGTGAAATCTGTGGAAAAGGCTACAGCCGCAAAGCTCATCTTACGCAGCATATGGGCAGATGCCATCCAGACATGCTGCATTAAAATATTAGATTTAATGCATGATCTATTTGAAATATTCTAAACTCTGATGTACAATATGAGCACAATGTAGATTTTTAACTGTCTAATAGCTTTATTAATATTTTATGACACATCGTGATTGTGATATAATTTTGAGTGATGTTCGTGTAACGAATTGTATATTTCTTTGATATGTTCTCAGTAGAGTCGTTATAAAACAATAGATACAAACAATAATACGGTATAGAAACCTGATTTAAGTTTTCCATTTAGATATATCAAGTCGAAGCAAAGTAATAGTGAATATCAAATTAGGTTTAGAGATTGTTTTTGGTGATTTTGTTATACTGAAAATGGGTGGAAACGATTTTTCATTCTGTTTGTGATTTGGGGTGACAGTAAATTTAGTAGTAATCTTAATGATAGTTTTAACATATGTGGTAGATAATTTGAAAAATAATGGCTTAACCAGTATTTGCTTGCATGCTTCATACATTTTTTAAGTTAATATAATGGTAACATTAAATTAAATTTCTGTAGATTGTACAGGGTGGTTTAATACTCACTGCACTTTTTTTATGAGGAAAGCTGATAATAAAATACTCCAGATCATTTAACATGCTGTAGGGGAGATATTTTTTTAACACATGATTTTATCGTAAGTAGTTGAATAGTTTAGATATTTAGAAAGAAACAAGCAGAAGACATTAGATATGTGAAAAATTATAAAGAATGCAGCTTGCTAAGTTTGACTGACTTTTTTCTTTCTTACTTCTTTTTAAAGACAAGTGACCAACCCTGAATAGTAGAAATTTACATTATTTTATTTGCTGTGCAGGCATTATTTTTAATTTGAACTTAATGTGCTTTTATAGAATAGGAATTTAGTGTTGTAGTGGCAGAAATTATGTTATAATATTTAGTTTGTAATAGTAGCTAGAGTAAGCATATTTTTTTATATGATGCCATAAAAACCGATTTTATTTAAATTTTATATTTTACACTATTATGATGAATGAATTTAAATTTTATACAACAAATCAGTAAAATAATAGTATGGTGAAAATAAATGTTTATTAATTTTATAAAGAGAAAACTCGCTCTCACCTAGTGTTTTGATTGTAGGATTTTTACAAGTTTTCTTTTACCTGTATACTGAGTGTATTTAAGTCATCTTAGTTTCCTACAAAAAATACAAAATCTTCCATTAAAAACTTGTTTCTGTTCAAGAAAAAACCCAATCCCTGTACAAACCTGTATGTATTGTAATATATATTTGGTAGATGGTGACGGTTGGCTTTCTCTGTTCCAGCTGCATGGCGGGAACAGGGGCAACCGTCCTACCATCATCCAAAACTTGAGCCGGGCTTGGCGATGGCCTCTTACCACATCCAAGAAACCCGCTCAGCGCCGCTCGATTACTGCGATATATTCGATAAAGTGTCGGACTCGCCCTTGTTATACCTTTGCAAGATCTGTGGCAAGCAGGTCAGCAACCGTTGGCACCACGCTGCCATCCACCGGCCACAGACTAACAGGTGCCCCCTGTGCCAACAGACATTCACGAGAAAAGATAACATGAAGGCACACATTCGAGTGAAGCACGGTGCGCTCGTGGCTGACGTGCTTGGGGACTCGCGTGTTGACAAAGGCGTGGCTTACCTCTGAAACTAAATGTTAATGTTTGTGCCGAACGTATCGTACTAACGGGATTTTTTTTAAGAGTCGAATTTTTAGTTAACTGTAAATAAATTTAGTTACGCAAAAGAAGCAGATTTTGCTGCTGTGTAAGATATACGATGAAGTTGGATTTGTACAGATTTGATTTTGTGGTTGTATGGAGGTTATTTCAAAGTTCCTAAATGTATAGGCTGTGTTGTCGATCATTATTTTTGTTCATCATGTCAAATTGTATGTATAAGTACTGTACACTATGATCATCTAATTAAGCTGTTTTGAGATTCAAAAGAGTATTTTGCTTACATTTTTGAATGTTCTTAAATAAATGAATAGTATAAAGTAAAAACCATGGTGGATTAGTTTACTCGCCAGGTGAGGATGAAGAAACAAATTAATAGAAACTACTGCTTTCTGCGCATCTCACCATTAATCATGAATCAACAAAGTTAGATTTTTCAAAATGTAGTTGCCTGTAAAAGGTTTGGAACTGATTACCTGAGCATATATCCTTTTCATCTTTATTTCAATTTGCTACTGTCTTCAAACAGTATTTGCAAATTGGTCGTACAAAGGTTGAACATTCACCTACTCTTGTGTTATTCCTTTCATTTTCTCATGTTCTTGTTTAAAATTTTGCGTATAACTAAAATTTTATTTCATAACGCAAATGTATACAATTTAAAACTTAAATACGCAAAAATATTAATATCTTTTTCTAAGCTTTGAGGAACCAATCTAATTGATCTCTTCCCTCTGTAAACAGCCCACTGTCACTGTAAGATTTATTAAATCTATAGTTATAAATATAAATTATAGTATAAACTTTCCATAAATATATTCATTAATAATTGACACATTTAGAGAGAGCGCATGTTCAATATATTAGCAAGTTGAATAGCCAGCAGGACTGTTTAAAAATGCGAGATAAACTACACCAACATGTTTTAACCTAATGGAAAAATAAGGCGATAAAACATAAACAACATTGCATCCTGCAATACCAGTGAATTGGGAACTACTAAGTTAAATAGAACATTAAAAATCATTACACTATTGAATTTTACTTAATATAAAACTATTTTAGTACAAAGAACATTGCATTCGTCCAGTATATCAGTTAAGAAAAAAAAATTATAACAAAATATTGCATCTAAAATTTAAATAATAAGAATGCATTTAATAGAATTCAAAAAATGTAACATCTTGAATTGGAAATATATTTTAATAGAATACAGAGAGAATTTTGCACCCTAGTATATCAATGAATATGAAATTAGTTATTTTTGTATTAAGTGCGTGTAACAAGTGTCTTTTTGCAGAGCATGAGAATGGCACTTTTAGCCGAAACCGTTAGGTCAGGGGGAAACGGTAATTCGAACTCGCCAAAGAACACTCATTTCACCCACGAAATGCAAAAAATATTGTTTGTATTACAAGCGCTAAACATTTAGAGCATTCGAATAACATTCTCATGCTCTAAAATTATTAATTTCGCGCACTTAATACAAAAATTACATATTTGTCAAATCCTTAGATAAAATGAAATAAACAAGAATGCAAAAGAATAACAATTGGAGAATGAAAATTGAATTATTCATACCCCTCTAAATTATTGTCAGCTTCACCTTTAGGTTCTTTGTCGCGTTTGTTGGGAAGGATCGAATTCTAACAAAGAATTAAGTATTTTAGAGGTACCATATTTCAACAATTTTTAATTTCTTCGGCTGTATTGTTAAAGAGTTGTCCCATGTGTAGAGCATTTGGTATCAATTTATACCTACTTTATAGAGGGGTAATTCTTAAGAGATGCTGGTCATTTTTTTCCTATTTCAAAACCTACAAACCTTGTTTTTGCATACACATTTTCTCTTATCGGTCTGTATTAGCCCAAAATATTTCCCTGAATTATCGACTTTCTTCATTTTTAGTTTTCGTATTTCGTGTGCCGCTAAATGTTTCTCTTTCTCTGTAGGCATCATAGAGTAACCTGATATATGGCACACAATTTGAATCTAATGTTATTACAAAATCGGTCTAGGAACGAACAGAAACTGTATTTTACTAAAAGCTTTGTCGCTTTCAAGTTACCAAATTCGCTCTTACCAGTTGGGTGTCCAAGTTTTTCAAACAAGTGTGAGTGCTTCCTATTTTTTGCTTGGATCACTCTCCCATTCCAAGTAGTTGCAGGTTTTCCTCTTGATTTTTTCCATGCATTCCTGCCTGCCACATCGGTTTCACCTGCTTGTATTTTTCAGAGTGTTGAGGTGTTGAGGTGCAATAGCCGTCTCAGCTGTTTTTGTTTTGTTATAGATATGAACCTGTACCTGAGCTGTAATGGTTACCTGCTTTTTTATTTTGGTGTTAACATCCAGTACGATCTTTCTTCTGGCACAGATTATGATGCTTAAATATTTAAAATTGTTATGGTTGTACGTTAGATATTACCATGACATTTGTTTTATCGAAGTTATCATAATTTTCCTGTTCGTTTTTACTTATATTAACGTTTTTCTGTAGGGATTCTTCTGTGATTGCGCATAAGCAAAAGTTTTTGTACCCTACTAGAACTCCTGTGGTTTTACTTTTACATATTTTTGGTATAACGGACAGCAATGGGCTTAATGTTTTTCCTTATCTTAGACTTTGATGCATCTCAAATATGGTAGATTGTGCATTGCAGGTTCTGACTATAATCTTATTGTTAGTGAAGATGCTTTTGATTGCTCTTGTAAGGTTATTGAAATGATTGTTGTGTTCACGTTTCCCACACTTTTTGTGTATGAGCTTTGTCAAATTCCTTTGACAGGCCAAAGAAGCAAAGATGTGCTTTCTTGTTGCATATGCAGAGTGCTGCAATAATGGCATATTAACTCGATGGTACATTGTTAAGGGATACTCCCTGAGTATGAGAAAAATAAGGAAAACATTCTTTGTGTTATATTTCAGAGAATATGGGAGTTCAAAGTTTGATTATTGATTTCTTTAATATTCAGTATTAGTATAGAAAAACATTACCCACTTAAAGATAATAGCATGAATGTAAATACTTGTAAATAATTTTGTCAATTAGCGAACAGAAACTCAAGAAATTTTAAAATTCAAAATTTAAAAAAATCTTCAAAAATGTAACACGAAGAATGTTTTCCTTATTTTTCTCATACTCAGGGAGTATCCCTTAACAATGCACCATCTGGTTAACATGCCATTATTGCAGCATCTTATACTTCACAAACTTAGCAGTAGTTTTATTGTAATATGAATCCTTGGTTATACGAGGTCTGATCAAAAAATACGGTGAATAATTTTATTACAAACAAAGTAATAAGTTTACGTGGAAATGGAATTAATCTCCTTCAAAGTACTGTCCTTGGCTAGAGACACAGGAAGATTTTTCTCAGCCAAAAACTCGCAAATCACAAGCGACGTGTGGAACGACGCATTGTCCTGATGAAGAAGAAAGCCACTAGCGCATTTTTCTGGTCTCTTTTTTCGTATATCGTTTTGCAAATGTTGCAGTACGCCTTTGTAAAATTCGGAATTTACAGTTGTTCCCCGTGGAACAAACTCTGATCGCACTATGCCTTCACTATCGAAAAAAACAATGAGCATGGTCTTGATGTTTGACTTTGACTGACGTGCTTTTTTAGGGCGAGGGGAGTTAGGGGTTTTCTATTGGGAACTGTGCATTTTCGTCTCAGGATCATAGCCATAGACCCAACTTTCATCTCCAGTTACAATTTTGGCCATGAAATTCGATCTGCTTGAAGACGATCCTTCAATTCCGTGCAAACTGAAACACAATTTTCGTTCTGTTCGTCAGTCAAAAGTCTGGGAACAAATTTTGCACTCGTTTCATTTGCAAATTATCGGTTAAAATGCTTTGCACATACCCGTAAGAGATGTTAACTTCTTCAGCAAGCTCTCGAATAGTTATTCGTCTGTTTGCACGAACAGTTTTTGCCACTTTTTGCACGTCTGTTTTTGAGGTCGATGGATGTCCCGACCGTTGCTCGTCTTCAACCGACTCGTTCCCGTTTTTAAATTGCTCGTACTTACTTAATCCTTCCTTTTTTAACGTCAGGTGTCGCTCATACCACTTGTAAACAGTCTTCAGAGTTACCACATTATCGCCATACACCGATTTTAACATTTCATGAGCTTTTTTGTCACTATTTTGCAACTTAAAACAAAACTTAATGTTAACGCGTTGTTTGAAATCCATGATGCACAACAGACACGATAAACACGACCTCACTCTAGCGGCTCTGGAGACTGACTAACTAGTCATAGCGTGTTCAAACTTGACAGAGTCTGTCTCAGCGGATCAAGCTATCGGACATATGACATGAAATGGATGTAGCATTAGCAGTTGCAGCTCTGAAAATTCTTTCACCGTATTTTTTTATCAGACCTCGTATATGCTTCTGGTAGGTCTAAATCTGCTTTGGATTTTCTCAAGTTGCTGCTTTGGTTTTTCACATAGTACTCTTTGTAGTATTCTTTCACAAGGTTTTTACTTTACACTGAACAGATCTTAAAAATGTTCACTTCCCAATCCATCAGTATAATTAAGTATTTCTGTATCAGTACAAATGGTTTTGTTTCCATATCAGTGCAAATGGTGTAATTTAAGTCTCTCTTCTGTCATAGTTTTTACCACTTCCACAGTTTTGATTGCACTCTCCGCTTTCTTCACTTTAATTTTAATAATTGCATTTATATATTCTTTTCTATTAGGTTTGTTGTTTCTGTGTTTCTTTCTTCATTTGAGTTACCCATATGCATTATCTGCAGTCTCTTGGACACCTGTGAGCAGTTCTTGAAAGCACTCTTTCCATTATCTTTTGCTCCTCGGTTATTATTTGTCCTCGTTAGACATTTATTTACAGAAAAATGGGGATCCAGATATTTTCTGTTCTAACTATCCGACGTTCTGGAGTATGATTTGCACGCTGGCACCACAAACATTCATTTCAGCAGAAATTCGACTAGGTTGATTTGAATATCTTCTCCAGTTTTTAGGACTGTTACAGAACATTGTTTTATATTTAGTTACTATCAGCAATCACCCACTTTATTTAAGCAAACAATATTTGTTGTATTCAACAGTATTTTTATTTTTACTGGTTGATAGCGCAAAATTTTTTATATGAGACTCGATTGTTAAGTGCCTTACCGGAACAGTCCAAAAAAATAATATAACTTGGCCCTTCGGGCCTCGTTTTTCTAACTTATTCCGATCTGTTCTAAGGCACTTACCGATCTTGTCGCACCATATTCTATAAGAACATTCAAACAGCATACATTTTATACAATAAGTCATTATATCTTTAAAAACATAACTGTAAGACAGAACTTTAGAGGTATACAAAAGAGGTATTATCTTAAGACTGATTTATAAATATAAGCATAGGAAAGTAACATCAATGAATCAAACATGAAAGTGACTTCTATTACAACCACATAGTAGTAGTTATTAAGTTCTATCACTCGTTTTTAATAGCAAAAGCTTTCCTGTACAAAATCCAACTATACCTACAGAACTGAAAACAGTTATTTATAGTAATTATCTGCTCAGTTTGCCCCCCTTTAAAACCCTCGAGATTAATGGTCTGATTTAGATTAATTTTGTGCAAGTATTAGATGGAAATAAACCAGTATTCATTCTTAACTAACTCTGCCAATGTTCATGGTTATCAAGAGCTTTAAAATGTATTATCGCCATCTGCCTGTTTTATGAAAATATGTAAATTTATGTTCCTGTGCACAAAACTGTAGCTACTTCATTGACTGAAGTTTAAGGCGCCACGAAAATTAACAAATAAACTTCTTATTTTCCACTTGGTGTTTTTTATGTTAAATAATCTTCATATGTGTTAAAAGTGTATTGAGTTAATGCTTCAACTAAAATATAAAGTTTGTGGAATAATATTGGATATAATTTTGAAACTTATATAGATTATTTCTTTTGCTTCTATTTTATTCAAATGACAATTTAATGCATACATTAAAAATCCCATAAGTCGCGGTTTTTTTGCCACTATGACAGCGGCAAAAGTTTGCCCTAACTTTTCCAGCGACAAAACGGAACCTAACTTTTAAAACGGTCTAATTCTAGTATGCTTTGTTGATTAATTTAGTGACTAAATTACCTAATATGTAAATCAAATATGTATTCATTGAATTGTTGTACCGAATTACACTCAAGCTTGTTTTTTATCGAAATAAACTTAACATTTATAATTCGAGTTTCCTTGCCTTTAGGCAATTCAACTCAAAAAACTGCCAGAAAAAATTACTCGTCCTTTGGACTCGTAATTTTTTCAGAGGCAGTTTTTTCGTTAAATTGCCAAGCAACAAAATTCTCATTAAAATGTCAAGTTTACTTCGACAAAAAAAAAGCTCTTATGTAATTATAAGTGACAAGATGTATAAAAATATATACATTTTTTGCTTCTGAAAAAATAATAGCTTTAAGGCCCTGAACACATGGGGATTCCGTATCCGAGATTCGGTATGCGGCATACAGAATCTAAGTCTGTTCAGACACGGCGACTGAATCTCAGACGTGGTCCTTCAGTCACTTGCAGTGCCGTGCTGTTATGGACCTAGCATTGCTGTTCTTTGTTTCTGTCGAATTAGTCTATACCTTTTCAACTTCAAATTGGGACTAATCATTTTCAAATTGAGAATAAACACATTCAAATTGGGTCAAACCAATTTGGAATCGATTAAACACATTCAAATTGGGTCAAACCAATTTGGAATCGAATCGATTAAACACATTCAAATTGAGAATAAACATATTCAAATTGAGAATAGTCAATTTCAAATTGGATAAACACATTCAAATTGGGAATTAACACTTTCAAATTGAAAGCAAACACATTCAAATTGGGATTAAACAACTTCAAATTGGGAAGTGACAACTGAAAGTATTTGTTAATATTAATGTCACAAAAATAAATTAACAATATAGACTAACTGTGTTAATATGTCGCCTTACATAAAGAAAAGGGAACATCAGAAAGCAAATTTGTGCAGTGTTCAATAATAATGGCGATTGGAGGGGACTGGCAGATGCACTTGGCGTAAAGAAATCAACAGCTTATCGATGGGTGAAAAACCAAGACGAGGTAGAAAAGCAACGCGGTGGAAAGAGGAGGACTAAAATTACGGAAGAACATCGCGAGTTCATGGTTCAATATATAGAGGAAAATCCAAGACTTACATTGAAAGAACTTAAAGGCAGATTTGAAGAAGACCATCAAGTCGTTGTCTCTACGGAGTGTTTGCGGAAACATTTGGATGGCTTAATGTACACACTAAAAGATATTCGTAGAGAACCCGAGAGAACTAATAGCGAAAACAATAAAATAAGACGACGCGATTATGTACAGCAGCTCTTAAATTATCAAGGAGATAATTTACCCATTATATATATGGATGAAACGAACTTCAATTTATTTATTTCCCGAAGGCAAGGACGGTCTAAAAAAGGAACGCAATGCAGATACATTGCAGCTGGTAGCCGTGGGGCCAATATCCATGTTATCGGTTGTATAGGTAATATGGGATTGATTCACCACGAAATACGAAGGGGTGCTTTCAGAAAGCAAGAAGCTAACGAATTTGTACGTAATTGTCTGCGAACTGCGCAAAATATGTATCAGTCAGCTGTAGTGCTGGTAGTAGATAATGCTCCTTGCCATACTGATTTAGAAGAGGTATTCAGAGAAGAAGAATTTATCGACCATCGCTTATTGAGGCTGAGCCCTTACAGTCCAATGTTCAATGCCATTGAACTTGTCTGGTCCAGTTTTAAAGCTGCTGTTAAGCAAGATGTATCTGTGCAGTTGCCTCAAATTTTAGCTGGCGAAGACAGAGCAAATATACCCCAAACTGAATTTCGTCTTCGTCAGCTAGAAAACATTATACATGGAAACATACATACAATAAATATTAATAATTGTGCAAGATATGTAGCCCATGTACAAAGATTCATTCCCGATGCTTTAAATTTAGTAGATATGGTTATGTAAATTATGTTTCTTAAAGGTAATTGTTCCGTCTTTTACCTATGTATATATATAATATTAGTTAATTTGTGTTCGTCATTGTTCTGTTTAAATAAATGTTACTTTAAATAACTTAATATTCAGACGAATATATGTACATAGTTAACCTTGTTTACATTAACCTTTGTGTTTGGCTCAATAAACTGCATTGCTTCCCAATTGAAATTGATTATTCTCAATTCGAATATGTTTATTCTCAATTTGAATGTGTTTAATCGATTCCAAATTGGTTTGACCCCAATTTGAATGTGTTTATTTTCAATTTGAATGTGATTATTCTCAATTTAGATGTGTTTAATCGATTCCAAGTTGTTTGGTCCCAATTTGAATGTGTTTATTCTCAATTTGAAAATGATTAGTCTCAATTTGAAGTTGAAAAGGTATAGATGTGCTGTATTTAAAGTCAGGGATTGGGCTCTACTAAGTTAATAAATTTTCATTCTCAAATAATGTACGCGCTCTTTGATCGTTGTATAGTAAGGAACGCCCTGCTTATTCGATTTAAATAGAAGTTGAAGAAAATCTCCTACACCTATGATATGATATCATATGTTCTGGCTGGCAAAAGTAGGCGTGTCCAGGCTCTGGTTCACGTGGACTCATATGCTCCATATGCTCCCATGGTAAATCGGTATCCGAGATACAGAATTTGTCGCCGGTGGCCGAAATGGAGAGATAAGGAAAATCGGCCGCCGGCGACACATTCTGTATCTCGGATACCGATTTACCATTGGAGCATATAGAGGATATGAGTCCACGTGTACCACGGCCTGGACTCGCCTATTTTTGCCAGCCAGAACCTATGATATCATGTCATAGGCGTAGCAGATTTTCTTCAACTTCTATTTAAATCGAATAAGCAGGGCGTTCCTTACTATACAACGATCATAGAGCGTACATTATTTGAGAATGAAAAATTTATTAGCTTAGTAGAGCCCAATCCCTGACTTTAAATACAGCACATCTAGACTAATTCGACAGAAACAAAGAACAGCAATGCTAGGTCCATAACAGCACGGCACTGCAAGTGACTGAAGGACCACGTCTGAGATTCAGTCGCCGTGTCTGAACAGACTCAGATTCTGTATCCCGCATACCCAATCTCGGATACGGAATCCCCGTGTGTTCAGGGCTTAAGTGTTATCACTTAAAATTGATTATAACAAAAAGTACTGGACATCAGAAAAGTCTAAACTAATTTGAGCTCAATAATGTTTTTACTATGAATTAAACATCACCCTCTTACTCGCACTGCTCGTAGAGCAATACAGGCTTTCCTTTTGCGGGAGTGTGGAAATGCAGCAAAAATTCAAAATTAGATTATTAATTATGATTAGGTACTCTTTTATATTTTTTATATGAATCTTTAGATCAATCTAGACGCGGTTTTAAAATAAATATACAAAAGTAATTTATAATATACAGTGCGTCCAAGATAAACTTTTTATTTATGGGAATCTCATAAACGGTAAGGGATACAACCTTTGATTAATCATTAAGTGCTATTACAATCCGTGTTCAAATACTATTTTATTTTCACCACAAACTAAAATTATTGATTTTCTTTTTTTTATACCGATGTAATTTGATGGTAGCAATATCATGCAGTACCAGATGGCTGCACTTTGGTAGAGATAATAATCGGCGGCCCTGACCTCCAAGTGTAAGGCCAAACTCTTTTGTGGAGTGCTTCTATACTAAAAGTGTGCAAAAATATTGGATGTGGATCCATAGGAGCACCGCGGATGCTGTACATTTTATTTAATTTAATCAAGTTTTTGTGTATGGAATTTTCATGTTTAGATGGCTAATTAATTTTCATTTTAAATAAATTTAATTTTGTGTTTGCAGCATCTTTAAAATTGCTTATTAGGGTAAGTTATCATAGAATTGGGATACGTCATTCTTCTAATTAAGTGTTATAAAAATCTCAGCTTTCAATGTTAAAACGTGAACAGCTAAGATTTGATATTGAAAACAAAAACTGCAGGTGCAAAATAATATATTAAAAAGTTGAACTTAATTTTACAAATAATTAATAATGTTAAAAGTGTTTTATTATGATATCCTATACCATAAAATCGGTGGTTCCTTTGTTTATATTTTTATTCGCTATCTCCTCTGAAGATAGTGGACCGATTAAATTGTATGATAGCTTAAAATTTTGCTAATTGTTAGACTTAGATCGTAGGCCGGATTTTATTTCAAAAAGTAAATTTTACTTAAATCGTGTAATTAGTGAAGCAAAGTGTAGCTCGGGTGATTCATTAAATACCATTATAGCAGCGCCTTATTCAACAAAGCACCTTGATTCAGTGGTAGAATGCTCGCCTGCCATGCGGACGGACCGGATTCGATTTCTGGCCGATACATTCCCTTTTAAATTTATATTAATGAATCTCTCTTAAGTTAACGAACCGAAGCGTAGCTCGGGTGATTCACTAGTATAAAATAATAACATTTGTGTATATATAAAGTATGTGTATGGAATTCGCTAAATCTTTTATTATGGTATATAAAATAATAAATATCTATTTCTGTATATATCAACAGAGTTTTTACTCATGTAACAAAACAACTTTGTATAGAAATCGCTAAATCTTCCTACACAGACATCTGTGATCTTGAACTATACATCCAATTTCCTGCCTTCAGGAAACGATCAGAAATGCTATACAAGCATTTCCATTTTGTAATATTAAACTATACGTCAATCTCCTATCTTCAGGAGGTTGGCTATGTAATTTGGATAAGGTGGTGGCTTCTCATTCTACTTGATTCCAACCGAGGACGTCTCGATTGCAACTTGTAATAAGAATCGCTGTGCATGTGTTTTCTCATATTTAACTTTCTGCAAATAATTTTCAAGTACTAAACTGGCTCGGCTCGCTTCATACAGACTTTCAGTACCAGTGCAAATCGACCCTGTAGGGGTTGTTTTCAACAGAGTAGGAAAATGTGTTCAGTATAAATACTGAGGTAAAAGTTAGGGTTTTTTAAAAATTTGTATGAATTAGTCAAATAAATCAGATTAAAATTTAAAAAAAATTAAGCAAACCCTCCTGTATCTTATGACAAAAAAAAAGGTGATAAAATGATGTTAGAAATTGGTTTTTTTAAAATAAATTGGCATTAATTATATTTGGTTTGTTATGCAAGAAAGTAATTTAAAAAAATAGTATGCTGTTGCTTAAAAACGAGTGCTGTTATAAAATATTGTTTACATATGAACTGCAGTAAGAAATTTAACTTTTATTTTAAAAAAGATTGTTAAATGCAAATTCTTTTTTTTTTTTTTAGTCACCTGCATATAACATGTGAGCAAACAAAAATGAAATCAAGCATGGCTTTGAAATATTTGTTTTATGAATAATAGTTGGTGACACTGAAGTCTAAGTCAAATTCGAGGTTATCGGGTTAGGTTTTGCGTCAGTTTGTGTCAAAACTGACTGATTTAGACTTACAGTGTCACCAACATATTATTCCTAAAACAAATATTTCAAAGCCATGCTTGATTTCATGTTCGTTTGCTCACATGTTAGATATGCGTTGCTGAAAGTCATTATGTGAGAGGTTGTTGAGTTAGACTTTTGGCTTCAATAAAAAGATGCCGAGTTGAATTTCATAGGTTTTATAAATTCTTAATAGGCCATATCTGCCTCTCATTTATTTTTGTTCAGAAGAAACTATATATTTCATTATTTGTTATTTAGTTTATTTTTATTCAATTTCATTTTGGTAAAGATAGCAAGAAAATTAGAAAAATAATGATTCTAATTTTCGATATTTCTTAATACTATTAAAAACTGCAATAAATTGTTCATAATTATTACAGCTATTACAGTAAAGTATTTAAAAATTCACATGTAGTATTTGTAGTTATCTGTTATACATGATAAAAAACAAGTTACGTTTTTCTACTATGCTCTAAAATGGGCAATCATCACTTCAGTTTTTTAAGTTGAATATCATGGGTGGGGATTTTCAAGATGGGATATTTGCATTGCAAACCACATCTATGCCTCTTGTTGTTGCCCATTTAATCCTGCAGAAATTGTAATGATATCAATCGAAAGAGAAATTTCTTGTGGGCAAGACCAAAAAAATTATATCTAGATAGTTTTAAACGGGAATTAATTATTTATAAAAATAATATGATTAAGAAATATGGATTGCCACTACCTGAAATGACCTATGATTTAAAGTCTGACAAACTGTGGCAATCCTATCTTTCAGTAAAATAATTTTTATAAATGATAGTTTCTCGTTTAACTATCTAGATACAATATTTTTGTTATAGTGTTCTGCATATTTTTTTCTTTTGGTTGAAACCATCATCATTTTTGAAAGATTAAATTGTGAGCAACAATATGCCGAAAAGTGGTTAGAGGTGTCGCAATTTCTCATGGTCCTTGGAAAAAGAATCCCCAGTAGATCATGTGGCCTGACAAAATGTCAGGTATATACTTTTAGATTAGGTTATAATTATAATTATAACCTAATTTGAAATGATATATCTAACATTTTGTCAGGTTGATTTCATACAACTAAACATGATCTACTGGGGATACTTTTCCTAAGGACCATGAGAATTTGTGGCACCTACACCTACGCAAATTCCCTATATTCGGCCTTGAAAGTCCCCACTCAGTATATTTTTAAAAATTCGTTGTCTACCTAATTATATTAAAAAATCACCTGCATCATTGAATATTAGTGAGTTATTAAAAAAATAAAAGTATTAAAAATCGCATAGCATTAACAACGATGTTGTGTTAATTATAGAATTATTAAAATTTTCAATGTTGTTTCCTTTAAAAAAGATTAATACATAATTATAACACATTGCACGAATGGTTATACCAAATTGAAAATAGCTGCAATTTCTACAATATTTATTTTACGTTTATCAGTCAGGGCCGCACTCTTGAACACAGGTTTCTGTTAAAAAACCTAGTAGGATAGCTAGTTACTGTAAATACTCTTCCAATGGTACTGAAAGTCTAACAAACCTAGCTCTGGGGTGCACTGTCACTATTCTGCTGTCACTATTAATATTAACACTTAGTAATAACGTGCGTTAAAGTACTTTTTGGTTTGCAGGTTCAAAAGCCTGGCACATGCGGCTAACGTTTGACAAGCTGCCAGGTGGCTGCAACCTGCACCGATGCAAACTGTGCGGCAAAATAGTGACGCACATTCGCAACCACTATCACGTGCACTTCCCGGGCAGGTTCGAGTGCCCGCTGTGCCGAGCCACGTACACTCGCAGCGACAACCTGCGCACCCACTGCAAGTTCAAACACCCGCGCTTCAACCCAGACACGAGGAAGTTCGAGCCCCCTGCCGTACTAAACGACACTCCTGTCGATTGATTCTGGCTGTATTACTACTTCTACTACAAGGCGTTGTACTCATAGCTGCAACCGTACTACTCTAGCTCATCACGTACCTTGTAAGCACTGTTGTGCCACACACTCGGCGGCCCTCGCTGCCGCAGACACTTTACTCAAGACTTGCACAAGAATATTACGTTGGACCATTTTAGAAACTCGTAGGGGGCGATTCGTCTTAGTCTCACTATTTTTAAAGGATCTGATGTGAAAGCAAACGTAGTGATGCTGGGTCAAGCCTTAATTCCCACAGTAGCTAAGTTTCGCGGGACGGCTGTGCCGTTTGTTGCAATTACGGTCGGTCTAGTGTGATAAGTGTCTTGACTGATGCCTAAAAGACTGACATCCGAATGTCAACAGAAACAGGAATCAAAAATAGACTGACTAACTTAAGCTATGTCTAATATTTAGCATTTTTGTTTCTTAGAGTGGGACTTAGGTTTCGAATTCAATTACGTAGTTGTAACGTAAGTATAAACGTGAACACAAGACTCGTACATTTTTCTGGTTAAATAAGAGCTTTCAAAGTAAATTTCGGTAGTAATACGAACTATATTGGAATTCTTAAAAAATTAATTAAGGCAAATATTTTTGTAATTTCAAATAAGTGGTGGAAGTTCATTTGTCCTTAAGAAACGAATGAAAATTGGGTACATTTGTGATCATTTCAAAGTAATTAATTAAATACTGCTATTGTTATTGATTAAGTTAAAAGTGGATTCAATATTCAAAATGGTCTAAAAATTGATAGGCTTTTTCTATTTAATCAACGAAATGTAGAAGTGAATATATAAAAATTTTTAAAAATAGCTAATTCACCGCTGAACTGTGGTGGAAACGTCATACATTGAGGTTAAATGTGCCTTAGCACAGCCAAGCAATAGCGAAATAGCTCCATCTATGTAAACAAAAGAAAAAAGAAAGGAAGATCAACTAAACTTGTTCATTACAATCTGAGCTTTTATTGTTTTGTATAAACAGAATTCATATATTATTTTAAAATTACAACTTTAGCCAAAATTTCTAAGTAAGCCTTGATATTGTGCAAGTCATTGCATGTAAACTCACCTAGTAAAGTATAAGTGAATCATAAAATGTGTTCACAGAAAATTTAGTAGGAGTTCCCACATATAGATACTCGACTAGTTATCTATCATCTTCAATTTTCGTCAAATGTAGGTCTTAGAAATATACGTACGCACACGTGTAGAGTCTAGAAGCGTCATTAGTGGCATCAGCATCGCTATGTTTGCGCAATTCTGCGATTATTGCTAGGAAATCATGATCAGTAGACTGTGAGAATAATCACTAGGAAGATAAACGAATATACACGATGTCTGTGATGTTAAAAAGTCAGATCGTTTACCTATTAAAAATAGGTATAAAATTTGTCATATAAAAGATTGTGTCTAAAGTTTTAACCTTAGGACTATAAATTGCATTTCATGGCTAGTTCCCGTCCGATGAATCTCGAACAATACTTAGCGAAGGAGGATAGAGCAGAACTCTTAGTCAACGTTTTATATTATCTCTGCAACTATTGCCAAACCTACATTAGTTATATTGATTAAGTGCAATGTTATTTTTTTTACTTTGATATTACCTCATATTCTTTATCTCATGTTATGTAAGATTAAGATTAAATTAAGGTTAGTCTTGCTTTCAAATTTTATATCTGTGTAACTTAAGGCCTTCGAATATATAATATGAATTAGTTATTTATAACTCTAATATGATGTTCTTATTGTTTAAAGATAGGAGTTTGGTTTGATGATTTGATATAATTAAGTCAGTTATTCTGGTCGTCCATACATTTCGTACTATATAGTGGGGTTCTTTTTTTAGCCAAAATTTAACTATTTTTATGTTCAGCACATGCCAGAATTCGGTCTTCGCAATATAATTGGGGAGATGCAATACTGGAACCGTAAAACAAGTGCAATAATTAAATATTTTTAGGTTAGGATTAAAACAATTGAAAAACTACCGGATGACATATCATGCTGTCAGTGGAGGTATTTATGATGGAACTCGAGTAAAGGTTTTGCTCTAAACATTACCAAAATATAATTTAATTTCCAAGTAATGTCGTGAGAAAATAATTTTTCTCATGGACAGATAGATATGTGAACTTTTCATGTATTTCTTAAACATACCTGTAATAGTATATTGTATGTTAAGAGCTGAAAGTGCATTCTTGCCGCTTGCGCATGAATATTGCTGGTTGAGACGAAGTCGAAACCAGCAATCATGCAAAAGCGGAAAGCGCACTTTTAGCTCGAAATATACATACTATTTTTTCGACGACTGAGCATATTATTAAAGGAAAATATCAAATTTCGTTTTATCACAAAAATTAATTGACAATCAAGTTAACATTACTCGCGCAGTTTCTATGACATGTGACGCGATTATTTCCACAAATGACGGGCGTTGTCAAGGAAACATTCGGACGTGGCTACCTATTTTGTTCACGCGGAAACCCAAAACGCTCGGCGAGCGACAAAAAGATGAAAACGCACGCTCAGCGGCAAATGTCAACTTTCTGTTGTCAAATGACAGTGAGAAAAATCTACTTTCGATGTCAGTCGTAGAAAAAATATTTTTTTTATACATATAAATTATTCGAAGCCAGAACAAAATACAAGCAAATTGGATTTATTGCTTTACTTGTTGCAAAAAACATGGGAAACACATTTTTTCATATACTTTCATCAAATTTGTCAAATTTTAAATTAAGATAGTTTGAAATATTGTGAAAATTCTAACAAGTTGCTGAAAGGCCGATCCTTGTATTTTAAGCAACTTTTGTAACTCCAAAGAAATCGTACTTTTTTGGGACTTTTTCTTAAAAGTAGCCGTGTCATAAAATTCGACAAATCAACCTGAACATTTGTCACATATTCAAAATCTGTTTTTTATGTAAAATATTTTGCTCTGTCCAACGAAAATGAAACTTTATATGAAGCTTTAATGGATTTTTTTCGGTTGCTGTTGCATTTTGAATTTAAAAAATCTAAAATATACCCAAAACTAGTTGGTGGCAAAACAAGATTTGTTTTGAGAAAATTAGGATAAAATTGAAAACTGTTTATTATTTGTTAAATAAAAATATCCATTTAAATATCACATTAGCATTTTGTTAACCTTTTTTTAATCCAAGATAAATACTTCCATTGGTTTACTTTTGCCAAGAATTTTGGTTGTGGTGCGGTTTTTCAACAAAATTGTAATATTTGCGTATTTACGATAGGAATTACTTTACCTGATACCTTTATGAGTTAAAGAGCACATAGCAAGTTGAACTTGCGACGCTGCAGGTTCAGTGTGTCAAACGTAATCAACGAGAATGCCCAAGTGTTCTTGCACAGTTTAGTTCAGTATGGAGGCCTAATAACTTTAAGTACTTGTATTGCAATATGAGTGATACATTCTTTTGAATGTTACGGTACCTTAATAGCTAGTGTATATATTATATTTATGATATATTGAACATTTGGTGTTATCGGTGTGGTATTACTGATAAAGGGCTTTGTTTTAAGGAGATTTGCTTTATAATATATTCTCAAATACTTAGGACAAACTTTTTGATAATTATGATACGTCGTTTGGTGGCAAATTTGATATCACTTATCGAAAATTGTTTGTTATTAGTTTTTATAATGATATATACTATCGATACTAAAGATTCTAATATATATTGACATAAAGGTGGACTTATATTGGGAATGTAAAGATTGTGATAAATACTGGAATGGTGCTACTGCTAAGCAACCTTGACCATATTAGAAAATGTTAAAAAGTGCAATATTTAGTTGTTTAATTACCACTAAGTTGTATACAAGTATCGCTTTTAATTAATTTTATCGTTTCGTACTCACTCGTTTACTTATTCGAAAAACTACCTTGTCATGTTTGGCATTTTCTTTTTCTGTGATTGAAAATATCAATACCTCTTGCGTTGATTTAGAAATTCTTTGAATAATCGCATAACTTTATAAAATCATAAAAAGGGTTGCGGTATAGAATTAAGAATAGGATAGTTAGTATTTTAATATTGGACATTTACATTAAATATTGTTAGACTTTTCTAATTATATCCTTATTCTTGCAAAATTCAATCGATTTCATATGATTGTGCCTCGTGCTAAGCCGAAGTGACTAGTATTATAGGTGCGACTATTGTCGGCGGTGAATGCAATTTTTTAAATCCTGCTTCGGCTTCGCACGAATTACAAGAATTAGTTTGTAATTCTCCATAATTACGAATTGTTATGTACTGTTTGTTACCTCTCCTGTAGCAGAATGCGAGATGTGGTTTTAAAGCAACTTTACAGGAAGATGTAATGGACAGCGCTTAAAAGTTTCTAGAAGTTTTTAAAATGTACGCATTGTTTAACGTCGTTCTGTTATTTTGTAAACGCTAATACTCGTAAACCTAATATCCAACATTATCCTCATTTTGCACCTAGTTTTAGGCACACAACTGCGAAATGCTCATTAAATTTATATAAGTTCTCAGAAGCGTTTAGGAGTTACGTTGGTAGTGTCGGCCTCTTGAGGTTGCGTTGTTTTATGTGCAATACCTACGGTTTAACCGCATGTGGTAACAAACAAATATTGCAACTGTCAAGAAAAGTTACTTAAGTTACAACTAGCAATTAGCAGTCACGATTATGTTTATGTTATTTCGCATTCACATCCGCATTTATTTGAATATTGTATTTTATTAATTTTCATTAAAAAATGGTGTGTTCTAATCTAGTGTTTTACTTTACTTGAATATTTATGGAAAGGTTTGCTTGGAATACTGATATTCATCACTTCCACAAGGTTTTTATTGGTGTAGTTCTAATCACGAATTAATTTTGTATTAATTAAAATATTTAAATGTAAATGTAGAGGTTTATTCAAGACATTTAAAAAACTTGTTTTTACAGAATATTAATCGTTTCAAAGATATATTTTTTTAATTTAGCACGGTTTTCATGTGAACCTTGCGACTAACCAACGGTCACATCGCTAAATTCATATCTTAAAATGTATATGGAATTTACATAATGCCAATGCAAGTAGCAGTGGTATATTTTGTAAACGTTAATTACAGTCTATCCTTCCTTCGGTTTATAATACAAATATGTTTATGTCTTTCAGAAATAAGTAAGGTCTAAAAATTATTAATAATTTTTTCTCTAAAGTGTGTGACATTCTCGTTATAAATGTTTTCTTTAATTTTGTCACTTCAAATAATTATTGCTTTTAATTTCACACATTTATAGTGTGGCGAAGTACTCAAAATAATATTGATAAATAATTCTGCTGAATTCTCTATGTTTACAATTTTTCATTTATTTGCGACTAAAATAACACATTGATGAAAGGCACGTACTCGTTTGCCTCTCAAGGATATTTGCCATAAAAATATTTTTAAAAATTTATGTGGCAAAAATGGTTACAATCTTGTAATTATTAACAACTTGGGTTTGTTTTTTGATAATAGTTATAAAGTACTGTTTATGACAGTTTTGCAGCAATAAAGTAGGTCTTCATTTTGCAAGTATAAAGTACCTTTACATTAACTGTCAATACAAAAATAAATGCTAGTCAATATCCATCTAATTTTTTCTGTCGCAGAAAGCTTTGTATACAGCTGGTGCATAATATAGACTTGTTCTCCGTTATGTACCTGTTATATAAATATTTTTTATGAGACTACTGTTGCATCAGGAATTTATCAACTAGAGTTGTTGTTAATTCCCATTAAAGCTAGGCAAAGCGATTCTGTCATAAGATTTGACTTCTCTGAATCTTGTTCAGCTCTGGAATTCGATTCAGTGATTCGGCTCTAAAGATTCATTTCATTTGTTCTTCAGCTGCATTGCGTCAACGTCAGAATGGGACCGAATGAAAGTAATCGTTGAGTTATTGCACCGCACTGTTTCAGGTGCTTTTCCTATGAAAAGTATCGGTTGTCTTATTGATAAGCAAAGGCAAAAGGCCAAACAGAAATCAGCTATATTAGTTTTGTCAGCATTATATATCGTGTGATCAAATAAATGTCAGCTCTAGTTCACGGTGTTGCATAATATGTGCATAATTTCGAAAAACTTTTTGTATTAGTTTCAGGCTTAACTAAGAATAATATCAGCTTAGATAATTCCAAAAATAAACCACCCCTATATACATAATTTATCATTGTTTTCAAATGAGATACACTGGAGCTGGAGTTTGTATGATATAAATTTGAAATTTAGCAAAAAATTCGAGGCGCTGCTAAGTAAATGTGACCGGTAGACGATTATTTATAAAACGTAAAGATATATTGTAATTGCCAGTTCCAGTCGCTATACGCTTAACTTGAACAAAATACAAATTGATATTCAAGATGAACCATTCACGACTCGCTATGTGAAGAACAATCTATTCGGTTATTCTGTTATTTGAATAACTTTTTGAATCTAGTAAAGAGAGAGATTCTGGTAAAGAGAAGCTTCATGAAAACAGTAAAAGATGCGAGATCCTATCGAGGAGCCAACGGTGACACAGACCACTACATGGTATTAATGACAATGGCAGAGAGCAAAATAAAGAAAACCTACACAAAAATACAAAGGAAAAGAAGATGGGCAGTAGAGAAACTACAATTAGGAGGCAATACATAAACAAATTAACACAAATCTCGAAACATAGTACACGTCATGAGGAAGACATAAATGAGCACTGGAAGAGGATTCAAACAAACATACTAACCTGTGCAGAAACCGCAGTTGGACAAAAGAACAGTAATAAGAGTTTTGAAGGCTGGTATGACAAGGAATGTAAAGAAAAAAGAGAGTAAAAACAAAGCAAGAAGCAGATGGATGCAAACAGGGGACGAAGAAGACAGGAAGAGATACATAGAACTTAAAAATGGAGCAAGAACTTTCTTTAAAGAAAAAAAGAATACATGGTTAAACAAGAGATTAGATGAAATAGAACAAGAAAATAAAAACAATAATGCTAGACGATTTTATCAAAATTTATGGGACATGCAAAGTAAATCAACACTAACAATAAGAAGCTTTAAAAACAAGGAAGGAGTCCTAATGCACACCGAAGAAGAGGTTAAAAAGATATGGGAAAAATACTTTCACAAATTGCTCTACAACTTAAGCACAGTACACCAAGAATATGAAGATGAATTGCAGAATGAAATTCCTGACGTGGAAATACCACCATCAATAGAAGAGTTTGTTCAGAATATAGAAAAGTTGAAGAACAACAAAGCTCCAGGCAGTGACACAATAGCAACAGAGTTACTAAAATATGGAGGTCCCACGCTTCATGGACAAATTCATGAATTAATATGCAGAATATGGACAGAAGAAAATATGCCACATGAATTGAAAAAAGGTATAATAAAACCCATGTTCAAGAAAGGAAACAGAGAAACTTGCGAGAATTACCGAGGAATAACCCTTCTAAACACGGCGTACAAGTTATTAGCAAGTATACTAAAAGTTAAGGGAAAAATATCAGACAGTTTCCAAGTGAAAGACGGGTTACGTCAAGGAGACCCGCTGTCCTCAATACTATTTAACATCGTATTAGATAAGGTTATGAGAGATGCAAACATTAATAGAACTGGCCTGTTATACCATAAAAAACATCAATGCCTTGCATACGCGGACGACATCGCCTTAGTGACAAGAACAAAAGGGGAACTGAGAGAAATTGTGCACAAGCTGGAAAAGGCGGCCCAAAAAGTAGGGTTAGAAATAAACGAGGAAAAAACAAAGTTCATGAACTGGTCAGACAGACAGTTCGTTGAGGGAAATAAGTTTACTGTGATAACGCATGAAGGAAAAACATACACCTTCGATGAAGTAGCTATTCGATGAAGTAGCTACTTTCAAATATTTGGGCGTAACAGTCTCAAATAATCCAGGAACTACAGAAGAGATTCGAGCAAGACTCATGAGTGGAAATAAGTGCATGTATGCACTTAATAACATATGTAGAAGTAAGAATATATCAAGAGCGCTAAAAACTCGTGTGTATAAGTCGGTGGTTCGGCCAATAGTAACGTTCGCGAGTGAGACATGGATATTGAGGCAATCAGATATACAAACATTAGAAATATGGGAAAGAAAAGTGCTTAGGAAGATATTTGGAGGTAAAGAAATACAGGGAGAATGGGAAAGAAGAACAAACTTGGAAATTAAACAGCTGTACAATGATGCAAGCATAACAGGAGTCATAAAAGCACAAAGGATACGGTGGATGGGACACGTTTGGAGAATGCCAGAGAGCAGGACGCAGAAGAAATTACTGAATAGCAATATGGGAGGAAAAAAGAGAAGAGGACGGCCAAAAGACAGATGGAGGAAGGAAGTCGAGGAGGATATTAAGAAACTGAATGTGATCAATTGGAAGGGAAAGGCTACAAACAAGAAACTATGGAAAGAGATCGTAATTAAAGCCATGGGCCTACTAGGCTCGTAATGCTTTACTATATATATATATATATATATATATGTGCACGGCTATCTTACTTGCCTCCGAACATTTGACAGACACCCACGCCTCCATGTCAAGGAACATGTTTTTCCATGTGTATTCCTCGTCAATCTCTTAAATAAGGTTTTCGTAACAGAAGCATCAAGAGAGGGGTAAGGAATTTTGATATTTGAGATATACAAAAAAATGGTGCACGCAAAATAGCAACACAGCTCCGACTACACTGCTACAATGTGGCCTCCCATTGTATATCGCCGTGTTACACAATCGACATACTCACCTCCAGCAACGTTGCCGTTCTGTTGCACCTTTTGCCGAGGGAATAAAAGTAGCGCGTCGTTTTGTTTTCGGATTTTGGCACGGCGAACGTGATAACGTATCTAAACATCGCGCGGATGGCATTCTGCGTGTGTTAATAAATTCTTGTGGGTACCTAACATAGCTATATTACTACAAATAGCTTAATAAAATCAGTTGCCCTGTAGTTACTGAAATCTTGCAATATAATATTTGAGTTAAGAATTAATGAGTTACAATTCTTAGAAAAAACAACCAACAAAACTGCCACAATCATTTTTTAAAACTGAATTATCATATTTCGAAAATCTATTATATTAGCCAACTTCGTCTGGGCACGGCATGCGATCAATGGTGTTGATTATCTTTTAGTGAAAAATATGGATACCAGAACAAGCTGCATAATACGAAGACTGAAAAATTAATGGTAACGGCGTACGCTCACAGAATTAACAACACTGAATTTTGGTAATCGAAGCATGGGCTACTATACAGGAGCCGGCAACAAAGATATTTCTAAAACTACGAGCGTGACATAAAGTTCATATATATAGATACTGTCAGATGCTGAATTCGCTCACTTGCCAAAAAGGAATACTCAGAGCTAAAGTCGTCCCATTGCCGAATTAATTTGCTCAGTTACAGTATTGACCAAATTCATTTCGGCATTTAAACAAATTGGGCATCTGAGTCAAATATATAAAAATTCTACGAGATACGAAGGCGGTGCACATCACATGATTATAAATGGTAGGTCAAAAAGAGTGGTGACCTAAACTTACTTTTTTTAAATAGAAGGCTCGATATTTAGGTAGCTTACAAGGAGTTTTCCATTGAAATGCTAATAATTTTAATATAAATTTGTATGGGTCTACCGCCAGCGGTTCTGGAGATATTAACGATTTTATGCAAAAAAATGCTTAACTTTAGGCGGCTGTTGGAAGTAACAGGAAACAATTCAATGAAAGAGAACGTTATCAAAATATGGGCTAAAAGTTTCTTTACGTTTCTAATAATACTGAAACAATAAAAGGAAACATTTGCTAATGCGAATTACATCAACTTGCAAATAACATTACCGGTGATGGAATTCGAACTACATCACCTGCAAATGCGATTTCAGTTCCAGGCGTTTCTTCCACTGATCCGTGAAGGATCTCTCGGATCTGTGCAGTGCATGGCTGTATTAAACAGAACACACTTTTTGTTGTGCCTTTTTACTCTTACAACGTTTATCTTGTATCTCTTGGGTTCCATTTTCGTCAAGTGTAAAGCCTGAGCTATGTGCAAATTACTGATTTTATCTGAGTCTAAGTTAAAGCAAAATAAGCAACAATTTTTTTAGTGCCCACTCTGTACCTATATGTTGTGTCTAAATATGCCTTTTTTCAAGTGCAATAACCTGAAATATGTGCAAATTATTACTTTCATTTAAGTAACAAGTCTTGAGTTAAAGCAAAAATAGAAAGAATTTAATTTTTCTTATTTGCTCACCCTGTATATATTTCTCCGAAATTTTCTCGGTTTCATGCCAGGTAGACATATAATATGCATGCAAAGTATCGTCTTCCTCCAAAAAATAGTTTTCGAGTTATACCGGCAAAAGACGGAATTGAAATAAGCGTTTCTTTGATATCTAGGGACCCTGGAAGTGAAGATCTGAAGAAATCTCAGAGGGTAATTTTTTATCGATTACAATACGTTCTTCGTCTTTTAGACGAGGCAAGTAAAAACTAAAAATTAAGATGCTTTAATTCAAGGGATAACAAAAACCACCGAACAGAACAAAGAACCAGATTTAGACAATACAAATCCCGTAATGTAGATACAAGAAATAATGAACACGAAAAAACGAAAAATTCTGAATAAATTGATTCTACGAGTATTATCAAATGAAATCAGATTTTGAAAAAAACAAACGAACACATCAAAATTATACAGTGGCATCATATGGGAAAGTATTTTATTTTTTATTTTTGAAAAGAACGTTTTACGACAATAATTTGTGCTTGTCCAAAAACCTATTTAGCCCCTATCATACATACCGAGTGATTTTAACTTATTTAAAAAATGGCGTATTTCGAAATTGTCAAAATCTAAAAAGTGCTACTTTTCGGAAATTAAGTAAGTTTTCAATGAGATTTCTTTCGAGTGTTAGTCTTAGCTAACTGAACAATCTCAAGTCCAGAAAACACACATTTTTCTTTAACTTTAGCTAAACTTTAATTTTTCAGTTTTTTAAATATTTTTCAAAATTTCACATACCAACAGCTTGTGGCCGGCTGGTGCTTGCGTGGCGCATACGAACACCTTTGATGGTCGTGACCCCTGCGAGGGCATTCTTCCTTAATTCAAGAGGTTAGGCTAGCCACCTACCCCGGCCGCGGATTAAGATGGCTTATAAAACCGCACTCAAGTGTGTGAAAGTAACAGGCTCTCAGCCTATATTAAGAGGAAGAAGAAGAAGACATACCAAAACTTAATTTTAAAATTGACATTTTTTATGTGAAGACTAACGATTTAGGCTATATTTGTAAAAAATAATATAAAATGTTAATTACTCTTTTAGATTTTTTATTATTTACCGAAAAGTGATATGTTCGCATAATTTTTAAGTTTTTGATGCAATGCGCTTTTTAAGAGAAGTATTTTTAAATGATAATTAATATCTATTTAAATGGCTTCTTCGATAAAAACTCTAATCTAACCCTTTTAATGAATCCTGTTAATATTCCTTTACAGTTGTCTAAATGAGAAGATTTTTCTTTATACACTTTACATGTTCTAAAAATGCTTCTCATTCAGACAACTGTAAAGACCGTTTACAGGATTTTTGGATTTTATAACAGTAATTCGCTAACAAGGTTCGAGTTTTTAGAAGCCATTTAAATAGATATTAATAATTATTCAAAACTATTTCTCCTAAAAAGCACATTGGATCAAAAACGTAAAAATTATGCGAACATATCAGTTTTCCGTAAATAATACAAAATCTAAAGGAGCAATTAACATTTTATATTATTTTTTACAATTATAAATCTTGAAAGTCGTTACATAAAAAATTTTAATTTCAATATTAAGTCATGGTATGCGAAACTGAAAAATATTTAAAAAATTGAAAAAGCTAAAGCTAAAGTTAAAGAAAAATAGGTGTTTTCTGGACTTGAGATTGTTCAGTTAATCAAAACTAACACACTCTAAAACAATCTCATTGCAATATTACTTAATTTTCGAAAAATAGCACTTTTTAGATTTTGACAATTTCGAAAATCGGAATTTTCTAAATAAGTAAACGTCACTCGGTATATATGATAGGGGCTAAATAGGTTTTTAGACAAGCACAACTTATTGACGTGTAAAGTTTTTTTGAAAAATCTAAAATAATTTTTTTCTCATATGATGCCGACCTTTTGGGGGTCACTGTATACCCAATACCTTCTTCCATGGGTATTAAAACTATACAAAGTGCTCGTAATTTGCAAATTTAATGATTTTGCCTTAGTAAATGAAGCACGCTATGTATCTCTGTATTTCTTAAAAACTCTTTCAATAAACTTTCGCCTAATAGCTTATTTAGCACCCCTAAATTCAACTAGTTTTCAGATTTAATTGATTCCAGCATTTCTCGGGTTTTTGTGTCAGCAATGGCTGGACTTTTATTTTCTAAACCTAGTTTGTGATTCCTTTAAATAAAGCATTTTAGGGGCCTTACTGTTTTCTTATACTCACACTCGCATAGTTGGAAAACAGTTGAATTCAGAGTTATCCAGTAAGATATCAAAATAAATCTCTTTAAAGGGGCATTTCAAAAATACTAAAATGTGTAGTGCGTTTCCTTTAAAAACCTTTGAAATCATTAAATTTGCAGACACCTTGTATAGTGTGAATGCCGAGAATCACCATTTTACACTCGAAAGGCAATTCACAAAAAACGTAATGTTTTATTTTTTATTTCAGTATCTACAGCAGCTGCCTGAAGTTTAGCATTTTGTGCATAAAATCGGTAACATCTCCAAAACAGTTCATGTTAAACCCATACAAATTTATATTAAAACTATTGGTATTTCAATGCAAAGCTCTTAAGCTTCCTAAATATAGAGTAATAACTTTGGTTCGCCACACTTTTTGAGCCACCCTGTATAATCAGAAATATTTTAGTAATATGCAACACTTTCGTACCTTCAACTTTTATATAAGCTATTTTAATGTAAATCTTTTAGTTTTAGAGATATTTCCCACCCCGCATCGTTGACGGATCCTGTATTAAATGTCCAGTGACATGCAGTTGTATTGAATTTACTTAAATCCATTACTAGCGATAAGCCCCCGTGCGCGTTTGCCAAGTCTCTGAGGCGTAACAGTATGTTTCATAGATAGAGGCGAGTACTACTGGCGCACCTTGTTAGGTGTATATGTGTATTACATGGTCGCGCCATCTAGAATAACCTCTACCAACTGAAGTGTATAACTGATTATGTGTACTGTCAAACTCACCTCCACCAAAAAATCTGTTAAATCGATGCTTGTTGCACCATCTGTTGAATGGAACACTTATACATGGGGATACCTAGTCGCCTCCGATTTTTCGTACTGGCCTCCAAAAATGAGGCCAGTTCTTCGTTTCGACGTATGCTTTCGGAGGCGAGTTTGACGTATTGCATATATATATATATATATATATATATATATATACTTCGAAATGTGGAATATGAGATCCACAGTTTCTGGTTCAATCTGAGATCCATGTTTTAAAATCCACACAGAACAATTTCGTCATGGTTATTTTATTTAGGACCGAATAATCTTCCGAAAATGCTTTCAAATGTGAATTTACGCAAATAATAAAACAAAAATTCGATAATGCAGAACTGTGTATTTTGAGATCCTAACAACATATGGCATTGCGAGATCCTTTTATATACAATATGAAGTATATAGATAATATTGTGTGATCCGAGTACCACCAATGTTGCCAGATACGTGGATCTCGTACTAATTGACATAGTAAATTCTGTATATCATATGGAGCATTCTATTGCACGGATGCGACTCCCACTT
The DNA here is from genome assembly GCA_940337035.1 of Agriotes lineatus. Lineage (NCBI taxonomy): Eukaryota > Metazoa > Arthropoda > Insecta > Coleoptera > Elateridae > Agriotes > Agriotes lineatus. Next base: position 67,101,138 of record OW679196.1, read on the forward strand.
TTCATTGAGTAGATGCGCACTTGTTTACCAATTTTAGAAATGTAGCTAGCTATTATTATTAATCCAAGCCTTCTTAATTCGTATTCCTTAAATTTTATTCCGTTTTTAAATGTTGGTACGTAATTGCTGACAAGAGAAAATTGATAATGTTATGTTCCAAATATTTTCAGCAACAGGACGTGAATGGAAAATAAGTTTTCTAAAGACAATTTAAAAATTATAAGCATTTATTGGTAAAAATAATAAATGTTTTTACAAGTTTCGTAACATATTAATAAATAACCATCCAGTAAGACATTATTTACAAAAAAAAAACATTTCTAAAGAAAATGAAAAGCAAACAGAAACATAGAGCCATAAATTATTTGACATGCAATCATTACAGTTTCTTGTATTCGTTAAAAATAAAGGCTTTAATCTTTTTCCAGTCTTTATTTTCCATAACTGTGTATTTTTTGCGAAACGCCTCTATTTCTGCCTCGGTGCGCGGTTTCTTTTTTTAAATATTTTCTTTGAAATGCTTTAGGTGTCCACCTTATTTTGGGATGTTTAATATTCGGTTTTTCAACGGCATATAAAATAAATAGTGGACAAAAAAGGCTGGCCTACCTTTATTTGAATTATATAGGAAAAAAGTATTGTAAATCACGTGCAGTCAAACAAACTTAAATTTTCCTAGTTTCAAACTGAGGTTGAGTTAATAGTGCAACCTACTGCATTCTTATTTGAAATTTAGTATGGATAAATTTAAACTTATAATAAATTACAGTAGCGGATACAGCAAAATATAACCAGGGCCGGACTGGCAAACACATTCGAGCCGAGAATTTTTTTTGTGGGCCCACCACTTCGGGTGGCCCCCTCCCGCTATTCTTCATATTAATTAATGCTTGCTATCAACCCAAACATAGTCCTATGCGAAAACAATATGGACATAAAAAAATTTTTGTAATCATTATTGGCATGAACTTATTAACCTTAGGAGACCCAAGCTTTTTTTAATGAAAAGTTGTACCAAGCGTGCCCACGCAGTTTTAGAATAAATTGGAATTCTTTATTCGAATACGAATAGATTTGAAATACAAAATAACCTAAGTAAATCCTAATCCTGTAATACATTCAAAATAACACCTATTATTAAAGCTGTGAACCTAAACAAAATGCATAGGTATCGTTTAGTTTTTAATCTCTGCAACTGAATTTTCGAATATGAACGAATTGAGATATTTAACATTGATTGATAGGCCAGTCGACAAGTACATTTTAGCGGGAATAATTCCGGACAAGCTGGAATAAATTTTAATCTGTTCTGTAGGGAAATCCAATCGTTATTAAAATCATCTGTAAAAGAGAATGAACAAGCGCACGTAATTTTCCCAGAATAGTTCAAAATACATTCTTTTAAATATAAAAAGGCAAATTTTAAAATGTGCATGTTTTACTTCAAAAATGCAAAGCACAGCTAATATTATCTAAAATCTGCCAATTTAAATCGGCTTCATAGGCCAGTCGATAAGTCTTTTAAAATGGCTGTTAGCGGGAGTAATTCCGGACAAGCTGGAATAAATTTTAATCTGTTCTGTTGGGACTCAGAAAATATATATTAATTTTGCACCCCTTGACAGGCCCGGATTTAACCGCTATGCTTAAAAAAAGGTCTAAATTTTTATATTTTTCCTAATATTAGTGAATATCTCGATTAGTATCAACTTTTGAGCAAAATGCGTAGTTGTCAAAATTAAAGAAGAGTAAATTCTCTACAAAAAATGTTCTATACATTTTTGTCATATATTCGCTTCTTTCGAATTCATAGGCGTCGAAATATATTTTTTTCGAGCATTTGCTTGTTACTTTCTTTTACAATAAAAGAAGTATTGGATTCACCCTAAAAATTCCAAATTGAGTTTTCAACAGATCTTCACGTTTTAAAGTGCCCTGAACCCAAAAAACATGTTTTTGTTCATTGCTCTGTCTGTGTGTCGGTCTGTCTGTGTGTCTGTTTGTGAACAGAATATCTCAAAACGAAAAGAGGTATGACGTTGAAACTTCATATATAAGTTTTGTGTACTATCTAAATGCGACAGCAAGCTTTTTAAGAAAATCGCATAACCGGAAGTAGGTGTTTACTTTTGAGATTTTTCAGTTTTTTTGGATTTTTTCAAAAACGGCTCTAACGATTTTTTTCAAACTTTACAATTTTATTAAATTTTTAATGTGTATTGATGTGAGCTAGGCAATTTTTCAGTCGAATACCTCTAAAATGGGTTTCTTTTGTTTTCTTTTCCATTTTTTTTTATTAACTCCTATTTTAAATAGAACACCCAGTATATTATTACATTCTTGAATTCAGCTTACAATTTTAGAGAAAATTTGTCTCTTGAACTAACGCTCTATTTTGTATGGTTTCTGTACAAATTACAATTTTTGAAAATTTTTGACAAATGCTTGAATGTCGATAACCTCGTTTTACCTTGCGGTGTAAAGGCTGGTGCTTTATGTGCTTGAATCTGGCGGTACAATGCTCAACTTGCCCCGGATTCGGGATACAAAGTTAAAGATTAAAAATCAGATTTTGGCTAATTATAAAATCACTATGAAAGGAAGTTGTGTGCGTGTATCACACCAGATTTTTACTTCCTTTTACTACTATAAAGGAAGTATTGGATTCACCCCAAAAATTCGAAATTGAGTTTTCAACAGATCTTCACGTTTTAGAGTCCCCTGATCCCAAAAAACATATTTTTTTTCATTGGTCTGTCTGTCTGTCTGTCTGTCTGTGTGTCTGTCTGTCTGTGTGTGTGTCTGTGAACAGAATATCTCAAAAACGAAAAGAGGTATGGCATTGAAACTTCATATATAAGTTTTGTGTACTATGTAGATGAGACAGCAAGCTTTTGAAGAAAATCGCACAACCGGAAGTAGGTGTTTACTCTTGTGATTTTTCAGTTTTTTTCGATTTTTTCAAAAACGGCTATAACGATTTTTTTTTAATTTTACATTTTTCTTACATTTTTAATGTGTATTGATGTGAGATAGGTGATTTTCCAGTTGAATACTTCTAAAGTGGGTTTCTTTTGTTTTTTTTCTATTTTTTTTTATTAACTCCTATTTTAAATAAAACACCCGGTATATTATTACATTTTTGAATACACCTTAAAATTCTAGAGAAAATTTGTCTCTTCAACTAACACTCGATTTTGTACCGTTTTTGTAGAATTTGTAATTTTTGGAAATTTTTAACAAATGGTTAAAAATTAAAAATGAAATTTTTGACTAATTATAAGATCACTGTAAAAGGAAGTTGTGTGAGTGTATCACACCAGATTTTTTAAAATTATTATTGACGTTCCACTATTCCAACTTTGGTAACTTCAAGTTTCTTTTGAAATTGACTGCTCATCAATTTTTTGTTTGCCTTTTTGATGTTGGTGGTTGTTCAATATCACTTTAACTTTCAACAATATCTGTCTCGTGTTCCGAATTTGCTTCATAACCTTGGGAATGTTCTATTGATTGTTCTAGATCGATATGCAAGTCCTCGTCGTCGTCTTCGTCGTCTACTTCGATCACGTCCACAGTATTCAAACAATATTTGCCCTGACAGAAACCACATATTACTGGGCAATGAAAACCTGCTTTGCGACAAGATACATTACAACCTTTGGCGCATTTACAAGAAATTAGTTTCAGTAATTCTTGGGCAGCTGCGTCTTGCACAGTGGGAATGGGCATTAATCCATTCTTTGAATTTCTCCATCCCCACTCGAAAGGTGATTTTTCGTTTCCCTACCATAGCTGAATTTGGTTGTAAGTACGGAACGAGTGCAAGCGAGCTGCGTCTTTGGTTGGTGGTAATGATGCTAGATTTGGTAAACTTTTGTTAATATATTGTACGAAACACTGGTATCTATACCTGTTTAATGATACACAGTGTGTTGATCCATACAGAAGAAGAAGAAATTGTTCTCCCACTTTATCTATTTCCTCTGGGGACGCGTTTGGGTCTTTGAAAATTTGAACAGCCTTCTGTAAGTTTTTCTCTTTCTGTAAAAGTTTAACGAACTTCATTTTCCCCTGCCTGTATAGTGCGGATACAGTATCGCAGCCACTAAATGCAAGCAGAAATAAAGTGTTCTCCCTAATTGAATCATCCGGAATTACTCCCGCTAACAGCCATTTCAAAAGACTTATCGACTGGCCTATTAGCCAAAATTTGATTTTTAATCTTTAACTTTGTATCCCGAATCCGGGGCAAGTTGAGCATTGTACCGCCAGATGCAAGCACATAGAGCAGCAACTTCTACACCGCAAGTATTATACATACATACAAGCATTTGTCAAAAATTTTCAAAAATTGCAATTTGTACAGAAACCGTACAAAATAGAGCGGTAGTTCAAGAGACAAATTTTCTCTAAAATTTTAAGCTGAATTCAAAAATGTAATAATATACTGGGTGTTCTATTTAAAATAGGAGTTAATAAAAAAAATTGGAAAAGAAAACAAACGAAACCCATTTTAGAGGTATTCGACTGAAATATTGCCTAGCTCACATCAATACACATTAAAAATTTAATAAAATTGTGAAGTTTGAAAAAAATCGTTAGAGCAGTTTCTGAAAAAATCCAAAAAAACTGAAAAATCACAAGAGTAAACACCTACTTCCGGTTATGCGATTTTCTTCAAAAGCTTGCTGTCGCATCTAGATAGTACACAAAACTTATATATGAAGTTTCAACGTCATACCTCTTTTCGTTTTGAGATATTCTGTTCACAAACAGATACACAGACAGACCGACACACAGACAAAGCAATGAACAAAAACATGTTTTTTGGATTCAGGGGACTTTAAAAGTGAAGATCTGTTGAAAACTCAATTTCGAATTTTTGGGGTGAATCCAATACTTCTTTTATCGTAAAAGAAAGTAACAAGCAAATGCTCGAAAAAAAATATATTTCGACGCCTATGAATTCGAAACAAGCAAATGTATGACAAAAATGTATAGAACATTTTTTGTAGAGAATTTACTCTTCTTTAATTTTGACAACTACGCATTTTGCTCAAAAGTTGATACTAATCGAGATATTCACTAATATTAGGAAAAATATAAAAATTTAGACCTTTTTTTAAGCATAGCGGTTAAATCCGGGCCTGTCAAGGGGTGCAAAATTAATATATATTTTCTGAGTCCCAACAGAACAGATTAAAATTTATTCCAGCTTGTCCGGAATTACTCCCGCTAACAGCCATTTTAAAAGACTTATCGACTGGCCTATGAAGCCGATTTAAATTGGCAGATTTTAGATAATATTAGCTGTGCTTTGCATTTTTGAAGTAAAACATGCACATTTTAAAATTTGCCTTTTTATATTTAAAAGAATGTATTTTGAACTATTCTGGGAAAATTACGTGCGCTTGTTCATTCTCTTTTACAGATGATTTTATTAACGATTGGATTTCCTTCAAAACTTGTTTTAAATGAAATATACCTGTTTCACAGTTTTGTAATCTCTTGTTAAAGCTGAACGATGGGTATTTTTTTCATAATATAAGCGTGAATTACAAGTTCGGGCTCTGTTCCCACGTGGAACGAAGTTCCCGAACTTTACTTTACTTTACTTAACTCATATGTGTGAAAAATTACAAAATTTTTCAGAATTTTTAAAAACGAATCAAAAATCATACAAGAAAATGTAGCTGTGGGTACTATTTGTCTACTCTTGGTTCTACCAGGGTTAATGCATTAATCTACCAACAGAAAAAATGGGACATATAGATACGTTAATTTACACGACGATTTTAGCATGAATCGGTAAGCCGCGAACTTAAATACATACATACATAATCTGTAACCCCTTATACCGTTTACACAGTGTCGGGGTGCCGAGCGCACCGAACCGCTGAGGGTGTGTGCATTTTAAATTCGGCGGAGGTACTTGGGGTAGTGGAGCCTGTCTAGCTAGAACACTACGCCCGCTCTCCAGATGGTCACCCATCCAAGTTCTGACCGAGCAGACATAAGAGTAAAATAATCACTTACCTTCTTCTTGTTTTGCTTTCATTTTTGCCATTTGCAAGATTTTTTCCGTTCTGCTCAACATGTTTTAAACCACTATAACTGCTAAACTGACACTAAACTAATGCTATAAACGACAACTCAAACTGATTTTGAAACAAATTGTTATGTCTAGAATTTTCGGTGAGAGCTGTGCAAGCACTTTATACTATATCATTTCCAATATACAAAAAATGTTCAACTGACCAAAGCGAGATCCATGCGTAGTTGCCACATGGAGCTCGTATTAAGCTGCATTATCTATAGACTTATATACAAAATTGACTGCAGCGCCACCTACGACCCGAACAAACAGACTAATAGTATTTATTATTATGTTTTTGTGTGGAATTTGAGTACCGTCTAAAACTTTGCCTGTGACCTCATTAGACTGTATTTAACTAAGAAAACACGTCGGAGCGATTGGAGATCCGGGGATCGGATCTCAAGATCTCGGATTCCGCAAGTGTGTTATAAAAGTGATCTCGTATTCCTCCGCCAGGAATATATATATATATATATATATATATTATATCTAAGAAAGCACCAGCTGGCGCACGTTCTAAACCTAGCGACAGATGTACAGAATAAACAAGATAGCACTAGGCGCAAGTCCGTGCAAAGATACAGTCTAAAATTCAAAATGAATGCACAGCATGTGGGCGCGAAGCCTTATGCAACATACAATAATGCAAGCCCTTGTAAAATAGACAGTCTGTAATTTGGAAATGCGGGCAAATATGACGACAGTGCCTGTAGGCACAAGAGTTGTGACGGGCTCGCTCGCGGCGTTCCAAAACAACTCGCACACGGGACTTAATGCTCCCCGCGGGACAGGAACACTCGCGTTCACAACGGTAATCAGTTCAAATACACATACCTTAATACGTAGGCGGTCGGGAAGCCTGGTACAGTTGAGTTGCGACAGGCTGCAGCCTTAGGCGGCAGGTACATTCGATATTCGACGGTTATAGTGATGAGTGGGTATCCGCCATAATGGCGACGTGCGACGCGTCAGGACGCGTACAACTTGACGACGAAAATGGGCCACTTACGTTCTGCGGGATAGATCCTCGAATGTCGAGATGAAGGGGACGACCCCTTACTTACGGGAGCAGAAACTGGACTCAAGATGCACCCACGCTACGCCGGAACAATTCGGAGCTCGCACAACCACAACACCTCTCGAAGGTGAAACAATTCTCGCAGCACCCGCTGCAACACCTCGAAACGGGCAACACCAAAGGGGGCCTCCACGGCAACAATATTAATCAACAGCGGCAGGCGTCCTCGGGCACCTAAGGGGCCAAAGGACGCCGCCTGGATCATACAACCACCAAACGAACGCTTTCTGCAACGGGCTGCGATCAACTGCCTAGAGGGAAACGCTGCAACATGACACATCGGTCGCGTCCCCACGTGACTATATCTCGGCAGCCAATCGTGAGGCGATAAGATGAAACAAATAAGTGCCGGTGACAAAGACAGCCAATGGCGAGGCGCCCAATAAAACAAATAAGTGCCGGTGACGAAGAGAGCGCGAGGCCTCGCAGTCACACCAACAGCGTAAATTCTAGAAGGTTCGGAAATCCTGCGAGCGTTAACACCCGATTGTCAAAGTACCAATAAAGGGGTGCCCCGGATGACGAGAAATACTGCGCTTGAGGCCAAATATGTGCAAAATCATTATTATGGAATTAGGCGATGAAGCCAAATAAGTAACTAAAAGGGTTTAGCATACGGGCACGCTGCCCTAAAGCCTAGGTGGCTAATTAAAATACAAAATGACCTGACAAACTGCATATATATAACTACTATTAAAGAGTCATCTTCTGCTTGTAGGAGACCTACATAAAAAACCACAAGTACCCAGTGCTGCAAAGTTATACAACTTTCAATAAAACAGGCCAGAATTAACATACGTTAGAGTTAGCACATTTATCCAAAATAATATCCACCCAGAAGCAATTACCCTGAATACTCGACTTGAAGCTGTAGAAACTAAGGTCTATATTTTGCTATTTTTGTAATATATTCCTCCCTCCAAATATTTGTTTTATATATGCTGAAATACAAAACTTAATTAAACAATTTTCTTCACAATTTCTAATAGCCGTGGCTTTAGCTTCCACATTACGCTCTGGGGGCGTTTACATACAAAAACTGAGAAAAACAACAAAAAATATCCTTAGCGAGTTTACTCGATTCACTAATATTTGTGAATTTTAACATAGCAACAAACACATTCTCAGCTATAGACATATAGTTGGCATTTAAGATGATTTATAATTAACGACACATGATAGCCACCATTACCTTTTATGCAAAGTCGCCAACCATAAACCAGCACAAATTCTTTCTTTAACATAAAAATAGAAACTCCTTAAATCCCCATCTTAAAAAAATGTTCAGGACATAAAATTTTGACACAAGCGCTAATCAACTTTATATTTCAATTATACAAGCAGCTGAATGTACAAACTGTTTCCGAAATTACACAGTTCCATGATGAAATCAATCTTGTATACAAGCTATACAAGACCAAAGAACATTAATCTTATATCAACGGTCTAAAACTCATGTTAGAAAAATAATAAAGCCTTCAACAGCCTATATGGCATTGAAACACTATTCTGTAACCGTTATAAATAATAGGGTTTAAGTAATGAGATCCGGAAGTAGCTATTATATACCACGTAAAACATGAAAAACGACATGAACAAAGTATGTCAACATAACATAAGTTATGTGTCAACACACTCGCTGGTATCAACGCACCGAGCGGCTAGCAGCTGATGAGGGCGATCCGAAATAGGACCCAAACATACATCCCAATTATGGGCGAAAATGCTAAAGCAACCAAATTGAGGTGAGTAGTTTCAATGAAATGCGAGGACGAAATGCGCTGCAGTCGAAAATGTAATAAACTGGCGGGCGTATATACAAATATAATGCTCCCGAAATGTAATGGAATACGAGGGTAAAAGCAGCATCCTATACGCAAATGTGATGCAATCTAGAAAATGCCATTGAATGTATTCAAGCTCGAGCACTGTTTTGGTAATCAATTAGTAAATTGTGTAAAGTACGATTTAGACAAGTTAGGCATTAGAAATGGAGAAATAGTAGCAAGGCATAGAAGTTGGAGGCGTAGTAATATCTGTACTTCGTAAATCATATTTTTCGACTGGCAACGGGAGCCCACTGTAAGCAACCTACTTATATACAATTAGTGAACAACTCCTCATACAATATACGCTATCGACACTGTAATTGACGTATACTACCCCATTCCTTGATCTCCCTTATCATGCAAACTTGAACAGACCATGTTTAAAAACATCCACTATCGATCACAACACATTTCTGTACCATTTGATAATCGAGCCAGAAAAATACTGACCGGTTTAATCATTCTTCTCTTACCTGTACGTGTTCCTAACCCTGTTCTACTAACAGTAGATATTGACTATTTTAAATATATTCGAAAAAAGCCACCCATCCAACAGTATATAAGAACGCTACCTATGAAATTATGCCTAACCTCAACAACACAACAATGCGGTATACCAATGGTTTCAAAGAAAATAAAGCAGTAGATGCTACATTTCAATACAACGCAACATTCCAAAATTTTAACTCTGTGCTGTCAAAGAAGCCCTAAAATTCACCAATACCATTAATCTAAATAGATTTTTTTAAATTTAACGACTCCCTAAGCTCCATTCAAAGCCTACAAGGCCTGAAAAATGTATCATCCCTTCGTCACACCAGCTCGGAATAAAATAAATTGATGGATGAATCCCATAGCACTGCGACGTCGAAGGAAACGAAGCCATCAACCAAATGGCAAACCCTCTCACATGACACTCTTGACAATACATGTTTGAGTAGATATGGTATACAAGAGATGGACATATGAACAAATCAGTGGTCTCTAATATGTCAGAAAAAAAGTAGTATAAACCAATAAATCCTCTCAAATGAATTACTCGTCTGGGGCTAAAAAATACTAAGGTCTTACATGGTGTCCTGTGATAGGACATACCACATTAACACATGGCCATCTTATGCGAAAAGATTCACCACCAGATTGTAGTCAATGCAAGCAACACTACGCTAAATTTTAAAAATGTACTTTGTGACTATCCACAGTTATCAGCACTTTGAAGCCGATTCGACATAGAAAAGAACCTTAAAAAAATCTTCAATTCACAAAATCAGTTCATATCATATCTCAAGTATACGAAATTGTATTCATAAATAAATTATGAGTGCTGTCAAACCATAATGTTAGAACACACTCTGAATAATGTAATAGAAATAATATTAATTTAATATTGTTTACCTGTTTCAGAATATTAAGCCTTTGTATACTTACACAAAAGTGGGCTGGTAACTAAGTCATAACTGTATCTATACGGTAATATTCCTTTACCGTACATGGCAACCATTACCATACTGCAACCGATATACTATTAAACAAACCATTGATGTTATGAATCATGACAATCTTAGTTTTACAATCCTCGCTCTACGAGATCGGATTTCAAAACATCTGCAGCAGTTATGATACTCATAACTTTCCTAGATATATTAATAGCTATAACTAAAATAATTTAAACCGTTACTTAAACCTACTTCGAACTACGAGTATAATGTAAATTATGTTTGTTTAACATAGATGAAAACGAACTATATTGCTGTTAAACTGCTTTGTCCACAACACTCCTCTAATCCTGTTGATTGATCAAAGATATTATCATAAAGTTGCCAAGTTAAATCCACGACAAATATTATTTTTTTACTGTACAGTGTATACTGAATTGCATTCTGATGCATTCCAGGTACATAAAACAGGGCTTTTAGTCATTTTCAACAAAAAATTCAAGTGAACACTATCTAAATTGTATGTTTATAGCTCTTTTTGTGCTGCAATTAATATAGATATTTGAAAATTATAAATATTTCTTGTATAATAAACATAATTTTTTGTCGTATTCCGTTATTAAACCTTGGTAATGGAACCTCAACATTGTTCCCTGTACCTATGTTATTTACAGGTATGTTGGTGCAACCTTGCTGATGTAGAGCATCTGGAGTCCATAAAAGCTCGCCGTACAACTCATGGTCTCGAGAGAGATGCGCCCTGACCGGCATTCAATAATTTTCGGTGGAAATTAAGTTACCCAAACGGGGATGCAGGAGAGGTTGCTGCTCTCTAAATATTTGTTGAGTAGTGTTAAGCAGAGAAAAATCAATGTAATTCGTGGCGTGTTGTGCTGAAAGCTTACTTTAGCCTCAAGAAAAGATGACAATTTAGCTCTCACAATTGCATTAGAGATACCAGAACCTTTCAAACTTGCTCCGCATCTTGCAAACGGGAGAAAGATTACATTAGACATATCTTGCCGTAACTTTTCGTAAGTTAGTTTGCAACAGCGTCAGGCGTGTCGGCACTTCCAACATGGAGGCACATTCACTGTGCGCCATAATGTAATGATAAAATAAAGTTTTTCGGTACGAAGTTGCAGACATTGATAGCCAATCACGACTGGCAATGTCTTCGCCTCTGTGGTTCCCCGAGGTCTCCTTCGCAATTCCAAGCCATCTCCAATCTAACTTTACGGAGGTGCCAGCAACATGAAAATATATTTTTATATTAGGTATTAAAACTCGAGAATGGAAAAGCCATATGTTTTGTGCTTATAAGTTTTGTCGGGGATTTGACTTTTATTACTTTTACTTTTTAACGAGTTAACTTTTTTAGGTCTAACTTTTTAGTGCAGTGGCTATAATACATATAAACAAAAGCCAAACTTCCGCCTCTAAAACACCTACCTTACCAGCCAGCGTTTTCATTTCCCCAGTTTTAGCGATAACCCGATTTTCTGGCCCAATTGAAAAACTCAACTTGTTTAATCTTAACTGCAGATATAAGAGTTTTACCAATGACGTCGATTTGACTTCTTAGAAATAACATAAAAATTACAACTGTTGTATGCTGATACTTAAATAACTCATTTACATAAGTGTATATTGTATGACGCACACACTGCGTCACGACTACAAAGGCAACGGCGATTCAGCCATATATAGTAGTTAGTTAGTATTAGTTGTAGAAAGACTGATGTCAAGCAAGTAGGCCTTTTGTAGAAAGACTGATGTCAAGCAAGTAGGCCTTCATAGGCAAACGTGTAGGCATGCAAAATACGAGGTACCTCAGTCCTACTTAGAATTTTGCCAAGGCTAAGCAGTTCCAACCCTAGCAAGGAGTCCTTTACATTCTACACATCATAGTAACATGAGACCCACGCCTTTACAACACTTCCGAATGATGGCATTCTATAGAGGTTTTCATTCGCATTTTCAAAAAACCTCACCGGGATCGGGGATCGAACTCTCGACAGATCAGTAGCCAGAATGCTTAACAACTGAGCTATGGAGGCCGGCTGCGATTCAGCCATACTAGGCACAAATGAACATGGTACCCTACGCTCCACCATAAGTGCATAATATTGAAGTACATATAAATTTAGTTAACTGATAATCTTCATTAACATTATATCGAAAGTTATTTCTTATACCATTCAAGATAAGCAATGCAAAATGCTGTTCGTCGGCTATCTCTTAAAAAACAACCAAACCTTACGACTACTTGGACATAGTTGCCGGCCGGCTAGTCAGGAAAACGGCGTGCAGCTCTTTAATACTCACAAATGATTAAAAACCAAAAGGGCGACGACGAATCTCTACCAATTAACGTATCCAGGCATTCACTAAGAATTCGTAAACCAAGTAGCACATAATTTCCTGAAAGAAAAGCTCAAATCACGCACAGGTAGCAGTAAAAAAATGAAACCCACAAGGCTAGTATCACAGTATAATCACAATTCAATACTGTATGGTACAAAATACAGGTAATTAAAATATAGGCCAAAAAGTTAAGAGGCACGTCATAAAACGCATAAAATTTTGTAGTACAGCGACTTCATTTATCGCACATAAAATGAAACACAAAGTTACAAGACAATCTGGCAACGGTGTCTGCTCCGTCTGCTCTACAAAGTTCGCAGGACGAACTGTATATCCCTAGCTCACGACGAAATTTCAAACACCAAGTGGAGCTCGTAGCATCCGATTACTGGTCGCCAGCAAATGTTACATAAAGGAAAAATTTAACCTATATATGTGTTCCTTATCTGGTCCTTTTTTGTGTGCTATGAAATTTACGTAGCTGATGTTGAAGCAGACCGTGGCTAACAGGTGTTCTCTGTGTGACTATATCGGGTCAAGATCATGTCTTGGATGCTTTATGACTAATTGCAAGAAGCCAGAATGGAGCTGCACACTTGCGGCTACAAAACGAACAGCCCATAATAGAAAATGGAAAATTTAGATAGAGCCCGATGAAAGCTTCAGTCAACTTACCCTAAGGTGGCTTTGGGCAAGTGCAAGATAAGTTAGCCAGCATTGGATCCACCGATATGGCGTGGGGCAGAATTCCCTTATTAATAGGCCAGGAATGCAACGATTCGCCGACAATGCACATTGCCATTTAAAAAAAAAGCTTTGTTAGTGTTTCCCATAATTTATTTTGGGAAACCGAGTCGTATGCCTTTTTCAAATCAATAGAAGCTAAGTGTGTATCTTCTCTTACCGCCGTTCTCTTTTCTGCCATTAAGATGTCGTGAGCATAAGATTTACCTTTAATAAAGCCGCTCTATTCCTCACTAATCTAATTGTGCCTGCAGTTCACTATTTAGCATTATACAAAATAGTCTGAAAGTAGTGTCCATACTTAAACCTTTATAATTATTAAGGTCCTTTGTTGAGCCTGTTTTCTAAATAGATATTATACATGATTCCTTTCGCTGAGCTGAGTGTCTATTTTATCGTAAGCAATTATTAAGTCAGTTCTCAATCATGAGAGTAAATTTAGTACTCCATATTGGAGCAATTCAGATGATATAGCTTCTGGGCCTGGTGCTCTTCCATTTTTCATAGATTTTAAGACTGATCCAATTGCTTTTCAATTACTCTAATTATCAAATTTGTGTTTAGTTTAGCATTATCTTCAGTAGTGTGTTGCGACCTGTTCTATATTTGAAGTAATGTTTAATTCAATTCGATGTTGAAATTAAACTTACAGTGATTATTATATTATTTAAGACTTCAGACACACCATACTTGAGTGGATTGGGACCCACCTATTATACGATCAATTCTTCGACATCTTCTTCCCCATGCGTCATTTTTACAACTAGCTATCTTCCTCTCAACTTCTCTATTTAAACGTTTATATTTTTATAGTGTTTCCATTGTTCTTGCATTTATCCACTTGTGTTAAACTTTGTTATTTTCTTTAATATGGTTCCCACATTCTCTATTCCATCAGTACGGTGTTTGTTTCCATTGTTCTTTTCGATTTCACCTAACTCGTGTTTGGTCGCTTGGTTTTTCGCACGTGTTAGATTGGCATATTCCACTTGTATATCATTAGTGCTGTGACTTGCTCTCGTTCTACCTTTAATCAATCTCTGTACAGCTATTGGATGTTTTTCTATTTTTTAAGAAGAGAAATACTACTATTTTCACTGATATTACATAATGAAATAGTGATCTAAGCCACAGTTAGCGCACCTTTTTACTTTTGCTGTGTCCAGAAATTATGTAGCTTAAAATAGATGTCTCACCTACAGATGGCCTTTCCCTGGTAAATCTGTGTATAGATTGAGGATTGAACAAAGTGTTTTATATGTTTAAGTTATATTATTTACATTGTTTATTAGTCTGTCACCGTTTCCTTTATTCATCATCTCAGCGAATTGGCCAACTTCTTCACAATTTTTTTATTCCTACCCACGCATTCATGTCTCCGGCTACAATCACTTGCTGTTTTAACTTTTTGAGGGATTATTATTAATTTTTGACTTATGGCTTATTATACAAAGTTGATGTCCTCTAACTACCATTAACTTTAATGAACAAACTTATAAATAACCCTGTATTTCCTTTGCATTTGACATTAAAAAGTAACGAATGGTCTGTAATTCTTTAACACTAAAGTAGACTGATAACCCATGTGAGATTTTCTATTTCTAAATTATTGACAAGAGGGCACATCGACATTTACATCAAATGCCCCTTTCAAATATTGGATAAAGGAAGCCATGTCGCACAGGTGAAAAGCTTTCCGCTGTTATATTGACGGAGTCATTCTCAAATCTGTATTATAGAGGTAATAGAGAGAGTAATATCAATTAGGAGGGCAGCTGATTTGTTTAGAAATAACAACCTTTATTTAGAATTTTCGAGCAAATATACTACAAAATACAAGAAAATACTTTCTATACATGAAATGGCATTAAAAGAGTTATTTATTGTAAAAGTGAGGAATGGAGCATAAGAGCCACGAAAGAGTTGATAGGCAATTAATAAAATTTATAAATTACAAACAAGCTTAGCCGGACTCAGTAACTCAGTGGTTAAGCATTCTGACTACTGATTCAAAGGTCACAAGTTCGATATCTGGTACCTTTGAGGATTTTTAAACTTAAAAATCTGGTGTAATACACGCGCACAACTTCCTTTTACAGTGATCTTATAATTAGCCAAAAATTTGATTTTTAGTCCTTATTCTCGGAAAAATTATTAGTAAGACCGTGACCATAAGACCACAGCAGGCGGTGTCTAAGATACCAGACACTTCGCGTGCTTAGACCTTGTCTAAGCAAACAAAAAAACTTTGATTTAGTTGTTATGATAATAATAATAACCTATTATAATTATTTACCTGTGGCTACCCCAATTTTAGAAGGATGCTTAAAACGCCATTGTCAAACTCATGAGATGGTACCATGCTAATCGAATGCCGACGCTAAAGATAAGTTATCACAATTAATTAAAGGTGCTTAAATTTTGTGGTAAGAATAATAACAATAAAAATATCAAATAGCTTACTTAATTTTATAGTAATTAGCTTACGCCATTAAAAATATTTTTCTGACTAATCACGAAAGTATTTTCATGACTGTTTTTGTATGGACCTAGTTGTAGTTATTCTTATGCCTATGATACTCTTCCTATATCCTAAGTGTAAAATGCAATCGCTCTTTACCTTTATGCATTTTTTGCACAATTCTCTCTTGCTATAAATATTTTTCATTGCTTTAAACGTTTGCACAAGTGAAAATTAGTGTTTTACTCATAAGTAAGGTGTTCGTATTCGAACGCTTTTATCAATTCATCATCAGCGTTTAAATCTTCGGTACGCGAAAACTTGGTGACGACAAAAGTCCAAAAGATGCCCCAGACAGTGGGAGGACCATAAGGGTACAAAACGAAAGTGCCCGGCCAGTCAACTTCATTTAAGTTTAGCGACTTGTGAGTACAGTTTTACCCGGAAGATCCACTTCAAACCCAAAAGGTGGGGGGGGGGGGGGTTTAGGCCCAGCCACCTGTAGCCAGAGAAGACTTTCGACCATGCTACGGCCATATCCTGCAAAGCGCCAGAACCGACACCTGAAGCTTCGTTTTCATTCAACGAAAAGGTCACGCCGAATCGACCCGGACGTCGCCTTATCCTGCAAGGTGAGTAGCCGCCGGTACGAGACATTTCAGTCCACGGACCTGCTAGAAAAGCCTTCCAAAGCTCCAAATAACCTTCTGAATTTGAATCCTAAAACCGTTCTCCTAGCCGCAGGTTTTAGTAACAAAATATACCCCTTAAACCAACCGCTAAAGTACTCTCCCTGCAGCCGCTTTCGGTACCGAAATACGTCCTCTAAAAATAAGACCTTAAATCGACCCCACAGGCTGCTGTTTTTGATACCAGAGGATATCCTGCAACCTACCAGCTCAGGTTTTCAAAACTACACCGTTAAAATCAAACTTTCAAGCTCCAGTACAGTTCTCTATAATTACGCTGATAAGCACATTTCAAGCCTAACCACTACCGTAGCTAGTTTATTAGTTATAAAGGCACAAACTACGTAGACAGATTACTACACTTCCACACCCGAAAAGTGATGCAAGAAATGCGACACTTAATTTTTCTAAAGTATTCTGAATCTAACAATCGCAGCAATCTACTGGCTACTAGCTATCCCAAAGGTACTTTTATGCAAAAAGGCAATTAAAAATACAGATATTAGGTCAGAATACTGTTCGTCATAATACAGACATCCCTATTTATCCTTTTGACGCCATCAAAGATACCTACTTACCACAACGATATCTACAAGGTCTAGGTCTAGGCATGCAGAGTACCAGGTACCTTAATCCAGCTTAGAATTTTGCCGAGACTAAGGAGTTCCAACCCTAGCAAGGAATTTTTTACATGCTACACATCATATTAACATGAGACCCACGGCTTTACATCACTTCAGAATGATGGCATTCTGTAGAGGTTTTCATCGGCATTTTTAATTTTTTTATAAACCTCACCGGGAATCGAACTCTCGATCTGTATATCAGTAGCCAGAATGCTTACTATTAAGCTATAGAGTGTGGTGTATGTAAGTAAATCCCATTTTGCCCATTTTTTCCGCAAGTTATGAGGAAATACAAATATAATGCAAAATCTAGTTTACTTTCTTTTAATAAAATTCAGGAAAGATAATATTCCTATAGAGTAAAATATTAGACATTTTATGTTTTAAAGCAGTATTTTTTTAAACTTTGTATTTTTTTAATTATATAAATAGGAATTCAAACGTTCAATTTCTTACTCTTGACCATACAGAATAACCAAAGACCCTCGTCCAGCAGTATTTCCGTGTATTTTTATATATTTGTGTTAGCCATACTAATATACCATACCAAAGATAGTAAAATAGTATAATAAATTATACAAAGCTTTCTTCTATATGATTGTATAACTAGGAGTGAACTAATAATAGAAACCAACCACTACTTGTCTCTTGATGCCATTGGAACTACCACGATTATAACGCCACCAGTCGTGGTATTTCAGGAATTAAGTAAACATTTGCGCTGAAAAATGGAATCGCTTTAACTTGAATGCTTTCAGAACCTGAAATTAAACCTTGATGCACTTAAACCTACATTTCACATCCTTTTACCTTTTGTAGTCATTTGGAACTTTATGCCAACACAACACCTCTCGGAGCATAACAAAAAGAGCGTTTCGTGGTAACATATTACTATGCTTAAAAGGAGCTGGCGTAAAATATTATAACGAATGCAGATGTAATCTTAGGGGAGGAGCTGAATGCGCTTCCTTAATGGTGTGCAACGATGCCTTAGTTAAACATTGCTTATTGCAGACCCCAAGGGACCATTCAGCCCGAAGTTGCAAACTGAAGGCAATTCGCAAAACACGTTAACATAGCGGGACTACAATCTCAAACTACTCTGCCACAAATGCAATATACATATTTTAGAGGAGTGTGTAGGAGTTTATACCTAAATAATCAACAACTGCATATTAATATGTTGGAGTAATGGCTTCTGCATCTTTAAGCCTTCAACGTTCAATAGAATTATTAAAATTCCATTATTCGACGCGAAACGAGATTTACAGCAATTCAATACTTGCTGTTCGAAATTATTTCGTTGATCAGTTTAAAGGTTTGCTGCTGACAATGTGAAAGCCGATTGTAGGTATGTGTCAAATCGTATTTGGAGACATAGTTTTATAACTAACCATTCGCTGTTAGATAATTCCAACGCCCCCTGGCATCGCTTATATTGCAGCTTAATGTTTTAATGCAACATCATTACTGCTGACTAAGTTCAAGACAGCTTACGTACTAACTCGTTTCAGCTTTCAGTACTAAGCTTCTCCTCTTTGCCTCCAGCTTCTCTGTTCATGTAAACTTCTTCTGCTCAGTGTAATCCATTTTTTTCAGTCTCTGAGTGATCTGCTTTATCTACAGTCTAGAATTTTTCTCTTCTTAGAACTATTAAAGGCCACAATTAGAATATAATGAAGCTGCTAACGTAATTGATTAATGATTTTCTAAGAAAATACTGAAGCGGTCGTTCACCACTTTCAATAGTTTCACACTACTACTTGACAATTATAGATTATTATTAAATTATGTTCTCTTTAAAATGTATCAAAGTGAAAAAAAGGAAAAATTTCAAAAGACAAGTTGTCAGGACAATTTTAAATTGTACAAACGTACGGCTAATTAGAATATTTTTTAAGTTACGACCCAGCGTGTATATGGGTTTTTCGTGAATTTAAGTATATCAAATTTTGAGCCAGCATTCAGTGTCTTTATAGCGTACGCAGTTGTCTCATCGGCTTGCCGCCTTCGAATCTGAAAGGCACTTATTTTGTATCTTTGCTTATATTCGTTGCAACGCTAGGTTCCAAATTATCGATCCGTCTACGACTTGCTTTTAGGCGTGCTTCTGGCATGAATTTACAAACGACGGCCATGGGTGCGAGAGAGAGGGCCAGCCACAGCTCGGCAGCCCCGAGACCTATTATTTATCGCGCTTTCTGACTGCATTTTCGAGTCTGGCTGGCGCGTTTTTGAAAGTCGGTTGGCATCCGACCTCCAAAAAGTTTTGGCGCGTGGTGTTTCCCGCCGCCTTCCGCGGCCTCGTGTCGTGGGAACGGGCGACCCCCGTTTGCTTTGTTTCGTGCAGTGAATCTCCCGACTAGTGAGTTCCCGTTATTTTGAGTGTGTTCCCAGACTTCGAGCGAGTCGGTCACAGGACTGTGTGTGTGAAGGTTGTTTGTGCGCTTGTCCCGTCGAAGTCCAGGTGCTTCTTCGTCTTAGTAAATGAGCTCTGGGCCGGTGAGGCTGTTTCGGAACGACGCGACGAGTAGCGGAGTCCTGTGAAAATTGAACTAAAGCCATAAAACGTATTTACACACGTAATACATACAAGCCCGCAACAAACAAAATAACAAATAGTTTGAAGTATTAAACACTTGCAACACCATATGATATATTTCAAAATATTTTTTGATAAAATACAATATATACCTAGTTCCGGGTGGTGTAGCTTAAACAAGCGTCCATATTCGATCAGTAGAGTTAAGCAACGCTCTTTCTGGTCAGAACTTGGATGGGAGTTCCACGGCTGCATTTCTCGGCGCCTCGTCGTACGGCTGCCACGGAAATAGTTGGTCCCGGATGTCATAATAACATCAGGACAGTCGTTAGTGGGGTTGGAAGTCCCCATAAAATGTACAGCGACGCCTAGAATTAGCATAACCTCTCTTGGCTGAGTACCAAAATAAATTAAATTAAATTAAATGGCTGAATGTGCTTATCGTAAAATTCGTTTGTGTTGGATATGGTCATTATGCCTTGGATATGGTTCGTTATAGGTTCGATGCGGTTATTAACGCATTATGCCTTCTATACGGCAGATTTAGATAAAATTTTATAAACTTCAACTATTACATTGATTAATACCTATGTGTAAAGTGTAAACTTTAAAGATGAGATTGCAGAACATTACTTTTCCTATTCGCTAATAGAAAGTCGGCTTTTTTATATCATTTGGAGGCATAGAAAATGTTAGATTTTATTCATGTAAGGATTGTTGCTGTGGAAATGCTACTGTAAACACTTTCTCTGCTTCGTTTAAAATGGAGGCACAAAAAGTAAAACTTTCTGTTCATCCTTAACAAAACAAGCTTACTTATGACAACTAGATTAAGCGTTACCTGTTTCGGATTATTTTTTAAGTACTAAATTATATACTGTTAAACAGTTTTTAAACTTATTTAATTAAACTCGTAGAAAAATCATGTGTATAATGTGCATAGAAAGTTATTTGCTGATCTCGTGCTCTTGCAACTTTCTATGGTCGGAAAAGATCACTCGCTGCAGTAAATTCTTGTTTCTATTCTTATTATACAAATACCTAACTATTTTCTACGACAGCTTTGAGTCTTTTTGCGCTGTTGTTTGTCGACAGCAAGTTGACACCTTCTGATAAATAAGCAGGTGCGTCACTTTTCCGCTCGTCTTTAATGGCAACAAGCGGAAAAAGATTATTTCTGCTCGCATAAAGAAAACTAGATACTGATGCATAGCCACTAGGTACAGAAGCTATAGATGTGCTCACGCTGCAATTTGCTACGGCGATCACAACGTATCTCTCTTCGCTCTTAACACAATTTACTCTATTAACGTATGTAACATAAGTTTTGAGACAAATTTCGTAACTAATTTTCATAACTTCGAAAAGATTCAGTCTAGTTACCATTGCCTGGATTTTATTCAAGTAGGCCTTGTTATCATAAATATTGACAGTTGTTGTCGAAAAACTCTTTTGACATGGCATACAAAATCGAAATCCGAAAAAGCATCTATAATTTAGTTGGCCGAATGCGAAATGCGGATATTGTGAACATGTTTCAAGGACCTAATATCTCCCGTGCAACTATTTACCGAACAATAAAGGTATGTGAGGAAGGAATACCTTGTCTGAATCTACCAAAAAGCGGAAG
Organism: Agriotes lineatus; assembly: GCA_940337035.1. Lineage (NCBI taxonomy): Eukaryota > Metazoa > Arthropoda > Insecta > Coleoptera > Elateridae > Agriotes > Agriotes lineatus. The sequence goes on from OW679196.1 coordinate 67,122,640, forward strand.
GCCTCGGCTTTTGAGTGATGTCAGAGCAGGTAGACTGAGAGAAAGTGCAAAAGAAAAAATTGGTGCATCTACACGAAGATTGGGAAAGCGCTATCGAGTTTCACACATGACTGCTCATCGGGAAATTAAGAGAGGTGGAATGTCATTTAGAAAAAGAAGAAAATGCCCGAAATACACAATTATGCAGTTGCAACGAATTCCTCGGTGTTGCCGAGCACTAAGGCTTCAACACTTTGCAAACAACCGAATCATCGTTTTGGACTATGAAAAATATTTTACATTATCTAACTCTGAAATAATAGTGGAGTAGCTCTGGCGAAAAAAAAAACCGAAAAACGAACTCTCTGTTCAAAAATGTTTGTTTGTGATTTTATAGAGTCGGCGTCCCTTTTTCAGATGATCACTATGGGAAGACTACCGGAGGTGTGAAGGGGGGGGGGGGGAAATTGCCGTTCAAAGATATGGGGAAGCGGGTTTTTAGCGAATAACTCGCTGAGTTTTATCCCGATCGGAACAGTTTGTATGAGATGAAATAAAGGGCTCGCAAATACAAACAAAATGAACTTTGGTTGGTCGAAATCGGTCCAGCGGTTCGCGAGATATTGCGTTTTGAAGGTCGAAAAACTGCGCCCGGAATTTCGCCACGACGGGAACCCTCCGCGGGCCGTGTTCGCGTTTTTCGCAGGGAAGATATTGACCTAGCGTCTTTATATTTTTTCCCCTGGTAGGTAATCACCATCAAAATAGTTTGTCCAAATTTCAAGTCACTAGGTCAATTAGGAAGGGAGGGGCACGGAAAACAATAAAAAAAATTTGATCGGGGCGAACTTTTTTATTTATTGGCCGATCCGGGTCATCCAAACTGGAAAATCTTTGCTAATTTTTTCCCTACAAGATGAGTTGGGGGTGACCAAGATTTTCGCGAAAATGGGGAAATGGCGGGCAATTTTCCGATTTAAAAAACCTTATTTCTTTATTTTCGCGATGAAAGAGTGGAGCAGGAGACACCAGATTGAATTTTTTTCCCTTAAAAATAAGCCCTGTAAGAACCCGGTAAGACAATTATTAAGGGAGGAAGAGAGGTGAACGCGTTTTACCCTCTAGAAGGGCAAGGGATAGGGCTAGCGACTTTGGGCAGGGCTCATTCTCAAGGGTAATAAATTCCCTTTCATGGTTTTTTTATCGCGAAGCGCTATCTTGATCAGGGGCTACACGCGCGCGTGATATGTTTATCACGGCGAGCGCGAGATGCCGGCGGCAGAGCCTAGCGCTCCCTCTCCTCTTTCTACTCTCTTACAAATCCATATTCACGCTCATCTCGTCTGTGTGTACCGGTGAGCGGGAACTCCTGATAAACACATCACGTGTGCGTGCAGCCCCTGATTAAGATAGCGCTTCGCGATAAAAAACCATGAAAGGGAATTGATTACGCTTGAGAATGAGCCCTGCCTATCCCTTGCCCTTCTACAGGACAAAACGCGTCCACCTCTCTCCCTCCCTTAATAATTATCCTACCGGATTCTTAGGTAGCTCATTTTCAAGAAAAAAAAATTCAATCCAGTGACAGAAAAAAATTGTCTCCTACTCCACTCCTTCATCGCGAAAATGAAGAAATAAGGTTTTCTAAATCGGAAAATTGCCAGCCATTTCCCCATTTTCCAGAAAATCTTGGTCGCCCCCGACTCATCTTGTAGCAAAAAAATTAACGAAGATTTTTCAGTTTGGATTACCCGGATCGGCCAATAAATAAAAAAGTTCGCCCCGATCAAAGTGTTTTTATTATTTTCCTTCCCCCTCCCCTCCTAATTGACCTAGCGACTTTAAATTTGGACAAACTATTTTGATTGTGATTACCTAACAGGGAAAGAATATAAAGTCACTAGGTCAATATCTTCCCCGCGAAAAACGCGAACACGGCGCTCGGAAGGTTCCCGCCGCGGCGAAATTCCGGGCGCAGTTTTTCGACCTTCAAAACGCAATATCTCGCGAACCGCTGGACCGATTTCGACCAGCTAAAGTTAATTTTGTTGGTATTTGCAAGTCCTTTATTTCATCTCCGATAAACTGTTCCGATCGGGATGAAACTCAGCGAGTTATTCGCAAAAAACCCGTTTCCCTATATCTTTGAACGGTAATTTTCCCCCCCTTCGCACCTCCGGTAGTCTTCCCATAGTGATCGTCTGAAAGAGGGACCCCGACTCTATGAAATCACAAACAAAAATTTTCAAAACGAGAGAGTTCGTTTCCAAACCCAGATCTACTCCGCTATAAAGGGGAATGATGGATTCTATACTGAAGATTTCAATGCAGCTCCGGATAATGTAAGATTTAAAAGAAAAGCTAAATTTGAAGATAAAATTCTGGTGTGGTGCGCCATTTCTCAGGCAGGTGCATCGCAGCCATATGTAGGACATGTTAGAGGAGAAGCCATCACTGCAGGTCTTTATATACAAAGATGTTTGCCTAAATTGTTACAGTTTATAAACGCTCATCACAATAATGACCAAATCATGTTCTGGCCTGATCTAGCATCTTGTCACTATGCCAGGCAAACTAGAGATTGGTTGGAAACCAATAATGTTCCATTTGTACCCAGAGAAGACAATCCACCTAATGCTCCCCAAGCCCGTCCCATTGAAGAATTTTGGGCTTTATTAAGCAGAAAAGTTTATGATAACGGATGGGAGGCAGAAAATGAAGAACAATTAAGAAGGAGAATTTCCCAAAAGATTCGGGAAATCGATGTTGCTACCATCCAATCTCTTATGAGACACTTGAGAACAAAAATACGACGGATTGAAGATCATGGGCCGCTAGCTGCATTATAATATATTCTTATTGTTAAGAAATTATGTTAATCGTTAACCGTTTACATAGTTTAAGTAAAGTTGAAAATTTGAACAAATAGTGTTAATTTTATTTTTGTCTCAAAACTTATGTTACATACGTTATGATTATGTATGCAGCTTCCTTGAATACTGCTCGTAACTATGAAATTTATATTTGCCGTATTAAAAAAGTCTTCTGTGACAATTACAAAAGTTCACTATCAATACGCAGCAGCATTATTACCATTTTTGTTATTAATATTGCAAATAGCTCCACAGATTTCCAAAAACTATTCAACGAAGTACCTACATCTGCATCTACTTCCAGTGTACGGTGTCGCGAGACGTCTAAAGTCGGAGTAACTGACAATCCTTTCAGTTAGAATACACTTGGACACGAAGACTAAAGCTACTTTTGCGAGATTAATAAGAACACTTAAATACAAATACTTGCATTTATTTTTCTGCCGTTTACAGAACACTTAAGTTTAATACCGTTGCTTCTTAACTTTACTTATTAACTAACTAAATTCTAAGTCCAGTTTGACCAAGAAAACTCGGTAGGCGTTTACAAATTTCCAAATAAGCCTATCAGAGCAGGTCTAAATTTTGGACTTTTGGCACGTACATACGGACGTGACAGTTTATAATAGTTTCATTAATTTGAGCAATTTGAAGCTTCCACACGCTGAAGTGTGTCAAGCTCGACTCCTCGCAAATTATCGCTAATAAAGTTTTACAATTCTACTAAAAGAATTGGTTCCCGCCGGCACGTAATTTTTATGATCGGGTTGCAACAGTTGCACTTTTCACCACGTACTGGCCATATACCTTCAGCCAATATTTCGGTTTACGAAATAAACTCTGCATAAATTTACTCTAATCTATTCGTGAGATAGGAATATCTTCAGCTTCTCAGAGAAAAGCACGTTTCTAAACATCGGCTAAACATTCACTTTATGATACAAATGGCTTACAGCTAACTAAAGTACAGTCTATTCCTACAACCGCGTATAGTTCATTTCATTAAAGAATGCAAATCGTAACAACGGACTCCCTCTTTCTGTGTCTCTCGCTCTCTGTCTGTCTCTCTCTCTCTCTCTCTCTCTCTCTCTCTCTCTCTCTCTCTCTCTTCTCTCTCTTAGGCCTATGGTTCCTAAGTGGAACAAAGGGCGTCTAATAACGTTTCCATGGCTGCGTTAAGTACAAGGTCGCCGGCCTTGCACCTCTTATACCGTTATTCTTCTTTCACAGTACTAAATTTGTTACATGCGTACTACACTCTTTAGAGTTTGTTTATATTTGCATTTATGAAATTTTTCCAGCTTGATTTGTTTCGAGCAGTAGCTTTTTTTTCGTTCCATGATTTTCCTAGATCCTTCATTTGCTTCGCTATGGACCTTCTCCAATTGTTGGCCGGTCTCCCTGGATTCCTGCTTTCCTTAATATTGTACTCTATTGCTGGTTCGGTAATGTCACAATGGTTTCCGTAGGGTGTGTCCGATCAATTGTCACTTCCTTTTATTTATAGTGTATTTAATTTGTTCTTGTTTCGTAAGTGTCCACAAATCGACATTTGTTATGAAACTGGGCTAATAAATCTTCACGAATCTCCTTACGCACTTGTTAGAAAAAAATTGAATTTTGCGTACTTGTCCATTTAGGGTCCACGATTCACCACCATACAGTAACACACTTTTCACATTTGTATTAAATATCCTTAATTTAGTTTGGGTGCTCATATGATTCGATATCCATACATTCCTTAACATGTTGAAAGCAGACTGCGCCTTGTTGATCATTCTTGTAATATCTTTTTGAGACCCGTTTTCTTTCGAAACTAAACTGCCTAAATATATGAATTGCTCGACATTATGTATGATTTGATTCCCAATTTCTGTAATGGTTTTTTTTCTTTTATTTATACTAAGGAGTTTTGTCTTATTGTAGTTTATTTTCAGTCCTATTCCTTCAGCTGTTGTTTGCAGAAGTTTGATTTTGTTATGTATATGTTACAGTTTTTCGTTTATTAGACATACATCATCAGCAAATTCTACTGTCCAAACCTCCTCGTCAGGCCATTTTTATTTTTCATTATTTTCTTCATTAACCAGTCAGTTACAATTAGGAACAGTATTGGAGACAGTATGCAGCCTTGTCTGACTCCTGTTTCTACGGCGAGTTTATCTGTTATTATTCGATTATGCAGTATTCTAGCCCCACAATCCCTATAGAGCAATTTAATAATTCGTATTATCTTATGTGGTAGTCCAATCTTCTAGTAATTTCCACATCTGCAACCTTATTATCCTGTCGAATGCCCCCTCGAAGTCTACAAAAAGAACATGAAGTTCTTTGTTCCATTCGATGCTTTCCTCAGCAATGATTCTAAGTTTGCAAATTTGATCAGTACATAAACAACGAAATCTAAGTCCTGCTTGGTTTGGTCTCCGATGTATGTCCACTTCTTCTTTCATTCTTTCTAGAATTATTCGTGTTAATATTTTACTAGTTGAATTAAGCAGGGTTATCGGCCTCCAGTTTCCGCATACTGTTTTATCCTCTTTCTTCGCAAGTTTTACATTAATCCTTCATTCCATTCTTATGGAATTTGTTCTTCGTTCCAAATTGTCTTTAATAAACAGTGTAGTATTTTTGTAGTTACTTATTCGCCCGCTCTTATTACCTCTCCAAGTATACCATCCAGCCAGGCAGCTTTGTCATTCTTCAAAAATCTAATGGCGTTTCTTATTTCTTCTTTCGTGACTTTAAGTACTTTTTACTCTATATCATTGTTTCCTCTATCTTATATTGCTATTTCTTGGTTTTTGTAGATCTCTTGGAAGTATTCTATCCATCGGTTTATCATTCTTAATCAGTTTTCCGTTTTTATCTCTCACTTTGGTCGTTGCCATGATTTTTCTGTCTGACATCTTGCTAGTTATATCATATAAGGTTTTCATATTATTAAGCCTTGCTGCCTGCTCTTCCTTTTTTAGCTTCCTGAAAAATTATTTTATCCTTTCTTGCACTTGTTTTAATTTATTTATCTATTTACCAGTATGCTACCTCTAGATCTTTCTTATCCTTTTCCTGCTGTCAATATCTTTTGCTTAATAGTTTTTTTTTCTTCTATTTTGTTCTAAGTATCGTTCGACATCCATTCCTTTTCTCCTCCCTTATAGACATTTACTGTTTCTACCGTTGATTTTACCAGAATGACCTTGTACATTTCCCATAATCTGTCGACTGAAAGTTTGTTTAACCCTTGTATGTTTTTTGACACCGTTTTCTTCAGTCATCTTCTCTACGCCATTTCGTATTATATTTTATACTTTTTAGTTTTTTATTCTCGTTTTTCTTTAACTTGATGCGAAGTTTTTCTTTCTAGTACATGGTTTGAACCACTATCTGATCCTCTCATAGCCCCTGCATCCAGAAGACAGTTCCGAAATTTCCTATCGCTGGCTAGGTGATCTATCTGGTTCATGTATTTACCTCCAAGAGAGATCCATTTTACTTTATGTATTCTTTTCTGGGTAAAAAGACTGCCACCTATGATTAAATTGTTGGTTGCACAAAAGTTTACAAACATTTCTTCGTTTTCATGTATATCTCCAACTCCCTCCTTCTCCATTATTTCTTCTCTCCCAGCATTATCATCTCTTGTTTTTACATTTCTATCACCCGTTATAGTTATTAACGACATAAGGCCGTTAGTAAGCATATAACAAACGAGGATAAATTTGTGGCCAAGGCCGTCAGGCCGAAGATAATGAATTTATCCGAGTTAGTTAGATGCGATAACTGTCGTATGTCATTGAATATTTTTACAAAAATTTAAAGTTTGGGTCAACTTAAATGAAAAAGTTAAATAGTAGTAGTAACGGGTGTTAGAAGACCCGTGTTATCAGAGTCACCTATGGAAAAAAATACGTTTGGCAACACCGAAATGTATTGTTGGTGACACTGGAAGTCTATGTCAAATTCGATGTTAGCATGTTAGGTTTTGCGTCAGTTTTGACACAGACTGATGCAAAACCTAACCTGCTAACCTCGAATTTGACATATACGTACAGTGTCATTAACTATACATTTCAGTATTGTCAATGTTAAAATGTTACTGTTCTGTTATTTCTTAACGACCTAGGCTGTTAAATGTATAACAGCCATGGTTGTTATGGGGGACTTTTCAGTCAGGTTGGCAGAAAAGGTCTGTTTGTCTCTTTTATATTTCTTTCTTATGTTGTCACAAATTTTTGTAATTCTTCGTAAAAATTGTCTTTCTGTCCTTTTGTGGCAGTATTTGTTGGTGTGTCAATCATTACAATGAGCAAATTAAAAAACCTTGAGTTGAACCTTGCAATCATGATCCTTTCAGAAATTCCTTGCTATTCTACAAGAGCTTTTTTTGCTTCCTTGTCCATCATTAGAGCAACACCCTCTTCATGATTTGCATTTTCTCCTATTTTGCCGGAGTAGATTATTGTTGTGTCCTTCATTAATTTTTACTACCCGCAACCTGTCCATCTAGTTTCGAAAAGACCCAGTATTCTAATCTGATATAATTTTATTTACTACTTGGTTTGTTTTACTGATTTCGTACATAGTTCGTACATTCAAACAGCCTAAATATTGCACGGCTCGGATATCCAATTCGCCTCCCTCTGATAGTTTATTTTTAATTCTTCGTGGTTTCTTTTTATAATCGTTTTGCCGTGTTTCTTTGCTGTTGTCAACAAAATGTTCGTCCAGGCAATATGTAGTTAGTTTTAATTTTGTTTTTATGTTCTTCCCTTCTGTGTTTCCTTTTATTTCTGGAGAACGCTCGCTTACGGTTCTTCCTTTTTTCTTTCCTTTACCGGCGGTTCCTGTTTCCTGTATACCATGGCCTAAAGTTTTTTTTTTAATCAGTGTCAGCATCTGCGGTTAGTTGCTCTACTGTAAAGCTCTCCCATTTACAATTAACCTATTATATGAGACATATGCTATATTTGCTGATTCCCTAGCAATTTTCATATCGGCGATGCAGAGCTGTTACTCAACTTGTTTTTACATAAACTAATCCCTGTGAGTTGTATATCAGGTAAAGCAAATAACCTGTCAATCACTTGTACTCCTCAGGTAGTCAGGTTAGGGATTGTCCTTTGGGTTGCCCGAATTTCGAATATCTCCTCCATGAAATACTGAATCTACGATTTTGCGTTATGTTTGCTCACGATACTAATTGTAAACAATTATTTAATAAAAATTTCTCATCGCCAATTTATTCTAAATTTCAATCAAACTTGGAGACAAAATTTTGAAATTGTTGGCGTAATTTTGTTGTATCAACAAAACATTAAAAGATAATTAATCTAAATTTACGGTTATCTAATAAATACAGGAAAAAAAATCATCTGGAAAGACCAATTATATTGGAATTACCAACATAATAATGCAAAGAGAATTTTTCTAAATTAATTCCTATTCTTGTAATCGTGAACAATAGTTTAGCAATTTTGTGCTCTGATTCACAGTTCGCCGCGACTGTCCTAAGAAGCCTTAAAATAAGTAAGAAGTGTGTATGGACTTATGGTCCCCGATCTTTTATTATAAAGATACAAAACATTTTGTTTTTTCAGTAACACTACACAGCAGTAATTTACCTTTGTAAATAGATGGTACGATTAAATTAAATTTCCAAACTGACCTTCCTGCATCCACGCTTCTGCTCAGAATTCGTATAAAAATATTTTGAATCATATCCACTACATCATCCCTTGTGTTCGGTATTCCTGCATATACTAAATGTTTAAAACGTCGCCAAATGTAAAAGTCCAAATAGTTCAGATCCGAAGATCTCGGTTGTCAAGATAGACCTGCTCTTCGAATCCATCGTTGAGCATAGTTGCTATCAAGAAATGGTCTTGCAGCTAATGAAAAATGTGCAGGTGCCCAATCGTACGTAAACTAATAATCACGTCGTATTACGGGTACCACACTGTCTATAATATCGGATAACGCCCGGGCCAAGCTTGCATTGCTAGATTTCGTTGTTACTGCAAGAAATAAATTGTTTTGTATCTTTATAACAAGAAATCGGAGAACCAAAGCCCATTCAAATGTTTTCGCTTATTTTGAGTTCCTGAATATATTTTCAAATTTACGAAATACCTTTGCTAAGCACCCTGTATATAGTTCATCTAGAATGTACCCGAAATTATAATTTTTATATACTGAGGGATGACAATTTCAGCAAGACAACGTAAAATGTCGTAAATCTACGCATTCAAGAGCTTGGCTGCTAGAACAGCAAACTGAAACAATTTCTTGGCCAGCAGCTTCACCAGATCTTACTTCTATACAAAATTCATGGGGAACGATGAAAACTGAAGTCGAAGGAATAGCGCCACCAAATAAAATAAAATTATGATAGTCAGTGTTACAACCATGGGACACCAATACTGCTCAGTATGCTGTTAACTTGCTTTCGGATTTGCTTGGACTCGAATGATATGTATTCAACGAAACTGATATTGCGCAAGCAAAAAACAAGAACTGTTTTTATTTAACCTTATTGCTTAATTAATAAAAAATAAGTAGTAAATTGTAACTATGCTTTTTTCAGAATATTTTCTGGACGGATTATAGTTGATATGTTGGCAGTTGCCGTGTCATTATTGATGTCGAAGAACTCAAAGTTTCACCCACTTTCGCAAGGGGCTTCATTAGAAGGAAGAGCAAAAAACACGGTAACTCAACATGTAAACCACGCCAGAGGTGAAACTCTTCTGGGGTGATTACCGTGCTCGTTTGCTCTTCCTCCTGATAAAGACCCTTACGAAAGTGGGAGAAACGTTGAGTTCCTCGACCTCAATAATGACACGCTCCAATCCCGGAAGCCGTTTGTTACCTGAGCGGTGATATTCAATCGTTGATCCGTTTCCTAGTTTGAGCAATTTTATCTATAGTAGCAGAGACTGTCTTTCGATATGTTTATAAACGATTAAAATGAGAAGTCGCATGTGCAAACATGTTTGCCATTTGAGGGAAATTCTGGACAACTTGTGATTGTTCACATATCGTTCGCTTTACAAAAGAACTATGCACTAAGCTTTCAGAAATTACAATTTCGAAATCGTGTGGTTCTTATATTATCTTAAATAATTTCTCTACATAAATGAAATCGCTTTCGAATCGTTACCGACTTTTACCACACAACGGGCATGGAATTAATTGATGGGTAGCTCCACTGAATTACTTATTCTAACCTGCAGTTTACAGTTTTGAAATTGCAGTGCGCTTACTCAAATCTAACAACGTTCATTTTTTGTCCGAGGCACCCGTTAATCAAACCTTCTTACTTCAATTTATCGGAAAATCGCATTACTAATAAATTCATGTTTTAATCGGCTTCTGTGTGCGAACGCAATTCATCAGACTTGTATAATGTCACACGTGACTTATAGTTTCAATCCAACCAAAAATTTAATCCCTTGGGAAGATGTTAATGTAGCGTGTAAAGCACCGTACTATAATATAAAGCAAACTTTAATAAGCCTATTCATTATGATTTTTTCAAAGCTGAATAGTGAAAAACGTGTCCAATAGCTATTCATTAACGTAAATCAATGCCTGGCTAAAATGACTTAGGGAACTCTATTACCTGTATTGATTACTGTTACAGCCACTCACATAGAAATGATACCTTTGACCTGTTACGCATCCAATGTTGTGTTACGTTCAAATAGGTATAAAGTATACTATTTGTTCCTTACTTGCTGTTCAACTATAATTATTTTCCTTAAAGATATATGTTTCTCACTCATTCTTCAGATGTGAACGTGATATTTTCGTCCGTTTGAATATTAGGCATGAAAAGCCGCCCAAAGGAATTGGGCCTTACCAGCGAATTCCTGTCTTTTCATTACCGACCCTGTAAAACAATTTGCAGTGGATTGCTTCGTTTACTCGAACATTTTGTAAAAGGGCCTTGTATGAGAGCAGACGTGGATTATCTAATTCGCCTATGAACACTTATGGCTTTTTAGTCTTAAGATTAGATTTTAAGCTGCATAGAACTTTTACGTGGACACTTGTGGTCGCGGATATGGACAAACCAACATTGATACGTATTTCGGAGTTTCCACTTAAGAGTTTTGGTTTCCTGACCATGTCCATGAGACAGTCATGTCATACTTACTACATAGCTTACTACAATTTAAAATGCAAAGCGTTTATCGTTTATATGATCGTGATCCACAAAACTGATCAGCCCAGGAATAATGATTTACTGCAGCTATATGCAGTCGAGAAATGGAAATGGTTCCACAGCAATAGAATTTTGGGCTTATAATAGATCCGAACATATAACGTAGTTTTGTATTTAAGCAACTGGTGAATCCCCCCATTCTAAGACACGGAATCCAATCAGCCTGTTCAGGAGATGTACTTAGCAGTTCTCCACAGTCAGGTACTTGGCGTTCATCTTCTCTGTAATACCTATTCAGCCTGAATTTGTGCACTATAAAACCCTCCGTGAAAGTTACTTTACAGTAAAATGAAAACTACAAAAAATACAGAAATTACTTAAGCGGTTGCCTATGCCTTATACTCATACCAGCTCACAATGAAACCAGCTATTCTACATTTACAGATTAATTTAACGTCAACAGTTCTCCAAGTTACGTCACTGTATACATACTCTAATTCTGAATTTATTATTTACCCACCAGCAAGTGTCGCTCTACTTATTTAACGCAAAACGTGATTTAGTATTAAAGCGTCTTACTTCACAGCTTTCTGCGTGTACGTAATGACGCATAGTCAATACGAAATCTATCGTACTTGTTATCTACGCACTGCTGTTACATATAATTAAAACTAAAAGGTCTACTTGGTTGTACTCGATTGTAGTCTACATGAACTATAAGGGATCCTGCTTAGCACCCGAAGAGAGATGGAACTGGCTCGTGGAGGACGTCCACGTCCTCATTTACGGCAACTGAATGACGATGAAATAACCATATTCTCGTATGCATTGTAATAAGGATATAGAGTTTAAGGATAGTCAATATCCAAATGTGAGTCAGAGAATGGCGAGAATATTTACGACAACAACCCGCTACTTCAAAAATACGATGAGGAAGCAAACGTCAAATCCGGTATCAACCGTAATCGGGATAACACCCTAATTAGCTATGTTTCTATTGCATACCCCTATTTATTACGACACCCTTCAACATGGGCAATAGCACGTTCCATTTTACGTTTATAAGTTTCAGTTTGCGTAATTCGGCTCGACTTTTCACATATTCATCCATGTAGGTACCCGAAGACTCAATTTTTGTTTGGAATTTGTAAAAGATCTGCTCGTAGCTTCGCAATGCGAACAAGACTCTTACAGCTACTTTGAGAGGTTGCTTTATAGATCAAAGGACTATAGTCATGATGAATTTGTTAATCCAGCTATGTGCGTATTTAGAAAACCCACTTTCTTGGGTACGTCTTTCCTGTAATACGATACCGCCTAAAACCATCAAACAATAGTAGCTCTTTCTAGGAGCGATAAATTTCTATTGTCGATTTATTCCGAACGTCTTAGAACTCTTGACATCATTGACCAACCTCCTGCAACGTCGCAAGGTGAACGACAAGTCGCAAATTTATTGACATAATTCGGAAGCCGTAGGCCGATTTGTTGCAGAAGATGTGGACTACGCTACCGATAATCGGCGAATTAGAAGAATCATGCAGCTGCTTACTGTAGTTTCCGGTACCAAAAAGCGACCCGGAAGTATCATTCAAGCCTATACGTTCAGAAGGGGTCCTTCTAAGGGGTCTTAAGTATCTTGGATCGGCAAAGGCTCGTTTAGCAGAGTTGAGCTGGGCTGGCCGTCAAACCGGCTAGCTTTACTGAAAGAAACGGGGCTTCAGGTGTCGGCTCTGACTGCAGGTCGTTTGGCAGAAGAAAGCAGAACCGATGGCGACTTTGGACTGAAAGAACTCGACTAAAAAATTTGCTATGGCTGCAGGGCGCCGAGTCTTAAACCCTCCTGAGCCAGGGCTACTGGATCCTTCGGGTGGAGTTGGATGCAACTGCCTTCAACTCGCCGAACATTGTCTTTTTATACCTGTAAGGGCCTATTTCTGCTTGGATCTTTTCCTAGAAAAATTCAAGTGGGAAAACCTCTGTCCTAATCATAAATTTCCCATGCACCTGAGGTGACACGTTAATTGTGATGACGGCGTTAAATGTTAATTATATTTAAATTGAGTTTTTATAGTCGCTAACGTTAGATATCTACCGGCTCCCTTCGTCCCTTCATCCCCTATGCCTTTCCGAGTCTGTCATATCCAAGCGCGAGCCACTACGGATGTAACTCGCAATACAGTCACCATAGGCCATTTTGTGTGCTGTCTCGATCAGTAAAAACCTTTAACCATGAAAATTCGTTGAAAGCAGAGGATGGTTTAAATCGATAGGCAAAACCCCTCCTGAGGGAACAAATACATTCGCGTACATTTTTCGGGCTTCATCCACGCAACGGCTTTGCTACAGTTTACGAACATCGTGAGTCTTCAAAAATGTTGACATCTTGGGCCCATCATTGTCTGGGAAACCAAGCTGGTAATAGCTTATCAAATTTTGAAGAAAGTAGACAATAGGCGTAACGTTGTACCGCTCTCTAACTCCATCGGCAAACGTGTCAGCATTTACTGCAGTTGTTTGAAATTACATTGGTTTTGTTAATTTCTATAGTTTTTTGTTTAGTTTGTTACACGGGGAATTTTTGTGCACAGGAAAAGAAAATAATATATAATTTACAACACGGCGGGTCACGAATTGTCTCGTGGTGTAGCAAATTTTTGCGAGCTAGTTCCTTAGCAAAAATGGGAGGGGGGGGGGGGTGGTTGTCAGAAAGATTTTTTTTTGTCGGTTCAGCATCAATGCTCTACACAACAATAGTAACAAAAGGCAATATGTGACATTTTAGTTACATGTGGGATTTATCCCTAACCAAATTAACACAAAGTTAATACACTAAAAGTTTTTACCACAAAATAGTGTTCTGTTTAGTTGCTGTCACTAACTGTAGAGTCTTCTGACGATAAGAGGCAGTTTTGTAGTAGTCTTTTTGTTTTAAAACGAGTCATTGTTCGTTGACCTATATTAAATAATATTGCGCCAGGACAATTTTGAAGTTTCGAAAAATAGTTCTTAGCACTTACATGATTAAACTCTTTTATTCTAAGCACTGAAAGCTCTTCGTGTAACTGTCCGTTTTGTACAAACCACGGTGCATTGCATATTATGCGTAGCACTTTGTTTTTAAACCTTTGCACCTTGTTTATATTGGTTTCCGATGTCGTTCCCCATAACAGGTTAGCATACGTTAGGATTGGTCGAAGTACGCTTTTGTATAACAGAATGTAATTTCCTAAACCACTTAGCTGTTTCATAAAAATAATGAAAGACAGAAAACACCAGAGCATGAAATAACCTAACTGTTTATTTACAGTATGTACACGTATAAACTCTGCATCATAGTTAAAGAAGGCAAAACGAATCTGTGATAAGATATTTGTTTGTAATTGGAATAGTAGATTTAATTTAGTTTTACTTATAAAATGTACAAGGTTGTAGTATTAATAAATTTGAAGTGAACAACAAAACTCTATGATTTTAACTTGCAATTCGCTCGAGTACACGTATCTCAACTATAAGGATATAGTGACTTAAAAATGAAGTACTACGATATTGATAAACGGGAGTCTCATCGCATCGCTTCAACGATCAATTAATTTTCATAAACGCGAACCAACGCGAATGGTACCATACGCCTAGGGTGTTCTACACTTAACTGTGTATTTTTAGCGTTAAAAAGCAGTTGTTCTTAATGTTTACCCTCCCGGAAGCCCTCGCGTTGAATGCATTAAATTTGAACAACGTTTAGTTCAGTTTTACGAGCTGAACGCGACCCAAAACACTGACAGGGCAGCCAATCCAGGAAATATTAAATAGTTATAAAGTGAAAACCTAAGCTATTCCGCATAATCAAATGCACCAGATGAACATATCGCAGATACACATTTCTCAATTTCTCGGCATTATCGGTCAGAAATTTCACAGCATAAAACGGTAGGCAAAACGTTTACAGTTTCATAGTAGCAGTACTAGCTATATTTTGCTTTTCGAAAAATCGAATGGTAAGTCGCTAGCGGTATATAAGATACCTGGTGTTGCATAGCAGGGCACCGCGGCATCGTCAGAGCAGCTATACAGGGTAGTGCACTCGGCAATGCTGACCCTACAAATGTGCAACATGAGGGGCGATAGGGTTTTCTCCAACTATTGCAGTGGGGAAAAGTGGTGTGGTCCAAACTTCGGAAAGCTGTCAAAAAAGTCCGTGTGGTCAAAGCTTCGGAGGCTACCACATGAGTTAGGGGGGCTCAGAACTGTGCAGGAGTCAGTCCTCCAGGTGCTTCAGCAAGCGACATCAATGCCACAGGGGGAGCACATGCAGAATATGGTACGAATAAGACGAAAAAGGAAAAGAAGGCCCAAAATTACACAATATCGAACTCGATGTTCAAACAAAACTATAAAAACGTACCAAAGCTGGAAGGTGGCCGTACGTAAGTAATCTTGCAGAAATAATTTATTATCCCAGTATAACTGGTTCGATTCTAGCAATCTCACACAGTAATTCATACGGCTGATCCACAGGATTCACAAAATTTTTAGAATTATATTATCCACATGAAGTGAAAATTCCATATCACACTTACAGCCTCAGGAGGGACAATCTCACAAATTCAGTCTCATAAAATGGTCGCCGGAAATCATACTCTCAATCTATTTTGAAAATTTATCATAATCCCCTAAAATTCAAGGTTTCCCAAAACATCCCAAAAATTAAAAATTAGTGTGCAACCAAATATACACTTAAGAACTGCAGGTCACTCGAAACTTGACTGTATCTTAAATGATAAATTACACGTAACAAGATCCGTATGCATGCTAATAGGTATTAAGGTTTCATTGAACTTAATTCGCATAGCTCCTAGTTATTAATTTTCTCTTCTTAGTTGATTAATCTTTCATTAATTGAGCTGCAAACCATATCTCTAATTACTTTCGCTAAGTGTAATAATTGTCATATACAACATGCTGGTATTCCTTGATGTAAGTAAAGCTAACTTTTCCTATTTGCATACCTGAATTATTAATCCGGCAAGTGTCCTTGGCTTAGAGCCAAACAATTAAATGTTGTGGCTTAATTAACAAGTAGTTCTGTTTTTTGTCTGTAAGTTGAACCTTAGTTATGGTTTGCAGATTAAATGTTTAAAATATCTTTTAAGAGCTACCACATGTATATCTTTCTTTCTTTCTTTTTATTATTTTTAGTTATCCAACTATAACATTGCTAGCTTTTATATTAAACCAATAAAAATCATTTTCTACATTTACAGTCACGTGTTTATTGGACGCTGTACATTGAAGCAGAATTTTTATTTAGAAATTTTTTATATTTTCCTGTTCTTACAGAGAATGTAAAGTATGATAAAAATTATTGTCCTAATTTATGAATTCAACTACAATTATATTTGTGTAAAACTTCACATTTGATTTTTAAGTGCCTTATAATTGCATTAATAAATTAGGAAGTATTCCATAGCCATACTAGTTGAAAATAATTGTTGATCATACCATATATTAAACTAACTGCATCTACATACAATTTGACAAATGAAATAGATTATGCAATAAATAAAGTAAGAACTCATTAAATTTTGCCGTTCCACCAACGAGAATATGAGAACAAGTCATACTTTTCAGTCAATAGTCTTACTTCATGAAGCACTCTAGCCTACCAACAAAATTTTTGAAGTTTGATTAACGAAGTTCTCCTACAACTTCCCTTATTAACGTTTTCCGTGCTCGCAACTGCAATAATGCGATTTCTAACGCAATGTATCTTAACAAAAGTTTTGTAATTAAATTATTGCTGAGAAACGTTACCCTCTTTCCCTTTATTAAACGTACAAATCTCAAACCGGGAGTTTATTAACTCCGAGGTTAAATCGAGTTAATAATTTAGCCGCACTCATTTGCAGTTAATTAAGTGCATACAGCTGCACGTGTCGCGCGATATTTTAAACAACGGGAAACAATGATCACCTCAACCAAAGTGCAACAATGACAGTAATTTGCACGCAACCTTCATTTGATATCTGAATTTGCCAGAGTTTCTTAACTTGGGGACTGAATAAATTAGGTGTATGGTAATAAGCGACTCGGCAAGATAAAAGCTAAATACGTATGACGTTAGCTAATAGAGCTTTTAAACGCAATTTACAGAGCAACAAGCTCTGATAACTGCATTAATTAAAGTAGAATGAAACATTAGAATTGCCTGCTTCCCCTGCATTAATGTTAATATTTAAGAGCAATACCCGTATAGATTGTTATTATTGTAATGACATTGTATGTTACGCGCCAAATAAGAAAAGTTTATTAGTATCAAATTATTTTTATAAATATTTACTGGTATAACAGTTTTTACTGTCACTGAAGCAAACTCTGGATATGCGTCGTATCCAAATCGACTATTTAGGCTAGAAATTATTTCCGATAAAAATAGTTAACAGCATAGTAGGGCACTGGTAGTAAATTGTAATTAAGTAGTATCTTGCTCACAGTATTTAAAAGCCAAAATTGTATAGATCTCTTTGTGTTATTAATAATTAGGTCTAGTGCAAATTTGAACTGTCTTCGAATGACAAATTATTTAAAATGAGAGAAAATGTATAAATAACTGTATTAAAAGCAGAATTTCTTTTGTAAGAGCTTAAAGTTTAACTTTATCAACTGTGTTACAAAGCTTGTCTAATTAAAACTTTCAAGTAAAAATAAATATAACCCCCTAATTAAGCATTGTTCAAAACAGAATTGTATTCTGGGAGACCACCAATTTTGCTTTTCTAATCTTGTTTACGGGATGAACTCTGTGTTTCGAGAAAGTAAACAGAAACTTAGTTCATTTGTGTTACAAAGTAACTAATCGGTCCGAAGTCCGCTTAAATATTCCAACTTGCAAAAGAATACCCCCGGAAAATTAGCGGCAATAAATTATTAACGGTTGATTTATTTACCCAATTATCAACCATATCTGAACAACGCGGACTTTGTTCGATTTCGCCCTTCCTATTAATAGTAAACGCTTCAATGTCTGTCGGAAACATGTAATAAATTTCAATGGGAATTCGTCTATACATCAAACTGTAGGTATCCATCCTGCAGAATCAATCACTGCTTGTGCGTAAACATCGCTTTTACCTGACGTTTAATCTCACGTGTCGCTTTTCCCCGAGAAATAAATTTTCTGAAACCATCAGTTCGTGCCCACCTTAACGTTAAGTGTATTGAATACTGATTACGCATTTTACATAGGAAGCCCGGCTGTTGTGTTTTTGATAAAATTCAGATGTATTATTCAGCAAAAAATGCGACTACACGCCTTTCAATGTACAACGTTAATTTGATATCTGTAATTAGCTCTCACATTTCTAAATCTCTTAAAAATGTACAAAGTGTAAATAGGCGTCGCCAAGGTAATATATTAATGTTGCATATGTATTTAACCTAAGATAGCATATGACATATGCACTTTTTAACAGTTTAAGAGAGACACAGGCACAGATACAAAACAGCTATCAAGTTAATAGTATCAAAATAATAAATTATTGTACTGTGTTGTTTTATTTTTCAAAACAGTACGTAGAATTCACCCAACTAATTGTTTCATTCCAAAGTTACTGCTAAGCTTGAAACTCATATTATATTACTATATTTTGGCCTGTACTTTGCAAATATTTAGTCATATAACTTTATTTATTCCGTAGCTACTAATGTCGTTTGCTCTTATGGAGAAGTATAATTCTCTCATTTAATATATTTAAAATATTACTCGGATATAAACGGCGTTAGGTAATTATTACAATTTACCTGTATAAAAAGGGAATAGCTACTACATTAATAAAAAGATTTGTTGTATAATATAACGAAGCTAAACACAACACATTCGTTAACAACCTCCCTTGACTATTGTAAGCACAAACAAGAAAGGCTCTTGGCTGTTCTTTTTTTTTAGATAAACTTCAAAAGCAATCGGACCAGCACACTATTACTAATGTGGCATCGTCAATTTTGTGACAGACAATATTCACTTCTAATAAATAATAATAACAATACAAGTTCCTACCTTCCTTTTAATCACTTGTCGGTGAACTAAGCACTACTAAGTCCAGTTTCTCTAAAGTAGGATGAATGACTTTGCCATGATTTCCCTTGTTATATTAACTTGGTAAAACCAAGCCAGGAAAATTTTACTCAGTGGATCAGTAATACACCAAGATGCTCAAGGATAATTCATTTCAGCAACCCATCGCAACACGTGAGGAACTATCTTCTCCAGGTAATATCTTAAAACCATTGCAATTTATCGACCAATTGCAATTGTTATTATGATTTTATTATTTACGGATTTTCTTAGAACTTCCACCGTTGATCTCTACTTAAGCTTGTAGTTTCTCGAATATATATTTAACTTGCTTACTTGGGAAAATTACAGCAGTTGCATAGAACTAGATACCATCATCAAACTGATAATACTAGCCAATAATATTTTGGTTATCGGAGATGTCACTTAGATAAACAAATAAAATTTTGGATTGTTATAAACGGTTTTAAATATTTTGAGAAATGAAAGATGTAAACCTGTATTTGACAACACTAAAATGCAAAAGTATCTTTTGTTAAGACAAAAAGCAACACTTGAAATCACTGGCAGGCAAAAATAGCCTGATTAACTATTATACAATGAAAGTCGAACCTCAAAATTTAAAATTATTGAAATCTTAAATTTGCTTGTAACTTGAGCTGGATTATTTTGATATCTTATTCGACATAATTCCGGTGATGTTCAGATAAATTCATATTTCAAATTTCCAGTAAAATTCAACTAATTTAAATTATAACAGCATTAATTACTCTCCTTAATTTACGCGCAATTTCATAAAATTTGGACTCAAATTAACTGAAACATCTATTTGAAAGAGTGGCAAGTGAGGGAATTCTTTAGTTTAGAATTCTTGCCTTAAACTCACTTTCAAGGCTTTGAATAACCAGAAATTTGCCTTAAAGTGCCTATCCATACATAATTATCTTTTCCATGTTACTTAAGAATCATAACGCAGGTTAATGATATCTCATTTTAAGTGCTTGGTTGTAACATAAAACCAAATATGGTATACAAACAAGAAACCCGGAGCTAAGCTATTGAACACCAACTATATCCCATGGACTAAATGTAGTTCAAAATTCAACCCGATCTGGTATAGGATGATTGCATAATCGACGATTGTAAATCGTTCTATAAATGGCTTAATATGTGAAGCTAATTCATATGATTTAAGGTATTTCGAATGCGTCTATCTAACCAAAGATAACATTATGATTAAATAACACTAATTATGTACACACACTAACAGTTTTAATGGCTACAATCCCTTTTTCAGCTATTTCTTGCTGTTACAGAATCTCGCTTTTACTTCTTGGGTTTTTTTTTCGGTAGATTGTTGAGAGAACTCACCTTACTTTCATCTGCTTGTTGTTTATTTCTCTTATAAAGGCATCCACATATTAAGCTTACAAACCAGATAATCGCAGTGGAAACTTTATGTTACATTAAACGCACAAAAGTACATGTAAAATAATCAATGGGAAGCTGAAGCTGGCCCATTATTAATCTATTATTATGAGAGGGATGCCCAAACGATGACGTCAAGCTATAGTGTATAGAAGGAAAAGCAAAAAACTTGTGTGACTTTAGCGAACACTTGGGAGAACACACATAAAGCCAGTATAATATTCAATTACTAATTTAAAGATACATAAAGTGTTATTTATTAGGGGAGGTGATAAACTTCCAGGAACTACACACAGTAAAAAAATCAACTTTGAGCGTAATGCAGCAGCTAACAATACCGGCATGAAGACAAGCCTGATCTTCAGGTTGAAGGGGTGACGCTGAAGCCATAGCTCTAGAAAGGTAACCGTGTACCGCTGAAATGCTCTCCCCTGACGAAGGTAACTGAAAACTGCTGTGATGCTGGCTCACGGGGCTGCTGGGATACTGACCCACGAGAAAGGTAATTTAGCCAAAGTCGAGAAAAAAACAAAATACAACCGAAAAATTCCAGGCGATGCGAAAACATCCGATCTAGATCAATTTTTGGAGCCCTACGGTAACTCAATTAATGACAAACAAAACTCTAATGGTTTATAAACTACAGTGTTGGTAATATACTGAAACGTCTTTACGACAAATATTATATTTCTGAAGCTATAGCTTTGCTTTAACTAAAGATTAAGACGAGGTGGCCACAAACACACTTGCTGTTTGTCTACTAGTTCTCCACCTTATTTCATCCAAAATTAAAATAATTGCCGAACCCATGCGAACACCGCGAGGCAACAAGCCGCAGCTTTGCCTTGGCTTGTACTTGCCTACCTCAAATGTTAATAAATCCTTACTTTCCTTGTTACTTAAATAGCTATTAAAACAATGTATAAAGCTAAAAAATAGTAAACATATAGATTTGCGTACGCTGATTCCGTATATTAAATGTTGCGGGCTGCGCTGGGCGAAGCCCTCGAGTCACATAGCACTGAAGCAAAATAGCAGTCTTTCCAAATTGCATATACTATTTTTTTCACGTTGCAGGAAGATTTAAAACTACAAACGTGTTTTTTATAACCGTAATTTATTGACATTTTTAAATTTTAAAGTTGGTGGCACTGTAAGTCAATGTCAAATTCGAGGTTAGCAGGTTAGGTTTTCCACCAGTTTTGACACAGACTGACGCAAAACCTAACCTGCTAACCTCTAATTTGACATAATTGCTGTTTCAGTCATAATGAAAACTCCCTAGGGAAATGTTTGTCTTATTTTGTCTCTGGGGAGTAAGTGCTTTACTTCTGTCACAATTTTGATGCTATGGAAAGCGACTTCTACTCCTGGTCGTGGAAAAATATAGTTATTGATTCAGGTGTAATTAATACAGCGAATCTAGGTAGCAACCATCGTATGCTACGAGGAAAAATAGTACAAAAACAAAGAAAGCTAGTAACAGGCAATCCCCAATGAATTAATGTAGAATAGCTGAAAATGAAAAATATAAAATACCAAAGCAAATCCTAAAAGTATAGGGCATCGAAAAATTTAAAAAAAAAACGCTCTCGATGATGTCAATGCAGACCTAGTACGTGACATAATATAAACATCTGAAATAATAACAACAAAGCATTTACAACGAAAGAAAGATAAATTCGTTGAAAAACTTTTTTTTATAAGTGAGAGTAGTAAGTCACTTACATCATTTTCAAAATGGCGTCGACTAATATTCCGCAGCTGTGCTATGGCGTATGTTTATTATCAACATTCTCCTGTTGGTATACTTGTAGATAAACGAATATTGTACCTGCCTGTGTGCGTGTGTCAGGTATTCGTCAGCACCGATCAAGCGCACTTCGTCTTCGATAGGGTAGTACGTACGAAGTACGTAAGGCAGCGTTCTTTCGCCAAGCGGGCAAAGCATCTGACTAACAATTAGATTGCATATATACATAAGTTGTGCAATATTTACTTCATAAAGTAATAGCGACAGTTTTAATAATAAATTGTCACCTTCTAAACTTTTCGTAATTACGACACTTTCACATATCTTAATAGCTTCATATACGTTAAAATTAAAAACGAGCTGCTATCAATTTCAAGGATACACTGTTCAGTAACTAAAATAAAATTCTAAAATTAGATACAACAGGTAGGATACCTATTTATAAAGAAAGTCGCGTTGTAAAAAGCAATTTTTACGTTTCTAGTTAAACATGCATTTTCATATTATGAAATTGCCAATAAATGTAGTACAAAGTTCATTTTCCACGTAACTGCAGAATAACGTGCGGAAATTGCAAAATGCATGTTAAAATTACCGTACCGCTGATAAAAGGCCTTATAAATATTTAAACATAAATTGCAGCTTTTATGTCAGTCGGTATGTAATGCGCTATTTAGTATTCAAAAATAAAACAGGAACTTCGGCAAACTCCGCACGAACGGCTTTTCGTTTAAATTAATTGAATCGAAGTCGTTAGGGGATGAAATTACATGCAACTTGGGAAACGCACGGTAAATATAAAAGAAGATTTGTTGAGAAAATTGGATTGCTGAGTTACAAAAACATAATGCATGTAAACGTATTTTTAATCCTTAAAGCGAATAAGATTTAGTTTTATAAATTCAGCACGCTACAATTGTGTATATTGCTGCAAACTATATGGATGTAAAAGAGAGGATCAACTGCCATTTTAAATTCATCATGATATACGGAGGTTATTTTTTCAACTTCCGATTCAGTAGGCATAAAAAACAAAAATTAATATAAAACATTAACTGTATAGAAAGTAGAAAAGTACATCTTTCAGCTACATTTATACGCAATCCCCAGTTCGATCATACCTCCTCAAAGAAGGTTGCCATCTGGTCATTCTGCCAACTGTCACATTGATTTTCAAATTCTCCTACGTAGCTCCCGCGAACAGCTGTCGCTGATAAACTGTTCTCATCTGATGATGAATTTTGGCTGAGTTTTGCTCTTCAGAATCTATATTTTCAACAAGAAAAAAGCGAATTACGGCGTACTGCAACCGCCACGTCTGAACAGCGCGTCGTAAGACTTAATTCTCTTTCTTCTGGCTGAAGTCTCAATACTGAAGGACATAATGTAGTCAAAATGTATTATCACTTATAATACCATGAGTAGTCAAAGTTATGTCGAATATTTTTGCTGTAGTATCACGAATGTGCATTGCGCTTAGGTCCTAACCGCAATAGACATGGGTAGTGATACCACCGCAAAAATATTCTACTTACCTTTGACTAAGAATGGCATTCGAGGAACTATTCAATAAATTAAACTACTTTTTAAAATTAGTCTTTGGTAAATGTAGCAACAAACTACTCAATTTCTATAGTAACAGAACACTAATATTGACTTTCTCTAATAAAAATCACATTTGCTTAAAATATTCAAGGGTAATACCACAAATAGTGGATATATTTTGGACAAATATTTTGCCGTTTCCATGTAAATTATTGCGTTTAAATTTCACGAAACAAAATGATATCAAAAATGTCACGAGGCGAAGGCGAATAACAGGCGTAAAACATTTTCAGTCGGTTTGTTGAAGAAAGAACGTACAGCGGTTGTTTGAATATGGCCATATATGCACAAATTGACACAATAAGACTTTCTCAAACAGCAGTATTCACGGAACGATAACGATCACAGGTGCACAGCCTCTCTGCTTGAAGCTTCAACTCAATTGCTCGAGTGAAGTCAACCTCCTGCTCTAGCTCGGCTCACGAAGAAATGCAACACAACCCATTCCAACCGTCGCATGCTTTAGAAAGCTAGTGGTATGTTATTGATTCTTAAAGAAACTATGGGAAACAACTGACAATTTAAAAAAAATATTCCTGAATTTCTTAATTAGAGATATCGTTGAAGTGATAAACATTTTATTTTAATATAGAACATGAGACATAAAATAGCGCAATCAATGAATAAGTAATGCAAAAAAAGTTAAAAATAGGAAAGGCAGCTCAGTTCTGTGTGTCTCTATGCACAGTCTCAACAACTTGCCTTTTCAACAATTATCGCAATGCTTTTTGAATTTATGCAAGCCTTCGATTTATGTAGTTTCGTAGATTATTGCTTGAATTCGTTCAGGACGCACTTCGGAACATAAATTGTATAGTTATAGAACCAGGTTAGTTTACTAAAGGGGTTGACACTCGATGAAGAGATGAAGAGTTTGTAGGATAAGATGCGAATGGATTAGGCAGACCTAACTACCCCTTAAGACATCTTAAGCCTTTTTCTCTTCACAAATGGATACACTGCAGAGGTCAAAGGTATATTAAAAAATAAAATAAAGTACAGAGCTTTATATGCAAAAAAAAATGTGTCACGTTTTGCTATACGATGTAATAGCTTACTATTTGCGTAAGTGCAAAACAGAACGTTTGCAAGAATTCCTTGCTTGTAAACAATGTGTATCGAAACTTGACCTGATCACACCATATTAATGCTGAGATTAACACACGTCTAGCGTAATTGTTACACATCGCGAACTAGTTTTGCAGTCTAATTTGTTTCCGCACAATTTCACCCAATTGTATTTTTCATTGGCAAACAGAGGTTTATTAGTGACAGTGTATGTATGTAAATAAAAATTTATCATGAACAGCGTAATGTATACAATTTGATAAATTTCGATAGGGATAGTATTTTAGTCAACTGTGTCAGTTGTGTAATTTTACAATTAATGTTTTATTTAAACAGAATTAGATGAACTTCGGAGGTAGAAAATAACGACTGTCTCCGATATCTCAATAATGAAAAACTTATTACGTATTATGCTAAACCCGTACCTTCTAATGCATTATAACAAGAACATAATTTTGCTTACTTTAAAACTTAGAGGAACCATTTATATTAAAACTTTCTCGTTCAGTTTTAACGCGAAAGCCCAATTTTGCATAAAATGTTACAGAAAACTTCAAAAACACTTGAAAATAGATGGAGTACTATATGCAAGCACGAAAGGAGAAAATATGGCAAGGGCGAGTAAAAACTGTGGCATGACAATGTTTGTCGTCAATTAGATGGCACTTTCACGGCAAGGGTGCCGAGACCACCTTCTGATGCGGAAGTGACAAAATATTTCAAGCTCGGGGTAGTAAAACGGATAAGGATATGATATAGCGATTCCATTAGGCGTGCTGCTATTTACATAAGTAAAATGTAGTCTGTTACGCCTTGCTAACAAATTTGCACCTAAATGTAAACGCAAACCGCTCGGTACACTTGGAAATAATTTGTAGCTGTGCTTAGATTCGGCATGCGTTGATTTATTGGCATTATTTCCAAACCAGCGTAATAAAATGCCTGGAAATTTTTCAAACAGAATTATTTCCCACCAATCTTATTTTCTGCTTAGCGCATTTAACACTCCGTTTGCTTCATAATTTTATTCTTTGGCGCGAGTTCAGCGCGCTCTTTCAGCGTAATAAACGTTTATGTAAGTGACAACAGGAAACACGTAATGCTATGAAGATAATTGAATTAATTACCGAAATGCGGAACGTGTTAATTGGTTAATTGAGTAAGTGTTCACACCTCTCCCACAGACGTGGCAAATTTAAGACTGGGGACCTTCGTCTCGCCGGGGAAATTGCTCCTTCTATTTATACAATTTGCTGTCGCTAACTATTCGGAACTACGCAATAACAACTTTTCTAGTAGTTTGATAATAGTAATACGGAATTATTGATCTTGATGGGTTGACATATTGTTAATTATGTCCAAAAGTGTGTAACTACAAAGTAGCTAACTCTCTTGTTTTTAGTTCTATTATATAGCCTGCTACTAGGTCAAAAAGTTACAAATCGCAGGTTAAGAGCACTAATCAATGCAAAACGGTTACTCACTAGTGCACCGTTTTCATGAGTAACCCTACTATAATAACTTTAGTAAATATTTAGGTCATTTATAAATAATACCACTAGAGAAATACAACTATCGCAAAATTGCAGCGACAATTTCGTTGCAAATGTCCAGATTTACAGTAATATTTTGCCTTCAACTGTTATTCAAAACTGTTTTCAAATCATCTGAACTATTTGAATATTCACAAAAATAAATTGATAATGTGGCAGTACTGGCCGTTCTCTCAGCCTAGTGTGTCAATATTGGTCTTACAATAGTTACTGGGGCACGAATGACCCTTGGAGATGTTTGTCGGCACGACAAAGATTGGGAAAATTCGACTACAACCATGTAGGTTAGGTCTCCGCTTCTTTGTTGGGGTAGATTCGGTTGTCTAAACGTCTTTTTCAATTTTGTGTAAATTTTGAAAATCCTTGAGATGGAGAAATGTTAGTAAGTTTTGAAAGTTTGCCAATACATAAAGGAAGCGATTTCCTATGTCCATTTTGTGAGCGTGGTTCGGGTCTTGCGTGGTGGTTTTTGCGTTGATCCATGTTAATTATGAAATACCTAGATGTTTTTCATCAGAAGCAATATTTACCTGTGGCCCCCTTTCACCTTCAGTATGTAATGCTATGATCTGGCCCTACCTATCTCTGAATTGGTAGTTGAAAATGTGATGATAATATTTACTTTTAATTCCGCTTGTTAATTAATTATGGCTGTTTAATGAATTACGGCTGCTTAGAAATGAGATGTAATATTTACTGCCAAAATAAATGGTTGTATGCCTTTTTGATATTATATTTACCTGCAAAATCTAATGCACTAACTTATCGGTAAAATATGACACTCGCTCAGGTGGGATCAGAATCGAACTATTTCAAATTTGATCTGAATTTCACTGTCTCAATTCGGTAGTTCAAATGTGCGGTTCTTAGTAGGCAAGTCAAATAATTTGACAAATGACACAAATTTGTTGATGGTGCGAAACTGCGTATCTTACGTTTTAAATCTCGTGGAAATATTGTGAAAATTGCGTTGGGTAAGGCATTTAAATTTTTCCCGCTTGGCAACTTATTCGTGATCGTTTTTAGGATAACGTAAAAAAACCGGGCCTTTGTTGTTTCGAGATCAGGCCACGTCGGGAAGCATCGCTCTCGCCAAATCTGCGTATTTTACCCAAGCCACGATATTTTTGAGAAAACCGAAGCAAATGGGCCCTGGGAAACACGCTGGCCGTCTTCGGAAAGGTTTGATGTTGGTTTATAATGCGTTTCTGAAACATTGACACTTAAATTACAGCTCATTTCCTACCTGGAAACTTTTGTCGTTGCTGGTCGTAAACCGGTCGCGGAGCCGCTGTTAATATTTCAGCCTCCAGGAATTCTTTCCTTGCTGCAAATGTTGACGGTGGCCCTCTTGCAGTCTCTGCTGACGTCTTGAAATACAGCCCTCTGGCTCATGATGCTTATTTTCACCGGGAACGAAGCTGGAAAATCCAAGTTGGAACGACTGCCGATTGCTCCAGAATAGGATCGTAGAAATTTCACATTTATTGTGGTGTAAAGCTTCACAAACACTCTCATATGAGCACTGATACACAGGCTATAAGATGTAACAGTTTTTAATTTTGAATGTGCTCTTTTATTATTATAAATTTTTGATTAAAAGTCGAGCAAATTACTAACAACTTCAAGTTTAATTAATTTCAATTGTCCTCCTTGTTTCCTAAACAAATTAGCATTATGTTGCTATGGATATTTGAATTGTTTTTTGTTTAAGAAAATTAGTTTGGATTATTAACAGTTACAATTAGAAGAAAATTTGATACTTAAAACTAAAGTTAACATTTCTTAAATCTATGATATTGTTTTTTAATCTTATAATTTAAAATTGTCTCTTTGTGTTGCACTCACAAACGTTTTATTTTAAAAGTCACCGCTCTGCTATGCTTTTACTTTGATTTTAAATGCACTAATTATTGAGTTCCGCACTTTTATGTCTCTCGCCACAATCTATTGCCAATATTTATCAATTGCTCTCTTGCAAATTCTTTTTATTCTGCTTCATATCAGTTTACCTTTCTGCTATGCTCACAATTTTTACCATCTTATGCTTTGACCTAATAAACTTACGCTCTATTCAAATTGCAGCCAACAAACCATTTGCGTTAAATAAATTTTGTGCGGTTTGGCTTGGCATGTGCACAAACCTTTCATTTTAAATTATTAATTCACGAGCCAATTCAAAACCCCCTGAACATGCCTTGTCTTAGCGTGCCTTTCTCTACTAATTATCGGTTCTCGCATCTCATTATCAATGCATTTACGATTTTACTCTTGTCTAACATTGCAGTTATTGCTTATTTGAATCAGTCGATTATCCAGCACTGCAGTCAGAGCTAAGTCGTGGGTTTAATAATGGATTTACTGTAATGGTACAGTAAATCGGGTTCGCTCGTTGCTTGACGTTTAGGAACTATTTCAGGATTTTTTTGAATTTTTTCCGTTTGCTCAGTTGAAACCGTATAGAGTTTGGCTAGTTTGAAAGTCCTCGTGAGAATCTAAGATCTGCAAATTAGCAGTTCTACCAGTGGTTAAGAGTGACGGTAAAGCTACGCTTCTACCCAGCAGAATTGTGCCACGTCAGATATTTGCGTTCCTTCTCGAGACCGAGACGTTTTGTGGCGCTCGAAATTACAGACTCTAAAATACCTCTTGTGAATTCTGGACGTTAAGGTCGTTAGTGTAGTAAGGACTTTACGTAGGATTTATAGTTATGATTTCATGGATACTGTTAAAAAATACTATAAATCTGCCGCAGTATTGCTGAATGAACGTTTGTTAAATTAGTGTACCACCCTTAAATGAGGGATAAACACAGCCAGGGCCGTAGCTACCACCGGGGCAACCGGGGCAGCGCCCCGGGGCCCCCGAACATAGGGGCCCCCGAAGACGCAGGAAGTTTTTTTACGAAATTGTCTTTAAAAAGTTTTGAACTAAACTTAGCCTGTTTAAACGTTAAATACAGTTTTATATTAAACTCAATGTGAAGTAAATATGTGTTTTGTCTGTTTTAAATACCCATTCTTGTATCTTAACAGAAAAAAACCCTATTAAAAAAGTCTTACTAAATGAAAGTGATGTAGAGGTAAAGGGGAAGATAACAGGGGGGCCCCATAATTATTTGTTGCCCCAGGGCCCCCAAGCCTGTAGCTACGGCCCTGAACACAGCCCTGGCTAGCGCAATCCCTCGAAAGAAAATAGCGTGAATAAGGACCAGGCAGCAGTTCTAAAAGTCAGAGAATACATACATAAATTAAACACAATCGGGCGTCAAGCTTTATTCACAACAAAAACAATTCACTTCGCCACTTACCTTGGATGCCCTTTGTTCCACCAGCCTAAACTAAAGAACAACCCGGTCCATGAAGAGCTTTCACAGTTAATATACTACTATAAGGTATCATAACTATTAGACATTATAAATAGGGGAGAGAGACACAATAATGCCAGGTAAAAACCTGACCCACTATAATAGCAAAATAGTAGTAAATTATAATTAGTCCCAAGCCCAAAATTATTATAGCAACGATTATACATTTGGTAAAATAATATATTGCAGTGGTATTTAGCCCTCTACTCTAGCAATGCAAAGAAATTTAAAATAACGTCACTAAAGCACAGAGTTGAGCTGATGCATACAACTGAGAAATTCCGTATAATTTATCAAATCGTAACCACAATGGCGAAACTTGGCCATTAACATTGAAAGTAATTGAATTAATAGAAAAATATTGAAGCTCAATTTTCATGTATTGGAGTCAGTAAAATAATTTTAACACATAATATAAAAGGTTTGGGCAATGTAGAAACCGAACCTAAATATGTTAAAACTGGCACAATAGTTCAAAATATGCACAGCTTAAAATGAAGCGTTAGTTATTAAAATAATATTTACATAAAGACGTGTGTTATGCGTTTTTTAAAATAAGGTAAGAGAAGAGGATAAATGAATAGATCATGGTGCAATAGAGCACAATCCAGAAGACAATTCTGAAATAGAACATGCAACCAAGATTAATATAAAAGTTGGGGAAAAGGACACATTATTTAATTAATGAAGAAAATCACGCATTAACAGGAAATGAACGAAGTTAGTGTAAATAGTTAATCAATAGAGTGACGTGCGCGACAAGACAATTATAATAAAACGAAGTGAGTGGCGCTAAGAGACGTTTTTAAAGAAGAATTTGAAAAACATTTATTTTAGTTGTAAGAAATTTCACAAAATATATTGTAAAATTTTAATTTATTGCTGGAAGTTGTTAATTTGTACCCAGTTTATATCCTGTCAATTCGAATTTAGATGCTTTTTTGCTTATAAGAAGCTTGGGTCACAAACAATTGAAATAAAATTATTTTTGACATGCCAGTTTATGCTCTACTAATTTATTAAGTTTTCTCATAGTAAACATAAAAATATTGAGTTTAAAATATCACCAGTGTGTAGAGAAATTTGTGCTGCATCAGTGAGAGTAAAGGTGGCGATTTATACGATATAAAATTAATTTTCATCAGCCACCTCCTCCGATTCCAACGGCAGTCGTCCCAGCATCCCGAGCAAGTGTTCTGCGGCTTTCCAGAGGCTGATATAGGGTACCAGCAGGTCCGGCCGAGGTCTACAAGACTCCGCACATCCGTCTCAGCATCCAGGGGGCTCAACAAACAGCGCAGGCACCATATAAGAGGTCTCCGAGGCAGCATCCTAAAAGAAGTAACGTTAGTGCATTTGCCAAAATTAACCGGTGCAAAAAGCAGGGAAAGTGATACCTTACCTAAAACACGAGCTGCGGAACCGAAATCCAGCTATTGTTCCTGTCCATGAGCCGCTAAGTCTCCAGGATTTCCATTTTAAGTCCAAATTTTGAGGTTAAGAATAACATTTGCATGGAAGCGTCCGCGGTTTTAGCCTGGAAAACAAAAGAGCTTAGTGACGCCAATTGAAGGCGCGAAATTAAAAACTTACCTGATCAAATTGCTCATTAAAACCTTTTAACAATTTATTTCAAAACGCAGGCGGACAGCGTAAGTTGAATTATGTGGGTCAGTTATCTGTCAGTTTATCTGTACCGGTGCAGTAAGGTTCGAATTGGATTTCAAATCACTTTTGCAGTGGCGTCCGAGCCAGTTTTTAAAATTCGATTGAAATTAGGAACACAAGACCTGAGATTTTGAGTTTAATGTGTACTTTATCTGAGCTAGCAATTTATTATTGACAGATGAATGCATTATCAATATAGGGCAAACTACTATAGCGAATATTATAAATCGGCGAACCCAGAAATTAATCAGTCGTGGTTTGATTTTTTTCAAAATTAAAAATAATTTGTGTGGTGGACTTTTAATTGAATTTATTTATCAATCATATCACAACAATATCTCATAAGCCATTGCATAAAAATATTTAAGCCTAGGATGTCATGCCAACATCCTAGCTGCTGCACTTGCAAAAAACGGCCGATTGCCGACCTTTAAATATTTAAACTTTAATTGAGGTGCCTGGCGATTGAACTCGGACAACAATTCCACTGAAGTTGGCAAAAACAGCGTGTACTTAGTGCGTGGCTATCCGCAGCAGGATTCCACCG
Source organism: Agriotes lineatus (assembly GCA_940337035.1). Classification (NCBI taxonomy): domain Eukaryota; kingdom Metazoa; phylum Arthropoda; class Insecta; order Coleoptera; family Elateridae; genus Agriotes; species Agriotes lineatus. Next base: position 67,154,725 of record OW679196.1, read on the forward strand.
AGTGAAACGTGGTCGATAAGAGATATCTGCTGCTCATGGAATGTTGGCAAAGCAACTCAGAGAAGAAATTCAGCGGGCCGAAAATGTTTCACGGGATCATCTTCTGTCGTCCATAAGCTTGAAAATGGAAATTCAGCAATAATGTTACAGTGATAAAGATGCAGCGAAAAAGCTTAACTTCCAGATTAACTCGAACAAAACTCAAACAACTTAACATGTGTTACCCAACGATCGATAACGGTCAAAGTTAATGCTTGCGGTTTAAGGTTTACGCTCGTACAGGAGGTTGTTTAGCAAAAACGATCTGCCATCGCCAAATACAAGGTGTATTTAAAGTCGAGGTACACGTGAAAACAGATCCCACGGGGGCCATTATTAGGATAATGTAACTCTATTCGAACTTTAATGTTTTACGACAAAAATTTCATCCATTTACATATCTGCATATTTGGTAAAATCTCTTCTAGATTCAAACAACTAGCGACATCCGTCGATTCTGAACGATAGGTTCTTCTCCGTCTTGGCGCTAAGTGATGGATCCCACGTACACCGTTGCGAAGAGTAATGCAATAAGCAGAGCGCACCTATCTGCTAGTGCAAACCAGCAAGTGACGCTTCGCTTGTCTTCTTCCTTTACCGCCCGTCTCTAAAGGCATTCGCGCTTTCTTCAAGCCTACAGCGTCGAAAAGTTTTGACTGCCTTCGGCCCTCGCGATTGCTCCGAGCCATCTTCTGCTGCCTTTTCAAGCCGTTGCACGCGACCTTCTTAAGCTGCTGTTGGTGCTTTTTTGAAGCCGTGTTTTGTGTGTTCTTCCGCCTCAGAAGTGTTTACTTTGCCGAGGTTTAAACCATACGAGAGACATTAACTCATTAGCGCCCACTGTACTCACCTGAGTACGGCTTACTCTAGGTAGCTGTCACCATCTATCATTTAACAGAATAGGTTGCCAACAGTGTTATAGTGCTGAGAAGATGTGTACAGTACCACCTGCAGCCGCAATTTCGAAAAAAAGCTGATAGGTGACGTCTCACAGAACTTCTAGTTTGACAGTACATGTGTAAATTCACGCGTTTACGTCGTGCCTCCTGATTTTTTCGATTTTTTGAAACATTGTGAGTACTAAATAAATTTTGGTTGGTGATTACTCTTTGTTACTAACAGAAGAAAGGTAAGTCGCACATATAATGTTCATTGTTATTTTATTTAGCTTGCAGTATTGTTATAAACATTGCTGTACTCAGTTGAGTACACTGGGCATGAGTATAAGCAGTTGTTCTGTTTTCAGATTTCCTATAGTGGACCTAGGTTTTGACTCTGATGGCACAGCAATTTCGACTTGTGCTTTTTATGGCCGTAAGAAGTTACCCAATTTGAATGCTGCAGCTGATTTTGCTGCCTCTTGTAGCAGCAGTAATGTTTATATTGTCATCCTTCCACCAAACCCTGACCC